>OZ022238.1:512022-672022 GCA_963978895.1 Erpobdella octoculata | reverse complement strand
CATCATTATCATTATCATTATCATTATCATTATCATTATTATTATTATTATTATTATTATTATTATTATTATTATTATTATTATTATTAAACAGTTGATAGAGGAACATATGTCAATCAAATTACATCTATATTATATATTATAAACCTTAATTAAAATTTTAGTTGCAAATAATTTAGAATAGTTGATAACTAAACTAAAAAAAAAGTAGTTAAACTTTTTCCAACTATTTCTTAACTTTTTTGTTTTTATAATGATTTTGGCACTTTCGGTTCTTTCAATCAACTAATAACATGATCAAAGGGTAGAATAACTTACTGCTTGAAATTATGTTCCTTAATCATTTAACAGTGATGGGCACTTTAACTACTGTAGTTGTAACTACTGTAGTTATAACTACATTTATAGTAGTTACATGGTAGTTATAACTACTTTTGTTTTTGAGTAGTTGCCATGTAGTTATAACTACTTTTATGATCTAGTTTGGTAGTTATAACTAGTCTAACTATTTTGACTAAGCGCTGTAACAAAATTATTAAAAAGCCAGATAATTTAAAAATATAATCTAAAGCATCGAATGTTCAATCACTGAAGGATTATCCATTTGTCGAATGAGCTTTCATAAAAGCCAATTCTACTCTTCCAAGCATGGCTGGTATGATGTTGACACCTCGAAGGTGCAAAATGAGTGACACTTTATTTGACCGTATGGTTTTTCTGAAAAGCCGTTCCAGTTTTAACAAATTTTGAACTTTGTCATTCAACCTTTATGTATCAATAAACAATTTGTTTTTCTAAAATTTGCTTAAAAATACTTTGTTTTTATTATATTTGCTTAAAAATACTTTGTTTTTATTATATTTGCTTAAAAATACTTTGTTTTTATTATATTTAGTTAACAATCATTATTATTCTTTTAAAAAAATTATTAAATGCAAATTTATTTTTTGTTGTTGTGTTTTTATATCTTACAGTACATGTTTTATAAATATACGAGTAGTTAAAAAGTAGTTGGAAAGTAGTTAACTACTTTAGTAGTAGTTAACAAACTAGTTATAACTACCTCTCTTCTAAAGTAGTTAACATGTAGTTATAACTACTTCTGTCATGAGATAGTTGGCATGTAGTTGTAACTACAATTGAAGTAGTTGGTGCCCATCACTGTCATTTAATAACATGATCAAAGAGTAGAATGAAATTTTATTTTCAACAAAACTGCATATTAAATGTTTATTTTTAAAGATAATCACCAAACGTTGCCACAGACAAAATCGGCATCTTGCACTGACATTTTTACTCTCCTGACTGTCACCTTAAAGCTTGATTTCTTCAAAACAAGTCTTTACTATAGCACTATGAGCGCATTGTTAAATTGATCGCGATAGTGAATCCTGGTGTTAACCCCAGTAGCTCCTGTTTTAAGTAGGAGTCAAGCGTAAGAGTACAGGGGTAAGAAGGCGTGAGCTTGGACCGCCACTAGGAGCAACTAAATTTTATTAGTTAAACTTTTTAGTTAACAACTAAAAAAAATAGTAAAACTATCACTTTAACTAAACTTTTTTGACTTAGTTAAATTTTGCCTTTAATTAAAAAATTGTAGGTAAACTATTAGTTAGTAACTTTTTAGTTAACTTTTGCCCATCACTGTTAAACTGTAGTTTCACAATGCACACTTCCTATGTGCAAATGCATGGTGTCTCCCGGTTCTCAGAATCCTGTATCCACCCTTGCTGTGTAGTAGAAAGGGACAGAAAGAACAGACATGTTAGAACTAATGAAATTATAGAATAGACTTGAAGTTTTATAAAAGATATTGATGAGCAACATGTTTAATGTGATCACGACGAAATCGCACCATTTTAACAAACATGACATATTAATCTTCAAAATGGTGCCACTAATTTTTAATCTTCAACTTGTTTTAAATTTTATAAAACTAGTTCATAGTTTTAATTTAAAAACGTCTAGTCGTTTCAGATGAAGACATTTTTACGTTCTTTAAATTTGAAAACGCGCCCTCGTGACGTCAAAAATTTCATTGCACTTCCGAGTCTTTCGAAGTGAGACATTGAATTTGATTTTACAGCAAGAATTTTAGGCAAGAAATGATGTGTTATTTTATATTTCTTTTCTTCTTTTGTGTTATATGTTTTGCATCGGTGGAGAACCATTGTGAAGAACATTATGCGGTTTCACCGGAGAAAGAGTTGAAAATACTAAAATGTTTTGAAGGCCAGCTTCCTAAAACGACAACCAATAATTGGACTTCGATAGACTCAGTTCAGTTAATTTGTGGCAACAACTGTAAAAGATTGGACGAATACACTGCAGCGATAAATAAAGATGAACTTCACGAATTCAAAATTATAAATAGTACAATTCAAATCGATGAAAATAGAACTGGGTTTAAAATATTAAGAAATGTGATCAATTTAGAAATACGTAACAGCACGTTTAATGTTCTGCCCACGAATTTGCTGCAAGGATTGACTTGTGGTGTGGTTACGTTTACATCAGTAATGATCAATGAAACAAGACACGGTGCTTTTAATGGTCTTAATGCGTTTTGGTTGTATATCGACAATGTAACTTTTCAACAATCTCCAGAGAGAATGTTTGAGGGAAGTCAGATTGAAGAAATTAATATATATAATTCAACTGGATTGAAGATGGAAACTTTTGATTTCCTTGGTTCAGAAATTGAATTGTTAAATTTGACTGATCTGAAAAGGACTTTCCGTTTTGAAGAAATGAAGGTTAAGTGGGGTTTTTGTTGATGATTTTTAAATATAACAGTTGCTCATTTATTCTGGCAAATCAAACATTAAATTTTTCATTAAATTGCTTGCAAAGAGATATTACAAATTTGACTTGTTGATTTATTTTTACTATAAATGCTCATCACTGTTTTCAAACTCATTTATTTAATTATTTTATTTTGAATTTTGAGTAATGATTATAATGAAATAATTTCAGATCAACGGAAATTTGATCTTTAATCGACTGTCACTTGACGGGAGCATTGAATCGTTCGAGTTTCTCAACAATCCTAATATAACTGTAAAAGGACTTCGTATTTCTAAATTGTTTAACCACATCTGGAATTTCTCAGCATACAACCAGCTGAAGGAACATTTGGAGGTCTTAGAACTGCCAAACAACAATATTTCTGAAGTTACGAATGATTTTGGTTTAAAAGATTTTGTTAAATTAAGGGAGTTATATCTGGATAACAATCAATTACGCGTTTTCCCTAATCTAACGCATTTTCCTGCACAACTCGAAATAATTGAGTTAACCAATAACCCTTTGAAATGCAACTGTACATCCATATCTTATGTCGAGACGAATGCCAGATTAAACATATACGCAACTTGTTCAGACGGTGTAAACAAACTTGTTGTACAAAAGCTTTCAGGCGGTAACTGTACTGAAATTAAACTTATGCCAAACACCCAGCATCTCTCAACTCCAGGAACTCTTTCCATTGGTACTGAAGGTAAAGATGGGAAAAGAATTGAGCAGTTGATAACTTCAGTGACTGATGTTATGCCAACGATCCAGAATCTCTCAATTCCAGGAACTCTTTTCATTGGTACTGAAGGTAAAGATGGGAAAGGAGTTGAGCAGTTGATAACTTCAGTGACTGATGTGACTGAAGTTATGCCAAACACCCAGCATCTCTCAACTCCAGGAACTTTTTCCATTGGTACTGAAGGTAAAGATGGGAAAGGAGTTGAGCAGTTGATAACTTCAGTGACTGATGTGACTGAAGTTATGCCAAACACCCAGCATCTCTCAACTCCAGGAACTTTTTCCATTGGTACTGAAGGTAAAGATGGGAAAGGAGTTGAGCAGTTGATAACTTCAGTGACTGATGTGACTGAAGTTATGCCAACGATCCAGAATCTCTCAATTCCAGGAACTCTTTCCATTGGTACTGATGGTAAAGATGGGAAAGGAGTTGAGCAGTTGATAACTTCAGTGACTGATGTGACTGAAGTTATGCCAACGATCCAGAATCTCTCAATTCCAGGAACTCTTTCCATTGGTACTGATGGTAAAGATGGGAAAGGAGTTGAGCAGTTGATAACTTCAGTGACTGATTTGACTGAAGTTATGCCAAACACCCAGCATCTCTCAACTCCAGGAATTCTCTCCATTGGTACTGAAGGTAAAGATGGGAAAGGAGTTGAGCAGTTGATAACTTCAGTGACTGATGTGACTGAAGTTATGCCAACGATCCAGAATCTCTCAATTCCAGGAACTCTTTCCATTGGTACTGATGGTAAAGATGGGAAAGGAGTTGAGCAGTTGATAACTTCAGTGACTGATGTGACTGAAGTTATGCCAACGATCCAGAATCTCTCAATTCCAGGAACTCTTTCCATTGGTACTGATGGTGAAGATGGTAAAAGAGTTGAGCTGTTGATAACTTCAATGACTGATGTGACTGAATTAATGCCAATCACCAGCACCGACGTAATCGGTAATGTTAGCAATGAAACGGCTGCTCTGCCAACAATCAAGGTTGTCAACTTCAAATGGAACTTCAGGAACAATACAGATATAATGATTTTTTGTGAAACACTTGGCCAACTACCTCCTTATGTTTTCATTGTCTTGCCAAACGGACATGGTGTCGGCTACCATAACAAGAAAGGATTGAACATATTCAGAGTCTTGTATGCTATCAACGATGCAAAAGAAAAGCACAAGGGTTCATATGCATGTGTTGCAATGAACAGCTATGGGGTAGACCAAGAAATCATTCAAATTGATTTTTCCTTAAGATCAGCATCGTTTAAACTAGGATTGCATTTCAATTATATCGTTTTAGTGACATTTTATAAGCTTTTTTTGAACCTGATTTGAAAATATCCTTGACCCATGAGCATGTTCTTTTGAAATTTTTATGTATTTAACGTTTATTCAAATCTGACAAACACTGGTCATAAACTTGTTGCAGCAATTTAATTTTATTTATTTGGTTTTCGAGTTTGTTTGCATTTAATGATAAATGCCAAATGACATTCATGGCTTTAAAACCAATCAGTGTTTTATTGCTTGGTCAATTTTTGTGTCTGCTGTAAAGACAGTTTGACCTACTACGCTTAAGTTTTGCTTTAAGTCAGAGTGCACTTATTAACCGTTGAACCGTTCATTTTTTTTACTATTTTACAATTATTTAATTCAAAGATCTCCGGTCTAGAAAGGTGAATACATGAATATGACAATCAAATAGACGACATGGTGGCCAGCTATTTCCAATTTTCTATACGTGTATAATATAACACTAAGACACTAATAGACGTAGTCACACAACTCACAAACTATCATACAAGAGCACAAATATACGTATAAAATACTACGAGTAGCATTTGATATTTTTCAACATCAACAAAGTGCAACTCTTATCTCATGATTATTCCTAAAAGGACACATGCTTGACCAACCTCAGGTGGATATGTCTTGCAAGCAAACAGTCTATAAATCTGTTAGCCAATCATTATTATTATTAACTATTAATTATAACTAATCACCAGAAACTTTCGTTTGGGACAGCATAAGCAGAGATCAGACTATTATGAATATTTTTTTGATCAATGTACACTTTTTATGAATTAGTTTTTTGAAGAATTGTTGAATTTTTTTTTATTAATTAATTTTTAATAGACTTGTCTTTTTTCATAATAATGATTTTTTATATTAATTAATTATTAATAAACCTGTCTTTCTTCATAACAATAATTATATAATGTACTTCATTATATCATATAAATGGGCATGTTCCATAACAAGTGTGAAAGGAAGTTATTGGGAAGATATTATTATGCAGCAACAAAATGTGTTTATCGTTCGTAAAACATAACTTAAATAAAGCCGTATTAAATACACATCTTGGTTTAAAAATAATTTAATTTCTGAGAAACCTGTTTAAAAACTAACCATTACGTTGTGGCGTACTTATAACGGGGCAATCACTACCGTGACCGCTAAACATCATTATCATCATCATCACGATCACCCACCTAACATCAATATCACGAGAGAAAAAAAACATCATTATCATCATCATCACAACTACCACCACCACTAGCATCATCCCCATCGCTACGGTTTTGACATCCGCTGGAAAATCCTTCTTCGGTAAATTGCAGACCAGAGATGAGGAAATGTAAAATAAATGTAAATGTAAATGTTTGATAATTTATTGAGCGCCTTTTCCGCTTTGTTCAAAGGCGCTGTTCTTTTACATGCCCCACGGAGAGAACGATGTTACCCGCTAAGTTTTCCGTTGACATGGGCTACTAGGCAGTGAGTGGGAGTCGAACCGTGAAGCTCTCACATTCAAGGCTAACGCTTTACCAACTCAGCTAACCTAGGACGCCAGTTCTTAAATGTCAACATCGTTTTACTTTTTTTTCAGATGCGACATTTCTTTTATTAGGTGGTTTTGTTTAAAAATGTTCTCTTACTTACTCACTCACTGTTTCTATCCTCCCTCAGTTTTTGTCTTTCTCTCTTTATCTTCTTCTATCTTCCATCCCATTCCTACATTTTCTCAGCTTCCGTCAATTTTTTTTTCTCCAAGAAAACCGTCTCGACAGAACAAGAAATTTGAAGCTAAAAAACAAATAAAGAAGCTGGAAAAAAGAAAAAAAACATTGATTGAATGAATGAACAAATGGAGAGAAAAACATTGGCCGGCTGTCAGATGTGTCAGTGTTTGTTTGTGCTCTTGATAGGTGGTCGAATGTGTGGAATGAAACACCGGATGAGGATGGAGAAAAAAAGATTTGGATAAACATTGAATGTAGGTACCTAAATGTAGCAAATAAGAATAAAGAGAGAGAGAGAAAGAGAGAGAGAGAGAGAGAGAGAGAGAGAGAGAGAGAGAGAGAGAGAGAGAGAGAGAGAGAGAGAGAGATAATTGATATGTTGAAATTAATATGCGATGACTAATCGAGAGAAAAATATTCAAGAAATGAATCAAGGAAATAAGACACACACACACACACACAAAAAAGAAAGAGAAAAATCTGTTGGCAGCCAAGAAGGCCCGCCTTTTGATCGATGGACGGTCGACTGCGTGACCAGACTTCTTCTTGTGCCAAGGATGTATAAATTGAAGAATTACCACCAGGCCGCTTGAGCGCCGTGCACATGCGTTTCTAACGTTACTGCTTCTTCTGTCGGTAGTAATGTAATTACTACTGAAACTACTACTACTACTGCGGTTGAGGCTACGGCTACAACTACTGCTACTGCCTCTGCTACTGCTACTGCTACCGCTGCCGCTGCTGTTTCTGCTGCTGTTGTTGTTGCTGCTGTTGTTGCTGCTGCTGCTGCTACTACTACTACTACTACTACTACTACTACTACTACTACTACTACTACTACTACTACTACTACTACTACTACTACTACTACTACTACTACTACTACTACTACTACTACTACTACTACTACTACTACTACTACCACCACCACCACCACCACCACCACCACCACCACCACCACCACCACCACTACTACTACTACTACTACTACTACTACTACTACTACTACTACTACTACCCACAATTTTGTACGCAATATTAAAACGACATTTTTTTGTCTACCGAAGTTATTCTCGTTGTACTCCATTCGACCACACCATCGGTCACACACGCCCCTATGGACGATGAAAGCCGTAACCCCAATCCCGATGATCGGTCCCTGGATAACACCGGAAAATATTTTCACCGAGCACTTGCTACTAAATCTGCATGCTTTAATGGATAGATGTATTTTCATACCAACTACAACTGCAGCCAGTATACTACACCATACTCGTAATATTAACTTATACCATTACCGTAACCATTTCTACTAACATATTATTACCAGTTCCATAACCATATCTGCTACCATGATCATTACCACTACCTTTATATCACTATCACAATCATTAAAACCTCCACATCAACGATTGTCACGAAGTTGCCATTTTAACACCCGTGGTCTCCACTACTACCACCGCCACTACCACCAACACTACCAACACTACCACCACCACCGCCACCACCAACACTACCAACACTACCACCGCCACCACCAACACTACCAACACTACCACCACCAACACGACTACATCGACGACACGCCACAGCGGTGGCGACAGTAGCAGGACGATTTTAGCATCTACTACATCGACGCTTAATGTTCCTTCTGTGCATTCGTTTATGGCCGGCAGATGGCCGGGGTCGTTTTCTTCCCTTAATGGAGGTTACACTCTGAGAACTGCCCTTGTACGGTCGTTTACATGGAGCTCAGTGTCCGCTGTCTGCACGTGGGTGGTTAAATGTCTAAGCAAGTGTGTGTGTGTTTGTATTTATGTGTGTATATGTGTACAAGTGTGTATGTAGATATGTATGTATGTATGTATGTATGTATGTATGTATGTATGTATGTATGTGTGTGTGTGTGTATGTATGTATGTATGTATGTATGTATGTATGTATGTATGTATGTATGTATGTATGTATGTATGTATGTATGTATGTATGTATGTATGTATGTATGTATGTATGTATGTATGTATGTATGTATGCATGTATGTATGTATGTATGTATGTATGTATGTATGAATGGATGAATTGATGATTGAACGGATGGATGGTCACTTGGGGGCTGGGGTGAACAAAAGACAATAAAAAAACCGGAAAAAATTAAACAAAACCAAAAACACGCAGAAAACGAAAGAAAGTTTGAAGTTTTTTTTATTATTTGCATGTTATTCTGTAAATGCACTTATTTATAAGCCCATCGAGCTTATAAAAACAAACCACAACTCTCTCAAGTTCCAATACATTCCAGTACAACATGCGCTTCTGCCATCGGCTCCATAAACACCTTATACGCTGGTCTTATCTACAAGCTGCCAACATGGTAAAATCAAAATGGCCGCTGGTCTGATTGTTTAAATGGCACTCAAAGATGAATGCATTATAATTTTCCAACTTTTAACTTTTAACTTTTTCGCAAAGGTCCAGAAACATGGTGGGTCCACTATCCTTCGGCTTCGGGCAGCAGACAGTCCCCTGTCGACATAATCACCGAAGAAACTTGGCAAGCCGACTCGGACAACAGCAACATATGTCCGATAGAGATCGACTACAATTCGGCTCGCTCGCTCGGAGCGAGTCGCTACGCCGGCTTCATGAGCAGCGCTAACGACGACTCGCTGTCGGAGAACGGCAGCGAGCAGACGCTGGGAGAGGTGAAGATACTTGTCAACAATGGGAACACAAGTCGGATCAATTTCGTCAACTCTCGATCGTGTAAGTGTGCACCTATCTAGCCAGAAGTGGGAGATGATTGACGGAATATGTTGAGGGTGTGTGTGTGTGTGTGGAAGGATGGCCAATGTGTTAAGGAATTGAATGATTGATTGATTGATTGATTGATTGATTGATTGATTGATTGATTGATTGATTGATTGATTGATTGATTGATTGATTGATTGATTGATTGATTGATTGATTGATTGATTGATTGATTGATTGATTGATTGATTGATTGATTGATTGATTGATTGATTGATTGATTGATTGATTGATTGATTGATTGATTGATTGATTGATTGATTGATTGATTGATTGATTGATTGATTGATTGATTGATTGATTGATTGATTGATTGATTGATTGATTGATTGATTGATTGATTGATTGATTGATTGATTGATTGATTGATTGATTGATTGATTGATTGATTGATTGATTGATTGATTGATTGATTGATTGATTGATTGATTGATTGATTGATTGATTGATTGATTGATTGATTGATTGATTGATTGATTGATTGATTGATTGATTGATTGATTGATTGATTGATTGATTGATTGATTGATTGATTGATTGATTGATTGATTGATTGATTGATTGATTGATTGATTGATTGATTGATTGATTGATTGATTGATTGATTGATTGATTGATTGATTGATTGATTGATTGATTGATTGATTGATTGATTGATTGGTTGGTTGATTGATTGATTGATTGATTGATTGATTGATTGATTGATTGATTGATTGATTGATTGATTGATTGATTGATTGATTGATTGATTGATTGATTGATTGATTGATTGATTGATTGATTGATTGATTGATTGATTGATTGATTGATCGATCGATTGACAGACGCCGGCGGAGGACCGTACCGAAACTACTCATTTGTCTTGGAGCAAATTCATCTTCACTGGGGCGAGAATAACAATAGCGGATCAGAGCACCGCGTCAATGGAACAGCCTATTCAGCCGAGGTGCCATCAGTCAGTCAGTCAGTCAACCAATCAATCCATCTACCAATCAATCATTTAATCAATCAATCAATCATTTAGTCAATCAATCAAGCAGTCGAATAAATTCTCCAGTTGATTCTTTAATTCAATTAGTCTCTCGCGAAAAAGACTCGATAAATTTTGCTCCCTTGGTCAGCGTCTCTTGTTCATTAAATCAATTTCTCATTTAACCACTCATTACTACTTATTCACTTATCTACCACCCATTCATTAGAACGCCCATGTATTTAACCATCAACTCACTCAGCCATCCACCCATTTATTAAAGCACCTATCTACTTACCCACTCACTCAACCTGTAACCTCACTCATTAAACCATTCATCAACCTACTCAACCAGTATCCTCATTCATTAAACCACACATCTATTTAATCAACCATCCACCCACTCATTAAACCACCCATCTATTTACTCAACCATCCACCCACTCATTAAACCACCCATCTATTTACTCAACCATCCACCCACTCATCCAAACCACTCGTCCACCCACTTACTCACCCACCGCCTGCTTCTCCAGGTCCATTTCGTGCACTGGAACGAGGACTTGTACTCGAGCTACGAGGAGGCCGCGTGCAATGAAGATGGCATCCTTGCGTTTGCCGTTTTCGTGCAGGTCAGTCAGTCTCTCTCTCTCACGAGTGGTGGCCGCCTAATTGGGCTCGTTTGTTCGTTCGTTCGTTCGTTCGTTCGTTCTTTGTGTGTGTTCGTATGCTTGTTCGTTTTGTTCGTTTCTTCGTTCACTCGTTCGTATGCTAAATAATTCATTCATTTATTCATTCGATTATTTTATTCAATTCAAATCAAATCTTTCTACAGCAAAGATTAGCCGGCATATCTTTAGGACCTATGTATGCATAACATTTCATCTAGAGATATTAATATTCAGCGAAAGCTATTCATTTTACACAAAAATCACAGTTATTTATTTATTTATTTATTTGTTTTTTTTATTTATTCATTCATTCCTTCGTTCGTTCGTTCGTTCATTTTTATTATTTATTATTTATTATTTAGTTATTTATTCATTTGGTTGTTTCTTTATTTTGTATTTTTTTAAATTTATTTCTGGGAAGCGTTAGACACTTTAGCAATTAGTAACCGTGTCCAAGATCGTTAGAGGTCGTTTGAAACATCTAGGAAAGATAAATTATAGAGCCGAACGATTTGAAGTTTTTGTTCGCAAATAAAAATCATTGAACGTTAATTTAAAAAAATAAAATTAAACTTAAAAATTAATATACGTTATTTTAGAAATTTGTTTAAAATTTAATTGAATGCGTTTTCACGAGAAGCGAGTCTTTTCAAGTCTCTATTCCATTTTTCAGCTTAATTGGTTGACGGGAAGTCTGTTAATGTTTGCTTAAAAAAAAAAAAAGTTCCGCAAGAAAAGAAGCAAGCCAGCAAGATGGACGGGTTGAGAAAATTATTTTAAAAAATTTTCAAAAAAATAAATTTGAAAAATATTTCTTGATATATTATTGGTCGGAAAACATGAAAAAATTCATGGAGTTATAGATATATATATATAAAGCGCAAATGTCTGTCCATCAATAACTCCAGAACCAATGAACCAATGAACCAGAAAATGATCTGCATGAAACTTGGCATGATGAACATTTGAAAAGACTTTAAGCAGAAAAGAAAACTAAACAAAGTTAACTTTTAATTTTTGAAAGGCACTAAAAAACCCGGGCAAATCTGGGCGACCCAGTTGATTCTAGATAAACGTACTTTACTAGCAGTCAGTGTACACACAATCCTTCCGCTTTTGTCCATAGTTGTTTTCAAGTTCTACTTAAACATAACGCCACTTAAACCTTACTCGTTATCATTGCATCATTATCATAATATCTAAAATCTCACGGACTATGTAAACAAGCCGCCCAGCTATCTGTTTAATATTCATGAGTTAAAACAGCTGTCGTGTTTTTCAATTACGATTGGTCTGTCATTAACTGCAGGTGTCCGATACCAAGAGTAACGATGCCCTGTTGCTATGGAGTCAGCTCCTGGAGGATACGATCTACAGGGAGGAGAATATGCCGCTCCCGAAAGAATTCCCATTCCAGCACCTTCTACCAGGCTAGTTTAGGGCAAACCACGCCCACCTGTTTATTAATAGCTCCGATTAATATTCATTTATTTAATCGTCGAGAGAATTAATATTCATAAGGCTGTTGTATCTGTCTCAGTCAGCTTTTGTTTTTATGTTTAATTAGTAAACAGTAATGTTATATTTCTATATTATTTATTATTCTTTATTTCATTAATTTTTTTATGTTATTACGTATAAGCATTTCAATGTTGTAGTCCGTTGCGTCAACATTTATACATAAAAATAAAAAAAATGAATAAACATACGTGCAACTGTAAAGTCATTGATATTCATATATTCATGTAATGACCTACATTTTGTTTACGACTCAAGCTCGTTCGTGACCTCTTGGCCTTCTGGATAACCGTGCGACCTCATTAATATTAGTGTCATTTTCCTCTGGTAGTTCTCCTTATAAATATATTATCAACGTCTGTCGAAAGGAACTTTCATGCTGCCACTCCATATAAAAGACTAAAAATGATAATTTCATGAATAATTAAGAAGGCAAATAAACCGCCATAGCTGCCAGTGGCGAGACAAAAAAGTTAATTAACCTAAATTATGTTAAGCGTAGTTGTAGAATACTTGGAAGCGAAGCTTTTCGTTATTTTGTTGAGTTGATCATCCAGCTTCGGTATCGAGAATCACTTTTACAATATATACCTAAATCTGCGTATGCATGAGTGATTTTAGGGTCTTCACACGGGTCGAGAAGGGCCGAGATGTTTTCCAAGTATATAGGAATTTTAGGCCTATAAAAACGGCATGTGGTGGACCTAAATCAGACGGACCGGGCCTGGAATTTTGGCTTTTGACACGGCCCGGGTCGGACCAAGATTTAGACGGGCCGTGAAAAATCGGCCCGTGCAGTACTCTAGTGCCTGTCGCTTCTTCTCACCATTGCAGACGCAATACCTCATGTGCCCTTTTACAACAATACTAACAGCGCCATTATGTATGTATGTATGTATGTTCGTACGTACGTACGCATCTTTGTATGCGCAAAAATTTGTATCGGAGCCTTCCACGAGCCGGGCTAGGCCAGACCGGGCCAGGCCCACATATTGTGCTTATCAAAACGGACAAGGCTGGGTCGAAATTATTGTGCTAAGTAAAGCAATTTTATGCCTATAAAAACGGGCTGGGCCGCCCCTAAATCAGCTCGGACTGGACAGGGCTTTGAATTTTGTGCCAATGAAATGTATTGGACCGAGTTTCTGAGGGGTCGGGTCGAGCTGAGAAAAATCGGCTTGAGTAGGGCTTTAGTATGTCTGTATGTATGTATGTATGTATGTATGTATGTATGTATGTATGTATGTATGTATGTATGTATGTATGTATGTATGTATGTATGTATGTATGTATGTATGTATGTATGTATGTATGTATGTATGTATGTATGTATGTATGTATGTATGTATGTATGTATGTATGTATGTATGTATGTATGTATGTATGTATGTATGTATGTATGTATGTATGTATGTATGTATGTATGTATGTATGTATGTATGTATGTATGTATGTATGTATGTATGTATGTATGTATGTATGTATGTATGTATGTATGTATGTATGTATGTATGTATGTATGTATGCATGCATGCATGCATGCATGTCTGTATGTATGTATGTATGTATGTATGTATGTATGTATGTATGTATGTATGTATGTATGTATGTATGTATGTATGTATGTATGTATGTATGTATGTATGTATGTATGTATGTATGTATGTATGTATGTATGTATGTATGTATGTATGTATGTATGTATGTATGTATGTATGTATGTATGTATGTATGTATGTATGTATGTATGTATGTATGTATGTATGTATGTATGTATGTATGTATGTATGTATGTATGTATGTATGTATGTATGTATGTATGTATGTATGTATGTATGTATGTATGTATGTATGTATGTATGTATGTATGTATGTATGTATGTATGTATGTATGTATGTATGTATGTATGTATGTATGTATGTATGTATGTATGTATGTATGTATGTATGTATGTATGTATGTATGTATGTATGTATGTATGTATGTATGTATGTATGTATGTATGTATGTATGTATGTATGCATGTATGTATGTATGTATGTATGTATGTATGCATGCATTCGTGTATAATATGCTGTTATTATCAGTGCATTAAAAAGTAGAATGGTATAGATTTTGTGAAATCCCACACACACACACACACACACACACACAGCGACACACACCCAAACGGCTAAGACATGCAGAACGATTTACGACCATATCCATGGAAGGCAGTGGAATGCAATTTTGATGGAGGAAAAAATATGCGCGCTCAAAGGAAACCAGTTCCGTCGTTACGATGGTAACGAGGTGGAAGCTGGGAAAGGAAGAAGATGATGGTGTTTATGATAATGATGATAGTGATTTGGGTGGTGGTGGTGATAATGATGACGGTTAAAATGGTTATGATGATCGTAATCCATATAAAAGTAGCGGTAATATAATAATGTAATGATAATGACACTATAAAACATAGCGGTAAATGTCGGCTTTTAGAAGTATAAATGAGGAATTCAATGTTATTCCGTTGTTGACGGTGATAATGACTGGGAAACTGATGATTATGTTGATAATCCAGGTATATGGGTGGTGGTAGTGGTAGTGGCTGTGTTGGCGGAGACTACGACCAAGACGACGACGATGATGATAATGCTGATGATGAGGAGGAGAGAAGAAAGAAACTGGGTGGAAACTGTTTCGGCGATAAATCATAACCAGACGGCAGGATAACGCGGGTTTGAATTTACGCTGGAGAAGCTCATCACTGGAAGGAATGGTGCAATAATTACGTCAGGAATGATGGAATGCCAATGGTTGAAGATGGGATTTATCGGTGCTGGCCGTGGAGATAATAATGGTGGTGATAATGATGATGGTGGCGGTAGTGGTGGTGGTGATAATGATGATGATGATTGTGGTGGTGGTGGTGGTGATAATGAAGATGATGGTGGTGGTGGTGATAATGACGATGATGTTGGTGGTGATGATAATGATGATGGTCCTGGTGGGGATGGGGGTGGTGGTGTTGTGGACTAAGTGTGGTCGACTGACTAAACTTTCGCGCGCGTAAGGCGGATAAAAAGCCAGTGATTTGTGAAGCTCACGAAAAATCCATGTTTTGTGGTCTTTACGGTGATGGAGAAGGAACCAATAACGGTGGTGATGATAGTGATGATTGACGATGACAACAGCAATGACGACGAAGACGACGACGATTGCGACGATGACTACGGTTGTGGTTGTGATGGTCATGATCGTGCAGAAATTATTATAAAATCGACTCTCAAAACCGGTTCCGTGTACACAGTGTACAGGTACTACTGGTGAATAAATTTTTAAGCGACTAAAAAGAGTTAGATAGAAAAAAAAATGTATACTTTTTTATTTTACATTCGCCAGGTGACCTCAGTAAATTCTGGACCTATCAGGGCTCATTCTCGACACCACCGTGTTACGAGACTGTCAAATGGGTCGTCTTCGAGAATTGCATATACACCAGCAGTAAAGTTGTAAGCATGTATTAATTAATTATGATAATTAAAACGGCCGTTTCCTTATGAATAATTAAAAAAGTAGTTTAAAATTGTTGATTAAATTAATGATGGCTTGGTAATGTGATATAATCACTTTTGTTTAATTATAATTCAATAGATATACATATAACTATAAGAATCGACATTTCCCAGTGGCGTAGCCGTTGCTTGAGTTTCATCTGACCGGGGTGGGCAAGCCAAACTCACCGACCCCATATAGAGGTGTTCCCCAAAATAATTAATTTTTAATTAAATTTTCTTTCCGGGGAGGGGTTAAAAAACCTAATCGATTTTTTTCCTCCACTGCTGAGAAATCCCTACGTGACGTCACTGCATTTTCTGTTTATAACTCATTAATATTCAACGTTTATAACTCATTAATATTCAACGTTTATAACTCATTAATATTCAACGTTTATAACTCATTAATATTCAACATATATAACTCATTAATATTCAACGTTTATAACTCATTAATGTTCAACGTTTATAACTCATTAATATTCAACGTTTTTAACTCATTAATATTCAACGTTTATTGAGTTATTTTTGTCCGCCCGATCAGCTGAGCAGGTTTCGGAGCCTCAAGTATTACTGCGAAAGTGAAACCCGACCGGAAGATGAATTCGACGGGCAGATCATGACCAACAGTCGCCCCGTACAGCCCATCGGTACCAGAAAGGTATGTTCAACACCAGAGATGATGCGAGTACTTATAGTGCGAATACCATGGTATCGAGTAGGAGGACAAGTACGAGTACTTAAAAATCGTACTCGAGTTGTACTCAAGTACGAGTACGAGTACCAAGTACTACATCTGTGTTCAGCAGCATCAGATATCATCATCACCGCTATAATCATTAAATCAAAAATACAATTCGCTTTTAAACAAACAACTCTCTAGATATGTCACGTGGACATCTCTCACTTCCGCTCCATGCATGACGGCGACAGGGGTTCAGCTCCCGAACCGCCGAGCCGGCCGTTTCGGAGGGCCTGGGGTGATGAAGAGACCGCGGGTCACCTCGGGGTATTACAAGCCCACTTCAGCAAACCTGGAGCTGGCACTCGCGGCCGCGGTTGACGACGACGATGTCTGCTGCGTCGTCTCTTGACCCCCTCAAGAGCACGCTGGGTGAGTGGGGTGGGTGAGGGGGTGGAAATGGGAAGTGGTTGGAGGGCGATATTAGATGTAAAGGTGTGGAGGGCGGATTTAGAAATTATATTGACTTGCCGATAAGGGATTAACGCTGGGAAGCAAATAGAGGCAGATCAACTGACTGGAGTGAGCGGAAAGAAAAGTTAAATTGAGTAAAATAATAAATCAGAGGTCGACATGGGTTGTGTTGACCCGTGAGTTGGGTTGGGTATAATTTTTTTTAAACATGCGTGGGTTAGGGTGGAAAAAAATTTAACAGAAAAAGAACTTTTAAACTGAAAAAAATTAACTTTTCATGCAGGTAGGGTTGGGTTGGATTTGGGTAAGTGGAGAGTTGGGTCGCCAAAAATGGACCCAAGTCCAGCTCTGCCAAACGGTAAAATATAATAGAATTAGGTAGGTAGAGGCCACAGGTTCACCCATATATTTCCCTTTCTCCCCATCGTTGGGGGATAGATGATAATCAAACGTTTTATGTTATTATATACAAGTATATTATACTTTTGTTTAATAGTTATAAATTAAAATATATTTCAAATAAGTAGGATTATATAAAATCAATGTTTTTATTTTCATATTCCAGCGAAGAAGTTTAGCGCAAATGGAAATCAAAAAACGAACAATGATATCTGCATCATCTCTTCCTGTTATCTCTATTCTTTTTTTTTTTCTTCATTTTTTGTGGAGACAGCATGCATGGGGTATCACCTCTGAAAGATTTCTACTCCCCTGTTTTACTCCCGTGGACGCACGCACGGGGTACCTCTAAGCGATTTTCTTCTTCCTCCATCCTTTTCTCCATCACCGTTACTTTCCCGCGAATTTCCACGTTTTTAATTTTAGTTATTTATGCTTGCTGTTGTTGGAGGTTTGTTTTTTTCTCATCAAAATAGCATCGAAGAATATCAAAATGAAATGAAAAAACCTCTTCTCTTAAATGTTGAAATGAAACTATATAAGAAAAAGAAACTAAATTAAAAACATTCTGAGAAATCAATTGAGACATTTTGTTTTTTTTCTGTTTTCTGTTTTTTGTTTTTTTTTATATTTTTTATTTACTTTTTTAACGTCATAATTTATTCGGGCTGTTTGCTTTTAATACTACTCTTCCCTTGCAGTGTTGTCCTTCCCCGGGAGTCTCAATTGGAAATATATTGGAGAGAGAGAACGAGAGGAGAGAAAGAGAGAGAGAGAGAGAGAGAGAGAGAGAGAGATAGAGAGAGAGAGAGAGAGAGAGAGAAAGAGAGATGTAAAGAGAGAGAGAAAGAAAGAGAAAGAGAGAGAAAGAGAGAGAAAGAGAGAGAGAGAGAGAGAGAGAGAGAGAGAGAGCAAGACAGAAAGATGGAGAAGGAAACTAATATTTCCATTAGCTAATATGTGTGCGTAACTGCCTATGTGTGTGTGTGTGTGCATGTGTGTGTATGTGTGTGTTTCGTTCTGTTCTTTTTCTTCTTCTTCTTTGGTTGTGGTATAATCCTCTTGAATTGCTGGTTATGGTAATAAAAAGAAATTCTAAAACTCGTTGTTTCAATTGTTACTTGATAGCGCTTGGGGCTGCTTAGAGAATGGGGGTGAGCATAGGGGCTGCTTATGGAATGGAGTGGGCATCGGGGTTGCTTAGGGAAAGGGGGTGGGCATCGGGGCTGCTTAGGAAATGGGGTGGGCATCGGGGCTGCTTAAGGAAATGGGGTGGGCATCGGGGCTGCTTAAGGAATGAGGTGGACACCGGTCATTCAACCGACCACGTCAGATGACAATTTTTATAAACAATTTCAGTTTTCCTTTGAAGCAAAACGCGAGAAGAAAAATTTAAAAGCAAAAAAAAACTTTAAAAATAAAAAAAAACCAAAAATACTGTTTTATTTTTCACTTTTGAATTTTTTCTATTTTTTTTTGCACAAAGAAATAAATAAGAAGAAAAAGATTTCTCCAGAAAGGAAGTTGTTCTCAGTTTACGGAAATTGAACTTCACGGTTCAATTTCGTTTTCTGTTTTCAAAATTCAATTAAAAATTTACTTTTTCTTTCCATTCGGTTTTCTATTGCTGGTGGATAATTGCGTCGATCGGAATGATACGAGTCTGGGTTTATTTGCCTTCGTGTTCATCTGTCTTCGTGATTATTTGTCGTCGTGTTCATCTGTCTTTGTGTTTATTTGTCTTCATGTTCATCTGGCTTTGTTTTTATTTGTTTTTATGTTCATCTGGCTTTGTTTTTATTTGTTTTTATGTTCATTTGTCTTTGTGCTCATCTATCTTTGTGTTTATAAGTTTTCGTGGTCATATTTCCCAGTGCTCATCTATCTTCGTGATCTTTTGTCTAAGAGTTCATTTGTTTTATGTGCTGCTTTGATTTTTGTGTTTATCTGTCTTTGTATTCGTTTGTCTTGGTGTTCATCGGTGTTTGTGTTCGTTTGTCTTTGTGTCTATTTGTCTTTATTTTTTTTTTATATTTTGATTCCATCAAGTAAGATGTACCGCCCTTTTGTGAGAATTTACTCCAAGTTTAAGCTTATTGTAATAGTTACCTATATACAAAATAAGTTATTTTCCAAACTTAAAATTGATACAATTACTCAACTGGTAAATTAAATTTAATGTTATTTACGAGATTTCATACAGAAAAGATAATCATATTTGGCCTATACATAATATGTGCAAGTATATATATATATATATATATATATATATATATATATATATATATATATATATATATATATATATACGTATATCTGCATTATGCAAAGGAAAGGTATGCGAGTGATAAATTGACTTGCATAGCATACAAATAGGTCAATGCTTGTTTTTCCAATATTTTGTTTGAATGTTGTGTGTAATATTCTCTATAGAAATGTCTCAATAAAGCACCGTGCGAGATGGAACGTTTTCGTCAAAAGGGGGGAGTACCCCGCGGCTTTTTTCAGGGGGTTAATTTTTGGGTGGAGAGGGGGTGATAACATAGGGTCAAAGCGGGTAATATAATAATCGGTGTCAACATGCTGGCTGAAAAAGAGAAAAACGAACCGCGATGACACCACGTGCAGCCAGCCAATCGCTTCGCTTCTTGAATTATTCGACTTGCTTTGTGAAATAATAATTTATTTTAATTATGAAATTATTATAATTTATTATAATTAAAACAAGATTAATTATTAGGAATAAATTATTTTACGCCAAATATTGAAGCAATTATTCACTTTTTATTCACGTTCTTATGAAAAAAATACAATACAATATTCGAACACATCGGAATAAAACGGCTGGCATATGTTATAATATCAATCATTCGTTTATCCATATTTCTTTCCTTTCCTTCCGTCTGGTTATAAATAATTCCTCGCCTGCGGCGGGGGGGCGGCGCCTGTTATGATTGATGTGTCAATCATACGGCCGTGGGGTCAAGGGGTCGTGACCTTCACATTAATCTTCTCATTCTCTCACACGTTTTTCCATTTTTCTGTTTTTTTTTAATTTATTTTTTTGTTTTTTTTCTTTCTTTGTTTTTTTAGGGAATAAATTTAACTAATAGCCTCAATTGTTTTTTTTTCTTTTTCTTTCTTTTTTTATTTCCTCTTTCCCTTTCTCCATACTTCTCTCCCTCTTGTTCCCCCTATTTATCTTTATCTTTGCTTCTCTCTCTTTCTCTCTCTCTCTCTCTCTCTCTCTCTCTTTTTCTTTTTCTGTCTCCATCTGACTCTCTTTTTTTTTCTCTCCTTTTTCATTTTTTATCTTTTTCGATTACTCTTTTTCTCTCATTTCTACCCTTCGATATAATACAATCTAATATAATATTATACAGTTTCCGATTTCCCTTCAAAATATAACGCTACTCTCAACCAAGCACTTTTTCGAATTTTTAATCAATCACTCAGACATCCAATAAGTCAATCAATCAATCAATCAATCAATCAATCAATCAATCAATCAATCAATCAATCAATCAATCAATCAATCAATCAATCAATCAATCAATCAATCAATCAATCAATCAATCAATCAATCAATCAATCAATCAATCAATCAATCAATCAATCAATCAATCAATCAATCAATCAATCAATCAATCAATCAATCAATCAATCAATCAATCAATCAATCAATCAATCAATCAATCAATCAATCAATCAATCAATCAATCAATCAATCAATCAATCAATCAATCAATCAATCAATCAATCAATCAATCAATCAGCCAGAAATTCAATCAACCGAGCGAACAATAACCAGCCAGCAAACGGGCCTCTCTCTCTGTCCGCTATGACCTCATTAAATATTCATCCGCCAAATAGGAACCGGAAACGGTCGTGTGTGTCGATAAATTGGTTGATTTAATGTAGGAAAAGGGGAGGGGGTGGCGATGGATGTGATAGCGTGGTTCATAGTTGAGGTTAGTTTGTAACAAAGGAGAGCTTAAACTTGAAATATATTGTTTAACTGGAATACCTGACATTGAACGCATTTTTCTGGGGGGTTTTTCGGGACCATGAAATGGCCAGCGGGTAGCATAATTTTTTTTTCAAAATAAACAAACCATTTTCTGACAATGCACCCCAAGTGCCCGATAGTTCAATGAAACCGGTTCAGGCCAGGGACGTCAATTGGGGGGAAGCAGTAATTTATTGAAAATTTTTGAAAAAGATATTTACGACTACGCTCCCCCTCGTTCATCAGTTTTGAGTGTTTTAAAATTGTTGGGAAAGGTAGCTCCGAGTACCCCCTCTCCCTTCGCCTGGTCATCAGCTTTTTTGGAAAGGAAAAATGAAAAAAAGGGTTTCGAAAATTTGTGGGAAAAAGTTAGTGGGCAGTAACCCTTCCATGGTTTTCCTAAAATGACGTCCCCTGGTTCCGGCGTTTTAATTTTATGCCGACGGATACATACATACATGCATACATTTGCGTATATTATTTTTATTGGAAATAATTAACAGTGACTATTGTAGCAGTATCACCTCCAGCTCAATGAACATCACCAACAACAACAACTGAAAAACTTTGTTTTCAATTAATTATATTTAAAATAAAATTTACAATCTAATATACAAAAATGAATGTTATGTATTTATCAGCATCAAATTTAAACCCTTGAACCAATTTTACTGGTTTTTCTGGTGCATTTGATTAACCCGGACCAGAGAGTTGTTTGTGTCTATTTTCCAAACAAATTTTCCCACCGGTTGGCCTCATATGGTCTTTAAAAAAACCCGAGCAACGCCGGGTATACAAGTTAGTTATTATCCACAGTGTGATTTATGGTACGTTAAGCTGCACCTAATGAGTGAGTTGTTTAAAGGCTACTGACCCCATAAACTATATCAAAGTTTAATGAATAAATTGATCGGCCCCAGTGACTGGCTGGCTGATTGATTGATTGATTGCGACGAAGGACAGAAAGAAAATCAATAGCTTAGTGAATAATTAATCAGGCCCGACGACAAAGTTTCACAATGAATAATAAATCATCGCTGTTGCGCAACAACTTCAGGAGGACTAATCAGAAAGAAAGAAAAATAGCCTCATGAATATTCAACGAGCGCGTGCTGCGATCTGATTCGTTGGCGTGTTTTTTTTCTTTTTGGTAAAAAGAGAAATATTTAGAAATGTAAAAATTGGATAAATGAAAAGGAAAAAATATAGAAAAAAAAGAATATTTATGGCAGTCAAACAGCTTATTTGTGCCCACCATGAGTGTGCGCCTGTTTCTCTGATGTCTGTCTGTTTGTTTGTGTGTGTGTCTGTTTGCTTGTGTGTGTGTTTGTTTGTTTGTTTGTGTGTGTGTGTGTTTGTTTGTCTTTGTCTGTTTGTCTGTGTGTGTGTATATTCAAGGCAATTTTCCAGGTAAGTCAAGTTGTAGCCAAGCCCTTTAGCGTTTGAAGTGATTCACTAAGGTAAAAAAAAAATTTTAAATATCAAACAAAGCTTATTATAAATATTTATGAAACAACATTTTTGCACAAATTCCTTATATTTCAGAATTCGCCGGTTTTTATTAATTGCAGATTTTTTTTTAAAAAACGACTTTATTTGAATTTATATATGTGGAAATGTATACATTTGTCTTGTATTTGTTTTTGTTGTAAAAAATAGACAATTATTATCCTTAATTAAATTTTTTTTCAGAAAGTTTTTAAACTTTAGTAGATTGCATTGTCATGAAGGGTTAGCCTATATTTCAAATTTCAGCTCAATTGCATGACGGAAAGTTAGTTAATTTTCACTTCCAAGGTTTGCAAACATTCAAGCAAACAAGCAAACAAGGACCCGCAGACGTATTAAATAATAAACCCCGCTTGAACTGAGAAGTAAGTAAAACCTTTCACGTTTCGGTGTGTTGAGGGGCTGTGGGGGGGGGAAGAGAAAAAGAGAGAGAGAAAGAGAGAGAGAGAGAGAAAGATAGAAAGAATTGAGGAGGGTTGGAAAAAGTATTTTGAACGTGCGTGTTCTGGCTTGTCTGTGAAGCAGAATTGTGTGTGTGTGTCTTTGTGCTCGTTGTTTACTTAACCTTTACCCTTTCATTCTGTCTCTCTCACTCTCTTTCTTTCTCTCTCTCTCTCTCATATTTATTACCTGATTTTCCTAATGATGACTCAAAGTATATCCCCGGTTGCCGTGACAACCATATCCGGAGAAGAAAACCCGAAGAAACGATAAAGGAATAAATAGTAGATATCTTTTATATGGAGCTGCTATTATTCTCTTTCCCTTACCAGACGGTATCTGATTTGGGCCGGCGGCAGGCGTATTGCGCCGGACGTTTTAATGAGATATATCGCCGTCTTTCGAGCCGCGGAGACTGCACAGCGGCCCTAGCACTGACTTCAGCTACCACACTCGACGGCTACTAACCACACAAGGACGGCAACGATGACGACGACGACGACGACCTGCTGACGTCTTCGACATGAGGAATAACACGCACTCTGCTCCGCCGGTTCTTCCGAGTATAAACATCTGTAACAACGTCGCCGGCGGTCTGCAGCAGCAAACGTGGTTGCAGAACGAATGTGAAACTAGCGCCTCGGCTTCGGCCTCGGCCGCCGCGGAGGGAAAGACCAGGTCGTCAGCTGAGAAACTCCAGGTCACTGTCGACGCGACGAGGGCACGCTCCAGCTATGAAGTGCTGAAGATGTGCGTCGATGCCCTCGGATGGAAGGAGGTTAGTGAGCGAGTGGGTGTGAGTGGGCGAGTAAGTGAGTCAGTGGGTGGTTGAGTGGGTGGTTGAGTGGGTGGTTATGTGGGTGGTTGAGTGGGTGGTTGAGTGGGTGGTTAAGTAGCTGGTTGAGTGGCTGGTTGAGTGGGCGGTTGAATGGGTGAATAAGTGGGTGACTGAGTGAGTGAGTGGGTGAGCGAGTGAGCGAGTGAGTAGCTGAGTAAGTGGGTGGGTGAGTGAGTGGGTAGATGCATGGGTGGATTGTTGGGTTGTTAGTACTGGGTGGGAGGAGAAAAAAAATGATTGGGTAGAACAAGGTGTGAAATGTTGTGGAATCGATGGTGCGTGTAGTTAGAGTTGAACGTGGTGGCAAAAAAAAAATTATATCGGGAAAAAATTCAAGAGCATAGAAATTATAAAAATATATTGTTATTTTATAATTTTATTATTTTAACAATGTGTAAATAATTCAATAATCAGCACATTCCTGGTTCAAAAGATCACGAATCATTGTCGAGCGACATCTATTGGAATGCTGTTCATTTTTCAGAGACGTCAGCTATCACCAGTGGAAAGGTCAATAAGTTTCCAGGTGATGATGACGATGATGATGATGATGATGATGACAATGATGATGATGATGGTGACGGTGACGGTGACGGTGACGGTGACGGTGACGGTGACGGTGACGGTGACGGTGACGGCGACGGTGGGTGACGATGACGATGCCGATGACGATGACGATGACGATGATGATCCGATGACAAATGATGTTTATTTTCAGAACCATCACGCATTCTATATGAACAGCAAAAAATATTTAAGTTATTTTTATTTCAATAAAAAAATTAATCTTTTGCACAATTGAAGTCATTTTCATTTTTACTGGAATAACTTAGGCAATGACAACGTAGCGCCTGAGTCCACCACAGCTTTCAAAGTAGCGCTATCCAGGCATGGATACAAGTTTTTATTCATTATGTATTATTTTATTTATTTATTTTTAATTCTAATTGGTTGTCTATAGACGTAAAGTAATCTAAACCACTATAATAAATGTTATGTTACTGTGAAAAAATGACAAAAAATAAAACATGAACAAAAAGCCATCTGGCAAAAATAAGGTGTATCGACCACTCTAAAATAAATGATAGCATATTTTATTTTATTCACCAGTTGATTCTTAAAACGTTTTTTTTTTAATTTTAAAATGAGTAATTTATAAAATATAATAAATTTTAAAAATACGATCATTATCATGTTAAAAAATCACTAAATAACTATAAAAATAATGATTCAAGTTGATTTTATAAAAACACCACTTTTTTGTAAATGATTAAAACTATAAATATAAAAAAGCATTGTCATGAAGCGCTCGCAGTCAATATTAATATTACCACTATTCAAATTCCGGGATATATAATATATAGTATATCAAAAGTAGTGAAACACGTTTATTATTATATCTTGAATACTGAATATTAATTTTTACGTCTGTAGCAGTTACAGTTTTTGAATAGCAGTTATTCAAAAAAAAACTAATAACCATATTTACCACTCCACATTTGAGGTCCCGGAAATCAAATTTAAAAAAAAAGTGGTGAAACATGTATCTTTTTTATTTTTACAAAAAATCTAAATAACAAATTTCAAAACCTTCTCATTTTTTGTTATGCTATGTCTTGTCATGTTGTGTTGTGTTGTGTTACGTTACGTTACGTTACATTATGTTATGTAACATTTATGTTACTTGGAAAAAAAACAACAAATTAACAAAAAGCCATCTCAAAAAATAAAATATATCGGCCACTGAATTTATTAAAGTTTTAATCTAAAATAATGATAGCATATTTTATTTCATTTGCCAGTTTATTCGTAAAACGTTTTCGCTAATTTTTAACTTAGTAGTTTATAAAATATAATTATTTTTAAAAATCCAATCGTTATCATATTAAAAATCACTAAATAACTATAAAAAATAATGATTCAAGTTTATTTTATAAAAACGCAATTTTTTTGTGATTGTTTGAAACTATAAATAAAAAAAGCAGTTGCAATTTAAAATCTATAAATCGTCAAAATACAATTAATATAACAGTTCAAATGATTACAAAATTTCATTCATCATAAAGTAAAAAGTAGAAAGTAATTTTACATCATAAAAACTACAATTTTTTTAAAAACAACGTTTTTTGCGCAATAAAAAGTATAAAATAATTTTCATATGAGTCTGGCAGAATTTCTGATAAAAATTTTTATATGTCGGTAAAAGACTTTATAACAGTTTGCAATTCTTATAAAACGAAAATCGTTAGGCACATATACAAAATGATATTATAATGTTTTTTTTACCAAAATGTGAAATTAAAAAATGTTTGCAAGTAGCTGACAATTTACTGTTTTTAGATTGATTGGACAAAATTTAAATTAGATATAAAATAAAATTTATTGAAATTAAAAAAAATATATATTACAAACTCTCTTCAGAAAATTGTCAGTTTATTCAAAAAAAATTATAGTTAATTTTAAATCGAAAATTTATGTTACAAATTTTGTTTTTTTGTCTATATTAAAATTTATGTTAAAAATTTTGTTTTTTTGTCTATATTAATTAGAAAGTTTCTTATATTTTCCATCTTCACATACTTCACATATCGAGTTTTTAAAAGACTGTGGTCAATGTTTTTTTTTATTCTAAGATTTATCATCATAAAAAATTATTTGCGAAGAATTAAAAGCTGCCAAATTACAAAATATTTGAGTAAAAAAAGTTTTTTAATTTTTTTTCATCAATTTCTGGCAAAATATGTAGTCTTCAGATTCAGATGTCATCGGCCGGATTGTCTTAAAGTCTTGAATGAAATTCACATTACATTAGCACCATTATACACACTGTATGTTTTTGGCAACATCATCATTATCATCATCAACAACAACATTATCTTCATCATCATCATCATCAACATCGCCGTCTTCACCGACATCATCAGCTAAATCGTCGTTTATCTCCATTAAACCTATCTTATAGACTGTTATTTAATACCTCCGACACTACAGGTATGGTGGAAGCCGTTAAAAAGGTGAGTCTTGGAAGGTCTCTTGAAAACATGAGACGCCTGTTTCCAGACGAGTACTCCTTCTACCCGAAATCCTGGTTCCTGCCGCAGCAACTGCAGGAATTCCGACTGGAAGCTTCCTTAGCCACATCTGGAGAAACGTTACCAAAAACTTCCAAAGTTATGGCTACTTTAGATGCTAAAGCTAGCCACACTAATACCTCAGTGACTACCTCAGCAGTTCATGCATCTACGACTATAATAACAGCTGGTACTCCGGCTGAAAAAAATTCTCCTTCTGAGGAGTCTGAGGCAAGCCCCGTTTCTGGCGGCCCCACTTTAGGGAAGCGAGCCCGAGTTGCGTTGGGGCGGTTGTATCGGCATCGTAACTCCCTGTCGTCATCGGAACTACTGCCGGGGGCGAAGTTCACGCTGGCGTCGTCGTCGTCGCCGACGCCGCTATTCTCGTCGTCGTCGTCGTCGTTCGGCACTTGCGAATTTTTGAATGAGAGTAAAAGTGCATTCAAATCTGAAGGCGGCAATTTCACTTCGCAGCGAAGCCCGTTTCCCGCCACGACCACTGAAGACCACTCGGCAGCAGGCACCTCACCAGTATCATCACCATCACCGCCCACGCCGCCGCCACCCTCCATTCCTCAGGACCAGGGAACGAAACCCCAGCAAAATTCGGCGACAGTTTACATTATCAAACCGGACGAGGGTTCGCAGGGAGAAGGGATCTACTTGATACGGGTTTGTTGTTGGTTGCGTGCCCGCTTGCAGAAATACTTACTTGTGTCACATTCATTCATTCGTTCGTTCGTTCGTTCGTTCGTTCGTTCGTTCGTTCGTTCGTTCGTTCGTTCGTCCATTCATTCTTTCACTCAATCATTCATTCATTCATTCACCCAATAATTCAGGATCCCAAGGAATACGTCATCGAGTCAGATTCGAGAAAAAAGCACGTTGCTCAAGAATACGTTGCACAGCCACTACTCCTGGATGGTCTCAAGTTCGACCTGAGAGTCTACGTGGCTCTCGTCTCGATAGAGCCATTGATCGTTTACATGTGTAAGGTGATTCAGCTGGTTGATTGAATGATAGAAGAATGACTTGATTAGTTCAGTCTTAAAACACCTGGTGTAAAAGACTTAAACTATTTAAAAAAAAAATGGTTGATTAAAACAATCGATCAATCGAATTGATTTATTTTTAATTCTGGGTTTTGTTTTTGATCACGGTCTTTTTTGCGCGGCAGCATCCGACCCTGGTCTTATTTATTTATTTATTTATTTTTAAATAGGATTATTTAGAAACAATATTATCTATTTCTCACCGATTTAATTTGAACAAACGCACAAAATAGTTTTCAAGAAAAACCTTTTTTAAACGTTTTTTTTTCACTCATTCATATTTACTTACTGAGCAGGAGGGTTTGGCAAGGTTCTGCACCCAGCCCTACAAGCGACCTACTCAGAAAAACATTCACAACCCCTTCATGCATCTAACCAACTACTCGCTCAATAAAAGAAGCAAAGACTACCTCCACACCGAGTCCGCCCACGACGGATCCAAACGATCTTTGACCAATGTTAGTACAGTTTTTAAGCCATGGAGAGGACAAAGTAGGACTTTTTAATCTCGACCAAAGTCGGCGGGTCATAGGTTAATATGTGTGCTTATAAGCATCAGCTGTTTTGAGCAAGCTAATTGAGCAATTGCAGCCGCAAGATCCTTCAATTAACCGACAAAATCAATCAATTATTTTATCAAACAAACCATCAATCATCAATTAATTTAGTCCGACTTATTAATCAATCAACCAGCCAGCCAGCCAAACAATTAGTCAATCAGTCGATGTTACAATTTATCAGTTTTAAAAATTCAGGTCTTTCGGCAACTTAAACTTCTGGGCTTCGACGTGGACCTGATCGTCACTCAGATAAAGGACGTCATCGTCAAAACGCTGATTGCCCTTCTGCCAGATCTGAGGATGGAATACAGTAGACAAGTGCCTAGGAAATGTGCTGATTCCATTTCTTGCTTCCAAGTTGGTTTTTTTTTGTTTTATTTTGTATTTCATTTGTCGGTATGATTTGTTAAACCTTTGTAAAAAAAAAAAAAAGTTTTTATATTTTTATATTATGTGTTACTGGTTTTCTTGTGAAATATCTACCTCCAGAAATATTGAATTTTTTAACTCATAAAAACTGCTAGGAGTGCTTTTTTCTTAACCCCTGTTGTTTGTTTGTGTGTGGTGATCAAATCTTAGAAACAAAAATTCACCCACTTTTCGACTACCTAGAGCTCTGAAACTTTCAGTTAAGCTTTATTCAGGATGACAATACATGAATTAATTTTTTTGAATTTTTTTTACAAGATTGAGCGTAACGGTTGTTTTAGATTCAACAATTTTAGTTCGTTGACTCAGATAAAAAGGCAAATAAAAGTTTTTTTTTATTATTATTTTTTATCTTTACTTGTTTGGTTTAAACCTAGATGCCAATATTTACACAATTTTTTAAAACAATTTAATATTACTATTGCACCTTTATGGCACCTATATGCCGATATTTCTCCAATTTCCCTACTAACACCATTGCACCTCCTCCATGTATCAGATATTAGGTTTCGACGTGCTACTAACATCAGAGGGTAAGCCCGTACTACTGGAAGTCAACTCGAGCCCTAGTCTACGTCTGGATTTTGAATTTCATTCCTGTTCGGGTGCCAGCAAGAGCCTGGGAAGCCCGGTAGATGAAGAAGTCAAGAGACGCCTCGTCATGGACACGCTGCTACTCGTCGCCCCGAAGTATAAAACCGCCAACGAAGGCAGATGTGGAGGAGGGTAGGTATTTAACTGTCCCTGGATTTGTTGCACGAGTTAAGATATTGTGTGTGTTGTGAATGAATAGTCCTTTGATGAATAATCCCTTGATGAATAGTCCTTGATGAACAGTCCTTTGATGAATCATCCTTTGATGAACAGTCCTAGAATCGCAAAAACACAGTGATAAATTTTCGTCCAAAAAATAGTCACGTTTTCGCGCCTTAATAACTAGTTGTTGTTTTTTTTTATTAATTGTGTCGACAAGGGTTTCAGAGAGGACAATCCAGCTTTTCAAATGTCCTCAGCACTGCGGTTACAACAGCCTGGAAAAAATCTATCCATCCGATACAGACGCTTACGACAGGTTCATGGTACTCGATCGTGCTGCAAGAGTCTTCTTTGCCAGTCTCAGTGTCACCGATGTCAACGGGATGAACTCAGTTTGCTTTAAAGCTTTTACCAAGTTTGTAATATTTTTTAGAAATCTATAAGTTTAAAATTTGCGGAGTGGCACTGTAGCCACTGTAAGTATCTTTCTGCACCATTTTCACTCTTATTACCTGTGCTTTATTCTCACTTTTTTAAGCACAGTTTACAGACGATCCGTTTCTATAGGCCTAAAATCTATATATACTTGGCAAATAATCTCGACCAGGCTATGATTGACTTCAGGTCTTGCCCGGCCCGTCTGAAGACCTTAAAATCACGGCCTGGCTCGGCCCCGTGTAGTACTCTAATCCATTGAGCCATACACGGTTTTTTTTTTAGATTCGGTCCGGTTTATTTTGTAAGCAGTAAGTTCCAGGCCTGGCTTGTAATTTATGCACAAAATTTCAGACCTGAACCAGCCTGTTTTATAAGTATAAGCACAAAAGTCGAGGCCGGTCCGTGATAAACTGGACTCACCCAGTTTTAACTAGCACAAAACTTCAAAACTTGTAAACTAATTTTTTAAAAAAATAATGAAACGCGTGTCTTATTATCTTCAAGAAAAACCTAAATACTGAATTTTAATCTTTTCACATTTCCAGTTATTGAGTTTTTAATCAATTACTCTTTTTTCCACCCTACAATTGTAGTCCCGGAAGCCAAAATATAAAAAAAGGTGAAATAGTATGTGTAACTTTATATTCTAATTACTGTCTAAACACTAATTTGTATATCTGCAGTATATTCAGTTTCAGAATGGTAGTTATTCTAAAAAAACATATAATTCTATTTTCCACTCTACGTTTGAGTTAACAACAAATAAATTTTCAAAAAAATGGTGAAAATGTATCTTTTTATTTTAAAAATATAGATACTGAATTTCAATTCTTTGAAATATTTAGGTTTTGAGTTTTTAAGCAAATAATATTTTAAGCAAATAATTTTGTTCCACCCCACATTTGATGTCCCAAAAGCAAAATTATCAAAAATAGTGAAACACGTTTATATTCGTTTTTAGAGTAAATACTAAATACTAATTTTTACATTTGTAGCACTTACAGTTTCTGAGTAGCAGTTACTCTAAAATAACACTATTTTCCACCCCACATTTGAGGTCCCAAAAACCAAATTTTCAAAAAATGATAAAAGACTTATCTTTTTATTTTTTAAGAAGTATCTAGATACCAAATTTCAAAAACTTTTCGTTTTTGTTTTTTGAGATATGTTTTTTTTTTTTAAAGTATTTTTTCTTGTCTTATCTCCTAAGGAGCAAAATTTTTAAAAACTCTATCTTAGTGAGTGGGTGCTTATGCTATAAGTTCAGAATTTCACGTTCCTGCGAGAAAACGTTTTAGTTCGGCGTTGACATACAACCATGAACAAAGGGATAACTATATTAACTTTTAACCGTGAGCGCACCTAAGCCTGTGCTCTTTGTTTATTTATAGTTTTAATCAGTCAAAAAAAGTGGTGTTTTGATCAAACAAACTTCAATCCTTATTTTTTATAGTTATTTTGTGATTTTTTTTAAATATAATAATAATTGTATTTTTAAAAATAATTAAATTTTATAAACTACTAATTTTAAAATTAAAGAAAACGTTTTAAGAATCAACTGGCAAATAAAATAAAATATGCTATCATTTATTTTAGATTAAAACTCTAATTGGGTAGTTAGTTTTATCTTATTTTTGGAAGATGGCTTATTGTTAATTTTTGTCATATTTTCCAAGTAACATAACATAACATAATATAACATTTTTTTATAGTGGTTTAGAAGGCAACCACTTCAAATTTGAAAAAAAAAATTGTAAAAATAATACCTAATGAATAAAAATTAGTATGCAAATTAAAGATGTACAAAAGTTTTTGAGTTTTTCAAATCCGGCCAGGGCCGGTATTGGCCGGATTAAAAATTCAAAATACCGGCCGAGGGCTGGGCCGGGTTTTAGTCACCAATTTACATACACTAGAAAAAAATACTCACTTTTACGGTTCAACCGCATGTTGAGCATCAGAAAATAACAACAAACAAATAGTTAAATTAATTCAAATAAACAACATTTTTAAATTTAATTGTTTTCTCAATTTTACTAAATCAACTGTGTTCATTACACAGCCAGTATCTTTTTAGCTGTTTCACTTTTTTTTATCGTTTCATAATGTATTTAATTATATTAGTTTCCATCTATTCTCGTCATTCCCGTAAATTTCCAAACCAGGAAATGCCACATTGCCACCAACTCACTTCCGGGGGCAGTCCTTGACCTTATATTCCTGGACACAACCAGGCAGATGGGCTTGCTTCATTCCGAAACTGGTCCCCATAGCAACAACAATTTTAATAGCAACAACAATAACAACAACAACACTAAGATACTGCGTTAGTTGATCTCTCTTTTTCTTAGAAAACTGTGAAAATAAATAGACTAATTTAGAAAAAAAATTGAAATTCATCATTTAACTATAATAACTGAAAAAAAAATTTTCAGGTCTTCAAATGAGAGACTTCATACACGCCTTCATTTGCATAGCCCAGCAACGCTACTCTCACCAGCAATCGGCTAAGGAGCGCAAGGGATACCTACGCTACAAGAAATCAGACAAGCGTAACCTCAAGCAGCTACTGCTGGCTAACAGCAGCGGTGGCACTCAGCAGCAGCGCTTGCTGGAATACTTTGAAATGCTGCTTCTACACTGCGAATCCTACTTGAATCTGGCAGCCGACGGAACGGATCAAAAATCGGTTTGCGTCAAAGAGCATCATCGTTCGTCTCTTGACTCTGCAACGAAAAATCAGAGTTCAGTGACTCGAGACTCGATCTCGAAGACATCATCAACAACAACGACCACCACAACAACTTATCCTAGTCTCGACGACAATAAAACTCTTACTAGGACCGGCGAAAAACACTTCGACGGAACTAGAATGTTTCTGAAGAAAGAATCCATTCGCTCAACGAGGAAGTTCAGCAGACACGCAAATCTAAGTGCAGAAAGAACTTCATCGTACGACGGGAGTTTGTTCTACTCTAGTCTCGTATCGCCGTCATCTTCGCCCAATCTGTTCTCACCTCTGATGACTCAGAGCAGCAGCACCACCGCCACCGGAGGGGGTAGAACTACAAGAATGCCCGCCATACTTTCACCTCTGTCGAAAATCTCTCCGAAATTCTTACCTCACGTTTCAAGTCTTCCGAGTCTGAATTTAGAGGGTTCTTCTGCAGCCAGTCAAGACACTATTAAAATTGGTAATTTCCCGAAGCGAATGCACTCAGAGAGGTTACGCTCCCCAGTAGACAGAAGAACGTGGACAAATAGTAGTAGGAGGGCCCTAATATCAAGAGCTTCTGACCAAGAATAGAAGTTTAGAAATAAAAAATAAGTTAAAAAGATCTTTGAAATGAGATATCGTTGAAGCAATTTTAAGTAATTTAGGTTCGAATGCTTTCTTGAAATGAACGCATCAAATTAAATTATATAAATATATATACTCGTATATTAAAGAATCATAATACCCACATTGGGACTGCGAAATATCGAGACGTTTCCTACCGTTATTATAGCAAATAAAACAAGATACGTGTTTTACCGGTTTTTTTTAATGGTTTCCGGAACCTCAAATGTCGGTCGGAAATAGGAGTATATGTTTCCGAACTTTGAGGATTTTAAATGAAATGAAGTGAAATGAAGTGAAGTGAAGTGAAGTGAAGTGAAGTGAAGTGAAGTGAAGTGAAGTGAAGTGAAGTGAAGTGAAGTGAAGTGAAGTGAAGTGAAGTGAAGTGAAGTGAAGTGAAGTGAAGTGAAGTGAAGTGAAGTGAAGTGAAGTGAAGTGAAGTGAAGTGAAGTGAAGTGAAGTGAAGTGAAGTGAAGTGAAGTGAAGTGAAGTGAAGTGAAGTGAAGTGAAGTGAAGTGAAGTGAAGTGAAGTGAAGTGAAGTGAAGTGAAGTGAAGTGAAGTGAAGTGAAGTGAAGTGAAGTGAAGTGAAGTGAAGTGAAGTGAAGTGAAGTGAAGTGAAGTGAAGTGAAGTGAAGTGAAGTGAAGTGAAGTGAAGTGAAGTGAAGTGAAGTGAAGTGAAGTGAAGTGAAGTGAAGTGAAGTGAAGTGAAGTGAAGTGAAGTGAAGTGAAGTGAAGTGAAGTGAAGTGAAGTGAAGTGAAGTGAAGTGAAGTGAAGTGAAGTGAAGTGAAGTGAAGTGAAGTGAAGTGAAGTGAAGTGAAGTGAAGTGAAGTGAAGTGAAGTGAAGTGAAGTGAAGTGAAGTGAAGTGAAGTGAAGTGAAGTGAAGTGAAGTGAAGTGAAGTGAAGTGAAGTGAAGTGAAGTGAAGTGAAGTGAAGTGAAGTGAAGTGAAGTGAAGTGAAGTGAAGTGAAGTGAAGTGAAGTGAAGTGAAGTGAAGTGAAGTGAAGTGAAGTGAAGTGAAGTGAAGTGAAATGAAATGAAATGAAATGAAATGAAATGAAATGAAATGAAATGAAATGAAATGAAATGAAATGAAATGAAATGAAATGAAATGAAATGAAATGAAATGAAATGAAATGAAATGAAATGAAATGAAATGAAATGAAATGAAATGAAATGAAATGAAATTTAATTACAAAAAAATCCAATTTTTGAAAAATTTTTAAATCTCAAAATTTCAATAAAATGCAATGTCATGAAAAGCAATTTCATATTTTAAATTATAGCTCAATTTGATTACGGGAAGATGAAGATGATAATGATGAAGAAGATTGTGAGGAAGACAATGATAATGATAATTGATTATTATAATGATTTTGTTAATTAAACCATGTCAATATTTCTATTGATTTAGTTATGAAAAATGAATTTTATTAATAACTATTTTCTTGCTCTCGTTTGTAATTTGTCAGTTTTTTCTGGTCACGATGAAATTGACGAAAAAAGTTTTCTATTAAAAAAATTTTATTTGATTATATACTGGCGCTAGTAATAATGAAACAGCACTAACTTTGTATTTCAGCTACTTCGTAAAAACACCTTCGACTAGCGCAGTGCAAAAACTTATAGGCGAGCTGAAACGGTCGGTGGCGTGCTGCGCTTCTTAACCAAGATGCAATAAAATTCGTCGTTATTTTCATGTAATGCAAATCCTACTTTTAATACAAAGATTTTTGTTGAATTTATAAATGTAACTAGCGGGGTACCCGGCGTTGCTCGCGGGTTTTTAGAGGTTTTTCTAATGTTTGTCTTTCTCGCTCCCGTTTCCTTCCCGCTCCGGTCGTTTTCCGTTCCCTGTCGCTTTCCCGCTCACTCTTTCGCTCTCAGTTGCCCCCCCCCCCCTAAATCCGATACTGCATACATACACACATACACTACATACATACATACATACATATACACACACATACATACATACATACATACATACACACACACACATACATACATACATACATACATGCTCCCGTTCCCGCTGGCGCTCATTTTCACTTTTTCCTAACTTCTTTTAGCCCATAAAACGTAAAATAGATTTGCTAAAAGTTGTTTGAAGCCTTCAAACGTTGTTACGTAAACTAAATTTGAATTTTATTACACAAATTACCTTTGATTGTCGTACATAGGCACTTTCGGCCTGGAAAGTGTTTTGGCCCACCTGAGCCGGGAGATCGGAGTCCAAACCTTTTTAACATTCTTCCCCTGTATGAAAACTACCTCCTTGCCAAATTTCATCCGCCCTATTGCAATAATAATAATTATAATATTAGTATGAGGGGCCGTCCAAAAATGACATCACGCAAACTTTTTGCCGCCTTCTCACTTTTCCTTTCGCCAGAAAAGTCAGCCCCTCCTTCAAATATAAAGTTTCAATGCGCTCTAAAAAAAACTCCTAGGACATTTTTTTAGATAAAAAGCTATTGAAGAAAAATTAAAATTAGTTTTAATATTCAATTCATAAATTATCTGCTTATTTAACATACTTAAAAAATAATTTTATTTATTTAATGTGACCATATTTTTTTACCCCATACGACCTACGTATAGAAAATTAAAATCAACTTTCATAGATCATGTTTAAACTAAAGAGACCACTACTTACCTTGATCTTCACATCTCACTCTTCTAGCACAAGCAAGACGATGACTAATAAAATCCAAAAAAATGCATCAACAATTTAATAATAGCACAAACATGGCGTCTGCTTTTTGTTTTTAAGAGTCAACATAATCAAAGGTAGACGACATCAACTAATCATTCAAAAACTCTAAATAAAACGCTTTGGTCGCAAAAAAACAAAAAATAAATAAATTAGATTTTCGTCGGTTCCGAACGAACGGCAAAGATCTCGATTCACTTTTAGAGTCAGGGGGAGAGAAAAAAAGAAACGAAATTAGTAAACAAAAAATGGCCGACCGCGCGCGGTTCGTAGCAGAAAGCCGATATAGGAAGGGAAGTTGATGAGAAAAAATGGGTTGGCAGGCAAACAACAAAATTAAACAACGTCGGAATAAAACGTCCGCTAATCGCCGCGTAGGCGTTACTATAAACAATTTGCAAGCGACACGTGAACGCTCATGTTCCTAATTATTAATTAATTAATCTATCTAGCAATCTACTTATTTTATTACCAAGCATCGCGAACATTGTAAAAAACTAAAATACAATTATATCACGCAAAGAATATTAACAATTGTTAGTTTTATATCGAAAAAGTCACGGTTTTCCGAAAATTAACAAAAATCAGCTGAAGAAGTATACTGAGAGATGCTCAACCTAGTAAGGCTCAAAGTCAGGTCAGGCCCGCTTGTCTAAGAAGAGGGCTCGGCATCGATCTGTAACAGCAGGAGATCGGAACTGCCAAAAAAGGCAGAGACTCACCTCGCAATTCTTCTATCACTAATAATAATAATAATAATAATAATAATATTATTATTATTAATTCATTAGCGAATCGAAATGAAGTGCTAACTTTCTCAATACCCTCCTGAAAATCCCTTCAACCAACCGACGGTCCGAAGCAATCCGAGGAAATGTAGATGTAACGAAAACAAAAGCAACTTATCAGCCTTGAGGGCGGACGATAAGTATCCGAAACACGACTCGGACCAGCGTTCTCGATGTTAGCGCGCCGGAAGCACTCAAATAAAAAAAAAAAAAGATTCCTATCGTGCAGTTATTAATCGTTGACCTTTGCTTCACCTTGACCTCTCCTTCACACCCAGAGGTCAAATGAAGCTGTTAATAAATAAATTTATAAAAAAAAAAGGGATTCGGAGAAAGAAGAATAGTAGAGATAAAGAAGAGTGTTTAGCTGCATCATAGGCTGGCCTTAGTGGCATCAACCTGGCCGACCACGGAGGGTATCACGGGGGCGTAGAAGTAGGCCCTGGCAGGGAAGATCTTTCCGGCGATGTTGATCTCGTACTTGGCGTTTTTGATGAGGAATTCGTTGGTGAGAACCTTCGGCATGCCAGTTGACTCTTCAAAGTCCTGATGCGCATAAAAAAAAGATTAGTATAAAAACATAATAATATATTAATACTATAATATTTAATTTTATATAATAGTTAACATTAATAATATAATAACATAATAATAATAATAGTACGAGCGCATCTCTTGGATGCCCAAAATGTCTTCAAACTACTCGTCTGCTTAGCGCTCGCTTACCTGTATGAAACCATAACAGATGGGCTTCTCAAATCCGAAGCTGTACGACCCCGAAGTGGTCAGTCCGCACCGTCGACCGTTCCTGTAGATGGGCTCGCCGCCCCATGCCCACGGGTCGGTCTCGTAATCGTGGTCTTCGACGACCAGTAGGACCATTCTCTTTTTGATGCCCTCCTTCTTCTGTTGGACGAGAGCCTCGTGTCCTATGTAGCCTCCGGTCTGCAATAAAAAAATCATCGAGTCGAGGAAAGGCTAAAATAAAATAAAATAAAAAAACAGCAAAAGTAATAAAAGGATCCAAAAGTACGATTTCTTATAGAAGAACTTGCGTAATAATTTTAATTTAAAGATTAATTTATTTTTGTTATTTTTTTCAATTAATTTTCATAAAGATAACTTTTAAGACTCTTTTGGCAACTCACGTTCAGCTTCACCCGATACTCCCTACCGCACTCCAGGGGCGTATCGAGCGGACAGAGATCAGTACCCCAGAGGGCAAAAAACTTTTCCATCCTCAGAGTACGTAGGGCATAGTAACCCGCCGACCTCAGCCCGTAGTTTTTTCCGGCGATTTGCAGGGCGTCGTAGACGTGAAGGCCGAACTGCGAGAAATATATATATATCTATTAAAGATAAATTATTTGCATTTTTATATAATTAATAGATTAATAAATAAATATACAGTGGAATATTTGCATCATTTAGCACCTTTCGGATGAAAATACAATTTGATACACCTGGAGAAGGTGAAAAGGTTAGAAAAATCTATAATAAGGGTGTATTTTACGCAGGGATCGAGTTTGCCCACCTCTGAAGGGACGTAGAGAACCCATCCGTCTTCACCGGTGTGCGTCAGCCTCATAGCTCGGACGTGGCTTGCCATGGCCAAATTGATTTCCTTCAAAGAGAAATATCGGTAACATATAGAGGCTACTAAATTTAACATAAGCAGTGCCTAGAACATTACCTAAGCAGAGCCTAGATCATTAACATAAGCAGAGCTTAGATCATTAACATAAGCAGAGCTTAGATCATTAACATAAGCAGAGCTTAGATCATTAACATAAGCAGAGCTTAGATCATTAACATAAGCAGAGCTTAGATCATTAACATAAGCAGTCACTAGAACATTAACAAAAGCAGAGCCTAGATCATTAACATAAGCAGTCACTAGAACATTAACATAAGCAATGCCTAGAACATTAACATAAGCTATGCCAGGACATTAACATAACCCAATACTGGCTGCGGTAAAACAAGAGTAAACACGAGAAGAGGAATTTAGCCAACCTTTTGGGTCATGAACATGAAATCTTTTTTCTTGAGCGACCTATCGGTGAGCTCGGAAAGGAGCTCTTGCGCTTTCGGGCCGATGACGTTGAGGGCCGTGTACATGGAGGTGACGTCGGTGAGTTGCACCGAACCGTCCTGCGGCAGGTGGTCCCTCATCCAGACGTAGGAACGGGTCTGTTGGACGGTCGGTCCGATGAGAAAGTACCTGATTTGTTTGTTTTCTTATTAGCGATGGTGGTGGTGTGAGAAATGGACACATCGCAAAATTTTCACCGTTTTGTTGCCAGATGACTCACAAGACTGAGCCAGTATATTCACATGTAAGTCATGTTCACCAACTCTATCATTATCATCCTTTATAGAGTAATGCACGGACCGGACCATAATTTTTAGGGTTTTCAAATAGGCCAGGCCCCAGCCTGGTCAAGCAGGGATGGGACGAACCGGTGCCAAGATTTTTTTGCTAAGTATAGGAGTATTAGCCCTGTAAAAACGGGCCAGGCCAAAATCAGATGAGCCGATCCGGGCCACCGAAAATCGGCCCCTGCAGTACTCTAATCGATACGACCGGAAACAACCGGAAACCTGTTGTTCTGGATTCTGACGACGGAGCAATCGTTCTCGTATCCGCCGATCTCGTTCTGCATTCCGGTGTGGACGACGCTTCCGACCGGCTTGTCGATGTCGTTGGAGCAGATCCTCTGTAGGTAGTCCACCACCTCCGTGCCAGCCGACTGAACACGTGGAAGAACAGAGAGAAAAATGCCGATGCAAAATTTAATGCATAAAAATGCATTAAAATTTTAAAATAATAGTAAATAATTTGATGTAAATTCCAAATTACAACAATTTCGTTATATTTAACTAATATAACCAGCCAAGAACAGAAATTGGTTATTTTCTCAATAATAATAATCTTCATCAGTATTTTACCTCCATATTCGCTTGATAACCTTTGACCGGATTAGTCGGGTTAGTGTTATTCCAAAAAAACTTCTAATCGATGATAAACAACAATAATAATAATAATAATAATAATAATAATAATAATAATAATAATAATAATAATAATAATGAGGACAACAATCACAACAAAAGTGATTAAAAAAAAAAACTAACGCAGAGTTCAAACTTCGAGTAGTTTGTCATATCGATTATGCACACTCCCTCCCGGCACGCCCAGTACTCCGTCCTGACCTGCTGGAACCACGAGGGCTTGCCGTACGTCCCCTTGAGGGGTAGACCCGTCTGGTTGATTTGGTCTGCCCGGTGCAAACGGTAGCGAGGAAGTAAATATTAACCGATTTTACATTTTTAATGAATAAAATAATTTGCATATTTAAAAAAAGTCAAAATTGAAAACAAAAAACTTGAAGACGAAATCAAGATAAAGATGTTGTCGTAGACAGAAATACTAACAAGCCAGAATCCCATGTATGCTGGAATGGGGTTTCGGCATGGTCCAGACGTTTCCCTGGTCTTCCTGGTCAGAGTCCCCCAAACCGATCTGGGTGTGAAAGAAAAGGGGTCTCTCGTAGCCCATCATCTGCCCGAAGACCGCGTACGGCTCGTTGCGGGTGAAGATGGCCGACGTGCGGAGTCGCCGGCCGGAGTCCCAGCCGATCATGTCCGCCTCCCAGTAGGGTATGCCTGCCGTGATGCCTGGAAAGAGAAATCATAGTAAGGGTAGTTAGTAGAGAGCGTGAACATCACTCACGATAGATGTGGTAGTTAAAAAAAAAATGTTGGTATCTAAAAGAATGGTTATTGCGATACGAATGACGCTGATTACGCATACATCGATGGCAAAATGCAAATCACATCGAGGTCAAACACCAAAAACCAGACAATGCGCACAAGCAAAAATCAGCTGCTGCAAGCTAAACAACAATCATAATCACGTCAACAACAGCTGAGCTGCAATGACAATAATGCAACTCACACAAACTCACACGAACTCTCGGCAGCTCACACGAACTCTCGGCAACTTACACGAACTCTCGGCGACTCTCTCCTTCAAGAACTTCCTGTTGTTGTGCAGCCCGACGAACCTCCTCACGTCCAGCGGCCAGGCGTTCATCGTCCTCGGCTCCCTCTCCAGGATCCACTCGGTCATCAGCTTGCCCACTCCCCCGGCCATCGCCGTGCCGACGCTGTTGAACCCGGCCGCTACGAAGTAGTTCTTCAGCTGGAGAAGAAAATTAGGTAAAAAAGATGTTATATATGTATCTGAGGGAATATGACATTACAGAATAATGGGGCCACCCCATGTAATGATGACCCCGTCCCGCAACCCCTGGTAGATACCCAATCGTGAACTCGGGTATCCGGTTCTAACCCTACGTATTATGTCTGAGAATTGACTCTCATATGGCCCTGGTCAACTCAGCTTTACATCCAGCTGAGGTTATCAAATGAGGACCTAGATCAGATGAGGCACGGAATAAAGCTAGCTCAAAACGTGGAGCAAGCTAATGAGCATGCCATTCCAGTCTTGTCCTCTAACTCTATAATTTAGTTTGAAAGATATAAGTAAAATAAGCACAAAAAAGTAGCTTACTTCTGGAACGATGCCGAGAATGGGCCGCCCGTCCGGAGTGAAGGACTCCGCCCCCGTCATCAACTTCGCTGCCTTGACGCCCGCAAGGGAAGGCACCCTGTGAAGTAGCTGCTCCAGCAGAATATCTACCAAATGATTTGATATCATCATTATTATTATTATTATTATTATTGTTGTTGTTGTTGTTATTATTATTATTATTGTCATTTCTCAACCGCTGTCAGAAATATTATCGCCAGAAGACTTACGAAAAGTGTCCCAGTCCTCGGGAAGCAGTCTGAACTCGAAGTTTTCGGGCACCCCGTAGTGGAAGAGAGGTTTCGAGATGGGGGGGAAACCGCCGCCGAGTATTCCGCCCTCCACCTCCCGGAAGTAGATGTAGCCGTCGTAATCCCGTATCGCTGGATCGGAATAAAAACGAAATTTTTATTTTATATAGTTTTTTTATTTTATTTTTTTTGTTTTATTTTTTTTATATTTATAATTTATTTTTTAAGTTTCTTATCGTTATCATCTTAATCGGTCATTGGCTAAGAATCCATTCCCTCATCGTTATCATTATCACTGTAGTCATCAGTTATCATAATCATCACCACCACCGCCACCATTCGGCACTAACAGGGCAAAGGTCCGACAGTTTCCAGATCAGGCAGCGGCATGGACAACATCTCAGACACCTGGCACGAGTGGACAGGGATGTTGACCCCCATAATGCCGGTCTTCTTTCCTATCTCCCTAGCCCACTGGATAATTGCATAAATTATGATAATGTTAATTCGATAAAATATCAAGCTATACCTGGTTGGTTATAAGAAGCTGGTGCTGAACCAATCAGAACAATGAATTACTACTATTTAATTGATAAAATATGGCCGCTCGCATAAATATAAATATGTGAGCAATCGAGGTAAGTCCACTCACCTGACCCGTGCAGTTGACAAAATTGTCACACTTGACGCTGCCGAGATTAGTATCGACGGAAGTCACCTGCATTGACGAGACGTCGATGTGCTTGATCTGGCAACACTCGACGAACTTCACACCTGCGATTATTAGTACAGGTGAAATAGTAACATCAGAAATTCCGTCACCATTAAATACATCTCTGGAGTGCCAGGAGCAGATCGTGCATGACGCGTATCCTAAAATCGGGATGCGGAAAATCCCGTTAACCCCAGCCGCGAGTCCGGCAAACGCGTCGTTGGCCAAAGAAGTTATGGAGGACTAAAGGCAGTCTCCAGCAATGTGCTGAATTAGAAATCCAACTAGCGGACACCTCTCTCAGCAAACCGTTTATACAGCCTATGAAATGCTGGATGATTTAAACATCATTCGTAATTTTACATTCCGTCCAAATCGACTCCAGTCGGAAAAGGACGTTAATAACAGTCAACGACGTCATAACCGCATTTATAAGCGGCCGTTAAAAATTTTGAATCTACTACCATTATGTGAAACAGAACAATAAACACTGATACTGTCATTAATTAATACAACAATGGAAATACCCCACAATGAATATTAATCATTTCAACCTGTATAAATTAGGTAAATTTTAGCGTCAATAACATACCTTTGCTCTTGGACAAGTTGGCGAGAACTCTGGTCAGCTTCATCGGATCGACACATATGTCTCCCGGCACGTAGAGCCCGCCCTTGAAATTTGAATAGGATGACTAATTTATATGGATGCTTATTTGCTTAAATTATGCGGAAATTTGAACGTGCTGCGCGAGGAATATTGCGTTTGCAATGTCGGTAAAAGTCACATGTTGAGATGGATATACTCACCAAGATGTCTTGCGTTCTCATGAAAGGAAATTTTGAGTTTATGACACCCGGAGAAATTATATCTCCTTTTACTCCAAAGACTCTGAATAACGAAATAAATTGAGAATGGAAAAACCCGCACAATTCAGGTCATTTTTAACATCGCTAACACAAATATCGCTATTAAGAACATTTAAGCACTTTCCTAATTACTGTAAACGACATCATTAAAACTAGAAGACTTCTTGACGTCATGAATATTAACGATCCGTCTCACTCACTCGGCCAATAGGATGGACCTCTCGTATGCCAACATCCGATCTTTGGTTCTGCACAGGTTCAGTGACCCGTTCTGTGTGAAACCTGATAAACCGAAACATAAACATTTAAATCATAATTATTCAACCAATTAAATTAAATCTTATTATTGATCACCTATACTTCATATTGATATAATTAAAAATATTCATGTAATAAATATTCATCTAATTAGCATTTAAATAATTGGCAGATTTTACCTTTTTTAGTACTAGTCTAACAAACACTAAATCTGAGAAATGAGTTTAAAAAAAGATAAAAACCAATATCATGGCCCTCATCGTGCAGCTGTTTGTAGAGAAGATAGCTGTGATGAACGAGTTCAACTTCCGTATGTGACCCCTTGAGACGACCCACAATCCCCGACCCCATCCACGTTGACCCGCAGCCCAATCTACAGAGGGAGAATGCTAAACTTTAAAATTAAGATCCCAAGAAACACATAAGGGTAATCATTTAATTTGAGGGGTTTGGCCTACAGTAGTCCCATTACGAACCTAGATGTGTCCCATTGCAAACTTTTCCCTAACCACCTCAATCCGTCAAAGTAAATGATTGCCCACATAAGATGATAAAAAAAACTAACTTTCCCTTTTCGAGAACGACCACATTTGTGATGCCGGCATTGGCCAAGTGGTAGGCCAACGAGCAGCCGATGAGACCACCTCCACCGATGACCACTTGGGCTTCTTGCGGTAGCTCGTCCGCTCTGGTCTTGGTGGTCGCAATAAAACGGAGCTGCTTCAGCGAGCAGCACGTTCGAACACGGTGTTTCTGAGACTCAAGACATTTTTTACTGATTTTCAAAAAAATATCGTGCATTTTCCTGACTGAGACAATAATATCGGAAATGTTAACATATGATTCACCAATTAAAATAATGTAACAGAAATAATCTCATAATATTAACCAGAAACGCATTGGCTTAAATAAATTGTCTTTTTTTAAACTATTTCTTCAAATCACGTCAGTCACGTAGTTGAGTTCTGTCTGTCAAGTAGACAATGTCATCAAGACATCAAGTGGAAAGAAGTTGTTATCAAACACCGTCATTTCTCCGACAAAAATTTAAAGTTTAAACTTGAATAAAAGTCGTAACTAATATTGAGCAGTTCTGCTCATTAGCAGACGCCATACAAGCATAACAAAAATCAGCACCGAAGTTTGTTTCGAGAGGGAGTTAAATGAATGTAAACAATGTGGTGATCATGGGTACATTTAAACTTCTTAATATAAAATTGTATTATTGTTGGATAAAAAAACTTCTGTATGATGAACATGTTTATTTTTGTTTAAAATGTTTTTATTATTTTTTTAGTTTGTTCACTATATAAACTTTTTTTTTTTTATAAAATTTTAATGTTTTCAAAAAATATACAATTTATAGTTTTGATAAAAATTTAAAATCTATAGTGATTTTTTGGCTGCTAGCAGGCGTTCATGTTTGGGCATGTTCGCCGGCGTCTGTGTTTATTTTGAATTAAATACTGCTGGAAAAAAGCGTAAAACTAATAATATTGCAATTTGTAATTAGTACTTGTGTTAAAAATAGCAAATATTTTACTTTATATATATTATTCAAATTCTTGGAAACATCGGCAGCAGAACAGTTTGGTATTTTCTACTTATTATTTGAAAATAAAACGAAAATACTTAAATTTAGGTCATTAGATTAGTGAAGTTATGGTTATAGTAAGTAGCTATTAACCGTACAGAAATTGTGTAGCATATGTTGAAAATTGTTATTTTATTGATTTTTCTCAAAGCGCGATTCGAGCGGTAACTGCTGTGTTAAGTAGTAAGTAATAAGTAATATAATGTAACGAAAGTAGCAGTAATATTCTGAAAGACATTTATTGCAAATTCGCATTCGATGTTAGTTATGTATATATAATATACTCTTGTGATATTAGTGAAATTTGTGTACTGCTGCTCTAAAAAATAAAAGAATTATAATCAGCTTACAGTCAGTATATCTAGTCTCTAGTCCTAGTTTCTTTTTATTATAGTATAAAATATTGGCCAATAGAATTGAATTAGCCGGAATTCGAACATATATACAATTTTTTTTTAAGTAATAATTATTTTCGAGTTACCTAATCCGCTTAAGATATTTTTTTTCTTGTTTCATTTCGATATCAGCACAGTTAATAAAAGTAAAAGAAAACATGGCAGTACGATCAAAATTATAGTTTAAAAAAAAGGAGAGGATTAAGACACAGGTCATATATCGGTGTGCTCTTGCTACACACCACTACTATGAACAACAACTTGACTCTTGAATTAAAAGTTCTCGCACAAACGAACATCAAAGACACAAAACCATGGGCGAGAGTAGCTGTTACCAGCGGGGTAAGTTAGAAAATCTTTTTTTTTAACATTTAATTATTTATGTAGATAATTTTTTTCTCTCTTTCATACTAAGTGCATGTTTTAAAACATAAAATGTGAATTAGTTTGATGCAAATTATCGACATACATAATTTCCAATCTATGTATGTATGTGTGTTATTACTTTGTGTAACCCTGTTAAGTGGCGCTGCAATCGCATAACGATACATAAAGATATTTTTACAAACCTATCATTTTTAACGTGCTATCTCTAGTAGGTATTTTAATTATTATTTTTTTCGTATACGTGACGTGATTTAAAAAAAAGCAAGGTGCTATCTCTAGAAGGTATTTTATAATTTTTTTTCTCGTATACGTGACGTGATTTAAAAAAAAGCAACGTGCTATCTCTAGTAGGTATTTTAATTTTTTTTTTTTCAACACGGACCAGCTTGACGTAATAAACTGAATAAAATTACTTGAATAAATTAATATTTTACGCGTGTGAATTTCCCCATAGAACGTGGTCTTGATGGACGACAGGCGGTTCGCCGTCCTGCACATGGACACGGCAAAGGTCAAAGGTGCATCTCTCAAACTCCAGGAGTTTGTCGGAGAGTCAATCTTACTTACTCATTCTTCTAACGGTTGTATTCTCGGTTCTAATCGATCGTGATGATGTTAATGATGATGATGGTGGTGGTAGTGGTAGTAGTAGGGATGATGGTAATGATAATGATGATAAGGGTGGTCAATCGGGATTCAGATTTCAACCGACGGTTGTAATTGTTAGGATCAGAAAGATTGAATCGACGGAGGCTATGCTATTAACTTACTTTCCGTGGTTATGCTAATCATATCTGTTGGGTCGTTAATATTTCAATACGGTTGTTAGATTAGTAATAGTAATTGTAATGCTGTGTATTATAACTAATGCAGTAACAAGTGAACAGTAGATCAAGCAAGCAAACACAGTGAAATTAATATAAAATATTTAATTATGAATATTCATCTCATTATTATTCCTTCTAGAAATGAGATTAAAAAATGGATAACCAGCAGTTAAATGGAGATTATCGAGCTTTAATCTCTGCATTAATTAATAAATCAATCTATTTAATTTTGTTTAATTAGTTAATTTTTAATTTTATTTATATTTAATTAATCATTTATTTAATGCTGTTTTAGTTGGTTAATATTTACTAAACAAATTTATTCGTATTCTTAACACTGAAGATTCTTTTCATCCCCCGCTACTAATAATAATAATAATAATAATATGGATAATTTATATAGCGCAGTACAATGGAACAGTCATCACAAGAGCGCTGTACAAAACGTCAAAAACCTCGGATAAACAAAAAAATGAATAAAAAATAAATAAAATAAAAAATAAATAAAATAAAAAAATAACAGGACGTTTCATTGGAGGAATGACAACCGACGGGAACATCTTCCTGTGGGACAAAGAAGCAGACGTGTACAGGATCGTAAACGGGATGCAACTCCTGTCGTCCTATCCCAGCAAGAGATTTCTATCGGGTTTGCTTTGCATTGATTATATACTGAATAAATAATATTTCATTTATTACATTTGTTTATATTTAATCGTTTACTGAATACGTAAATAATATTTTATTTTTTTATTTATTTATATTTAATCATTTACTGAATAAATAATATTCTATTTTTATATTTATTTATATTTAATCATCTACTGAATAAATAATATTTTATTATTATATTTATTTATATTTAATCATTTACTGAATAAATAATATTTTATTTTTACATTTATTTATATTTAATCATTATGCTTATGTATGATTAAATGTATGTATATAATCATTTATATAAATGTTTTATATATAATTTGATGATATATATATGTTATATACATGTGTATATACTCATTTATATAAAATTTTGTTCTGTTCATCTTTCGGCGTACTCCAAACAGAACCCGGTCTTTCCCTTCCTTACCTGTGCATCGGGGATACAGGTCTTCACCTGCTTGTCGTCAACTCTAACTTCCAGGTGTACGTCTGGCAAGCCGACGACCTCAACATGAATCAGTTGACATTCGGCCTGGATAAAATGCTGCTCAGGTCTTTCTCATTTCTCGGACCACGGGAGGGGGAGGGGGGGTGAATTTCGGCCGTGGTTTGCTGGTGGTTGATTTTTGTCTGTCGGTTGAATGTCTTTTTCGTTCCTCTTACTGCGAGCCGTACTTTCGAGAACATTATAATGAGAACGTGAATATTTGATTGTAATGATGATGATGATGATACTAATATCTAGAATCGGCTTTGTAATATGAAATTCTGTGTACATTGTTACGATACTGCCAATCGTGTAAGGGTTCTTTAAAATGGTTTTAGAACTTTATTCAGCGATAATAAAATGAATTCTTTTTGTGTCTTTTCTTAAAAAAAAATAACTCCATTATTCCGTCAGTTCAACCAGCGGGTTATAGACAACTAATTCGTTGATAAAAATCAATTCCGCCTCGCTAATTGCGAGCCAGTCCCAAGCCTGGAGAAAGGAGGACGGAACAGTTAAAAGGATCAATTTATGATCCGCGACAGGAAGTACTTAGGTGCTTCCTACATACAGCCATTCCAATTTTAAAACACCTGGTATAAAGGACTATGAACTATTAATAAAAAAAATAGATAAAAATCTAGGTATATCGTATAATTATTTTTTTCTGTAAGCTTAATCTCAAAAATCTATCAATCGATTGTTCCAGGAGAGCAGATGAAAAGATGATTATGCTGGGATCCTGGTCGATGGTTTCCCGACCAGCGGAGATCAGACTCCCGACCTTCGAGGATCGGGAAGCTTGCGTGGATTCCGTATTCGTCTTGAACAGTAATGTTAGTTTTTCCCGGTGTCGTGAGGTACTTGTTTGTACTAGTGCCGTGGATAACTGTGTGTGTGTGTGCGTGTGTGTGTGTGTGTGTGTGTGTGTGTGTGTGTGTGTGTGTGTGTGTGTGTGTATGTGTGTGTGCAGTTATCTTTGATCTGGGTGGGGAAAAGGGCAGTGTTAATTTTTTTCAGGTTACTCGTTATAGAGCTGTAAACAACTGAATGCGGTCATCTCCGGGCAAGAGGAAGGGAAGGGGAGGAGGATCTTAAAAATATTTTTTTAAGGTGCCCCGATCAGCTTTAAGGTTGAAGAACGATCGATGTTGAGCATATGAATGAGGATGGTGGTGGTGATGATGATAATGGTGATGATGCTGATGATGGTGGTGGTGATGGTGATGATGGTGGTGATGATGATGATGATGATGATAATGGTGATGATGCTGATGGTGGTGGTGGTGGTGATTGTGGTGGTGATGATGATGATGATGATGATGATGATGATGATGATCTTTCTTTAAACCGACAGACGTACGGCCTGCACTGCCTCTGTTCGTCGGCCCACTACGACAACAACGGAGAGGTAGTCGTTTCCACGCTGCTCCTGAAGTACCACGACCGGGAAAGGGTTCTCCTGAGGAAGTAATAGTTGTGTTGTGATTGTCGTCACGTCGATGTCGGTGGATGTGATGTTGTGGGTGTGATAATGTTGGTGTCATTATTCACAGTATGGATGTGATATTGTGGATGTGATGGTGTTGATATAATTATTCACTGTGTGGATGTGGTGGTGTTGATATAATTATTCACAGTGTGGATTATTCATATTGTGGTTGTGATAATGTTGATATCTCATTATTCGCCCTGTGGATGAAATATTGTAGGTGCTAGTAGCGATAGAAGTGCGAGGGCTACGGTAAGAGTGGCCCCCTCCCAGAAACATCAGTGGGGTGGTCCTTAACAGATGTGCGACATGACTATCGCTTAGCTGTTGTACTTTTTTTTCCCCTCCAAAAATGGTCGCTGATCAGAGAGAAAATGTGGCCAGTGGTTGTACCTCATTTTAAAAATATATTCTCTAAAAGGTACCAAACTTTTTTTGTCCACAAATTGCTAATGAGGTCCTTTAGAGCTGTCGCTGAGAGATAACGGTGTTGATGTAATCGTATGCTGGTATTGGTAGCATTACTTTGATATATTATTTGTCATTCCAGGATGCCAACCTTCGAAGGAGTCTGGCAGAAGCAATCTCATTCGCCGACCTCGACTAGCCTATCGAATCGATCCGCGTCATCTCCCGAGCCAATCAAAGAGGTCGGCTCTCTTCTCCTGAAGCACTCGAGGGACGGACAAATCGTCACCGTAGCAATGAACCGAAGAGATTTCGATGGCAGCGTCGTTTTTCTTTCTCCCCACCTCTCATTGGTTCTCGGACGTGCCTCCCTCGGAGACGGCGCCGTGATTGGTTATCCAGACAGGTCGGTTTATTATTGTTATTCTTTTTTTTATGACATTATTTCATAAAAGGTCGTCACGTTCCAGACTTTTCAGTCAGCCGGCAGCTTCTCGTGCTCTTATATTTATGCATTTATTTAAAGATAAAGATTTTGATAAGATAATAGCGGCGTTATACCGAAACGGATCGATTTCAAGACCACTGCGATGCAGTCAGCCGTAATCAGCGCATCGATCGCATATATTTTTCTTATCAACAACAAAAGTAGTCGAAAAAAAATGTCATCCTTTTTCTTTTTTGTTATTCATCGAAGAAACCACTGGCTGGTGAGCATGGAATGGACGTACTCCGATCTCTTTCTCGTCTGTCTCGACGGCTCCGGTTCCGCTCGGATCCTGTCTCGCACGGGAGATTCCGTTTCTCTGGTCGCCTACGACGACGTCGATCCTCGCCCCGCCTCTTCCGGTCACCTGTCTCTCCGCCTGTTCAGGTGAGTCGAACATTATAGCCTCTAAATGATTCAATAATAAATAATATAAAATATAATAGCCCACGTCTGTGTAAGACGTTTTTGTGTGACGATTTGCTATCTATGGCAAATTAATTTATATATAATAATAGTAAATAATTATATAAATAATTTTTTTATGTAATTTAATTAAGGTAAATATTTTTTAATTTATTATAAATAATAAATGATGAAATTTTAAAAAAAAATCCGTCATTTTTGACGGGCTATCTCTAGTAAACATAATATTAAACGATCGTATTATTAAACTACGAGTGATCGTTGTTGTCCAGAAGGGAATCTCGCGACTTCAACTCTCGTCGGTTCTCCGTTTCCGCCCACCCCGATCGACCCGTCTTCCTGTGCAGCGACGGCTGCGAAGTGACGGCACTCCAGCTCGCGACCGACCACACCTGCTTGTCCCTGATGCGCGAGGCGTCCCGGGCGGCCGCCGGGTGCATCCGACGGGCCGAGGAGAGGTGGTCCCCGAGGGGTTCGACGGGAAGAACCGTCTCCGGTGTCAAGGTCGGTGTTTGTTGATTGACAGGTGGTGCAGGTGAAATGTTTTGATTAGTTTTTGCAGGTGTTTTGAAGAGTTTTATAAATTATTATTTGCTTGGCTCAGACCGAAGCAATTTTGTTAACGATCATATGCCATTGCCAGAGATAACCGTGAAAAGTGATAAATCTAAAAAAAAAAATCCAAGTTGACATAATACATAAATTGGAAATTACGAATGTTGATATTATAACTTTTCAGCCTGGTAAAAAACTACTGGGTGGAATGGTTCCTCGTGAACCAGTGCAAGGCGGCGGTAATGAGATGAAAGCGGCTTCTTCGGCTTGGACGAGACCACTCCCGGGTGGAGAAGTAATGTTCGGTTCGTCTACGGTGCAGCTTGAAGATCAGCCTAAATCCGTTAGCATCATCTCTACAGTAGATGTAAATGTCATTAAGTGGGAAGTCGTGGCGATGCCGGTTGTGATAGATAGTGATACGAACAAGACTGATGATGATGATGATAAGGATGATGATGATAATGATAATGACGATGATGATGATGGTGGTGATGATAATGGTTGTAGTGGTGGTGATGATGACGATGATGATGGTGATTGTGGTGATGATGATGATGATGATATTATACTCATTGTTTTAAAATTGCTTATAGGGAGAAACCTTTCGAAGTAAACTTCAGACTCATCACTCGGGCTCTATATAAATAAATAAATTATTATTATTAGCATTATTATTATTAGCATTATTATTAATTTCATCTCTATATAAATAAATAAATTATTATTATTATTATTATTCTTCTTATTATTATTATTCTTATTATTATTATTCTTATTATTCTTATTATTATTATTATTATTATTATTATTATTATTATTATTATTATTATTATTATTATTATTATAATTATTCAGGAGTCTTCAAACATGGACGACATCGAGGTCTGGATGGACCGACTGGAATTGAACTGTTTGTCTTCGTGGGTGCTTGCCTGCTCGCATGCCGGGTTGTGGACCGTTGAACACGAGGAGGCCGCCTGGAGTATCGTGGAAAATATTTCCAGGTAAGTGTAGATGAGGTGTTTAGATGAGTGTTAGTTCGGACTTGCTCGCGAAGGATAAAGGGAGAATGTGAAGTTGTGTGTGTGTGTGTGGGTAGGTGTGTGTATGTTTGCTTGTGTATGTTTATCTGTGTGTGTGTATGTTTGTCTGAGTTGTGTAATAGGAAATTAAAGGCAGTGGAAAGAAAGGAGTGGAAATTGGAAGAAGGATGGAAAAAAAGAGTGATTGAGTAGGAAACATGTTCGGTGCGGTTCGGGTGGAAAGGCCCGGTGCAGGTGGAAAGGCCCAGTACGGGTGGAAAAGTCCGTTACAGGGGATCTCTTGATGAAAAAGATTATTGTAGGCAAAGGAAAGATGCAAACAAGAAAGAGTTTCTGTGTTTGTTTCGTACTAATAATATTTCTAAATTCAATTCCAAGGACTATCCAGTTCATGATAACCAACGGAACCGTCGGCGGCAGCTCCACCGGGCCAGACGGGATCCAAACGACGACCGGCAGGAAGTCGCTACCACCCGGAGAGCCTCCTTCGCTGTCGGGTCAGGAGAAAAAATTGCCCCCGGGATTCTACAGAGCAGTCGGACTGTTCGAGAAAATTTTCGACCTGCTGGAGCTCAACTGCGTCGACGTCGACGAAACGGTGCCGTGCGAACCCGACGATCGCGTCAAGCCGAACGTCACGACGACAACGAGATCAAACGTCAGCGATGGGAGTCGCAATAAAAGCGCTTCGGCCGGAACGATGATCAACTGCTCCCTCCTTCTGGTTCATTCCGTCGTGCGTGCCCTGCTTTCTCGCCCGAATAAAAAGTCGAGCGGCAGGATCGACCTTCTCAACGGGGGTTACCTGCTCGTCACCGTGGCGGAAAGAATCCTCGGTCGTCTGTTCCTGCCGAGGTCGTGCTTTCTGTCTCCTACGACCGTCGAAGCTGAGCCGCGCGTTCTCTTCCCCTCTCAATCTTTCAACATGGGGAATATAGACGAGGAGGAAGAAGAAGAAGAAGAAGATGATGTTGGAAGGGTTGATGATGATGATGGTGGACTCGGTGCTGGTGATTTGAAGAGAAAAAGAATAGTAAACGACTTGGAACCCCCCGTTGGCTTTCTTACCTCCCTGGCCGCAAGTCAGAGAAGGAGCAAAGGAGGCACGGAAGAACTGATCTTGAGGAGGATGTCTTCGCTTCTTCCCTCGTCTCCTTCTCCGCTCGTCTCCGTCGGTTTCGTGCCGGATGTTCCTTGCGTATCTGTCAGGTTGGTATTTTTAGAAACTTTTATTTAGGTAAGCAAATCTTGCAAGTAAAATTAAACCAGTTTTTTGACTAGCTAGGAAGCTGAAACTTTCAGCATAGTTTTATATTGGATGACAATACATAATTTAATTAAAAAAAACTTAATTTGGACATCTTTGGTATTTCTAAATAGAGTTTATTTGAAATTAAAATTTGTGTTGAAAAACTCGTTATTTCTTTTACTTGTTTCTCTCATCTTCTGTCGCTCACTCCATGTACCCATTCGCTAAATTTTTTCATCAGAGAAATATATTTGTTTGATGCTAGAAAATAGCATCACAATCGCTGTACTAAGTTCGTTTTTTCTACGAACTATTTGTTTGAACACGAGTATTGTTAGTAATAAATTGTTATAATTGGTGCAGTCGAATTTTATTCAATACAGTTTGCAAAGTCTAAAAAAGTTCAATCTTTTATTTATTTATTCAATCAATATGTTCGAACGACCTTATTATTCCGAGTTATTATTATTAATCTCAGGCTGTCAGCAACGTATCGCCTCCTCTACCGCCACACCTGTCGACACCTGGAGCGAGTCGCCATGGAACGCCGAGGCGGCGACGACGACGACGTCAAAAAACAGATGTCGGCCACGAAGAAGCTGCTGGCGCTGTTGCACCGGAGGCTGGCCGGATTGAGGAGCCACCTCGTGCCGTTCCGCGTCGACGACTTCAACTCCGGAGAGGGTCGGTGGTCGTTGCCGTGACGACGCGATGGCGGTGGTGATGATGATGGTGATGGTGGTGATGATGACGATGATGATGATGATAGTGATGACGATGATGGTGATGATGATGACGACGAATGATGATGATGATGATGATGATGTCATCGTTATTTAAATTATTTATTTATTTATTCAATCCAGAGAACAAATACCTGGAGTACGAGCCGACGTCCGCCATATACGCCTGGCTGTCGGAGCTTCTCCAGCTCTCGGGTGAGTCATCCGTAGTCTGCCTTCACCTCGGTGACGGAGAGTCGCTCCATTTCCATTTTCGCTACCGATATTATTATTATTATTATTATTATTATTTATTTTTTTTTTTATAAAATGGTCTTTCTTGTCACTTATCTGTCCAGGTGAGGAAGCCACTTCAGGTAGAGCTTGTCGTCTATTGCACTCGATACTGTACACCCACCTGTCGAGGTAAAACGAGGATTTTATGCTTATTATATTTAAATCGTTTAAACGTATTGATTGTTTAATAAATAAATATTATATATTTTTCGTTATTTTTTTTGCTACTCAATAATCTAGATAAGATGCTTATGGAGCCATACAATTAATCTAGGATTTTATACTTATTACATTTAAATCATTTAACCGTATTTAATTGTTAATAAATAAAAAAATTTTATTTTTTAGGTATGACACATACGGAGCCATACAATTGGTCGAGAAAGTTCTGAGGGTCACCGACGTCAGGCTTATTTGCCTGCCCGCAGGTGAAAACGTCGTCACTGCTGCTGCCGAGGTCAAGGACGGCGCTAAAAATAGCTCGAAGAAGCAGCAGCAGCTGATCGAAGAATTTCAGAATGAATTGATGAAATTTTTCTCAAGAGACGATGCAAAGGTAAGACTTTGTTGATTGCTTATAATTATCATAATAAAGGTAAATTATTGTAATTCATTTGCTCATTATTATTCATTATCTGTCGAAAATCGAAGAGTATTTAATGTTTGGAAAAACACATTTTGCATTGCTGATAGCATCTGTTATCTTCCAAAAAAAAAAAACAGGCTGCCAATGGTGGCGAGAGTTTTACATCAGGAAGAGGAGGAGAAGGATCAGGGCGAGCCCCCACGAAAATGTTTTTCAATGCCTGCGCCAAGAAACTCGTGCAGACCGTCGGGAGGTTCATGGCCCGCTATTTCGTAGGCGGGCCTCTGTTCGTACACCCCGCTCATCAGGCCCATCCTTTGCCCCCGTTGCTCTCCGATTTGAATGAAGGTTTGTTGTGTTTGTTTGTTTGTATGTATATGTAGTCGTCGTAGTTTCAGAAAGTATCAATTTCTTCCCTGGGCCAGTAATGAATTTTTTTACCAGTCCTGCTGATTCTGACGCCTCTGAAGCTATGTTACTGGCACTTCTAATTGACTATTATTTTTTTTTATTATAATTATAATTATTATCATTATTATTATAATTAATATTAATTATTATTATTATTATTATTAATTAATGTCAACAATCGAAACAAACTGTCGCCTCCAGTCAACAAAGACCGTCGCATCGTTCCACTGAGACGCCCCCTCGTGACCAAAGCCCTAACCCTGCAGAAGTTTTCCGGGGTGTGGAACCCGACGAGGACCCTCCAATATCTCCTGGTGTCCGGCTGCCTTTCGGAGGCCGTCATGTTCCTCCATCACCTGGGGAACCACAGAGCCGCAATCGCTCTGTCCGCCGTGGTCATTCACAGGAGGAAGTCTGTGACAACTGAGAGGAGCTTGTAAGTTGGGGAACGGGAGAGAGAAAGAGAGAGAGAGAGAGAGAAAGAGGGAATTTTGTAGTGATTTGTAACGATGGTAAAGCAGAAGCTGTGATGATGATGATGATGATATCGTAATAATGTGATGATGGTAACCTAATAATAGGATGGAGATATCTAAGTGATGTCATGGTGATATTTTAATGATCTGATGATGATATCTCAATGATCTGATGATGATATTTCAATGATGTGATGATGATGATGTTGCTGCTCATAGATAATGATCATAGTTTTTAATCATCTCAAAAGGTCAAGGCTGGCACTGCCCGAATGCCTGCAAGCTGTCGTACTTCTGAAGGAGTTTGCGTTCAATCTAGCAAAAAGTTTGTTCAAGTGATGATGATGATGATGATTATGGTAGTGGTGATGATGATGATTGTGGTGGTGGTGGTGGTGATGATTATGGTGATGATGATGATTATGGTAGTGGTGATGATGATAATTATGGTAGTGGTGATGATCACGGTGGTGATGATGATGATTGTGGTGGTGATGATGATTATGGTGCTGGTGATGATGATGGTTGGGGGTAGTTACGGTGTTTAAGTCGGTGATAATATCCATAATAGTCGAATAAATTGTATAATTATCTTTCATCAGTTTAGCGTGTGTAGTAACTCAACAATTCGTTATCTTCGAAAAACAGACAGCCTCGGATCGGACGACTGGCTCGAAGACCCGTCCCGACTGCTGGCGAGCTTCCAGCGCGTTTTCCTCGCGGCGGCCGTCTGCGAAGTCGACGTCGTCTCTCCGCTGACGAGGAAGCTGACGGCGACCGTGCTCGATCTGATCGCCAACAGGCTCGGGGACGACGTAACCGCCGGATGGGAAGACGACCGTCGCGGCGGTCGGGAAGACGGCGATTACGGGTCGAGCGGCGACCGTCGCGGTGGATCTCGCGGTAAACCGTTTGGGGTTTATCACCACCGCTTTCGACCGCGGAGCTATTTTGTTCATCCCCTCGTCGGCGGCGGCAACATCAAGCCCCCCGTACCTCTCGTGTGCTATCCGCAGCCGTCCATTTCCAAAGAGGTGAGTGGTTTTTTTTTTTTACCTCGCTCGGCAGTGTGGTTTCCGTTGACAACAGAAACTGAAACCGAAACTGACTGGAATCGGGAAATTTTTCCCGACGATGGTTGATTGTAGCGGGAAAGTTTAATGCGACTGAGACCACACTGCTGCTGTTCAACTATTATGAACATCATTACCATTAACTTCAACTATTATGAACATCATCACCATTAACTTCAACTATTATGAACATCATCACCATTAACTTCAACTATTATGAACATCATCACCATTAACTTCAACTATTATGAACATCATCACCATTAACTTCAACTATTATGAGCATCATCACCATTAACTTCAACTATCATGGACATCATCACCATCATTTTCGATAAAAATGCTTCTATGTTTTCTCTTTCTTCATCCGTTTTTTGTTTCTTCAATAAAATGCCTCCGTATTTTTTCATTCTTTCCTCCCATTTCATTTCTTTTAACTTCTTTCCATCACCGACCTTCACCTTCTTCGAAGGACAAATCGAAACTGTCAGAAGAACACCTGGCTGAACTCCTGGCTCGTCAAAAGCTCTTCAAAGTCTTCTCCCTTCTGCGTGTCGTACTTGCTGGCTCGAATTGTCTCGACGACGTCGTCTCGAAATACTCGAAGGACGTTTCGACCGCCTTCGACAAGATGGAGGTGAGACTGCTGATCGAGTGATGAAAGGACATAAGAGAAAGCAATTTGAGGGGTGATGATGATGATTGTGATGATGATGATGATGACGATGATGATGATGTTGGTGGTTATGAGTTGTTTTTTCTCGGAAGATAAGCATTGAGTGGCATTGATAGTAATAGTAGCAATGCTGTGTACAAGGAATGGGGTTTTTCCCAGAGATTTTTCGAGCTATTAATATCATAACTATCAACCAATCAGCAATAAAACATTTTTTTTTAATATATGCTAATGTTATATGTTTACAGAAACAGGTCCCAGCTGTTTTCAGTGCCTACGTTGGGGGCGAGGGGAACCGAAGCGACCGCCGGTCTGAGCCGGGTCCCTCCCGTGGGGTGTACGCGGACTTCAGGGACGTTTGCTGCCTCATGTGGTTCATGCTCGTCAGAGATCGGGTGTTTGCCATACTTGCGAAGAAGCAGAGCGAAAAAAGAGAAATGGTGGGTTGAAAGATTGACGGTGATGGTGATGATGATGATGATGGTGCTGGTGGTGATGATGATGGTGGTGGTGGTGACGGTGATGATTATGATGATGATGGTGGTGGTGATGATGTTATGATGGTGGTGGTGGTGATGTTGTTATGGTGATCATGATGGTGGTGGTAGTGATGTTGTTATGGTGATCATGATGGTGGTGATGACGATGATGATGATGATGATAATGATAATGATAATAATGATGATGATGTTATGGTGATGATGATAACAAATGAATAATCATCGATCAGGTCAACAGAACTTCCGGAAACGACAGCGACGCCGTCGCGACATGGATCAGCACCTGCAAGAGTTGCATACAAGCCTGCCTCCACTTCTTTCCTTTTTCTAACCTCCTCGACTGCTCCCCCCACCTTCACGCCCTCCTCCTTTCCACCATCTTCGAACTCCCCGACGACGAAGGGACGGTGGCCATCTTGGTTCGGTGCTTTCCCCGTCCCGAAGCACTCGACCCGGAAGCGAGAAATCGGCTCGAAATGAAGCTCCAGGAATGGACGTCGACGTACTTGCTGATCGCAGACGGCACTTCAACTACGATGGCTGCTTACTATTATAAGCTGACCGGGCCGGACGGATTGCAGCCGGATTCGAACGGCGGACGAGAAATTTTTTCCGGGTACTCGGAAGACGTAACGTTCGCCGGTTTGTCTGCTTCCGTTGCCGGAAATTCCGATTTTCAGTCGACTGCAAAAAACGAGAGTGCGGATTTTACGGGAGGTTGCGTCCCGGGTGCGTTGGAGACCGTTGTAGGCGGAGAAGTGGGATCGAGGCCGTGCGAAACGAAAGAAGAATACGTTCAGTTTCTGGCGGATTTCTTCGAGTTGCTTCTCTCGTCGACTCCTGATTCGTCGAGAAGCGACGGCGAATCGTTGCTGCCGGTGCTGCCTGAAAATTTCAAACGAATAAGAAAACGAGAGTTTCAAAACGCGATCGCCAAACCTTTCCTCGATCGTCCGTCCGAAGGGGTGGAAGAGGGAATCCTCGTTCCCGGAGGTCGCGGAGGACTGGATCTTTCCGACGTGGTTGGTCGAAAAAAGCCGGAAGACGTTCGGTCCGGTGCCGCCAGAAAAGCCTCCTCCCTCCTCGACATTGCGAGTTTCGTTGGCGGACGACCTGGTTTCGGCAACATGTCGAACAACAACAACAACGATGACGATTGCGACGACATTTCTCTCGATGACAACATTTCGAATAATAACAACAAAGACATCAAAGAAACGTATTTCTCGAAACGATCTGCTAACCGGATCAAACCGGACTTCTCGAACAGGCCCTACCTGCCGGAAAAACCCGGGGCGGAGATGCTACTGACGTCTCGGGTCGTGCGACCGGCTGTCTTCGAGCGTATGGACTTCGGTCCGAGATACAGAGGGACCGAGAGACTCGCCAGCTGGATGTCCGATTGGTCGAACACCAGTGAGGAAATTCGGTTCGAATCCGTCTGGAACGGCCCCGACTTGGCCGACGGTGAAGTTCCCGGTGCCATAAAGATTCCCATTCAACCGAAGCTGCTCGTGTACGGCGTGTGGTCGGCCGAACGGCCGGAGTTCTTCGAGAGGTTCGCGACCTCCGGACCTGCTGAACTCGTCCCTGCCGAGACCCAGTACGACGAGGGAGACGTCGAGGAAGAAGAAGAAGACGAGGATGAAGTCGACGACGTCGTTAAAGGTAACGAAGAGTCGTCGTCGACGAGAGAAACCCACGATGCGGAGACGCAGTCGGACCCCGTGTTCGGCCCCGAAAAGCCGAAGGCGGTGGTCACGAAGGACGGCTTTGCTGGTCGGAACGGGGAGATCACAGACGACGAGCTCACGGATGTCACCAACACGGAAGAAATCACGTCGAGATGGGAAGAGTGAGTGTGGTTGTAGTAGTAGTGGTGGTTGTTGCAGTAGTGGTTAGTGGTAGTGGTGGTGGTGTTTGTAGTAGTGGTTAGTGGTAGTGGTGGTGGTGGTGGTTGCAGTAGTGGTTAGTGGTAGTGGTGGTGGTGGTGGTTGAAGAAGCTGTGGTTGTGAAAATGTGATGTGGTAATAATGGTCTTGTCATCAGGCAGTTGTGAAATGATAATAATAATAACGATGATGATGATGATGATGATGATGCTGAAATATTTTATTGATGATGATTATTTGTTTTTTATTCCAGCGATAACAGTTTGGAATCAATTCCGATGGTTAAAAGGTTATTATTTTTTAATATTTAATTTAAAAAATCTGCCCTGCATTACGGACGTCCCGTATTAAGCGGATGTAACCGGATGTTAGGTATCTAGTATGTTATAACCGAATACCCAGGTTCCCGACCAGATCTTGTATGTACTCAAATGCAGCCATCGTATACGTTGTAATCAGTTGATTATTTTTATACGGCATTCGGTCAAGCTTGACCATGAATCTTGGATTACGATCGAATGTACCTGGATTTCCAATGGATTTACCTGGATTTCTAATGGATGTACCTGGATTTTTAATATTTATTAAAACGCAACTAGTGATCATGTGTTTGGATGAATATAACTGGATATCCAATATTTAGTCAAATGCAACTAATAATAATATCCAATATTTAGTTAAACACAATTAATAATCATATCCAATATTTAGTCAAATACATTTAATAATCATATCCGATATTTAGTCAAACACATTTAATAATTATATCCGATATTTAGTCAAACAAAATTAACAATCATATCCAATGTTTAATCAAACACAATTAACAATCATGGATTCCGATGAATGTAACTGGACCGGATATTCAATATTTATTCAAATGCAACTAATATACTCATATTTTCTAAATAGATACTTTTATTTAACTTTTATTTACCAACCAACTCTCAACTAACATAAATTTCCGACTCTCTGTCGATTCATTCGTTCCTCTTATTCCATCCGCCCGTCACCGTGCAGCTCCTCGATCTCCGTGGCAGACGGTCACGCTCAGACGGACGACCCGCAACGTGCCGACACGGAGTCGAAGTCGACCAGTACGAAAGTCAAGGTCGTGTCGAAGGGAAGCAACCCGAGTCCCGACAACATGGCTGATATTCAGGCGGTGGTCAGAGAAGAGATGAGGAGAGTTCTTGAGGTTTGTATGTCTACCTGAGTGTGTGTGTGTGTACTGGTATATCTCTCTCTGAGTGTCTGTGTACCTGTATATATCTCTCTGAGTGTGTGTGTACCTGTATGTATCTCTCTGAGTGTCTGTGTACCTGTATATATTTCTCTGAATGTGTGTGTGTACCTGTATGTATCTCTCTGAGTGTCTGTGTACCTGTATATATCTCTCTGAGTGTGTGTGTGTATCTGTATATATCTCTCTGAGTGTGTGTGTGTATCTGTATATATCTTTCTAAGTGTGTGTGTGTATTTGTATATATCTCTCTGAGTGTGTGTGTACCTGTATATATCTCTCTGAGTGTGTGTGTACCTGTATATATCTCTCTGAGTGTGTGTGTACCTGTATATATCTTTCTGAGTGTGTGTGTACCTGTATGTATCGCTCTGAGTGTGTGTGTACCTGTATATATCTTTCTGAGTGTGTGTGTGTATCTGTATATATATCTCTCTGAGTGTGTGTGTATCTGTATGTATCTCTCTGAATGTGTGTGTATCTGTATGTATCACTCTGAGTGTGTGTGTACCTGTATTGTATATATCTCTCTGAGCGTGTGTCTGTACTAGAGGGTGCTTGTTTATATATGTTTCTCTGAGTGTGTGTGTGTGCATAGGTGTGCATGCCTGTCTGTATATTGCCCTGAGAATGTATGAACGCACAAGTGAGCCTTCATAAAATAAAATTTAATGGTTTATATTTTTCGTATATTGTATTCTTATTATTGTTGTTACTACAATATCAGAGTTGAAGAGTAAGTATTTATTTTCCAATTTATTGGATAAATTTTTGTTAATCAAAAATTACAGTTATAAAATTAATAATAGAATTCCTATTAACGGTATTTTTAAAGGCACAGAACCACGGTATTCTGGCAGTCCTCGAATATCTCAAATCTAAAGAGAATGATCAATTACGCAATCACCCATCGGACGAACCTCCCCCCCACCAGCCACCGCCATCATCATTATCATCACCACCGCCGCCAGGTCAACCGATCCCGCAATACGCCGTCTACGCGGTCACCGTGGATGCCGAAGGTGGTTTCGGAAAGAATTTGAGTTCGCTTGTTGCCGGCGACGACTGCGGAAAGGAAGGAGAAGATGTTCTTCCGTCCGATCCAGTAAAGGTGAGTGAGAAGATGGTGATGATGATGATGGTGTTGGTGATGATGATGATGATGATGTTTGGAATATTAGAAATGATGATTATGCTAGCAATGGTGGATATAATGATATATGATTATGGATATTCTAATGGTAATGAGGATGAACTTGATTATGATGATGATGGTGATGATGATGATGATGATGATGATGATGGTAGATTTCAATGGTAGTGAAAATGATGCCGGGTTCTGTGGCGACGACGGTAGCAACAGACGGAATGACGCTACTGAAAACGGGGCCTCATTGGAATAATTAACATAAATTATAATAATTTATTTGTCAACCCAGATGGCGGTCGAAGTTTCAGACGTTCCGTCGCTCAAGAAAGCAGATGATGATGATGACGATGACGAATGTCGTAACAACAACATATCGACAACAAGCAACCTCAACTCGAACAACATCGTCGATGAAAACGATTCTTCCGCTGGTGGAAAGCGAAACTCGGAATTCCCGCTGCTGGTTGTCGTCGACGACGGAGATGACCGGTCGAAGAAGGCGGTGGAAAAGAGAATAATGTCTCCTCCTCGAATAAAAGAGGCCGTGAAAGAGTTGAAGGAGATGATCGGGTCAAACCATGGCTTCCCTGGGGTGGGTCCACTCCTTGGGATTCCGTCACTGACGGGGGTGTACAACGTACGGGACAACAGAAAAGAAGAACAGGTGATTAAAGACAATAGTGGTGATGATGATGATGGTGGTGATGTTGATAATGATTGTGGTGGTGATGATGATGATGAAGATGGTGTTGATTATGATGGATGGTGATAAAATAATGAAATTATGATTATAAAAATTAATTTAGCTTTCATCTTTATTTTAATTGATGTTTCTTATTTAATCGTACAAATATCTTTTCAGTTTTCCAGTTTACTGTCGGTTTTAAAGTCGCTGAATGCTACCAGCTCGGCGGGCGCAACTAATGGCCGAAGAGCCGGAAATCCCGTCGTCAGCCTCCCGGTGCTGAAAAACAACTTCACAGCAACTCCTCCCGTTGTAGCTCCACCGGATGATTTTCAGTTCCCCGTGAAACTTCCGAGAGCGGAAAAACCCACGGAGAATGCTCCGAACTGGAGGTTGAAGCGAGCGAACATCTTGTTGTTGAACAACTTCAACAAGAACAGCAACAAGAATTCTTCTCCGGACAGCAACAATCGGTTGAATACGGACGGACTGCTCAAGAAGCTGGAGAGCGAATGTAGGGATTATTTTTTGTGTGCGATTCTGAATTGTGGAATATTGTTGCACTGTGGTGATGATGATGGTGGTGATGACGACGTTGGTAGTGATGATGATGCTGATAATTGAAAATATAGTTGATCTTGTAATAGCCAAAATAAAATTATCACACAATAAAACAATAATAATAGCCGTTTGCTGTAAGTTTACAGAAGTATCATAATAATAACAATAATAATTCTATTTAATAAATAGCTAAGCACAAATCAATGACCAATCAAAAAAAAAACACGGACACAGGTAAAACGACTTCAACTTCCGAAGACAAGTCGAAGCTTTCTTCTGCGCCGATGCCTCTACTGACCCTCCCGCCGGCCATGGGACGTCGCCAGCACCTGGAAAGGTTACTGAAGCAGCAGGCGCGACCGACCTACTTCCCTCCGCACCGCCACGGCAAGACGACGGCGGAGGAGGAGCGCGACGTCGCCGCCGCCGTCGTGCAGCCGTGCCAGCTCCTGCTGCGCCTGACGGGCGACGAGAGGAAGGCGGTGGACAGCGACACGACGTACAGGCTGAGGCGGCTGGTTCACAAGCAGGTGCTGCGTCAGCAGCAGCAGATCAGAAACCAGCAAGAAGAGGAGGAGGAGAAGATGAGGAATCGTCTAGAAGAAAATCGAGCGGAGGAGCAGACGGACGGGCAGCTGCGAGAGGATCGGCAGCAAGTCGACGAACGTCAAGAACGAGTTCAAGAACAGCAGCAACGACACGAAGAAAGAGTTCAAGAACAGCAAAAGAAACCTTCAACCGGTTTGTCGACTGACTGCGCAGTTCCGACCGTGGAAGACGAAGCCGCGATGCTGGCGAGGTAAGGCGACGATGTTGCCGGTTTATCCGTCTACTAGTGTCATCCGTTGTTGTAGATTTGTGGATCGTTGAATTTATAGAGCTCGGTGGTGCTAATTTGTATAATAAACAATATTACCCCCTGATATTCTGATAACATGGGATAATAGGGCACAAGTGGGAGTTGACCCGACAATCGTTCCCATTCAAGACCGACGCTCCATCGACTCGGCCTTACTAGCACCTAGGGCGTCATTAATATCGCAGTAGAATTGCATATTATCCAGATGAAACTGATTACATCATCTTCATGTCTTCTTTTTTTTTCTTCACCAGAGTGGAAGTAGAAGAGCGTCGAGGGACTACGACGAGGGAGACTCAGTCGCACGTTGCTCTCGCGCAAGTAAGAATTTCTTGTTCGGTTGGCACTTGATGATGTTTCTCATTGTTATTATTATTATTATTATTATTATTATTATTATTATTACTAATGTTATTGTTATTATCAGGCGATGGTTGACAGTCCTGAGACAAGACCGACCGTGGAACTGTGGTCTCCAGCGAGACCAGGTTGGATTTTAACCAACGGAATTTTGAGTTTTTTTTTTTTTTTTTGCATGCGTTGCGAAGAAATCGATGTTAAAATAACGGGTTGTTCCAGAGTCTATTAGGTTGTGGCAAAAACAGGTGAAAATCAGACTTTCGTTAAGTGGCTAGTTGCAGAGACAGGGCTGTATTTTTGTGCAGTCAGTAAATTTTGTTGATAATTGTATGAGGATTAGCGATGCTAAAAATTTATTGTATGTGCTAAAAAGTAGTAATGCCTGTTGTATATAATGTCATAATCTATATAAATTTATAAATGAGCTCCATTTTATTTATTTATTTATTTATTTTCAAAAACAATGTCATAATCTCTGCATACGAATTATATAAATTTAAAAACGAGTTCCATTTTGCTTATTTATTTTCAAAAACAATGTCATAATCGTATTAAATACGAACTATTTAAAATTATAAACGAGCTCCGTTTTATTTATTTATTTCTTTTTAAAATGAATTAATGTGATCTGAAAATCTTACTCTCGTAGATTCTATAACGAACGCACAACTTCAATACATCGCTGCAACGGGGGAACTACCCGATGACATGATCTTTGAACTCGATGCTGATGAGAAAGACTGCATGGAGTGGGTGGGTTGGCTGTTATGTTATGTTATTTATATATTTCGGATTTGTTTATTTATTTATAATTGATTGTTTGGTTGGTTGACTGATTGATTGAAAGACAGTTAGATATGATTGATTGATAGACAGCTAGTTATGATTGATTGATAACAGGTAGGTATGGCTGATTGATAGATTTGGTTGGTCGATTGATTGATAGATAGATTTGGTTAATTGATTGTTAGATAGATTTAGTTGTGGGATAGATAGATAGATAGATAGATAGATAGATAGATAGATAGATAGATAGATAGATAGATAGATAGATAGATAGATAGATAGATAGATAGATAGATAGATAGATAGATAGATAGATAGATAGATAGATATGGTCAATTGATAGATTTATTTGATTGATAGAAGGATTTAGTTGGTTAATAGATAGATAGATATTTAGATATGGTTGATTGATAAATAGATATGGTTGATTAATAGATAGATTTGGCTGATTGATTGATAGATTAGATTTAGTTGATTGATAGAAAGCTTTGGTTGGTCTATAGATGTGATGAGATTTGACTGATCAACTCATTTTTATCAGCTCAAAAAATGTCAAGCGAAACTGGAGGAAGCCAACAATAAAATACTTCTTCTGAAGAGTGAACTGAACAGAGAGGTTGGTCATGGTGATGATGATGATGATGATGATGATGATGATGGTGGTGGTGATGATGATGGTGGTGATGGTGATGATGACGATGATGATGCATTTTTGAAAGCAGTGCAGGACAGAATTGTTGTCGAGAATGTTTGAATTTATTTGAGCTGCTATTTTTTTATTTATTTCTTTTTTATTGTGATCTATTCAGGTCATTTATTTTATCTAAATTTATTTTAATTTATTTGAATTTACTCAAAAGTTAATTTATTTTAATTTATTCAAATTTATTTTAATTTATTCAAATTTATTTTAATTTATTCAAATTTATTTTAATTTATTCAAATTTATTTTAATTTATTCAAATTTATTTTAATTTATTCAAATGTTTTTAATTTATTCAAATTTATTTTAATTTATTCAAGTTTATTTCTTCTTTTTTTAATTTATTCAATTATTTTAATTTATTCAATTATTTTAATTTATTCTATTGTTTTAATTTATTCGATTATTCAAATCCACTCCCGGTTCATCGACAGAAGCAGAAAAACGAGACGAAACAACGCTCGGAAGAGCGCAAGAAGCCATCCCCGGCGACCATCCTGTCCCCGACTGCGGTCCTGTCACCCGAGTCCATGAACCCGTCGCGACTCTACGCCGTGTCTCCGTGCAGCGGAAAAGACATACACGTCGTCAACACCTGCGTCGTCGACGAGGGGATCAAGCTCACCTACCGAGACATCGCCGGCCGTCGCAATTTCGGTAGTAGCTGCGGCGGTAAGAGCGTCGACGTTGTGTGCGGTCCGTGCGGTTCGGCGGCGGGGAAGAACAATACTCCGGAGAGGAAAGAAACCACCGTTCTGCATTGCGATGATGATGATGATGATGATGATGATGACTGTGATGATGATGATGATGATGATCGCCACCAGAAGCCTGAAGCTGGATTGGGCAGGAGCGAAATAAGTCGCTGGGATGACGTGGAAGATTTGTGAGTTGTTTGACATCATTATCATCATCATCACAATCGCCATCTTCATCATCGTCATCATCACCATTATCATTATCATCATCGCAATCACCATCATCGTCATCACCATCATCATTATCATTATCATCATCATCATCATCATGTTGTAATTAAACAGGAAATCAGAGAAGAAAGGAAGCCAATGGGAAGGCTTAAGTAATCCGTAAGCTTGTTTGCATTATTATAATTATTAGGTCATGACCTATATTTTCATAATCACGACCTGTATTATCATCATAATAAGTAATTTACCTGTACGTCGTCATCACCGGTCATCATCACCACCATCATCATTGATAATCATCATCATCATGCCCTTTATCGATTGTTTAATCGACTTCTGTTGTCCTTATTAGAGTGACCATGACAAGTGATCACGATCTAACTTGTCACACGTATGGTCATCATACCACACCACAAAGTTAACATGTCCACCCATCCGGTGTCGTGCGTCACCCGACACCAAAAGATCACGCTTGTTACGCGGCCCTGCACCGCAGATTTTATTATTTTAATTATTTTATGACGTTCTTCGACATTCATTCAGTTGACTCCATTGCTCTTTCTTAATGTTACTCCAATTCCTCCAGAGGCATGCTGAGTCCGAGATGCGCCGAGATACTGGAGAAGAAGAACACTGCGACCATACAGGACATGGAGATCAAGATGGCCGACATCGTAAAAGTGGCGGAAAACATCCAGAAGGAGTTCGAGTCTGTCAGATTGGTCGGTTGAATGAATGAATGATCATTTGTATGTTTACTTGGTTGTATGTTTACTTGTTTGTATGTTTACTTGGTTGTATGTTTACTTGGTTGTATGTTTACTTGGTTGTATGTTTACTTGTTTGTATGTTTACTTGTTTGTATGCTTACTTGGTTGTATGTTTACTTGGTTGTATGTTTACTTGTTTGTATGTTTACTTGGTTGTATGTTTACTTGGTTGTATGTTTACTTGGTTGTATGTTTACTTGTTTGTATGTTTACTTGTTTGTATGCTTACTTGGTTGTTCACTTGTCTGATTGTTTCTTCTTGTTCACTTGTTTTATTTATTTGTTTGTTTGTTTGTTTGTTTGTTTGTTTGTTTGTTCATTTGTTTCTTGGTTCATTTGTTTTGTCCCTTTGTTTGTTTGCTTTTCTGTTTTTTTCTTTGTTCAATCATTTGTGCATTGTTTCTTTCACTATCCTCCACATAGCTCGGATCTGCAGACAAAAGACGCTCCACCGGAAAGAGTTCCAAGTAAGCTTTTATAAATCATATAATCATAATCATCACCACCTCAACCGTTTCCACAATTGCTGTTACCATGCAAACAGCATAATAACTCACATCACAGCCGCTACGATTCAATCCACAGCGGTGCCAAAACGCCCCTCTCCGGTACGGCCCGTTGGAAAGCAGACGACGACGACAATTTCAACAAATCGAACACCTACTTCAGAGACGTACCCCTAACGCCTCTCGCTCAGGGCGCCGCTTCGAAGACGAGTCGGCAGTTAGGCTGTGGTCACGGTGCCCCTGGAGTGGGTCGTTTACACCCGGAGACGGAGGACGGTGGAGCCGGTCCGCACGCGGGTCCGAATGGCGGTTCGCATCCCGGTCCGAATGCCGAGCCCAGCAAGCAGGGGAAAGTCATCCGTTTACGTGCCAGGCCCTGTAAGTGTAAGCAGTCAAAAGTTGTCGGGTCTCCGCACGGCCAGCTAGGCGAGGAAGACATTCGACGCTTGAAGATTCTCGTCGACGACATCAAAGCGACGCAGACGAAGGGAACTGCGAGAAAATTTCAGCGGAAAATCGTAGAAGAGGATGAAGACGATGATGATTGTGATTGTGATTGTGATGATGATGATGACGACGGGATGAAAATGGGAGTTCCTTCGAGAATCGTTTGGAAACTCCCCAGTCATCATCATCATCAGCCCGGCAGCCTCTCCACCTCCAACAGCGTCTCGTCCTCTCAACCGATGTCAACCTCTTCGTCGTCGTCAAACGTCGTCTCCGGCGGCAGGTGCGACGGCTCTACGAGCTGCACCTGCAGCCTCTGCCGCAGCGGCCGCCGGCTGCCGTCGGAGCGTCCGAGCAGCACCGCCGCCGGCCTGGTCGGCGTCACGGCCCGCCGCCTGTCTCCGGAGTCGCGGAAAAAAATCCGCTCGCACATGGAAAAGAGGTTCGAAATGGCAAACGACGTCATCAAAAGTTTGATCGGCAACAAACCGCCGAAGTCCGCCGCCAACTCTCGGAAGAGGAGCTTCCAGCCGAGTGAGTTGTCGTTTCTGTTTAACGAGTTGTTGTTGTTGTTGTTGTTGTTGTTGGTAGTCATTTGTGTTAAAGTGACTGTGTGTGTGTTAAACTATTTTTTATTTGGTTTATTATTATACTATTTTATTATTAAACTATTTTATCATTTAACTATTTTATTATTAATCTATTTTATTATTTAACTATTTTACCATTTAACTATTTTATCATTAAACTATTTTGTATTCCATTAAACTTTTTTATTATTAATCTATTTTATTATTTAACTATTTTATCATTAAACTATTTTGTATTCGATTAAACTAATTTATTATTAATCTATCTTATTATTAAACTATTTTAATATTAAACTATTTAATTATTAAACTATTTTATCATTAAACTATTTTATTATTAATCTATTTTATTATTTAACTATTTTACCATTTAACTATTTTATCATTAAACTATTTTGTATTCGATTAAACTATTTTATTATTAAACTATTTTATTATTAAACTATTTTGTCATTTAACTATTTTATCATTAAACTATTTTGTATTCGATTAAATTATTTTATTATTAATCTATTTTATTATTAAACTATTTTATCATTTAACTATTTTATTATTAAACTATTTTGTATTCGATTAAACTATTTTATCATTAAACTATTTTGTATTCGATTAAACTATTTTATTATTAATCTATTTTATTATTTAACTATTTTATCATTAAAATATTTTGTATTCGATTAAACTAATTTATTATTAATCTATCTTATTATTAAACTATTTTATCATTTAACTATTTTATCATTAAACTATTTAATTACTAAACTATTTTGTATAATATAACATCGCTACTAGCCGTCATGGCACACAACTCTCACTACACCATACAGGACCGGTACAGCATCTCGAATCAGGACAGTTCAAAGACCTGGTAGAAATCGGCAGCCTCTGCATGTCCGACTTCAGTGACGATCGATGCCCCGCCCCGTTCCTTTCCGGCAAGCAGGTGTTCAGGGTCAACAAGCCCAGCAAGAATCCGCGGTTCAACGCCGGTAGGGCGCCCGTCGGTGCTGCGGGTAGGTCTGGTCGCTGCGGGAGCCGGAAGACGCCGTGGGGTGAGTGATTGAGTTTGGGGTTTTGTTGTGATTGAATGAGAATCAATCAATCAATCTGTTGCAGTTATTTGTATAGCGCTATTTCCGTGGCCTTCAATAGCGCTCAAAATGGTGGAAGAAACACGCCATCATCATCATCATCATCCATGTTTAAATAATACGTAGCGATTTATTTATTTAACTTCTTTCTCAAAGTTGATTTGGTGTTTTTTAATTCTAGCGACAATGCAACAATGTTATTGTGTAAAAAATAAACAGATAAATAATTTTATAAAAATGTTACAAATACAATCGACGTATCACGGTATGAGACATCGTGTGCAATCGTGCTTCGACTCAATTTAAATTATCTTTCAACGTCACCACCTTCATGGTGCTAGGTTAGCTGAGTTGGTAGAGCGTTAGCCTTGAATGTGAGAGCTTCACAGTTCGACTCCCACTCACTGCCTAGTAGCCCATGTCAACGGAAAACTTAGCGGGTAAAATCGTTCTCTCCGTGGGGCGTGTAAAAGAACAGCGCCTTTGAACAAAGCGGAAAAGGCGCTCAATAAATTATCAAACATTTAAAAAAAAAATTTATTTCATTCCGTCAAGACCTCTCTTCGCTTCCCTGGTGGAAAAAGAACGCCGCTCCGGCACGAAAGTCGACCACGTACAATCAGAGATGCCAAGAAGTTGGCCAGAGAGCGAGAGATCAATTCTGGTCTGCTAACTCTATCAATAGGGGTGGAGACAGATTCAGCAGTGAGTATTCAAGTTGTTATAATGATGGTGATGATGATGATTGTGATGATGATGATGAGGAGGAGGAGGATGAGGATGATGATGAAGAACTGGTGGTGATGATAATAGTCTTTGTTGTGATAATAATGATAAGATTTAAAGATTAGTAATTAAAAACTGTAACTTTTTTTTCTTCCCGACAGTGGCGCGGGTGCCCCGAACGAGAAACAACTGCAACAACAACACGTTCGTCACAGCGGCCATAACGACAGCCGTCATGACCCCCGTCGTAACCGGTAGCGACGCCGTCGCGGGGGGCAAAAGACGTCGGAGCGACGAGCTCTCCGAAAGTTCGGAGAACAAAGCCGCGATGCTGATCTACCCTTCGGGGGCTGCGTCCTTCCCGAACAGGTCACAGAACAACTCGACTCCCGGGGAGTCGTCATCGACGGGACGAAAACCAGGAGGAGGGCGACCGGCTTTCATCGACAGTGCCTCTTCTCCCGTTTCTGCTACCGGGGCAAAATCAACCCCCAGGACCGCGAGACCGCCCACCGTCCCTACCGTTGACAACGACGACCCCATAGGACTAGGGGAGTCGTGTACGTCGCCACCTATCCACGGAGATGGGGGGGACGACTACCGGAGCCGTGTCGCAGTGGAGAGGCTCGGGTCGGTTGATGGTAGTATGATCAGCGACTGCATAGATTGGAGTCAGGTGGATAAACTCGTGGAAGAGTTTGAGTAATCGGAAGGGGTGTTACTTCTGCCGTGACCTTGGTGTGTGTGTCTCCCGTGTTCAGTTTTACTCTCTACTTTTTTTACGATGTAATACGTATATCGATTGAAACGTGTTTGTGCGATACCGTACCCAGGTATCGATTCATTATACAACGATTGAGTTATCTCAGGTGATGCCTTTTGTTGATATGAAATTACCTGTATCGAGAAGTTGTGTTTACTCTTCGTGTATTACCTGCAGTTATTGAAGCACACCTGTATCGATTTGTCTTGCTACCTGTTGACATATAAGATGCACTCTTACAATCAATTATCCATCCATCAGTGCCTTTACGTGTAAATGTGTATACCTATTATATACCATACTTTCTGCTACAATCTTTTTCATTGTCGTTTGCTTACATGTAATACCGTTACCGCTGTGATCTTTGTAAAGTTCTAATATTACGTTTATTATCACCTGACCAAGGCAAAATGAAAACATAAAAAATTTATTCAAGCTTGACTTAAAATGGTTTTTTTTGTTCAATCAAGACTCGGTTCATAGATTTTAAGATGGTACATACATTTCAAAATTAGCCAAATTACAGTGTCGCTATGAACCATTAGTGTTTAGTTTGCTCTGACCTTTAATAGTCTCAATAGTCTGCTACAGGTGAACGGAAAACGCAGCCAAGTTTCTGCTACAGGTAGGTGTAGGTAGTTGTAGCCAATCGTCTGCTGGGAATGTTTAAAAAGTTCACTCATTACTTTTTAAAGGGCGTGGTACTATGTATGTGTAAGGCGAATTAGTTATTATGACGCGTCAGGCTCAGTAGGTACAGTGCCTGAGTTTGAGTTGACAAGATGACTAAGTTGCAATGCACAGCCTTAATCAGGCGCGGTCCTACCATTGGGGATGCATTCCCCCCACCCACCAGCCTCAGAGCTCAATTTTTTCAATGAATAAATAAAGTTGAACGCACACCAAACACCAACTATCTATCTAAACTAGATAGTTATAAAATCTGTGGGCATCAGCAATGCGTAATTAATATCTCATTACGTTTAACTTTATTTATTCATTGAAAAAAATTGAGCTCTGAGGCCCGCGTGACAGAGCGATTCGTAACTTGTTGACAATATACTTGTATTTTAGGATTATTCACTCTCAGAATGAATGTTAATTTCTATAAAAAAATATCAATTCTACAAGCTTTACTAAAACGTCTACAACAAATAATGTATACTTACACACTTATTACCAGATTTATAAAATTATATATATAGGCTTATTACATCGTCAAATGTCATACATACACCTACCTATATACTTTCCTACATATGTATTATGCATTTGCATGCGGCCTAGTGAGCGAGAGTTTTTGAGTGTACGACTAAATAGCATTAGAGCAGCTATTGTATATTTATATATATATATATATATATATATATATATATATATACAGTATATACTTATATATATATATGTACATTATATAAATAGAGTATCGAGGCCATTACTACTGTGTTGTCGTCGCTGTGTCACCTGCTCTCTAGAAGGTTCTGCTCAGGTAATATTTTTGTGCCATTTTTTGCTTTCTTTCAGTCAGTTTTTTTTATGTTTTAGAAGTTTATTTTTAGTCGTTTATAGTTTTTTTAAATGTAGAAATAGATTTTTATTTAATATAGGGGTAAAAGCGTGTTTTGTTGCCCATAAATTATAAATTAATAAATTATGGATGTTTAAAAACACTCGGCTGGGAATGAATTGCTTTTCTTCATTTGGTAATGCATAATGTTGTTTAATAATATTTGTACAGTGTTTCATTTAATAATAAGAGAGTTTCTGCTTTTACAATTAATTTTTTTGACGGAATGTTTATGTAATATACTGTGGTTATAAAAAGGTCAATGAGTCTATCGCTGCGTCTGTCTGGTTTTATTTTTTTTATTAATTTAATACTATATAGCGGACGATATCGATTTACTCATGAACGTAATATGGTAAAGGTTCCCTTTGACGGCCCGTGTGGCGGATTAATACATAATTCTCGGCTATAATTAACTATAAACACGATTAAAAGTAAACACTAGTTTAAAAATTATGATAATTAGTATAAGTAATTTATTTAAAATGGGAAAATGTCATATAAAAAAATAAATAATGTAATTATAATTTATGTACGTTTGAGTTTGAAGGAAAAGTTTAAACGAAGGATTTGAAGGAAAAGTTTAAACGACGCAAATACACAATGTTCGCTTACAAATATTCAAATTTCGACGTTGCTTCGAATAAACTACTTTTTTTAACATTTATTTTTTAGTTTTTCTTTATTAAAAATTTGAAATTTCGTTTATTTAAAGAAGTTAACTTAGTTTAATAATTTCCAATTTTCTTACTTCTTGCAAACCGTCCCGAGTTACCGGGCGGTGAGTTTTAAAATTTTAATGGAATTTTTATTTACAACTGATAGTTTGTTTTATAAATAAAATTTTATTATAAACTAATTTTATTTATTTTTTATTCATTTCATTCATACGATCATCGTACCTCACCACTCACAACTACGATGTAAATAGGGCTTGAAAGGGTACTACTTACGTTTTCAAAGTCTCTCAAATTACGATAAATGTTTTTTTTTAAATTAAAATTGGTATTAAATTTGTTTTTTTATGTTATTGTGACAAAATAAAAATAATACGATTATTTTTCGGCACGGGCCGTCAAAGGGAACCTTTACCCGTAATATTTGTATGTTGTATTAAAGAATTGGTAGGTTATTATATTTGTTTGTGTCACCCTGCTCCATCATAATAAAATTATATCATTTTGCTAATTCACATATCATGTCACTAATTCACATATCATGTCACAGATTCACATATCTTGTCACTAATTCACATAATATTTCACTAATTCACATAAAATTTTACTAATTAATATCATTATGTCATTATCTCACTGTTAGGTTTACTAATGTAAAGAAGTCCAATTGGATTGGTTGGTTATATGTATGTAATTAATGATTATACATGTGCAAAGGTCAACAACCTGATATCAAGACCTACTTTTGATATCAGTCCTGTTTTATTCTATTTTAATATTATCATTAATTACATTAGCCAGATAGACAGAAGAGAAATAAAGCTACAATTTTACAAAGTTATGAACTCTACAGTCTACATGTAATAGGACACTGCTGTAGAGGCAGGCTGTACTTCTGTACTGTACAACTGTACATTACTGCTTATAGTTAGCTTAAGATATATATCCGGTCTTTAGATTTAAAGTATTAAGGTTTATTTGGTTTGAGATGGTGGTTACGAGGATAAAATAATGATATAAATTGTAATGATGGTGATGATGATGATGATGATGAATATGATAGTAATGATCTGATTATGATATGATAATGATATGCAAAACAGATGTGTTAATGTAGTTTTTTTAGACCCTAAACAGATGTTTATCTCGGGAATATTATTACCATTCATTATTATTATACTAGTGATAGTAGTAGTAGTAGTAGTAGTAGTAGTTGTTGTTGTTGTTGTTGTTGTAGTTAGCACTCAGTTTGTGTATTTTGAGCCATAAAAATAATTTTTATGATAGATAATAATATAATTCATCGAGTGGCTTAATGATAATAAATTAATAATATTAAAATACTATTTATTAATATTGATTGTCGTTATTGTTTATTATTATTAATAATTTAATAATATAATTTTATTTTTATTGTTATTGCTATTGCTATTTTTAATAACTAATTAAATAATGACATCCTGTATGTTTTACTTTTATGTGTGCCCTTTATTATTATTAATATTATTATTATTATTTTTTTTTTTTATGATTATTATTATTATTATTATTATTATTATTATTATTATTATTATTATTATTATTATTATTATTATTATTATTACACCAGGCTACTTTACTAATCTCTGTTATCATTGTGGTGAAGTTGGTGGTGGGGATGATGATGATGATGATGATGGTGATGGTGATGATGATGATGATACAGCGATCAATGTTTATTAATGATGTCCTCAAACAAACCTCTCTCTAGTGGTAATGGCCTTTCATAAATTAGTTTTATAATTAAATAAAATGTGTGCCAAATAATTATTAAATTATTGTTATTATTATTTATTATTAATATGTTGGTGTTATTTTCATCACCACCACCTTAATAATCAACATCATTTTTTGGTTCACTTACTTTCTCACTCATTAACTCACTAACTTACACTCAGTCACTAACAATTAATCAATCACACTCACTCACACACTCACTCACACACTCACTCACTCACTCACTCACTCACTCACTCACTCACTCACTCACTCACTCACTCACTCACTCACTCACTCACTCACTCAACCATCTTACACTCAGCACAGTGCAATCAACAGGATTCTACTACTAATGGATGACGTCAATCAACAAAGGCTGCTATTAATCTATTAAAGCACTACATGTAGCATGACTAGCATGCAATAAATTAGTCGTGAATTGGAGATATTCTGTTATACAAATAAACTAGTGGGCTACTACATAATACATCAAAAAAACCTCTTTAAATTAAAACAATTAATAGGCTTGTTAAAATGACAAATAATAAATAAATATTTTAATAAATATAATAAATATGGTTGTTAGAAATTATTATTTGGATATTAAATATTAATAAATATATTTGAATATTATAAGTGTATTTCAAGAGTTTTAAAAACCGGTTCAGCTTGGTTGGCTCGATCGGGTTTTGTCTTGTCTGAATCTTTCCCAGAAAGTTAACTTTTGTCCATTCCTTTATTCAGTTTTATCATCATTCCACATCTATCATCATCATTATCATACTGTCATCACTGTCATCATAAATTTCGTCATCATCATTATCTTCCATCATTAGCACTACCATAATAATCATCATTATAAATAATTTTATCGATTAATTATATTTATACAGTAATTCATTTTTTTTATTTTAGATTCACTTTACTTCCCCTAAGGTCAAAGAAAACAATGGCTGGTATGTCTTAATTTTTTTCCTCTCTCTCTCTCTCTCTCTCTCTCTCTCTCTCTCTCTCTCTCTCTCTATTTCACTCTCTTTTTTTCTCATTTTATCCTACAACCTTTTATTCATCCATTCAACCTTTGATCCATCCCTTTTTTAGAACTCGCAGGACTCATCAAGGCAAAAACCTACGACTGGAAAGACTCCAACATGGCTCTCTTCGGATCCGATGTTGAGAAACAAGTGAAGAGTCAGTCAGATTCATTTGTTTACGATTATTCATTTATTAATTTATTAATAATTTATTTGTTTATTCATTTATTAATAATTAATTTGTTTATTCATTTATTAATAATTAATTTGTTTATTCATTTATTAATATAATTAATTTGTTTATTCATTTATTAATAATTAATTTGTTTATTCATTTATTTATTTCTTATTAATATTCATAACTTACCTTATTAATATTCATGACTTATCTTATTAATATTCATGACTTACCTTATTAATATTCTTGACTTACCTTATAAATATTTATGACTTACCTAATTCATATTCATGACCTGTCTAATTAACTAATATTCACAACTTCATCCACACTTGCAGAGGAGTCAGCAGAAACGGAACCTGCCTGGAAGGGTGCCGGTGCCAAAGTCGGATTGAAGATCTGGAGGATTGTGGTGAGTTTTTTTTTTATTTCTATTGGCTGGTTTATCTGGGCCAATAGGGCTATCCGAATATGGGCGGCGATAAACTGTCCATGATTTTATCCCATTCTCTTTTTGGTTATTTCTTAATTTCAATTTTATTTTAATTCAATAAAATAATATTTAATTTATTTAATGAAATTCAAATTCATAAATGTACTCATCTATATGATTTATTTATATTTCATCATATCAATCATTTAAACTGTTAATTTATTCGTCCGTATAATTTATTCACGTTCCCGTGGCACCCAGAACTTCAAGGTGGTCGACTGGCCCGTGAAAGAATATGGAAAGTTCTACAGCGGGGACTCCTACATCATTCTCAATGTGAGCTGATGATGTTTATAATAGCTGATAAGAATGATGATGATGATGATAATGATGATGATGATGGTGGTGGTGATGGTGGTGGTGGTGATAATGAGACTTCATAGGTTTAAAAAGTACATAAAATGATGTACTTGTACTTGTACTTGTGTAAAATAATACTATCATACTATCATACCACTATTCTATTATATCTATTATATTATATTCTAATATTATATTCTTGAAAACATCCTAGTTTTAATCCGCCAAATATCCCGTCCTAAGACACGAAAGGCACGTTTCTAATTGTCGCCATCGTTACTCATTTCAGACCTTCAAGGAGAACCCGAACAGCAACGAACTCAACTACGACCTTCACTTCTGGATCGGCAGCCAGAGCTCTCAGGTTTGTTTCCGCTCTCTCTCGTCTCATCCGAGATCGTCCGGAAAAACCACAAAGGTCGCGGCCATCCGCAACGGAATTTCAGCAAAAAAAAACTGCCGCAAGCGACTTTTTTGATCGCAGAATGACGTCGACGGGTGGCAACGAGAATGAGTTACGATCGGGATGATGATGATGATAGTTACGAATCGCTAATGCGTTGCGATAAAAATAAGCCATTCAAACCTCTGAGAGCAATATGAATGATGTCAAGTACACTTGAAACGCATTGTGATATTAACAGCTTCTGAATATATTATGATAATAACAGCTACTGGATAACTTATGTTAATAATAGCTTCTGAGTATGTTATAATTACAACCGCTTTTAAATAATAGCCACTGTGTATAACATTGCAACAGCAGCTTCTGAATATGTCATCATCATCATAACATCAACAGTTTCTAACCACATAATGGTAACAGCTTCTGAATATATATATATATATATATATATATATATATATATATATATATATATATATATATATATATATATATATATATATAAATATATAAATAAATTGGAATAACGACTTCTGAATAAATTACTGATAACAGCTTCTAAACACATACAGACAATAGCTTTTGAATAATATATTACAATTGTTTTCAAGTTATTATTATTATTCTCCAGCTACTCTAGAATATATTATGCTAATTAATCATGGCAGGACGAGTACGGCACGGCGGCCTACAAGACCGTCGAACTGGACACTTACCTGGACGACAAGCCGATCCAGCACAGAGAGGTCGAAGGTTACGAGTCGGAGCTCTTCAAGTCCTACTTCAAGAATGGCATCACGTGGTTTTATTTAATCATTACTATATTTAAATTATTCATTTATTTATTTATTTCATTTAATTATTTTATTTTATTTAATTTATTTAATTTTTTTATTTAATTCTTTAATTATTTTATTTAATTCATTTAATTATTTTATTTTATTTTTTAATTATTCTATTTAATTCATTTAATTATTTTATTTTGTACACTGTTTAATCAATTTAATTAATTTAATTAAATTAATTACTACTATATTTTCATCAATAGTTAATGTACTTTAATTCAATATTGATATATTTTGGTTAATTAACCCTATCGTTAAAAAAATGATGGTATGCAATGATATTCGTAATAGCAATTAAGACACGCATATGCAGATGTCTAAATGTGAATATTTAGTAGCTCATGAATATTCACAGCCTCCTCTCCGGCGGGGCGGAGTCCGGCTTCAACCACGTCAAGCCGACGGAGTACGAGCCGAGGCTGCTGCACTTCCACGGGACGAAGAAGAACATCGTCTTGAACGAAGTTTGTTGTTCGCTTGTTGAGGTACGGTCGAACGGTGAGGTTGAGTGACGGCGCCGGGTTGTTTTCCAGTTTTTCGAGATGCCGTTGTCGAATTGTTGTAATAATGTTGATGAATTGTTGAAATGCTGTTGTTGAATTGTTGTAATAATGTTGATGAATTGTTGAAATGCTGTTGTTGAATTGTTGTAATAATGTTGATGAATTGTTGAAATGCTGTTGTTGAATTGTTGAGATGCTGTTGTTGAATTGATGTAAAAATGTTGATGAATTGATGTAAAAATGTTGATGAATTGTTGAAATGCTGTTGTTGAATTGTTGAGATACTGTTGTGAAATTGTTGAAATTGTGTTTTTGAATTGTTGAGATATTGTTATATTGTTGTTGAATTGCTGTTGTAAGTAGATAAGTGTTGGATAGATTTTTATACCAGTATAACCGATATTATTATTATAATTTCAGCATAATTTTGAGGATTATTTCATATTTTTTCTCCCTCTCTATTTTGCTTTTTTTCTTTCTTTTTCTCTTTCTTCCTATCTATCTCTCTCTTTCTCTCTCTTTCGTTCTTTCTCTCTCCCTCTCCCTATCTCTCTTCCTCTAATTCCTGCTTCCATGGTTACAGGTGCCCAAGTGTCCAGCCCGTCTGAAGTCAGACGACGTCTTCATCTTCGACCTCGGACTGACTCTCTACCAGTGGAACGGAAAAGAAAGCAACAAGGACGAGAGATTCAAGGTGCGATCGAGGGGAGGGGGTATGCATGCTGTGTTTGTGGTCGGGGCTGTTTTTAAGGGGGGATTTTGCGTTGCCGCAGCCCGTTGCCCTTATATGTTTTTATTGTCTTTTTCGTTTTGTTGCTTATCATTTTTGTGGTGTCATTATCAACACCACCATCATTGTAGGCACCACTATCATTATCAACACCTCTATCATTATCAGTGCTCTCATCATCAACACCACAATCATCATCAACATCACTATCACCACCGGTATCGCTATCACTATCATTACTGGCATCAACGAATTTATTTTTCCACAACAGGCTCTCCAGTACCTGCAGGGCTTGAGGTCCGAGAGACCGACTGCCAAGTACGAGACCCTCGAAGAGGCTGACACACCCAAGACTGTAAGATGGTGGTGGTGATGATTATGATGGTGATTGTGGTAGTAGTTAAAATAATGATGATGGTGATTGTGGTAGTAGTTAAAATAATGATTGCAGTTATTGCGGTAATGAGAATAACGGTGATACGTTTTAATAGTGATAACTGCGATGCCGATAATGATGGTTATGTAATTAATGACGATGATGATAATGATAGTTATGTTGATGATGATAGTGATAGTTATGAATGTGATGATAATGATAGTTATGATAGTTATGATGTTGTGCCAGATATGAAATCAAAGATGGTGGTCATGCAGACGGTTACGCATTTACAACCACGTTGCAGTCTACTTGTTTGTCTGTTTTTTTTACCGTTCGATCGAGCCGAGCTAACGACGATCCGTTTTTCTTTTTTTTCCAGCACGAGTTCTACAAGCATCTCGATCAGCCGGACGAACCGGATCACATCAAGCCCGTCCACGCGGAAGAGAAGATACTGCTCCGGTAATAACCGATTGATTAAACGTAAAATGTAAATGTTTTATAATTTATAAAGCGCCTTTTCCGCTTTGTTCAAAGGCGCTGTTCTTTTACATGCCCCACGGAGAGAACGATTTTACCCGCTAAGTTTTCCGTTGACATGGGCTACTAGGCAGTGAGTGGGAGTCGAACCGTGAAGCTCTCACATTCAAGGCTAATGCTCTACCAACTCAGCTAACCTAGCACTGATTGATCGTTTCTTCTCTTTCGGTTTACGTCCGTTTTTCCACGATTGCGTGGGTTGGGCAGTTCCTTTTGATTTGGCTACCCCCCGTTGAGTCATGTCGGGGGGCGTTGTTAAATTGCCCGCGCTAGTGAATCACGGGGTTAACTCCAGTGGCTCCTGTTCAAAGTAGGAGTCAATGGAGTAGAGTTAAGCGTTAAGATGGAGTGAGCCTGGGGCTATTCGAGCTATCGGTGTTTTTGCACGCGTCAAATGAATCCGGTAAAAAAAAAAACAACACGCCCTTCTTGTGGCAACTCAACTCGAAGGCAGTTCATATCTGACACATTCTCCCCATTATTTCTTGCACCTGCTCCTGCCTTTTGACCCGGTCGACTCAAAGTTTCTACGCCCCCCCCTCAGATGGATGGGTGGGTGGTTTATATTTCTTTGTTGGTCCTGTTGAAATACTCTCAAGTGGTTCTTAGAATACGTTTCATTCGCAGTTCGAGCCGATACAATAAAGCTACCGTTTTGCCCTCGCCACTGAAGAAAGCTTATCTAAAGGGATGCTAATTAAAAAAATCTTTGCTTAAAAATCTGCATGGGTGTTTGGTCAAGATTTGAGTCTCAGCATTCAGAAAGCATCCAGTAATAGACTATGTTGCAATGATGGTTCTAGAATGAATACTTTCATCATTATCGTGATCTTGATTTTTTTTTTTTTAATTTCTCCAGTGTTTCCGATGCCTCTGGTCACCTGAAGAAGGACGAGGTGAAGAAAGGTTTGGTCTACCTGGATGACTTCAAGTCAGAGGTAAGCTCACCTTTACCACAGGTGAAAAGCTTTCCGACAAACGACCGACGCTCTAGACCTTGCGATGACATTAATGCATAATGAATGACAGATCGTTTGGTATTTTAAAAATGACATTCATAAATGAAGACTCTGCATTTCAGTTCCCTTGACTACCATTATTATAAGTATAAGAGGCGCTGGTGGCAGAGCGGTAGAGCGTTCGCCTGTCGATCGTTAGGTCGGCAGTTCGAACCTCGCCGGCGTCACCAGCGTAACTCCCTTAAGCAAGGAGTTTACTCGCATTGCTAAAGGGGTAGGCGCCTATAAATGGCTGCCTTTGCAAGTACCCTCCCTCTCTCACCTTGAGCAAGACTTGTCTTGATAAGGCGTATGCTAAATCTCAATAATGTAACCTGATCATCTATCCTGATTGGTGCTTATTTAACCAATAGGATGTCTTCATTTTGGACACCGGGGACAACTGTTTTGTCTGGGTGGGCAAAGGTTCCTCGGAGACGGAGAAAAAGAACGGCCTTGGATACGCTCACGTTAGTTTTTTTTTAATTTTTAGTCTTCGACTTGAGCAGTCGCTGAGACGGCGAATTCTTGCGTCGTGTTTCCGTTGTCGTATTAACCGACCGGAAAGACTTGACTTCTTTGTTGGTTTTTTTTGGATCAAATGATGCTTTAGTCATATTTTTGTCTTTAGTTTCTGTGAATTATTCCTTTTTTTTATGTCAATAAAAATTTTTTTTAAAAATTACCGAGTGGCTACAGCAAACCGTCACCACAAAATATTGTGACCGCGATGACACGATTACTACGGTGTGTGCGTCACCACTAAATATTACAAGCGTGGAAGCAGCTATTAAAAAACTCTTATAAATAATCTCTACTACAGAACTATCTGATGGGCACAGAACACCCGTTGATCCCCGTCCACGTGATCAAAGAGGGGCAGCACAACAAAGACTTCAGCGTGGCCGTCGCCGCTTAAAAAGGCTCGCGGGTCGGTGCGGACCACCCCCCCCCCGTGCCTCTTCTCCATCCCGATCGTGCCGAAGCTTTGACTCGTGAGGACTTGACTTTTTTTTTTGTTATGAAGAAGTTGTTTCTGCTTATTTGGGAGTTTTTTGTTTTTCACTTAATTTGTATCAATTTGTTCTTTTTACAGTTTCTAGAGTATTTCTTAGTTATAATTGAAAACAGACAACAACAGATAGATAAGTTTCATCATCATGAAATTCTTTTTTTTTAATTGCAAATACGCCATTCCTCATTGATAGTACTCTCTATCTTGCTATTATTCCAATTTCGTTTCTCAGTCTTGTTTCAAATATAGATTCATTTAACGTTATTAATTTCCTATTCCGTATTAAATATTTAAATATATCTCTATATGTATTAAACTCTTTTTTGTTATTATTTGAGGATCATTTCTCAACTGTATTCAGTACGAAATTCTCATTCCGCTACGTGCTAGTAGACGGCTCTCGGAGTTCTTTTCAATTCCAACTCTTCCCCGATTTGTTGATGACATTCCTATATTGTACTAATTAAATGATTCACCAGGTTACCGCCATCTTCTTTTCACTCATTCGTGCTTTCATTCCGTTGTTATTATTTTTTTTTCTTTGCGAAACGCCGTGCGAAATCAAATTCAAAATTGCGTTTTCTAACAATTATTTTCGGTCAGAATTGCTCTGTTTTAAAGCGAATTCTATGCAACACACATGCACTCTATTGTTGGCTTGTTAGTTAACTGTTTTCCTTTTATATTATATTATTATTATATATATATATACATTTGATTTGAGGTTCTCTTTTCATCATGATATGTTTAATAAAAACTTGTTTGCTTTGCTTTGAAATTGGCTTATATTTTCATTCAACAATAATAATAATAATAACAATAATAATAATAATAATAATAATTATAATTATTATAGTTATTATTGTTATTTATTCATTCGGTGATGTTAGAAACAATTTAACCTATAACCTGGTCCTGGTGAGAGGTAAGAAGTTGTAATGAGTAAGAAGTCCGTCTTAGGAAAGCCGTTCAGTAAAAGTAATTGTGTTTGGTGGGATTGAGTGAAAATATATCAGGTTAGGTCGTTTAAGTAAAAAAAGAGAATTAATTTACTTATGTAAGCACAACAGAAACAAAATGCGATATAAGCGTAAAAACGAAATCACCTAGGACGCTGTTGGTAGACTTCAGCTCAGGCCCAACAAACTTTTTTGAATAGCATTGCCATCTAGCGTTCAATCGAGAAATTTAATTTATTTTTATTCCAATTTTTAAGGTGCATTAAATTCAATAATAGAAAGATTATAAAATGCACTCAAACCAAGTCAGCAAACAAACAGTTGAAAAAAATAGATAAAAAAGTGTTATTGAATTCTATTAAAAGACTGGTTAAAAAGATAATTTTTTAAAAGCATGCGAAAGTTATCCCAAGTCGTCTGCCTCCGGATCACAGGTGGGAGGACAATCCAGGTAGGGGGACCAGTAATGTGGAAGGATCGGAAGAAAAATTATTAAGCTTCTTTACTATACTAAGGTCAATTTAAATTATGACCACGCCTGCCTTGATAACTTTTAATTAACCTCGTGCATTATTCTCTACTTGGTTCTTACAGTTATTGAATCCTACAATCATTATCAACTGAGCATTTATTCAGGGACGTAAATTCAGCTTTTTGCAGGGGGCAACATTTTCAAAATTTCCAACTTGTTTCGTGTACAAGACTTCACTGCTATTTGTACATCTCTCTCACTTGCATGGTCAACATAGAACTACTAAAAGTTGTGTATTTGTGAACTCACCTTTTCATTCTTTTCTGGGTCTTTCAATCAAATAATAACCGTTTTGCGACTGTTGGTTAAACGTTTAGGTGCAACCCGATTGTTTAAAAGTTAAGTGCTTTCTGAATTAAAACAAAACCTACAAGTCAAGTAACGGCTTTCCCGCACATATGAAAGCTAAGAAAAACCAACCAAAACAATTGAACACTGACTTCAACTTTTTTAAAAACCATGAATAAAATTTCAACAGAACATGTCTATGAATCAAAGAAATATCTTTAACTCAGGTTCAGAACAAAGTTCATAAATGTCACAAAACCGATATAATTGATATGTACTCCTAGATTAAACGATGCTGATGTTAACAAAAAATCAATTTGGATGATTTCTTGGTCTACCCCATAGCTGTTCATAGCAACACATGCGTATGAACCCTTGTGCTTTTCTTTTACATCGTTAATAGCATACAAGACTTTAAATATGTTCAACCCTTTCTTGTTAGAGTAGCCGACACCATGTCCGTTTGGCAAGACAATGAAAACATAAGGAGGTAGTTGACCCTGAGTCTCACAAAAAATCATTAGATCTGTATTGTTCTTCAAATCCCATTTGAAGTTGACAACCTTGATTGTTGGCAGAGCAGCCGTTTCATTGCTAACATTACCGATTACGTCGGTGCTGGTGATTGGCATTACTTCATTCACATCAGTCATTGAAGTTATCAACTGCCCAACTTCTTTGACAACTTTACCATCAGCAGCAATGGAGGGAGTTTCTGAAGTTGAGAGATGCTGGGTCGTTGGGATAACTTCAGATGAAATACAGTTAACACTTGAAAACGCGTTTATATCAAAATTTCCTACACTGCTTAAACATGTTCCGGCTATACTCAAATTAACCATCGTCTTGATATCAGACATGGATTTACAGTCGCAATTCAAAGGGTTATTGTTTAAAGAAATTATTTCGAGTTGTGCAGGGAAATTCGATAAATCAGGAAATATGCTTATCTGATTATTATTCAGATATAACTCCCTTAATTTAACAAAGTCTCTTAAGCCGAAATCACTAGTAACTTCAGAAATTTTGTTGTCTGACAGGTCTAAGACTTCCAAATGCTTCTTCAGCTGGTTGTATGCTGAGAAATTCCAGGTGTGGTAAAATAATTTAGAAATATTAAGTACTTTTACAGTTATATTAGGATTGTTGAGAAACTCGAACGACTCAATGCTCCCATTGAGTACCAGTCGATCAAAACTCAAATTTCCTTCGGTCTGAAATGGTTAAAAACATCAATGTTTTATAATAATCAATATTCAAAAAAGAATAACATATAAATTAGCTTGAGAAAGTGATGAGCATTTAAAGTAAAAATAAATCAATGAGTCAAATTAAAATATCATTTTTACAAACAATTTAATAAAAATTTTAATGTTTAATTTGCCAGAATAAATGATGAGCGACTGTGTTATATTTAAAAATCATCAACAAAAACCCCACTTAACCTTCATTTCTTCAAAACGGAAAATCGGATTCAAACCAGTCAAATTTAAATATTCAATTTCTGAACCAAGAAAATCAAAAGTTTCCATCTTCAGTCCACTTGATTTAGCAAAGACTATTTTCTTAATCTGACTTCCCTCAAACATTTTTTCTGGAGATTGTCTAAAAGTTACATTGTTGAAACTCAACCAATCCACAACAAGACCATTAAAAGCGCCTCGTCTTGTTTCATTAATCGTTACTAAATTTAAATAAACGCCCTTGCTAACAGACGTCTCCTGCAGAAAATTCGTGGGCAGAACGTTTAACGTGCTGTTAACTATTACTAAATAACCCATTTTTTTTATTTTAATTCCAGTTGTCGTTTCATCTATTCGAATTGTACTATTTATAATTATGAATTCGAGAAGTTCATCTTTTCTTATCGCTTCAGTGTATTCGTCCAATCTTTTACAGTCGTTGCCGCAAATTAAAAGAACTGAGTTTATCGAAACCAAATTTTTAGTCGTTTCAGGAAACTGGCCTCCAAGACATTTTAGTACTTTCTTCCCATCCTCCGTCGTGACCGCACAAGACTTTTCCACTGCCACCGGCTCAATACATGCAACACAAAAGAAGAACAGAAATATAAAACAAAACATCTTCTCTTTATAACAGCAACCGATTTTTCGTTTTTTGCTGAAATCAAATTCGGACGAATACAATTTTTTTAATGGCTTGAATGAAGTTTTTGAAAAGAAGCGAACGCTAATGACGTCCCGAAGGGTGCATTTTAAAATTCACAGAACCTTAATTTGCTCGCATCTGAAATGTTAAAAATTAAAAATTATGAACTAGCTAGAGAAAAATTTTAAAAAGTTGAAAACAACTGTCCACCTGAGACGCTGTTGGTAGCCTTCAGCTCAGCCCCAACAAACTTGTTTGAATAGCATTGCCATCTAGCGTTAAATTGAGAAGTTTAATTTATTTTTTATCCCAATTCGAATTGTAACTGAATGAATTGGAATTGGAATGAAATCAACAATAAAAAGATTATAAAATGCACCCAAACCATGCCAACAAACAAATAGTTAAAAAAATTAGATAAAAAAGCGTTATTGAATTCTATTAAAAGACTGGTTGAAAAGATAATTTTTAAAAGAATGCGAAAGTTATCCGAAGTCGTCTGCTTTCGGATCACAGGTGAGAGGGCATTCCATCCAGGTGACGGGACCAGCAACGTGGATGAATCGGTCTTCGTCTTCAAACCTCAAAAGACGCGATCTTGGGTGATGAGAGATGATCTTCTTTTTATAAGTAGTGGAGTGACCCGACAAAAACCCTTCAACCCACAGAAAAGTCCGGCTGCAGTATTGGGTACCTCTTGGAAGATATCATGTGTTTTCTTATTGACATTTGTGAGTTGGGAATTGCAGTAGTCAATACGCGTTAGCACAAGTTGGACTACGAGAGCTCTAAATATATTTTTAGGAACAAAGAGTCTAACTTCTCTAGAAGCAGCATGACTGTTTTTATAACACTAGAAATTGTTGGAGTCATCACTTAGTTTTCTTTAAAAAATTCTGTTTTTTTCATGGTAACCCGAGTACCCGAGCAGAGAAATGCAGTCAGAGAGATAATTATCAAAACATTTGAAAAAGTTCTCTGCCATTTTGAGATTTGCTACTGAGAAAAAGCGAACGAGATTGTAGAAATCTTACTCAGCTAAGTAGCTGAGTCAGAAAAAAAATTATAATTTCGGCTCATGACAATTTTATTTAAAATTTATGAAACTAGTAGCTATTAAAAAGTCATGTAATACATGTTTTGTAAACAAGAAAGGTTTTCAATCAAGAAATTTATTAAACCCTTTAGTATGCTAAAGTAAATTCAAATTATGACCACGCTTGCCTTGATAACTGTTAATTAACCTCGTGCATTATTCTCTACTTGGTTCTTAACAGTTATTGAATCGAATGATCATTATCAACTGAGCATTTATTTTGTTGTACAAAACTTCACTGTATTTTTAAATTTCTCTCACTTGCATGGTCAACATAGAACCACTAATAAAGTTGTGTATTTGTAAACTCACCTTTCCATCCCTTCCTAGGTCTTTGAATTAAATAACCGTTTTGCGACTGTTGGTTAACAGTTTAGGTGCAATCCGGTTGTTTAAAAGTTTTTTTTATTAATAAAACTTACAGTTTCAAGTGTTCGGTCAAACAACGTCTTTCCGGCACATACAAGGAGTAAGAAAAGCTGACCGAACAATTGAACACTGACTACAACCAAATTCAACGTGTTTAAAGACCACGAATGTCATTTGAATTCAATAAAAGCAAATGGACTTGAAAAAAACAAGTAAACAAAAACAAATCACCACAACAAGTTTATGAGCATTGTTTGTCAGATTTGAATAGACATTATATACATACAAATTCTAAAGGAACATGCTCATGAGTCAAAGTAGTATCTTCATCTGAGGTTCAGAACAAAGTTCATAAATGCCACAAAAACAATATAATTTAAATGCACTTCTAGTTTAAACGATGCTGCTTTCAATAAAAAATCAACTTGGATGATTTTCCGGTCCACTCCATAACTGTTCGTTGCAACACATGCATATGGACCCTTGTGCTTTTCTTCTGCATCGTTGATGACATGCAAGACTCTGAATATGTTCAGTCCTTTCTTGTTAGAGTAGTAGACGGAACGACCTTGTGGCATGACAATGGAAACATAAGGAAGTTGTTGGCCATGCGCCGCACAAAAAATGCGTAGATCTGTATTGTTCCTCAAGTCCCATGTCAAGTTGAAAACCTTGATTGTTGGCAGCGCCATTCTTCCATCGGTGCTGGTTGAATCGTTCATATTCGGTGATGTTACATTGTCCACCGCTGTGAAAATGTCACCTAATGATGTCTCCAAATGTAGATCCAACTTTCCCGTCACATCAGTCATCGAAGTTATCAAATTTCCAAATTTTGTAACATTTTCACCACCAGCATTCAAAAGAGCTCCTGTAGTCAAGAGATGTTGGGTGTTTGGCATAACTTCAGTCACATCAGTCATCGAAGTTATCAACTGTTCTGCTTCTTTCCCGTCTTTAATATCAGCATCAATGGAAAAAGTTCTTGAAGTTGAGAGATGCTGGGTCGTTGGAATAATTTCAGATGCAGAACAACTATTGTTTAAAAACACTTTTATTTCAGGATTTTCTGCACCGCTTGAACAACTTTCATTTATGCACAAACTGACCGTCATTCTGATATCAGACATAAATTTACATTCACTTTCCAAAGGGTTATTGTATAAAATAATCTTTTTGTTGCGGAGGAAAATTTCTTAAATTAGGGAAAATGAGTAACTTATTGTTAGACAGATCTAACTCTCTTAATTCAACAAAGTCTCTCAAACCGAAATCACTAGTAACTTCAGAAATATTGTTGTTTGGCAGTTCTAAGACCTCCAAATGCTCCTTCAGCTGGTTGTATGCTAAGAAATTCCAAGTGTAGTTAAACAATTTAGAAATACGAAGATTGTTTACAAATATATTAGGGTTTTTGAGAAACTCAAACGATTCAATGCTCCCGTGGATTACCAGTCCAGCAATACTTAAATTTCCGTTGGTATGAAATGGTTAAAAACATCAATGTTTTATTATAATCAATATTCAAAAAAAAATATATTAATATAGATAAATTAGTTTGAAAACAGTGATGAGCATTTAAAGTAAAAATAAATCAACGAGTCAAATTAAAATATCTTTTTACAAGCAGTTTAATGAAAAAAATAATGTTTGATTTGTCAGAATAAATGATGAGCGACTGTGTTATATTTAAAAATAATCAACACAAACAATACTTCACCTTCATTTCTTCAAAACGGAAAGTCGGATTCAAACCAGTCAAAGTTAAAAATTCAGATTTCGGTACTAGTGATCATCAGATTATTAGATCAAACATTGTTTTTGAGAATAAAAAAAGAACTGACAAATTTCAAAAGAAGTACAACTACTTCAAAGCAGGCTACAACAAAGTAAGGTACAAAATTGAAGAAAAAGACTTGCTAAAAAAATGAACATTGACGAAAAGGTGGAACACATTCGTGTTTCACATAAAAGAAGTTAATGAAAAAAACAGTGTCGACCCACAGGCGTTTAAACAAAAAGCGACCTTGAGCCATGAAAACGTTAAGAGGGCTAGAAGAACTAAAATTAAAGCATGGAAAAAATGCAAAAAATAAAGTTTAGTGTTTTGGAAGGCTATGAAAAAGACAAATTGGATTTGGCAAAGAGTAAATACATTAAAAACTCGAAAAGGCGATTAAAAAATATGAGGAAAAATTAAGTCAAAACATAAAGATTGACAGCAAATATTTTTACAATTATAAAGAAACAAGTAAAGAAAAAAACGAGTTTTTTAAACACAAACTTTGATTTCAAATACACTCGATGTGTGTCTGTGTGTATGTATGCTAAAGATGTTCAAATTACGTTTTTTTTTTCAATTGAATCATGTATTGTGTTAGAAAAGATCGTCAAACAAAATATAGTTGAGCATCTAGAAAAACATAAAAAGTCATAAAAAGTAGTCTTTGTAAAAGGAAAATTCTGTTTAACTAATCTTCTAGACTTCTTCGAAGATGTTTACAAAAATCTGGATGAAAATAACTCAATAGATCTAATTTATCTAGACTTTGCAAAGGCTTTTGACAAAGTAACTCATAAAAGACAAGAAAAGAAATTGCATGCACACGGAATACAGGAGAAATTACTTAAATGGATCACCAACTGGTTGAAAGAAAGAAGAAAACCAGTAAGGATCAAAGAAGCGGTCTCAAGTTGGGTAGATGTAACAAGTGGAGTTCCACAAGGATCAGTGTTGGGACCACTATTGTTTATAATTTACAAAGATTTCAAAGTTTGCAGATGACAAAAATTATGTGCAAATGTCAACAACAAGGAAAAAGCAAACATATTACAAAGTGATTTAGCAAGACCATAGATAATAATATATATATATATCTTTGGCAGACTGATTCTTTTTGGCTCTTCCACCATATCTGTCCGGTGCGTTTCGAAATCATTTCTTAACCTCAATATCACAATCTGCTTCTGTCGCATTCCCGGGTCGCTGAATTTTTTTTTGTACGGCACCTGGTGGAGTAAATGAAAATTTGAGTAAATGAAAAACATAACTTTGCACATACTCATACACAGGTAAACATATAATGATTACAATAAAAACTTAATCCAATTCTGAAAAAGGAAAAAACAAACACAACACACGAAATTTTGAAAAAAAAATTTAAGTTGTTGAAATTTTATTTATTGCTCAAGCAGCAAAAACTATTAACTAATCAGAGCATATTTTTTTTATTATGTCCACCGGACATGCACACGTGATTGACCTATTTTTAAAAAATATTGATTGTATAGTGTTTTTATAGGTACAATAAAAATTCAAACAAATACTAACCAAATTATTAAAGCCAACTCTATTTTTTATATCATCATTCATTCTATACAACTTTTCCATTGTGTTGATAGGAAGGTTTAATTATTTAATTACTTTTTTTGTTAAAAACCACGCTTTTTATTTTTTTAATAATTCAACCTTTATAAATCATAACATTCCTAATTGTAATACCAAGAAATACACACCTTGTTAATTTGTATAGGTCATTTCATGTCCTGATGTATTAAAAACAGATGGTATGATTGAGGTAATTGAAATAAAATAATAATTTTTTTTGTATATGTTAAATAAAAAAATGTTGTATACTTTTGTTAGTCTGAGAATCCGAGATATTTAATGTAGTAGGTGTCTGCAAGTTCTGATTTTTTAAAAATTAGAAATAAGAACATTTACTTAAAAATTCTAACATTTAAAACAAATGTTTTATACTTTTGTTGATGGGAGTTTGGTAAACCAATGGATCATGGATGTGATGGTGTGGTACGAATTCACGGATGTGAAATTGTCTGCACACATGGATTGTCTTTAAAATTGAAATATTATTAACAATAAAAAAATTACTTTTATTCATGGGGGTTTGTGAGTTGGATGGAAAACTGGTAGATTGTCCAAGGTTAATAAATGTTCATAATCACCTGACTCAAATTCATCTTCAATACTGCCGATAATGAAAAAGAAAAATTAAATTTATAAAAGCAAATGTTATTAAAATGATTGAGATTGCCTTTTTCTTCTTTATTTACTACACAATTGTTTTGAGGGTATTTCCTCATCACTTGAGTCATAAACCCATTTCCTGGCTTTGCTATAATTATTTATTAATATATTTAAGTTTCAAAACACGTCCAGGTCAGGTATGATAATTGAAAGTTTATTTTTCTTATTTAAAAATAAACCATACCGTCTTTTCTTCTTCTCTGTTTCTGAATTTTCAGTATTCAAATCAGAAAGGTCAGATAACTGTTCTGCTTAACTCCTTTTCATATATGCAAGATCCAAATTGCCTAAAAGAGTATATTTAAAATAAACTAAATTCTTAAGTTATTCTATAAAAAAACTAAATTTTCTCCAACCTATTTTGTACACACATTGCACATTGGAATCATCCAATCTGATTTTGGACTTTCACAGGTTTTAACTGATTTTGGAGGGCAGCATTTTTATATTTTTCTGGCCAATAACAAGCTCTATCATCCAAACCATCGACCCAACATGAAGGAATAACTTCCACCTCTTCCTCTCCTTCACAATGAAAAATAACAACTCTATACAAAGTAATACTTTATTGAATCTGTCAGATAATTGAATTATTCAATAATGAAATGAGTAAATGTTAATCCACACCCAATGCCAACATAACAAATTTAGTTTTTTCATAATACTCAATGTTTAACTTTTTGATATTTTGAAGCAATGAAAATATCTAATTTTGATGAAAAAACAGGATATTCAAAGAAATCTGAAAATTTCACAAACGTCAATAAAGTAAATAAAACTAAACTATATACCTACCTCGCTAGTAAAATTTTAATAACAACAGAACAGTATCTTTAACTTTTTTGCGTTATTCAAAATAAATGTCGTTAAATTAATAAAAAAATAGGTAACTTTACACATATAGAGCCGTATGAAGATTTTAGAAACCCATATATACGAACAAACTTTTAAACAAAAATGGAATTTTTCGCGCCAAAAGAATTAATCTTTTTTTTTTATAATAGTTTATAGTCCTTTACACCAGGTGTTTTAAGACTGAAATGGCTGTGTAGGAAGTACCTAAGTAGTTCCTGTCGTAGATAATATTAGATCTTTTCAACTGTCCCTCCTCCTCTATCCAGGCTTGGGACTGGATCGCAATTTGCGAGGCGGAGTTAAAAAAAGAATTAATCAATGTGCGTTGATTTATATATATATATATATATATATATATATATATATATATATATATATATATATATATATACCCATCTATGCATGCTCGTAAACGATTTTACGAGAAATGATAGGAATATGTTGTTAACCGAAATTATTTTTCCTTATTTTTTTTATTAAAAAATCAACTTAAATCTAAGTTTTTTTTATTAATAAAACTTACAGTTTCAGGTCGGTCAAACAACGTCTTTCCCGCGCATACAAGAACTAAGAAAAAAGCCAACCAAACAATTGAAAACTAACAATTTCAACTGTGTTTAAAAATCATAAATGGCATTTGTCATGTAACACAAAAAGCAAACAGACTTGAAAACCCAAGTAAACCAAAACAATCACCACAACTTTAAAAACATTGTTTGTCAGATTTGAATAAACATTATATACATAAAAATTCTAATGGAGCATGCTCATGAGTCAAAGTAGTATCTTCATCTGAGGTTCAGAACAAAGGTCACAGATGTCATAAAAACGAAATAATTAAAATGAACTCCTAGCTTTAACGATGCTGCTTTCAATGGGAAATCAACTTGGATGATTTTCTGGTCTACTCCAAAACTGTTTGTTGCAACACATGCATATGTACCCTTGTGCTTTTCTTCTGCATCGTTGATGACATGCAAGACTCTGAATATGTTCAGTCCTTTCTTGTTAGAGTAGTAGACCGCACCACCTTTTGCTGTGACAATAGAAACATAAGGAGGTAGTTGGCCATGTGCTTCACAAAATATTTTTAGACTTTTATTGTTGTTCAAGTCCCACTCTAAGTTGGCAACCTTGATTGTTGGCAGCGCCTTTATTCCAACGGTGCTGGTTGATGAAATACAGTTAACACTTGAAAACTCGTTTATATCAAGTTTTTCTATCCCGCTTAAACATGTTCCGGCTATGCTCAAATTAACCTTCATCTTGATATCAGACATGGACTTACAGTCGCATCCCAAAGGGTTGTTGTATAAATACATTATTTTGAGTTGTGGGGGAAAATTCGTTAAATTAGGGAAAACGCTTAGTCGATTGTTATCCAGATATAAGTCCCTTAATTTAACAAAATCTATCAAACCAAAATCACTAGTAACTTTATAAATATTGTTGTTTGGCAGGTGTAAGATTTCCAAATACTTTTTCAGCTGGTTGTATGCTGAGAAATTCCAGGTGTGGTTAAACAATTTAGAAATACGAATTCCTTTTACAGTTATATTAGGATTGTTGAGAAACTCGAACGATTCAATGCTCCCGTCAAGTTCCAGTAGGTCAAACCTTAAATTTCCTTGCGTCTGAAATTGTTAAAAATCAATGTTTCATTATAATCATTTCTCAAAATTAAAAATAAAATAATTTAGTTTGAAAACAGCAGTAAACATTTATAGTAAAAATAAATCAACAAGTCAAATTTGTAATATCTCTTTGCAAGCAATTTAATGAAACATTTAATGTTTAATTTGCCAGAATAAATGACTATTTAAAAATAATCAACCAAAACCACATTTCACCATCATTTCTTCAAAACGGAAAGTCGGATTCAAGCCAGTCAAACTTAAATATTCAATTTCTGAACCAAGAAAATCAAAAGTTTCCATCTTCAATCCACTTGAATTAGCAATGACTATTTTCTTAATCTGACTTCCCTCAAACATTCCCTCTGGAGATTGTCTAAAAGCTACATTGTTGAAATCAAACCAATCCGCAACAAGACCATTAAAAGCACCTCGTCTTGTTTCATTAATCGTTACTGAATTTAAATGAACGCCGCCAATAAACTTGTTCTGCAGAAAATTCGTGGGCAGAATGTTTAACGTGCTGTTAACTATTACTAAATAACCCATTTTTTTTATTTTAATTTCAGTTGTCGTTTCATCTATTCGAATTGTACTATTTATAATTTTGAATTCGCGAAGTTCATCTTTTCTTATCGCTTCAGTGTATTCGTCCAATCTTCTACAGTTGTTGCCGCAAATTAACTGAACTGAGTCTATTGAAATCAAATCTGTTGTCGTTTCAGGAAACTGGCCTTCAAGACATTTTAGCACTTCCATCTCATTCTCCGTCGTGACCGCACAAGGCTTATCCACTGCCACCGGTTCAAAATATGCAACACAGAAGAACAAAAGGATAAAACAAAACATCTTATCTTTATAACAGCAACAGATTTTTGGTACTCTTCTGAAATCAATTTCAATATCAGTCTGTCTTACGCAGCTCTTCAACCGACTCGGAAGTGCAATGAAATTTTTGAAAAAAAGCAGACGTTAGTAACGACACGAGGGCGCGTTTTAAAATTCACAGCACTTAGATTAGTTTGCATCTGAAACTACTATATGTTAAGAATTTAAAATTAAGAACTAGCATGATAAAAATTTGAAAATGATGAAGATAACAAACTTAGTTTGAAAATTTATATGTCCGTTATGTTCACAGGGCCGTAACCAGGAATTTGAAAGTGGGGGGGCCGAAAAACTTTTTGGGGGGGCACTGTATAAATTTTCTAATCACATAAATTGCACATTCCAGTGATTTAACCCCCAAAATGTGCTTCATGCAAAAAAACAGGTTTAGCGATTGAAATTTGAATCTTAATCTACCATATTTAATTGAATTTGAAAATATTCTGAATCAACATGTAAAAAACACATCACATGGATCATAATGTCAGAGAACAATACGGCGCGATTTTTGGGCAAACTTTTCTATGAAAGTACTCATATCTACTTTTAGCGTAAAATCCTTCTCAAAAGCAAGTAGTACCAGTTTAAATTTACGCTCAAGGCCCATTGGTTGGCGATAAGGCCGCCGAATCCGCGTGAGAGTGGAGAAACTGCTCTCGCACGTAGCAGTCGACACACCGCTGGTGATTGATTGCTTAGGCATACAGCTGATACACATTTGGAAATGCATCGCGGTACTGCAGCTATGCATATGTTGCATCTTCCTACGACACATTTGGCTGGAATTTGTTACGGCACAGTTGCATTGAACTAGGCAATTTGCTAGGGAGGGCAACTTGGTCGAGGCAAAGGAGCTGGCTGAGTGGTGGTTCCAAGAACTACTCAACAGGAATGTTCTGAGATGATGGAACGAAAGATTCTACAGCTTGAAACAAAGCCAAGTTGGACTCCCCAAATTGGTTGTTCATTTCAAAATGGTGTTGTAGAGCTCATGAGCTCGCGTGAAGTAACTTTAGAACCAATAACATGGCAATGACCCAAAGTGGAGCTGACCACAGAGCCGGTCAGCCAGGTGCTCTGAACTCGTTTGCACTTTACTGACACTACATGGTCATCCTCATTTGATGGAAAGCCAGCAGCATCTGCCATTTGATCAAAAACCTCTGCAGACCACAAGGCAAGAAGGCTCTCTTTAGCTGTGGAGATCAGTTCCATAGCAAGAGACACATTGCACAAGCGACCTTGCAACAAAGCACTGACCGTTGACAGCAACTCAGTATTTTGACAACGGCATTTGAAAAAATCCTTCTTTTAAACTTTGTTGAGCAGCCCAGCTGCTTTAACCAACACATCAACCGAAGCTTTTTCTAAGTTGGCAACAATTTCGAGGATCTGCAAAATTTCCTCTCTGTTGTTTTTGACAACCATTGCAGATTTATAAGGGCCAGTCCATCTTTGAGTAAGTAACCGCTTTATTGTGTCACCTACATACAATTGCTCATATAAGTTAAAAAAGTTGTTTATCTTTATCTCTGATTCCATAGCGTGCGCAACCACATGATGGAGTTGGCGATGCAGTGCACGTACGGAATTCGGAGGCCCAGAGTGTCTTGCAATATTTTCTAGACACCTCTCTTTCCGCCGTTCATTACACTGGCGTCGTCATAACATTGACTCAAAATTCGAGCGGGGTCCAGCTGCTGAGCCTGAAGCTCTGTAAGCAGCGAACGTGTCAGGCTTTTAGAATCTAACTCACTAGCCTTGATCATTGAGATCATGTGCTCTATTGCCTATCCACAACGCACATAGCGAATGACAATCGACATATCCTCAACATTGCACTGATCTTGACTTTCGTGGCACTTGATCGAATACCAGTTAATGTCAGAATCTTTGCATTCTTCGACAATCAAAACTTGTACCATCTGTACCATCAATTCGATTACCTCGTTTTGGATAAAAGACGACATGTACTTGGCATTTTGAGGCATGTTTTTTAAATCATACACAATTTATCATCATTCGCCTACATTTGCTTTGTTGAACTAGACAGCAATACAAAAAACTGGGGGGCCTGATTAAGCTGGGGGGCCCGACCAAAACTAGGGGGGCCTGAACAAAACTGGGGGGGCCCAGGCCCCCCCGGCCCCATAGCTGGTTACGGCCCTGTATGTTCATGCTTTATAAAACAATGCGATTCCGTCAGGGACGTAAATTCAGCATTTAGTCCAGTCATTTAAGCCAAAAAAAGAGGGTCGACCTCGGATTGATAGATTATTAGCTGTAAATTTTTATGAATCTTTTTTTGACATTTTAAATGTTGTCTCAGAATTCTCATAAAATCTCGTGTCTGCGTCTTGAGATATTTAAGGTCAATGGTCGCACAAATTGTTTTTTTGTGTGTGCAAATATCTCGTTTCTTATTGTTTTGTTGCTATTTGAAATTTGCAATTTACATAAAATAGTAGAGCTTAAAATTGTCTACAACGTTTTTGCTATAGGTACATCTTTTTATACGCTTAATCGTTTTTGAGATAGAGCGCTCAGCACTTAAATATGCACAGCATAATGCAAGGTCAACCGTAAAGTCAGAGAAACAATACGACGTATGAAATCTATAAATCGCTAAAAAATATATTATTATTGAATAATTAACATTGTTAATTAATTAAAACATGCATTTATTTATTGATTAATACAATATATTTAACAAAAACATAATAATACTCATTTTTAATTTTTATTTCCGTTAACAAAAAAAATCTCTGATTAGGTAAGACCGCTTTTTTAGTGAAAAGTCGTATACGTTATGGATATGGAGTAATTACTATTGAAGCTAACAAACATACAATTTTTTATACTAATTTCTTAAAAAGGTTATCATCTACTAACAAGAATCCTCATCAAGATAATCAAATCACACAAACAATGAAGAAGATTTTTAATTGTATAGAAAATAATAACGATTCACAATTTATATTGAAAGAGTTCCTAGATTTTCTGACGAAAATATTTGACTGACCGAAAAGTTACGAGAAAAGCGCAATCATTATTTACTGTTCTATCTTTTTGTAATACACAAGTTAAATTAGAGATTAAAATACTACTGTCAAAAGCTTGATGGAATAATACCACAAGAGATCCCAAAAAAGAACAGTTTCGGATTATAGAAGCTAGTGGCGAATCGAAGTCATCTAGTAGGGGGAGGCGATTTCTAGGTTTTAGCAGCAAAAAATGTTTTTAATTACAAATACATTTTATTAAAAATATATAAATTATAAAAATAATTACTTTACTAATAGGGGGAATTGTGTTTTATGTTTAAGTAAAAATACTTTTAATTTTTCACTTCATTTGATTAAGATCTTCAGCCTCCGAAGTGACCCCAAAAATTGAAAAAGTTTATTTTAATTGTTTTGTAGAAATGCGCCTGGGAGCTGTTTTACACCAATATATGCTTTATGATTGGCTTAATAAATTTAGGGAAATAATTGGGAAGTTTTTTATTACAATAATGAAAAATGTACAGTTAATAGTTATGTTGATGAGTCTGTAATTTTTGACTTCGGGTTTCACGTTTTCAAGAGTTCGGGTTCGGGTATCTAAAAAAGACGGGGTAGTACCAAATTTCGGGTTTGGATCGAGTACCCGTGACATCCCTATTAGATAGCAGGGAAAGTATTTGGTTGTTCCCCTCCTTTTTTTCTACGGACAGCTGCCCAGGCTGCTAACGAGTCACTGAATTATTCATGAGTAGAATTATTTAAAGAATGACGTAACGTGGAAAAAATTTAAAGCGTGAACATTGAAAAGAACGCCGGCTTACATTATAATATGTTAATGTAAATTTACAGGGGACTTACTGAAACCCCATTAACAGGGGAGGGGTATACAATTGATCAAACTGTCTAGTAAAACTCGTTGAAAAAACCGATGAATTTAATACATCTTCATCCTCATCGTCATCATCACCATCGTCGTCGTCATCATCATCATCATCATCGTCATCGTCGTCATCGTCGTCATCGTCATCATCATCATCACCATCATCATCATCATCATCGTCATCATAATCATCATCATCATCATCATCATCATCATCATCATCATCATCATCATCATCATCATCATCATCATCATCATCATCATCATCATCATCATCATCATCATCATCATCATCATCATCATCATCATCATCATCATCATCATCATCATCATCATCATCATCATCATCATCATCATCATCATCATCATCATCATCATCATCATCATCACCATCACCGTCGTCAACATTGTTATCATAACCACCCACCGTATCACCGTTGCGACGTCGTCGAAAGAGCTCAAAAGCACAACTACAACGTTCCAACGCTGGAGATGCTTCGCCCTCTCTTTTTCTTCTTCCTGTATTTTTTTCTTCTCTCTATCTCTCGCCCTTTACTCCTCCCTCTCTTTTTTCTCTTCCATCTTTGTCTCTCTCTCTCTCTCTCTTCTTTTTTTTCTCTCTCTTACTTTTTCTATATTTTCATACATCTCTTTTTTCTTTCTCTTAATCTTTTCCCCATTTTTTCATCATCACATCACTTCTGTTTTTTGTTCTGCTTTTTCCACCACCACTACCACTACCACCACCACCACCACAACCACCACCATCACTACCATCATTACCACCACCACCACCACCACTACTACTACCACCACCACCGCCACTACCATCACAATCACCACCACCACCACTACTGCCACATGTCCGCCTACCTACCCATGCATCCATGCATCCATCCACCTATCCTCTTCGCTGCATAGCACAGCAAGGACATCTGACCAGCAAGCTCGGCCGGTTTCTTCTCCATCCCGTCCACCACCCCGCTCACAGTCTCTCCCTCTCTCTCTCTTTCCACGCAGCTGCAAGGCCTTCCAAGCAGTCGCCATTGATGCTCCTTCTGTATTCTTGCTCGAGGGTCGCCAGTCTTCGAGTCGGCACAGAGTGAGAAAAAGATAAGAAGAAGAAGTGGTAACAAAAAAAAAAGCTTAAAGAGAAAAAAGGTTAGTTAACGAATTAGTGAGATTCATTGATTCACTCGTTCATTCATTTCGATGGTCATCTTCAAGTTATATTTGATTCGAGATCAGTCTTTTTTTGGATAATTTATCACACGAATATTATTTATTTATTTATTTATTCTGTTCTATTTCTGTTTATATAGAAAATAAACATCATTAAACCAAATTGTTTTTAATTAAATTTTTTTAAAATGTAGATGCATTCATTATCGTTTTTTGTGCGTGTCTATAAGCAGAATTCAGTGTGCAAAGGGCTCTCTATTTGCAGCCCACCACTTCAGACGCCTGTGGGTCTATTTCCAGTCTCGTTGGGCCATCGTATTTAACAACATTTAAATACTTATAATTTGATATTTTTTATAATGTTCTTTATTAAATTATTTCTTTTTCTTTACCTTTTTTGTCTCTCTTATCTTTGTAGTTTACTGCAGCAAACGTTTTAAGACTATAATACCAGAACTTTGATTTTATGTAATCAAAAATAAAACAGCCAACACATTTTTGAAAGCATATCTGTTTTTTTAATTAAAAAAAATATTTACGAGAGTCCGTACAATCCAGTCCGGTGTTTAAATGGCATTTTTTCTCGAGATTATTTGAAGGCTTAAATTTTAAACAAACATCTAAACGCCCCCTAAGCAGTGGCGTAGCTAGGGCGGGAGCAGGGGGAGCGGCCGCTCCCCCTGAGACCATTTTCCAAAAAGTGGGGCCTTTTTGGCCTTCTCAAGAATTAAAATAAATATTTTATTAAATTTAGGGCTGTCAAAAATCTGTTAAAATCCCAATAACTATGTGTTATGGCCAGTCATACGATGGAGCTAGCACAATGTCGGGTGAAATATCGGGTCTCCAAGCAAGGGTTAGGGAGATTGCCCCCAATGCGCTCTTTACGCACTGTTGTGCACATAATTTAAATTTAATTCTAATTGACTCAGTAACCTCAAATGTTCAAACTCAGTTGTTTTTTGGAACTCTAGAAAGTATCTATAAATTTTTTTCTAGCAGTTTACCCCGTCTTTCAATATTAAAAGAAGAACAATGCAAATGTATAGAATCTTTTGCGCTGACTCTAAAAAGACTGCGATACTAGATGGGCATCCAGGAAGTCAGCACTAGATGCAGTCTTGCAGAATTTACCAGCACTAATAGTTGCCCTGCTAAGAATCGTGGATGGTGAGATAAAAAACTGCACTGCTAAACAGTTGGCTGAGGCAAAGGGTATTCTTGTAACAATTGATACGTATGAATTCTTAGTTCTTCTAATATTCTGGGAAAAAGTGTTAGAGAAGGCTTTCAGTTTATCCACATATTTACAGAAAAGCAGTATTGATTTGGCAACAGCTTCTCATCTGATTCAACTATTTGAAAACGATATGAAAAACATGAGAGATGAATTTGAATCTGAATTTGAACGTCTTGAGAATGAAGCAGCTGAACTTGCTGAAAAATGTAATATTACAACGGAGTATAAGCAACAAAGAATTCGGAAAAAAAAAGAGATTCCACGAGGAAATTTCAGAGGATGGTGTAATATCTGATGCCCGAAAAAAATTCATAGTTGAAACCTACATAGTATCACTCGATTGCATTATAAATAGCACAACTAAAAGATTTGAACATTTTCAAAATGTTGCTTCCAAATTTAGTTGTTTAGATCCGAAGCATTTTAGCAATGACGATAATGTGACAAGATTAGAATCTTTAGCAGACATGTACTCAGATGTCATCGAAAGTCGAGATGAAATTGTGCAAGAGTTTTTTTCATTTAAAGACATGTACAAGGAAATATTAGGTATAATCAAGAAGGAAAAAAATTCTAGTGTCGAAGAAATGACCATCAACAATGTGCTCAAATTCATGATCGCCAATGACATGTGCTCCATTTTTCCTGGCCTTTTTACAATGTACCGTATTTTTCTGACCTTGCCAATAAACAGCGCTGGTGCGGAACGTTCCTTCAGCCGACTGAAACTCATAAAATCGTACGTGCGTTCTACAATTGGTGAGGACAGGTTGTCAGGTTTAGCCTTGATTACGATCGAAAGACAGTTTGCTAGTGAAGTGGATTATAACGAAGTAATCGATAACTTTGCAAGAATGAAGCCCAGACGAAAAAAACTGTTGTAATTAGTTTACACTGAGTAAGTATATAAACTGTATAATATACTATAATTGTTACTAAACAATACATAATATTGTTTTTCTACCTTTTGGGTGTTCCAGTATTTCTCTTTGAAATACGAAAATAAATACGTATGTAATAAATGCAATGTATTTAATTGAAATTCTTTATTTTGGTAAGTGGGCCTTTTATATGTGCTCACCGCTCCCCCTGGTGCTAAAACCTGGCTACGCCACTGCCCCTAAGACTTTACAATAAAATCTCACGTTTTTGTTTATACGAGTTTTTAGAGCCTTTTATCGTAGTTTTTCGTAGTTTAGGAGCGTTTAAAAAAAGAAAACTTGTATGCATCATCTTTGGCTTGGATTGATTTTAACGCAACAACATCTTCAGTGACGGGGGTTGAGGGGGGGGGGGGTATTCGTAAGTATTTTTTAAAAGAAAAATTTCTAAAACACACTTTCTTCTGCCTAAAATGCTGATGACTGGGATAGTAGTAAGTATTCTTCAAACATTTTACTCTTATCTACGCTCATTTTCCTCAAGACAAAAAAAAACAAAAAAAGGATGTTCTGCCCAAATAAATTTTAATTGATACTCTTCACACCTCTGATGTTTGACTTTTATTTTCTCTTCCTTTCAAAACATATCGACAAATTGATATCGTAGAAAATGATGATTTTTATTAATTATATTATGCTTTTTTTAATATTGACATGAGAACAACTTTAAACAGAAATTAAGATATTTCTTATTTCCACGTTTTTTGGCGTCTGTGATAAAACGTTGTTTTTCTATTTTTCTTTCTTTTGTTCGATAAAAAAAACTCTTAAAAGCGTAACATTGAATTTTTTATGATAGTTTATAGTCCTTTACACCAAGTGTTTTAAGACTGAATTGGCTGAGTAGGAAGCACATAAGTACTTCCAGTCGTGGATCAAAGGTTGATCCTTTTAACTGTCCCTCCTCCTTTATCCAGGCTTGGGACTGGCTCGCAATTAGCGAGGCGGAGTAGCAACATTGAATTTTACCGCTGTGGCTTGAACGAGTAGGTGGGTATAGGTGTGGAACAGTGGCATAACCTGAGTTCCAAAAAAGTAGATGACCGGGAGATGGCGGGGGGGGGGGTAGAATTTGTCTTCCATAAAAGGTCGATAATTGGCGGGAGTGTGAAATTTAATATCTAACCCTTCTGCCACTTCCAATAGGGTCGAAAACGAACCCAGAGGTAATTTGAAAAGTTGCCCCTGCTACACCCATGATCAGAATTTGATAAAATATTTAGACTCTGTACAAATGTAACCCCCTCTACAAGACCCTTAAATATTTTTTTGAATATTTTTAAATTTTTTTTTACAAAATTTCACCGACTTTTGGTCATTGTTATTATATCCTTGGTAGTAGCAGGGTTAATCAATTTGGTTTTGTTTTTATAAATTTTTTCTCCCCTCTGCTCTGCGCTGCACTGGTGTGGGAGTTGTTTGGCGTTGAAAGATGGCAGAAAATATCAGTGAGTAAAAAAATGGTACGATATTAAAACTTGACCAAAACAATTCGTTCAAACCCCACTCCTAATAAATGACTTCTCCCTTTAACGACCCAGTTTTTATAACTTTTTTTAAGACCATAAAAATGGCTAACAAGTACCCATGAAGTTATATTTTTGTTACCACAACTAGTATTGTGCTTACTTATTGTGATTACTTACACTTGGATGGGTGTATTGTGTGTTGTTTAAGTTTAATGAGTAAGATTTTTTGTTTAAAATTTTTTTTCTCGCCCTTTGAGTAACACGTAAATAAGCTTAGACGTGTTCTGGTTTTATTAGGTTGTAAAGTTTTTATGCTGTAGTTCTGTCTCTATCCTCTTCCTTTGTAATGTTGTTGCCACTATACAACTCAGTGCACTTTGTTTATGCGTTCTTATTTGTTTATCCATCTCTCCAGTATCAGCAAGCCCAGTATTTAGACAGTGGTAGCAATTGCAGAAAAAAACAGAATTGCTGTTTTGAAACTGAATTGAGCATCACCTCAACCGACGCATCACAGCTGAAGCTTTCTCCGAGTTGGCCACAATTTCGAGAGTCTGCAAATAATCATCTCTGTTGTTCTTGACAACAATTGCAGATCGGTAGCGGTTCATCCATCTTTGTACATCTACTAATTGCTTGATTGTGTCGTCTCGTTCAATTCTCTAATAAGATTGAGTTTCATCGCACTTGATCGAATACCAGTTACTAATTAATTACAAAACCTTTGCATAAGCGCTTCGATGTGATATGCATTCCATACGAATTGACGTTAGTTTTTTGAAAGTCGTTAAAAATTGTGATAATGAAACTCGACAGCTATAAAAAAATCCATGGGCCTGATTGAACTGGTGACCTGACCTGACCCTTCAACCAGCATAGCTAGCTGGTTACGGCCCTATATCTTCATATGTCTGTTTTTCTACGTCTCCATGTGTATGTTTTCCCTCCTTATATTCTTCTGTGTAAAACAAACCATTAGTTTGAATCTAGTCGTAGTTATTTCGTGTTAAATAAAGTTCCTTATACCGCTAATCTGCATGCTATATACTTTAAAAATAATTTTAAACGTGAGAAAACAATTTAACAAGATCTTAAATATCCGTAAACATTAATCACGTCGAATGGTGGGTGCTTCATCTTTTCAGGGGGAAACCGCGGTGCTACCTCTCCCACTGACAAATAATCTCAGTTCAAAGCTTGTCTTCATAATAATATAATTATATTTTAAAATTATTTAAATAATATTTTTAAATTATTGTTTTTACCACGCTTTTTTTAATTTGCTTTTTTGTTTGTCTGTCTGTTTGTCCATGGGTATATTTCTATAGATTTTTGAAGCACTTCCTATTTTCCTATTGTTCAATTTCTCGAAAACAACTAGTAAATCTACATTTAATAAGTGTTTTATGTGCTTGTAGAAATTTCTTGTACAGTTTATAGTTCATGTCTTGCATATCTTATACGGGATAAAACTGTAATGACCGAGATCTAAAAATATAATATTAGCTGACATTTTTGAGAAGAGAAATAACTTTTTGAAATTTATAAAAGGCGCCCAACTTTTTTAGTTTTAAAAAATTATGGCTTGTTCGTTATACGAATGTCCACAATTAATGCATGCCTCCATCAAGACATTTCTCACACAGGCCGAAGAAAAATTATTTTCTTCTTTTTAGTTCCCAAAAACGTGGTATTTTATAAAGATTTTTTAAATATTTTTTATTGTTAGAGCTTTAGTTTGTTTGACCTATTTTTCTCTTTGTTTTCTTCGCCAGCAGCAATTTACTCATAAGTTTTTTTCTGCTACTGCAAACATTCAAAGATTTTTTTATCTTTAAAACACGTTTGGCAATTTTGTGTTAAATAATAAAAATAATAATAATTAATAATAGTAATTAATAATAAAGTTTAATGAGGTGTTGTCGATAAACTTGTAGGCCCCGAATAACTTATCTAACTGTCACTCACTTGTGGGCATATTTTAAAGAACAACTAGAATCAGTTATTTGGGGGGGTGGTGTGGAGAAGAAGTAAAAACCATGTTATATATTATAACATTTAAAGCATTTTCTGTATATATATAAAATGACATTCTAATAATGATTCAATTTTTTTTAGTTCAAGAATCTTTACTCGGCATCTGTGACTGTTTTTTCTAAAGCCATAAAACTGCTGCAAGATGAATCTGATAGCCGGGAACTTGTTTTGCGGGGTGGCATTTCTCTTCATGACAGTTCTGGTCATTGCCGGTATTGATTTACCCTTTTTTATATTTTATTTTTTATTGAAGAAAAATCAATTAAAAAATTAAAAAGGTATCTTCTTATCTGATAAACTACAGTTGATCTTTTGATCATTTTTAATACGGTTTTAATTAGTTGCAATTTAAAATTACTCATTAGACCAACAGTTGAATCGAGTTAAACGGTCCGACCCAATGATAGTAGCCACGGTCCTGGTAAGTAATATAATCGATTCAAATTTTTTGAATTTTTTATTTTTAAATATAAACGTGTAATAATCAACCTACATGCTTATATTAATATATAGTATAGTGCTTATATATTACTGTATTTTATGTGATTTATTTTAAAACTGGTCGCATTAGCGCGGTAAAGTGGCATAAGTCGCATAGGCCAAACGAAATAACTTGGAAAAGACAAAATAATTAAAGGTCGTATAAAATGGTTCTACTATACAAAATTTAACACTTACACTTTCACTGCTATAATCTTTGCCAACACTATCAGTTTTTTATCTTTTGAACTTGCTATTCCTTCACGTTTCACTTTTTAACACCGACTTCGTTACAGAACGAACCTTTCTGCAAGAAAGATGACAATAAACTAGTGGGCTACATACCTGACCTAATGGAAAAAATATCGGAGAAGACAAACTTGTCGTTCAAACTTCAGCTCGTTTCTGACGGAACTTTCGGAAGGAAGGACGCATCCGGTAACTGGGATGGCATGATCGGTCAGCTGATCAATGGGGTTAGTGTGCCAGAGGGAGAGAGAGAGAGAGAGAGAGAGTAAGCAAGATGTTGTAGTTATGACATGTAAACCGTAGAAAACTTCGTTTATTAAAAATCCTCAATATATTTGAACGATACCAATTTTTTGCAAATATTTTTTATGAAGATATAGGTTTATCTATGTATAAAAATAAAATAGAAAAAATATTTTATAAAACAACGCTTGTATACTAATGTAGTAAAAGGTTAAAACTAATATTAAAATGCCTATATTAACATTTTTTGAACTAAACTTTTTGTTTGGAACATAAGAAAGTTGGGCTTTATCTATATATATATATATATATATATATATATATATATATATATATATATATATATATATATATATATATATATATATATATATATATATATATATATATATATATATATATATATATATATATATATATATATATATATATATATATATATATATATATATATATATATATATATATATATATATATATATATATATATATATATATATATATATATATATATATATATATATATATATATATATATATATATATATATATATATATATATATATATATATATATATATATATATATATATATATATATATATATATATATATAACCGACTATCGCCCAACACTCTTATCTTCAAAACGAAAAGTTTAGTTCAAAAAATGTTAATATGGATACTTTAATATTATTTTGATTTTTTTAGTAAATTAGTATACGAGCATTGTTCTAAAATTAGTTTTTATAGGTAAAAAAAATATTTTTCATACTTTATATTAATTTTTATTTTTTAGTGTTTAATTTTTTTTATAAATCTTAATATTATTTATGTTTTATATTGTATTTAATTTTTTTAATTTTGTTTTAAAGCTAAAAACGGATTAATGCATTTAATGTCACCCATCGAAGTACTAGCCAAGCTCGACGTTGCTTAACTTCGTTGATCGGACGAGTAACGGTGTTTTCAAAAACAGACCCGCTAGTAATATATATATATATATATATAAATTTGGAATATAGTATTTTAAGTACTATATAAATGAAAAGAATATTTTTAGTGTAAAATTGATATCTACAATCATGAAAAGAAAATCTGATAATCAATAATTTCAATAAAATTGATATAAAACCAATATTCCATTAAAAATAAAAAACGTTGTTTTATATATCTAAATTATCGAATCGATGACGGAAAATTGGTTTGTTTTCAATCAGACAGACAGACAGAAAGGTGAAGTTAATATAAAGAATTAAAAAATACAATAAATTTAATGCGTTGAATTAGTAAAGGGTAAATTATATAAACGTTTAAGTGATCAACAATAATCTAGTGGACGGCGGTTCACAAAATTTTCAAATAATTTTTTTTTAAACGGCAGAGTGTGATTTTAAAATTGCTTTGTTTTTAATCATCTTTAAAGGGCAATTATTTTCACTCAAATTCAACACGGCATCTTAATCCAGAATGTCTAAACCTCGACATCATAGAATCAAATGGACTTTTAATTTTGAATTATTAACACAGCAGCGTTTTCGGTCTAGATTTTATTTCGAAATTACTACTATAACACTAAACAGTAGGCTCGTCTCTGAAATCGTTTCATTCATACTGCAGCAGGTAGCTTTAGCTGCTGCTCCCTTGACCATAACCGATGCTCGTAAGGGAGCCGTGGACTTCTCGGAGCCCTTCATGTCCGTCAATCTCTCACTGCTCATGATGAAACCTAAGGACGAAGAGAAGCTAAGAATAAACAACGCTAAAGAACTAGCCGAACAAGTTTGATCATATTATAGTATTTTTTGTTTTGGATAACAGAAAATGTTTGCTTACCTTTTCCAGCTTTAATTTTCATTAAAAACATAGACTGACATCAAATGCGGTCTACTGGCAAACGGAACGACGTACAATTTTTTCTCCTCTTCAAATGATCCCATCTATAAAAAGATCTTCGAACTCATTCAATCCGATTCCAAGAATATGCTTAAAGACTTTAATGAAGGTTGGTTAGAAAAAGATATTTTGAAACGTTTTCATAAGAGTTTTTTTCTTTTTTTTATTTAATACTAGAGACAGTCCGTCAAAAATGACGGATTTTTCTCAAATTTCTTTTCTCAATATTTTCGATTGCAGCGCCACCTTTTTTATCTTTAGGGCTGAAATAAATTTTAATATTCAAATAAATTATAAAATGTTTACCTTACCTAAATTATATAAAAAAATTATTTTTTATAATTACTTGCTATTATTATGTATAAATTAATTTGCCATAGATAGCAAATCGTCACGCAAAAACGTCTTACACAGACGTGGGCTATTATATTATATTATATAATATTTAATTTGTCACCACTTTGTTTTAGCTCAGTACAGGGACTATGGTGTAAGTGTCCCCTCAAAAGGCTAGTACGATCCTGTACTGATATGTTACATGGCTTTGGCATAGCTGTCAGACCGCATTTTTTCAAAAAATTGTCGATGACTGGTAAGAAAAAGTAATCATCATATTTCGAGGGCCGATGGAAACTTCTTACACACTTTTACTTAACTTGATTTCTCTGTCTCTCTGTCGTCAAATTTTGCAATTGATTTTAAACTAACTTCCCGATGAGCTAGAGACTTAAAAATTTAAACATACCTCCGAACTGATTAACAATGCATTCTATCAAATTTTCGGATCGATTGGACAAAATTTAGTTAAATACTTTGTTTTTTTATTCACTTTTTTTTATTTTGTGTTCAATCTATATTATACTTTTTTGATAAACATTCATATCTTTATTAAAAAATATTGTACATAAACATGACTTCCAATTAGTGTGTAAAACCAACTATTTTCATAAATTCAAGGCCATTGAGGAATAATATTTTACATGGCTTAAATTAAACCTAAAATGAACCAAATTTTGACTATTACATTACCGTCCAGTAAAAAAAAATTGCTCTACCTTAGTATTCTTGACACTCCAATGGATAAAGTATACATTGTAAATTGTATAATTGTATATGATAAAAAAAATAAAATTGAATACGGCGAATAATTTAAAACTTGCTTACAATCGTTTTTGCAGGAATGCAAAGGATGAAAGAAACAGATGGTCGTTTTGCCATCATAATGGAGTCGGCCATGGCGGACTACTACGTTGGTCGCAAACCGTGCGACAAGACCAGCATCAACCTGATCAACCACACCTATCACTACGCGCTTGCCATGCCCCTGAATGCAGGTTTCAAGACAAAACTGAACGAAGCCTTGCATCTGCTGGGCGCCGGAAACGACAGCGAGATGGAGCGACTAAAAAGAAAGTGGTGGAAGTCTGAGTGCAGTTCGGCCGCTATGTGGACACGCACGTCCAGTGGCTATGGATCGCTGACGATGCTGGTCGCCGTTCTACTGCTCAGCCTGGTTGTCAGCATCTAGACAATAGCCTATAGCCAGCTCGAAGATCGCTAGATGGGAGAAAAAAATTGAGAACAAGATAAGGCCGTTAGAAAACTTTAAAAAAAAAGAAGATGAAAATATATTTTATTCGATATTTCGTTTTTAGTATGGAACGCCGTTTCTACGATCTTTATTTAAAAGCTCCGAACACGAATGTTTGTCTTTTTCCAGCACACGCATGTATTCTGCTCGCTTAGCTTTTTTTCCTATCGTCACATCTTATTAGAAGCATAAAAGCATAAAGCATCGCTTCAAGCGCCAGCAAAGTCTCTTGCAACGCCGTATAGTGGATAGGGGAAGACCCGAAAGAGCAAAGCAGATTTTGTTTTGATGATGGTCTAAGAAAAAAATGAGAGAAAGAGAGAAGGAGATATAGATGAGACCTGTGGATTATAACTCTCCATTTTTAATTTTTTTAATCAGTGTCGTTTCCGAGGCGATCTCTCGCTATTGTTGTTAAAATCGTAGCGGTGTCGTTCTGTCTGTGTGTGTGTGTGTGTGCGTGCGTGTGAGAGTACAACCGGGTGATTTTAGAATTTCCTTTTTCATTTTACATTTGGTGTATTATATTCTTAAAAACTTTTTCCAACAATCATCGTCGTCGTTGTCGTCGTCGTCGTAGTCGCCGTCGTATTTATTGTCTCCGAGTCACGCGAGCACCGATGACGCCATGTTTAGCCGATTAGTCATATATATGGCGTTTAGTTCTTCCACTGCCTGACTAACATCAACTGAAAAAAGGCCAAACCGTCTACCAAAATGTCAGCGATTTTCAGGTTCTTTTTCTCTTTCTTTGAAGTTTCAACGCCAATAAACTTTTACAAATAACTATTTTCATATTTTAAAGCGAAATATTTGTTGTTATTTTATTTTCTCAGTAAAACAAAAAATATAAATATTTATATAAATTTGTCCAATTATTTTAATTCTTACGAGTCTTGACGAAAATAGAAGCTGACTAGTCGTCCATTTTGAAATGAAAAAACACCATACATTCACAGGTATATTATCTGGCCCATGGCTTAGCTTTCTAGTTTCAAGTATTATCCTATTCTCTGAAGTTTAAATGTAATCAAAGAAAATTTATTTCAACCAGTCACTTGCCGATCAGTATTACAATACCAGTAAAGTCGCGTGTTATTTGACGTGTATAATTCCACAGTAAACTGATTGTCTTTGTTGGTTATTGTTTTTTTTTCAAGGGAACGTCTTGTTAAAAACGGCTTAACATTATTATTATTTGTAATGCCATGGCGTATTGTACGAAGTTGGACGCTGCTATAGAGCGAAACCAAATACGAATTGTTGGGTTATTCGTTAGAAGCCGTGTTACAACGATGTAATCAATTTATCATGGAATGAAAGAAGTTACACACAAGAAGCTTCTTACCTAGCTAAATAAAGTATTGGTCTGAGTCGACAATGAGTTGAAAGTTAAAGATTTAAAGTTCTTATAAAATGAGTGTGGAAATTTAAATTCAATCTAATGTTTTAGGAAACGGGAAAGCTGTTGGTTATTCAGAGCAATCAGATCTGGAAAACATTTTTCCTTAACAACATTCATTCGTGAACTTGATTTCAGGTAATTGCCAAATTTAAAAGACTTATGATGCCATTGCACGCAGTGGTACTAGAATAAGGGAGAAACGCTTGGCAAATGAGTGCTTTAGAAAAAAAAGTAGAAAAATGATTAACAGAGATGTCATTTCAGCAAAAGCTCTTTCGTTTTTGCTGAAAAAAAGATGGTGGTCCAGTAGAGGGGGTAGTCGGAGCTACTTTTCCAAATTTTTAGGGGGCTTATGAAACACTACAGAAAGCCTGCTATAACAGGCGGCCCACTTCACTGTCAATAGTAGAAATGATAAAAAAAAAGATTAAAGAGCTAGATTTAATTGAGAATAAATTATAGGGAGCCTGCTATAGCAGGGGGCCACTTCACCATCATAGTCAGGAGGCAATGGTAGAAATGATAAGGAAATGATTAAAGAGCTAAAGGAAACTTAGATTTAATTAAGAATAAATTAATTAAATCGAGCAAAATTGACAAAAATAAAAATAGTTCTTTGAAGATATATGTAGAAATAAAATCTAAGGAGCATGACACAGAGTTGATAATTTTAGTCAAATACTCTAGTGTGATAGGAGTAAATGAAGTAAAAGATTCAGCCGCAAATATTGAGTAAAATAGGAGGTTGATTGTTATTAGAAGTAGATCTAATGTTTTTAATTTTAGTATTTAAAAAGCTAAAATAATCATCAGGAAAAGAAGACGAAAAGGAGGATAATTTTTATTAAGGGATTTGGATAGAGAAGACCATCTATTTGTAGAGTTTGAGTAAAAATTATAAAATGTGTTAGGTATAAAGAATGCTTATCACAATGTAACTCATAGTATGATTTAAGAAGGCTTTTTCATTACCCTCGCTACGCCACTGATTTGCACAAAAGAAGTATGCGTTGTAAATGTTCACTTTACCAGCCAGATTCACACGAAATTTGATCGCGTAGTCATCGCTCAAAACGTGTACATCGTTTCTTAGATTGCCGCCACCAGGAATTGATTTCTGGGTAAACTTTGATCGCTGGGTTGACCAGCAGGCAAGGCGGATGTAGCCCTTTTTAGAGCACCCATGGCAAACAGAATATTTAAAATGACATCCCACCGGGTCGTGATCAAGAGCCAGACACCTATAGCAAGGAAGATATTTATTTATTGAATTTGAAGGTTTACCAGTCTGCATCCGATGGACTTCCTGATCCGACGAATGGCGTACACTTTGTAACTCGGTCGTGTCCTTGGAAGCGGTTTACATGGCTATGGCAATGTCGATTGGCACGTTTGAAAGTTAAAGTTTTTTTCGGTGAGGAGTCGTTTTTAAATTTCTTCGTTCTTCAGTCCACAAACCAGACGGTCGCGTAGTGATGAATCGAGTGCCTCGCCGAACTCGCAGTGTTCGACAGTTTACGTATCTCTGCGATAAACGCACTGATTGTTTCACGGTCACGCTGGCCACGTTTGTAGAAGCAAAAACGTTCTGCAATAGCCAGTGGTTTTGGAGACAGGTGACGTTGCAGTACTTCAACAATCTCAGTGAACGACTTTGTTGATGGTTTTGTCGGTGCTGTTAAACTGCGTAGGAGGCGGTACGTTTTACTGCCTATTAAGCTCAGTAACGCTGGGACGCGTTTATCCTCGTCAATGTTGTTGGTTATAAAATACTGCTCAATGCGCCCGATATATATATATATATATATATATATATATATATATATATATATATATATATATATATATATATATATATATATATATATATCTGTGTGTGCGTGTTCCTCTGCTCCGTTGTATCAATCTGCCGATAGATAATGTCATAATCATCGTCACCAATTGTTGTGTATTAATCAAATGAAACACACTGTACTAAACTAGTTTTATTCTGCCCTGAGCCGCTGCAGTACGCGCGCCAGTCTTTTTATAGGCTACGTAGCAGCATGCAGTCAGCACGGCTGCATGGAAAGTGCTCAACAACTATTACCCTTATAAACTTATAACCCTACGAACTAAAAAACACTACAGTGATAATTTCGAAGCTAACCTTTGGTCCTAACGAGTCTACGGATCAAATTTCAGACTGATTGGAGGACTGGAATTGGTTTGAGTTCAATCAGACAGACAGAAAAATGAAGTTAATCTAAAAAAATGGAATATAGTCACTCTAATAATGATTTTATTTGTTTTAGTTCAAGAATTTTTACTCCGCATCTGTGAACGCTTTTTTTTGAAGCCATCAAAGATGAATCTGATAGCTGGGAACTTGTTTTTCGGGGCGGCATTTTTCTTCATGGTCATGGCCGGTATTGTTTTACCTTTTTTATTTTATTTGTTATTGAAGAAATATCGATTCAAAAATTATAAAAAAAATCTTTTTTATCTGGTAAACTACAGTTGAGTTTTTAATTTTTTTAATAAGGTTTTTAATTAGTTAAAATTAGCAAGAATTTAAAATTAAATTATCTATATATGGTTTTTAAATGTTTGATGGTGTATCTCACACACAATTATTAATTGAAATTGTTCTGATCCACTTTGAATAAACGATATGTTGTGTTGTGTTGTGTTGTGTTGTGTTGTGTTGTGTTGTGTTGTGTTGTGTTGTGTTGTGTTGTGTTGTGTTGTGTTGTGTTGTGTTGTGTTGTGTTGTGTTGTGTTGTGTTGTGTTGTGTTGTGTTATTATTATTATTATTATTATACAGGTTTTTTATATAGCGCTTTTTTACAAAATAAAAGTCACAAAAGTGTTGTGTTGTGTTGTGTTGTGTTGTGTTGTGTTGTGCAGTGTTATTTCCATTCACTAAATAATTTCCATTCCAATTCTAATTCCATTATTTTTTTTCAAATAATTTCCATTCCAATTCTAATTCCATTATTTTTTTTACAAATAATTTCCATTCCAATTCTAATTCCATTATTTTTTTCAAAATAATTTCCATTCCAATTCTAATTCCATTATTTTTTTCAAATAATTCCTATTTCAATTCTAATTCCATTTTAATTTCAATAATTTCCATTCAATTCTAATTACCATTGCTAAAATGATTTCTATTTCTATTCTATTTTCATTATCATTTCAAAAATCATTTTCTAATTCCATTATTAAAAATAACAGTCACTATATTCGTTCCTTTAAAAAACCCTTTAGAGATAATAATACATAGTAACAACTACAAGCTTATCAAACATTTATTGTTATAACTAAACCAAACATCCAAAAATAACCAGAGCAAAATGCAAATAATTAATCGGTCAAAATGAATTAAGTTTCAGAAAGGCTCTAAAGACTGTTGCATTCTGTTGCGTCGCCCTGCAGTCAAGATGCCACAAAGAGAGAATATCCGCTCCACGTAGACTTGAGAAGCTGGAGCTGACAATAAATCTTGGGCTAGCTCATACAGTTTGCTGTAACGTGATGTTTTTTGCTTCCAAAAATCCAGTGCATCATTCCGCTCATCTTCTACAATATCAGCTATGTAGTTGTTCAGCTGATAATGCACGGCATCTTTTTCACTTATACTGCTAATGCCTGCACAAGTTCTAAGTCGATTAGACTGAATTTTATTGTTTAAAAATTTAAACTTTTTTAATGATGTTGGAGTTAACACCATAGGGGATGCAGATGCAGAATCCGACACATAAACTTCCTGCACTGAACTTTCCTCATTTTCACAAACGGTGATTATGTAAGCTTTAGCAGCACGCAGCAGCTCTACATATTCCGGGGACATAATTGCTTGTGCCATCGTCGGACCAAGCAGACATGCGGCCGCTGGAATCGGATTAAAGTTTTCCGTATTCGGGTCTAGAAGTGTGGCAAACCGGTAACGAGATCATCCAGCATTTTTGATGTTAGTGTTTTTGCAGATGTGTGCTGCTGCAGATGACATCATACGACGCTGTAAACATTCCCCATTAGTTTGCAACTTTACTGCACCTGAACTGTCTCGTTTTACAGCTTGACTTTTCACAACATTTCTTTCTTTTTCTTTGCTCATGCAGTTAGCATATGCTTGTTTGTGAAAACGCTTCAAATGGGCGGCGAAGTTGCTAGTGTTCTTGCCAGTAATTTGTGTTCCGCAGGCCACTTTTGTAGTTTCATCCGTCACCTGACAAGTTGATTTGTCTGAATCTTCGTCATACGAAAAGAATTCCCAGAATACGCTATCTCTTTTTCTACCACTTAAAGATTTTGATAAACTCATTGTAATTTTAAAGTCACAAAAATGAATATGAGCACACAACACACGACACAATATTTAGACCAACTAAGAGAAAAACAGTTCATTGAAAAGGGGACTTTTATTTATATATCATGGGAACGGGGCAATTTCGTAGATCCTTTATTCTACTTTCATTTTAAATTTAAAAATAATTCCTACTTCCCATTCTAATTCCATTTTTATTAAAGAAATAATTTCTAATTCTCATTCTAATTCCATTTTGGATTGAAAAATAATTTCTACTTCTAATTCTAATTCCATTTTTATCACGTGATTTCCATTCCTATTTCTAATTCTATTCCAAATTTAATTCCTATTTCTAATTTCCATTCTCAAGAAAAAAAAATTCCTATTTCAATTTCTAATTCAATTACCATTAATGGAAATAACACTGGTGTTGTGTTATGTTATGTTATGTTACTCATTAGACCAACAGTTGAATCGAGTCAAACGGTCCAACCCAATGATGGTAGCCACGATCCTGGTAAGTAATATAATCGATTCAAAGTTTTGAATTTTTCTTTTTAAATAAAAACGTGTAATAATCTACATGCTTAATGCTTATGCGACTTCATTTAAAATTGGTTGCAGTGATGGGCACTTTAACTACTGTAGTTGTAACTACTGTAGTTATAACTACATTTATAGTAGTTACATGGTAGTTATAACTACTTTTGTTTTTGAGTTGTTGCCATGTAGTTATAACTACTTTTATGATCTAGTTTGGTAGTTATAACTAGTCTAACTACTTTGACTTTGCGCTGTAACAAAATTATTAAAAAGCCAGATAATTTAAAATGTTCAATCACTGAAGGATTATCCATTTGTAGAATGAGCTTTCATAAAAGCCAATTCTACTCTTCCAAGCATGGCTGGTATGATTTTGACACCTCGAAGGTGCAAAATGAGTGACACTTCATTTGACCGTATGGTTTTTCTGAAAAGCCGTTCCAGTTTTAACAAATTTTGAACTTTGTCATTCAACCTTTATGTATCAATAAACACTTTGTTTTTCTAAAATTTGCTTAAAAATACTTTGTTTTTATTCTATTTGCTTAAAAATACTTTGTTTTTATTATATTTGTTTAAAAATACTTTGTTTTTATTATATTTGCTTAAAAATACTTTGTTTTTATTATATTTAGTTAACAATCATTATTATTCTTTAAAAAAAATTATTAAATGCAAATTTATTTTTTGTTGTTGTGTTTTTATTTTTTTATATCTTACAGTACATGTTTTATAAATATACGAGCAGTTAAAAAGTAGTTGGAAAGTAGTTAACTACTTTAGTAGTAGTTAACAAATTAGTTATAACTACCTCTCTTCTAAAATAGTTAACATGTAGTTATAACTACTTCTGTCATGAGGTAGTTGGCATGTAGTTGTAACTACAATTGAAGTAGTTGGTGCCCATCACTGGCAGTAATTAAAGTTTGACACTGTTTAACGCGGCGTTAATCATTAGACTTCTAAGCCACGAATCACTTTATCCAACTTTATCCAACTCACTTGTGGGCCCATTTAGACAGGGTAACCAGAGGCAGCCTTTTATAGGCGCCTACCCACACCACACCCCTTGCAGACGCTGGTGACGCCGGCGGGATTCGAACCGCCGACTCTCAGGTCCACAAGCGAATGCTTTACCGCTATACCACCAGCGCCCGCCAAACGAAACAACTTGGAAAAGACAAAAATAACTAAAAGTCGTATAAAAAAGGTTTTACTGCACGAAATTAAAATTTACTCTTAACACTTTCACTACTATAATCTTTACCACCACTATCGACTTTCATCTTTTGAACTTGCTATTCCTTCACGTTTCACTTTTTACTTACACCGACTTCGTTACAGAACGAACCTTTTTGCAAGAAAGATGACAATAAACTAGTGGGCTACATACCTGACCTAATGGAAAAAATATCAGAGAAGACACACTTGTCGTTCAAACTTCAGCTCGTTTCTGATGGAATTTATGGCAAGAAGGACCCATCCTCCGGTCGCTGGGATGGCATGATCGGTCAGCTGATCAATGGGGTTAGTGTGCCAGAGAGATGGGGAGTGAACAAGATGTTGTAGTTATAAAAATGCAATTAATTTAATGCGTTGAATTAGTAAAGGGTAAATTATATAAACGCTTATTTGATCAACGGTAATTTTTTAGTGAAAGAAAAGGATCTGTTCAAAAAATATTCAAACGGCAAAAAGTGTGATTTTAAAAATGCTTTGTTTTCTATCATTTTTAGAGGACAAATACTTTCACTTAAATTCAAAACGACATCTTAATCCAGAATGTCAAAACCGCGACATCATAGAATCAAATAAATTTCCAATACTTAATTATTAACACAGCAGCGTTTTCGGCTTAGATTTTATTTCCAAATTACTTTCATAGCACTAACAATATTGATCTCTGAAATCGTTTCATTCATACCGCAGGATGTAGCTTTAGCTGCTGCTCCCCTGACCATAACCGATGCTCGTAAGGAAGTTGTGGACTTTTCGATGCCTTTCATGTCCGTCAGTCTCTCACTGCTCATGATGAAACCTAAGAACGAGGGGAAGCTAAAAATAAACAACGCTAAAGAACTATCAGAACAAGTTTGATCATATTATAGTATTTTTTGTTTTGGATAACAGAAAATGTTTGCTTACCTTTTCCAGCTTTAATCTTCATTAAAAACATAGACTGAAATCAAGTGCGGTCTAATGGCAAACGGATCTACGTACAAATTTTTCTCCACTTCACAAGATCCAACATATAAAAAGATCTTCGAACTCATTCAATCCGATTCCAAGAATATGCTTAAAAACTTTAATGACGGTTGGTTAGAAAAAGATATTTTGAAACGTTTTCATAGGAGTTTCTTCGTTTTTTATTTAATACTATTTGATTTGCCACGTACAACATTTAAACGATACTTGTTTGCGTCACTGTCGGAATAGATGCAGTTACTATATCTTCTATCTCACCAAAAATTGGTTCTTTTGCGGTGTAACTAAATACTGCATCGGACCTATTATGTAATAATTCTAACCCGTTCATTTTGCAGTTTCTAATTGCAATTTCAGTTGATGAATGGTGTAGCAATGCATAAAGGACATACATACAAACATTCATATATATATATATATATATATATATATATATATATATATATATATATATATATATATATAATCAAAAATATTGAAATTGAATACGGTGATTAATTTGAAACTTGCTTACAATCGCTTTTGCAGGAATGCAAAGGATGAAAGAAACAGATGGTCGTTTTGCCATCATAATGGAGTCGGTCACGGCGGACTACTACGTTGGTCGCAAACCGTGCGACAAGACTAGCATCAACCTGGTCAAGGACACCTATCACTATGCGCTTGCCATGTCCCGGAATGCAGGTTTCAAGGCAGAGATTAACGAAGCCTTGCATCAGCTGGACAGCGGAGAAAACAGCGAGCTGCAGCGACTAAAAAGAAAGTGGTGGAAATCTAAGTGCAGTTCGGCCGCTATGTGGACACGCACGTCCAGTGGCTATGGATCGCTGACGATGCTGGTAGCCGTTCTACTGCTCAGCCTGGTTGTCAGCATCTAGACTATAGCCAACTTGCAGATCGTTAGATAGGAGAAAAAAATCAAGATAAGGCCGTAAGAAAACTTAAAAAAAGAAGAAAATGAAAATATATTTTATTCGACATTTTGTTTTTAGTATGGAACGCCGTTTCGAGGATCTTTATTTAAAAGTTCCGAACACGAATGTTTGACTTATTCCAGCACAAACAGGTATTCCGTTCGCTTAGCTTTTTTCTATCGTTACATCTTAAGCCCGGTACACATCGACAAACGTGAATTGACACGACCCGATCAAATCTGACACGTCCGGTATAATCGGAGTTTGTCGATGTGATATAGCCGTTAATGACATCAAACTGAGTTTAGCAAGTTTGTAAATTGCCAGCGAATCACCGATAAGATGTACTATAAATATAAATTTGTCAAACTATTATTTGTCCAATGGCCTTGAAGATTTAGATGTGGGGCATTAGAAAGCTTCTATTTTCGATGTTCTACCTGACACACTTTATCCTGATTGGTTAAAGAACAAAACTGGGTCGAAATTTAAGAGACACGCAATTTCAACGTGCTTGTCGCGTTGGGTTTGTGCTAGACTATTTCACATCGACAGATTTGATCCGATTTTTTTTGTTTTTAGTGTTGTCGGGTTGGGTTTTTTGTCGATGCGACGCCCTAGTGGAAGGGAGAAGACCCGAATGAGCAAAGCAGATTTTGTTTTGATGATGGTCTAAGAAAAAAGATGAAAATATATTTTATTCGACATTTTGTTTTCAGTATGGAACGCCGTTTCTACGATCTTTATTTTTGACGATGGTCTAAGAAAAAAGAAAGAAGGACAGATAGATGAGACCTGTGAATATACCTCTCCATCTTTTAACAACGTTTTTTTATGAATTCACTTAGTTGTTTGAGTGTTTGAAACGGTGTAACTTCAGTAAAACCGTTATAAAAAAATAATGCACCGCAACGTTTTTCGTTATAAATGAATTATAGAAATATTATTTATACTTTTTATGGCGCAAGAAAAACGTTGTTTTTTAACAAATATATTCTGTGTGTGTGTGTGTGTGCGTGCGTGTGAGTGTAAAAAGGGTGATTTTAGAATTTCCTTTTTCATTTGTTATTTGACGTGTATACTTCCACAGTAAACCGACGAAACTGATTGTCTTTGTTGGGTATTGGTTTTTTTTAAGGGAACGTCTTGTTAAAAACGGCTTAACATTATTATTATTTGTAATGCCATGGCGTATTGTGTATGAAGCTGGACGCTGTAAGTTGGACGCTGCTATAGAGCGGAACCAAATAAGAATCGTTGGGTTATTCGTTAGAAGCCGTGTTACAATCATGTAATCAATTTATCATTGAAGGAAAAAAGTTACACAAAAGAAGCTTCTACAAATACCTGGGTAAATAAAGTATTGGTCTGAGTCGACAATGAGTTGAAAGTTAAAGATCTTATCAAATGAGTGTGGAAATTTAAATTCAATCTAATGTTTTATAAATCGTAGAAACTGTTGGTTATTTAAGACCGACCTATAAATCAATCAGATATCAATAATTTAACTTGCTTGCTTGTTCAAATGTTTGCAAGCCTTAAAAGTAAAAATTAACTAACTTCCCGTCATTCAAACGGGCTGAAATTTTAAACATAGGCTCGCTCTTCATGACAATGCATTCTTTTCTATAAAAATTTAAAACATTTTGAGAAAAAAATGTAATTAAAAATAATAATTATTTATATTTTAAAACAAAAACAAACCAAATACAATTAAATAAATGTTTGAATATATCAATTAAAAAATTGTTGTTTTAAAAGAAACAATTGCAGTAAATGAAATAAAGGCCGGCGAATTTTGAAAAACATGGAATTTTTGAAGAAAAAAAACCTTAATTTCACGGCTCACTTCTTATAGCTATATCAAGATAATATTTCATATAGGTAATTTTCGCCATTTTTATTGTTCGCGTTTTTTAGTTTCGCCTTTTTCATTTTCGCCATTATTATCGTGCGCTCTTTTTATCATTCGCCGTTTTTAGTTTTACTCTTTTGTTTTCGTCTTTTTTTCGTCCTTATGTTTTTGCCCTTTTGATAGTAAACCCTCTTATACCCAGTGGTGGATCAAGAAATTCCTGGTGGGAATGCACTTCAGAGATTTTTCACATTCTGATGACCCGTAAAAGTTAGTCGTAAGTATTTTTCAAAAAAAATTCAAAGACTTCCATTTTTTCTACCCAAAAAATCTACGGTAATTTTCCAAAAACGATTATACCATAAAAAATTCAATTGAGACTCTGGTGGGGAGATGCATTTTCCTACCCCTCCTTGATTGTATCTACGTATTATTATAGATATAAAAGGTAATGTAATTTTATTTCGGTAGTGGCGGATCCAGAAATTTAATAAAGGGGAGAGTCTGAAAAATTGTATTTTTTTAAATTTTGATTACTGTCGTTATACAGCCCGTTGTAAGTCATTTATAATTTCCTTTATTCGGTAAAACCAAGCTAAAGGATTTGAAGTTAAACTTTATAATAACTCATTTTTCCCTCTTTTTTATCTCACTTTTTTCCACCCCCACTTCCCGACGGTCCTGGTGTTACGTTACGCGAGTGTATGCTAGCTTTACCGGAGTATAAGGATTAAGGAAGACAAGACGGATACAGAAAAATGAACCACAAAGAGGAAAAGGTCACCTAGAGGTTAGTGATTTATATAGTTGAATAGAAAGACATAGATTGATATAAAATAAACTGAAATTGGTTAATGTATATTATTTGTTTCTAATTATTCATGGCTTAGGCACTTGATATGCTATTGATAAGTCAGAAAAGTGTCTTAAATTTGGAGACATGTCACAAATTTTTTATTCTTATTACTCCTCGGTAACTCTCTTAGTCTTTTTCGCTTAAAGTCGTTACCGTGATAGTTCTTCTGGGTAAAACCACACATTTCGCGGTCCTACAAAAACAAATAGACAATATGGACGACGCTTTGATTGACATGCAGCTAATCGACATGGTTAGTTAATAAGGCTATTGTGCTGTGAACGTTTAAAATTATTTACTTTTTATTTTGTTTAGATTATTTTACTATTAGTTACTTTGCTTATGCCCTTTGTTAAGACATGAAATAGTTGTCTGGATTTTATATTTGTTATGACCATGTTAAAATAACTCCAGATAAAAATAAAAAAACCTACTTGATAAAATTTAAGTAATTTAAATAATAAGTAGCTACTGCATAAAATTGTGCACCTGGAACTCTTGTGTTTTTAATTTTCATCACATTATTTGAATTTTTGGAAATGGCAGTATGCAATAAACAGTCAGTAGCAGTAACTCTTCTATATATTTTTATAAAGGACAATGCTTGTATGTTCATCACATATTGTTTGTTTCAATGTAATGATTGATCTATTTTTCAACATTTGTCTCATCACTGTTTACACAGTTACCATAGGTTGTTATTTACAAATCTCCATAGACCTTGTTTACAAGTTACCCTGGATATATATATATATATATATATATATATATATATATATATATATATATATATATATATATATATATATATATATATATATATATATCTGTGTGTGTATTTATAAAGGGCAATGTGTTTTTGGTATGTATGTTCATCACATGCGAGAAATCCTGGAGCTATTTGTAAAAGTTTGGCTTTGATCTAGTCCTCATTAAAAGGTTAAAGGTAAAGGTTGTAACATTATGGTGCCACTAAATACACCTTTACACCAATCACAATACACTTTGTGGAATACACCTCAGCAGCACCAGGAACAGTTTGTGCATATGGGATAATATATATATATGTTTATGTGGCGACATCGCTCTTTTACCGACTTGGCCGCAAGCCATTTAGGGATAAATATTTATGCATAAATATTATTTATACATTTTTATTTATTATTATATTTATACATTTTTATTTAATTATATATTTATAAATTTTTATTTAATTATATATTTATAACTTTTCTCATACATGTGTACTTTTTTAAACTAATTTTTTCTTACCCTACGTATTTGATAGGTAGCTGGTTAAATTTTTTATATGTATTTATTTATTTTTTTTTAAATAGAAAAAATATTTTTGTAACCTGAGAAGTAATATTTAATTCTTTTCATAATTAGCTGGTATTCCGTTTTTTTTTTCTGTTTCCGTTTCGCCAAGGACAACATCGCCATGGATTTTACGGGTGTTCATCTATTTTTTACATTTGTTTTTTTGTCTTAGTTCATATTCTTGTATTATTGTTTTATTGTTTTCATTGTCGAACGGGTTCAGCATTTTTTTTATATCTCTCTCGCACAGTTATTCTTATTGTGCTCGTTGTTCGTTTCTTTTTTTTTGACAATATTTAGAGTGGCGTAAATCCTAAAGGACTTCAAAGCCACTGAAGGGTTCTTTGCAGAGGCAGCCATTTATAGGCGCCTACCCCTTTAGCAATGCGAGTGAACTCCTTGCTTAAGGGAGTTACGCTGGTGACGCCGGTGAGGCCTGAACTGCCGACCTAATGATCGACAGGCGAGCGCTCTACCGCTCTGCCACCAGCGCCTCTTTTCTTGAGTTGTTTGTAAAGTATTTGCTACTACTCATTTTCAGAAGTTCTTATCAACATATCCTTTCTCTTAATCGGTGCCTATTCCAGAGAACATCTGTTCCAGCTGTCGCCGTACGCCGAGGAGTGTCTTTTCCGTGCCATGGAATTGTTCTACAGCGGTGGTCAACTTGTTGACAAGATTGAGTGGTGAGCTTGAAAAGATGTTTTACGTTAATTAATTGTTTCCATTTATTTATTTATTAATTCCAAATAATTGTTCATGCCATTTTTAACTGCACCAATTAATGCGAACATCACATCGGCGTCAAACGGTACCGCCTATTTTGCAATAACGGTGATTAAATAAAAGGTGAATATTTAAATTAGTATCCGGTATTGTGTTGGCACTATAAGTTTCGATCAAGGTCTAGCCTGTGCCTCTGCCGATTAAATTTTTTTTTTTTTGATTATTCACCCCAATTTTGATTTTTGCGGCGCGTAGACGCCTCCGAATAGATGTAAAATAATGACCAAAGCTGGTTTATTTTCCAGTAACTAAAAACCAAACTATTTCTACGATTTCGTTATCACTTACACGAGTAATTTCAAGTTGTTGACCGTACTGCCTAGCGCTCGCGAGAGTTGTACGATCCATTAACAAGAAGAGACATTGCTTAGCAAGTATGCAAAAGAATGGCTTGAAGCCATTTATTTAACCACACTATAGTTTTAAGAAACTTCAAGTTATTTTCTTGTAATTCATTTTTTTTTAATTTTTCTTTTAGCCTTCTCAGTGCCATTGTAGCTGTAGTTGCAAGCAGACTTTTCCTGTGCTGAAAAAAGAAGACTTCGAAGAATAGTCATTATTTAAATGACTTTACTTTTACGAACGCTTAATAAAGGTCGTTCAATGTTGTTACGATATCGCTAATTATATACGGGGTTATCTGGAATGGTTTTGTAGTTTATTGAAAGATAATAAAATTTTATATACGGGGTTATCTGGAATGGTTTTGTAGTTTATTGAAAGATAATAAAATTTTATATACGGGGTTATCTGGAATGGTTTTGTAGTTTATTGAAAGACTAGCAGTGCCCGTAGCGGCTTCGCTCGCATGAAATTAGAAAATTTGAACCGCGCGTAGGATCAATTTTAGAGGTCTCGGCTCGGCCCGTCGACAACTTGGCCCAGCCCGCTTCTAAAACTGAAATTCCTGGCCCGGCACGGCCCGTCTAATATGGGCCCGGCCCATTTTTACATGCCTTAGAAGTTCTATATATTTGATGAAAAACTTTATGGTTTGGGCAGGGCCGTATGAAGACCCTAAAATAACGGCTTGGCCCGTCCGTCCTGTGATTAACTGAACTCATCTACTTTTAACCGGCACAAAACCTCAAAATACTAATTTTCACATCTGTAGCACTTACAGTTTTTGAGTAGCAGTTATTTTAAATTCAAATAACCCTTTTTCCACTTCACATTTGAGGTCCTGGAAACCAAATTTTCAAAAAATGTTGAAACACGTATATCATTATTTTTAGAGTAGAAACTAAATACTAATTTTACTTTTGTAGCATTTACAGTTTTTGAGTAGCAGTTACTTTAAAAACCAAGTAACCCTATTTTCCACCCCATATTTGAAGTCCTGAAAACCAAATTTTTAAGAAATGGTAAAACAGGTATATCATTATTTCTGGAGTAGAAACCAAATACTAATTTTTACTCCTGTAGCATCTACAGTTTTCGAGTAGCAGTTACATTAAAAACAAAATAACCTTATTTTCCACCCCACATTTGAGGTCCTGGAAACCAAATTTTAAAAAAATGGTAAAACACGTATATCTTTATTTTTAGAATAAAAACTAAATACTAATTTTTACATCTGTGGTATTTACAGTTTTTGAGTAGTAGTTACTTTAGAAAACAAATAACCCTATTTTCCACCCCACATTTGAAGTCCTGGAAACCAAATTTTCAAAAAATGCTAAAACACGTGTTTCATTATTTTTGGAGTAGAAACTTAATACTAACTTTTACTCCTGTAGCATTCACAGTGTGTGAGTAGCAGCTACTTTAAAAACCAAGTAACCCAATTTTCCAACCCACATATGAGGTCCGGGAAACCGAATTTTCAAAAAATGGTGAAACACGTATTTTTTTATTTTTCAAGAAGAATCCATATACCAAATTTCAAAATCTCCTCATTTTTAAATCCTTTATATTATTTTCGATTGTCTTCCCGTCTGTCGGTCACAAACTTTGAGTCTCAAAATTAACTCACTTCCCGTTATCCGATCGAGCTGAAATTTGGCACATCGACTTGGGCTGCGAGACAATTGAATCTATCAAAATTTCCGTTTGATCGGATATTGTATAATTAAGTTTTTCAAAAAACACAAAATTTTAACGGATTTTTAATTTTATAAAAAAAAATAAAATAAAAATCTAGGATCGTATATAAAGGATTTATAATAAAAACTTTGTTTTTATGGGTTAGTTTTTTGGTTTTTGAGATATACATTGTTTTAGAAAAAATTTTGTTTTCCAGTTTCTTCCCCTAGGGAGCAAAATTTTAAAAAATCCTTTCTTAGTGGATTTAATAAAAGTAATATAAGTTCCAAATTTCAGGTTCTTAGGATGAGGCATTTGAGCTCGGCGTTGATTATCAGTCAATCAGTCAGGACATGTTCTTTTATAGATATAGATAATAAAATTTTATATACGGGGTTATCTGGAATGGTTTTATATTTTATTGAAAGATAATAAAATAAAGTCTGAATACGTGTCTTACTCTGCAAATATTCAGAAAGACGTCCAGGACCATTAAAACACGGAAAAAGGTTAAACCAACGGCAAAAATGACAAAAACCTTGTTTCTTGATATACTGTGAAAACAGTTCAATTATTTGAGGACTTAAATTTCCTAGTAAAAGCCTTATAAATGAACTACTTCAAATGATTTGACTTTAATGTTTTCACTGAGTTTAATTTTCACTACTTGGTATTGTTAAATTTTTTCTCAATTGTCGTGAAACGTTAATCTTATACATCTTACCAATTTGTAGAAAATCATAAAACTTTACAAGGTTTAAATTTAGAAAAGATTTAATTTATTACTGCTAACAGATACGTCAGAGCATTCGCCATCCTACAAATCAATAAACTTTATACATATCATTAAATGTGATACAAATCACGAAATGTGATACAAATAAATAAATGTGATGTGATACAAATAAAAAAAGTATTCACTGCAATCCAAATTCAAGCAGCAAAATCCCATAAAGCATACGATTCTATAACAAATGAAACAACTGTTACTTATAGTTATTTTGGGCATTAACACCAGTTACTGAAATGACCTACATAGTTATACGATGCATTAAAAAAGTTTACAATTAAGTATAGCAATATTTCAGAAAGTTTGAAAAATTAGCGGATCGATTTAGCGGCAAATTCACATCCCCTAACAGACAACCTTTAAAAATTCTCAACAGTTTTATTTGCAAAAAATTACACATCCCTGGACAGTAAATCCGTTGAGCTCACCTGTACACCTGCGAAAATTTTCGACAGATTTATTTAAATATTTACATTTCCGAACAAGAAATCTTCTAATTAGCCCGTCGTAAACCTGTGAAAATTAATTGAACTTGGAAGCTTGCATCATCCCCAAGCAAGCTCCCATCCTATTCTACTTGAGACTTTGGCAAGCTTCAAACCTCCCAATTCTCGAGTTTTATTGCTTATCGGATATTTACAGAAGGAAACGAATTAGTAGATGATCCGAGAACGGCTGCTTCCATTCCTCTGTTGGACGAAGGCTAGCTGTGGACGTTCTCCTCTAAGAAGGCCTCAAAGAATGGATAGTCTTTGGCAGGTATAAAAGGGCGCATCTCTGAAATTTGAATGCAATATATATATATATATATATATATTGATAGTTCGGAACCTTTAACGTTTAAAAATCAGCTGACTGATCATTATTTTTATGTGCAATAAGCTATCATCATCAATATATATATATATATATATATATACACTGGACCCTCGATATAACACGTGTGTGGATAAAGCACGGATTCAATTATAACTCGGATTGGACGACGGATCACAAAAAAAAATACGTAATATAACAGTGGTATACAATATGCATGGTTTCACTATAACATGGATATGGATATAGCTCGGTCTTGGTGTTGGACACGAAAACCGCATAATATCGGTAATATCGAGGGTCTGGTGTATATACATCACAAACACGCGTAAATAAGATTTGCCTATATACGCAAAATCGATATATAATAGTTTGGAACCTTTGACGTTTAAAAATCAGCTGACTGATCATTATTTTTATGTGCAATAAGCTATCATCATCAATACCACTGTAATCATCATCATTATCAATACCACTGTAATCCTCATCATCATCAATACCACTGTAATCATCATCATTATCAATACCACTGTAATCCTCATCATTATCAATACCACTGTAATCCTCATCATTATCAATACCACTGTAATCATCATCATCAATACCACTGTAATCATCATCATTATCAATACCACTGTAATCATCATCATCGTCACCAACACATCGTCAATGATTATTATCACTAATCTACCTGGGAGCAGGTACTTCTTTTCTGGTCCGTAGAGTACGAGCAGCCTCTGACAAAACTCGTTGATGGACATGTCCGAATGCCAGGCCTTGACCAATTTGGCGAATTCCTCGAGTTCTTTTTCTTCCATGACGTTGTACAACTGGTTGAAGTAAAATGTTTTTAAATTTTATTTTTATATCTCAATTTCCTAGTGATAATTTTTTGTTTTGCAAGAACGGTCTCAAAACATCTTGAGTCGAGAGTTTCTAAAAGTGTATTATCTATGAAAAAAAAGTGAATTGAAGTAATCAGAGAACGAGCTATCCAACCAGAACGAATATGGATTGCTCATGAAAATATCGTTAGATCGTAGTTACGAAACGTGTTTATTGGTACGCACAGTAATAGGCATAGATACAAAAGATTTACACTCGTTTACGCAATAATATGGGTAGATACAAACTGCGAATATGCAATGCATGCAATGTATAGGATAGGATATATAAATCCTTATGACCTAGATTGAAATAAAACAATAAGACCTTCAAGCATTCTGTGAAAAAAGGCCAATAAAATCATCGTGGTCTTGAAGCAAAACTTTCCAGGTTAATATTAGCTCGAAAACCCACACAGGAAGCAAGCCGGGACACGAGGTTTGGGAAAACATCAAAACCTAACTTAGTGTGGAAATACAGGAAAGCTTAAAAGCAAATAATGATGATTCATTATAAGGAATATAAATTTTAAACTTAGTATCCTACCTTAGCCATGTCAGGAAATAATGAAAGTTCTAAAAACAAAGATAATATATAATAATAATTATAATACAATAATAACTGTAATATAATAATTTTAAAATAATAATAATTCTAATACACTAATACTTCTAATACAATAATATCTGTAATATAATAATTTTAATATAATAATAATTCTAATACAATAATAATTCTAATATAATAATTTTAATATAATAATAATTCTAATACAATAATAATTCTAATACAATAATAGAGAGTATACATTCTAGATGTTCTACCTTGGCCATGTAATCTCTTATGAGCTGCTCTCCGACGTTATTCAACTCGGAAGTCGTGAACGGAGTCGGTTCGAAGATGACGTCCTGTGAGTCCGCCGAAGTTCTCCTGGGTGAAGGACCTTTGTCTCCTGGGTCCCTCAGGTCCATGGAGGAGTTGGATAGACTGGAGAATGTAATAATAATAATAATAACATGGATATAGTGCATGGATAGACTGGAGAATGTAATAATAATAATAATAATAATAACATGGATATAGCGCAGTACAATGGAGTAGTCATCGCAAGAGCGCTCTAAAAAAATGTTAAAAACGTTTATCATTGTCGTCGGACAAGAGGAATTGAGGGAGGCGAAACGAATAAGAGATAAATTTAGCGGGGCACCGGTGGTACAGCGATGAGGCGTTCGCCTGTGGACCTGAAAGTCAGCGGTTCAAATCCCGCCGGCGTCACAAGCGCCCACAGGGGTGTGGTAGGCACCTATAAATGGCTGTCTCTGTGTGTTCTGTGAAACTGGGTCCACGAGTGAGTAAAAGTTAGATAAGTGATTTTTACAACGTTAAACACTGTCAAATTTTAATGGTGAAAGTGTTGAGAAAATGACGATAATAATCGTGGAGAGGAATGAAACGATTTGATGGAGTAGAGCAAGAGAGAAACTCACAAACTGTAACTGGGCTGAGTGAGTGCTGATCCAGCATGATCGATGTCTGATTTGCAATGAAGTCATATTATAATATGATGATCATGTAATAATATAATAATTATAATTCAATTACTTATATAATAAATATAGCCTAATTAGTAATATAATAAATATAACTGAATTAATAATGTAATAGAAATTTATCAATCATATGATTAATAGAAAAACTTTATTTCTAACAATAATGAAACAGTTTATTAGGATCGTTTTAAGAAAAATGTTATCGAAAAGAAATCAAACTCAGAGTACCAAAAACAGACCTTTATATACATAAATTACAAATATTAAATAAATAAATAATATTGTCACAATTATCATTATTAATTTAGTTATTATTTATTTTAATATCATTATTATTATATACATAAATTACAAATATTAAATAAATAAATAATATTGTCACAATTATCATTATTAATTTAGTTATTATTTATTTTCATATCATTATTATTATTATTATTATTATTATTATTATTATTATTATTATTATTATTATTATTATTATTATCATCATTAATATAACCAAAATTATTAACAATTCAATAACCTGCCACCCTGCTGGATTGTGCTTTGTCTTCCGTGTCGTACTGAGAGAAGGCATTGACGCGTTCTTTGGCATAAGCGTCCTCGAAAAACTGTTCGACCGAATTGCAAAGCCTGATTGCTGTCATCTGTTTTTTTTGTTTGTTTATATGTATGCAGATTTTTTTGCTGTTATTGATTTTTTTTTAATGAAATAATTGAGTTACACACAGCAGTGACATTATTACAAGGGTTAGTGTTACCCCGTACGGTAACTCATGGTGTGGTGCCACCTCTTTGTCGAAAACCATATTTTGCATTTTGGTGACACGTTTTGGGATGGTATCACCATCTGTGTAGTTCTAGTGATGCCACTGTTACACAACCATCATCATCAATTGCACAACTTCATCCCCAGCCAGCCGCGAGCAGGGTACCATCTAGTACCCTGGTATCGCCTCTCCTCTTCCCTATCTTCCCCCAAGTTATCACCTTGGTATCGCAGAAGACAACCACCATGTGGCAAATGAGATCTTCATCAGAATCCATGTTGTAGTTCTTTTTTGAGTCCACTTCGCCTGGAATGAAATTAAGTCGTTAATAATCGTTAATTCGATGGTTACGGTAGTCACGGTGATGGCAAAGTGGTCAGCACTTTGAACTCTGCTAGAACGTGGTTATTCAGTTACCTGTAAAGGTTATATCATCGTGACTCAACAGGTGAGGTACAGAGAAGAAGTGGTAGCATAAAAGCTGTTTCAATGATGTTGATGATAATGATCTTCAGATCAGTAAAAAATTAAAAAAACACACTATTTTGTATATAGACAAACTTGCACTTGATACCAGCTTTAATTTTATTTGCAAATAACAATTAGATTACATTTATTATGTTATTAATAATTTTATTTTCATTACACTAATAATTATATATTTTATTATAATAATTTATAAGTATAATAATTTTTTTATCATGTTATATCATAACTGCTATAAAGATACACACTAGCAATTGAAAAGAATGGCTGACATTGTTCCTATAATACCATACGGTAGCAAGCGGTGACGACACTGATAACACCAGTATAAATTTCTTCAAAACAATCGACCGCATCCACCACGTGTGACTACCCCAGTGGCCTCACCAGGGAGGTGAGGTGGATACCGCAATGGATGACTCCGTTACAAAATCGGGTGATACAAAAATGCTAAATATTACTATGACTCCTGGTCATCAAATTTTTTTTTGGAGGGAAAAAGTCCACGGGGTGAGCCACGAGGGGCGTGACATTGCACCGGGTGACTCCGACCTTCGTAATGCCACGCGTGCTTACCGTATTTTATTGAAATGATGTGCTGGTCATCTTCGAACACGTACGAAACGGAAGCGACCTGGTGGAGGGGCATCCTCACGAGGATGTCTTGGTTTTTATCGTTTGTTTTCACCTGGAAAGAAAGAGAAAAATCTCAAAGATCAATAATAATAATAATAAGAATAACAAAGAGTAATAATAATAATAATGTCAAAGATAAAATTTGAAATCATGGAGTGGCACAAATAAATCAAAAATTCTTAAAACTGAAAAATTCTATAAAAAATTATATGAAAAATAAAATCTAACTATATATATATATTCAATAAACGATTTAATTCAATTTTAAAACTAATTACAATCAAGTTTAAACCTTGAATCCGCTGCCATCCATGTGAAACAGGGCGTCGCCCCTATAAGGTTGTAGTCTCATCACCTGACCCTGAGCCTGTAAGTTATAATAAAATACAAATATTAATTTATTTAAATAATTCAACTATAAACGAGGTCGTATTGTATTTACATCTTATGAATATTAATATCAAGCTGCTTAATAAACGAGGTCATATTGTATTTACATCTTATGAATATTAATATCAAGCTGCTTAATAAACGAGGTCATATTGTATTTACATCTTATGAATATTTATATCGAGCTGCTTATTATTCAGCTAACCCACCCTGGCTCGATCGATGATCTTCATGACCTTCGACCTGCTGGTCATGTCCAGTTCGATGGAAACGTTGCTGACCGTACCCCCGTACTGTGTGGGATAAAAAATATCGCACAAGTTATAAACGATTAATCAAAATTTCAACCAAACCAATTGCTGCTGAATCATCATTAAAATTAGGCAGAAATTAAATCTGATAACATCATAGTATAATTTGAACTTCAAATAAAAACTATCAGATAAAAAATCATTTAATATAATTCATGTAATCACTATTAATAGTAGGGATAAATTCAATCTGATAGCATAATAGTATAATTTGAACTTGTATTTGATCAGATTAAAATAAGCATTTAATATAATTCATAAGCAATTTTTAAACTGAAATTAAATTGCTGAATCATCATGAAATGTATGTAGAAAAAAATCTTACTTAGTCATAATAATAAACTGTTACATTGATTATATAAAACTAAAACTTACCTGTATTTCAATTTCTTCCATTGAGTTGAGAGTTGAGGGAAAAAATGTGACCAGCTAAAATAGCCAGCACATAAAAATAGAAACTTTTAGGCTAAAAGTTTTAGCTATTTTCTCTCCAATTGTATTGGTATTTGTTTAAATTTGTGTCTGCGTTGTTAGTGCAGTGGAATCGAAAACTTTAAATAAAGCTATTTTTTATACATTAAAACGAAAAGTTAATTCAGATCTAAATATTTTTCAGCATGATAAAATTTAAAAAGTTATTATAAAATGCAACCATTTGATCGGGCCATCTCAACTTTTTATTTTAACTTTAATGTTTATTTTTTTTAAACAAAACGTTATAACTATTACCACGGCGGTATGCGATTTTTGATTCGCTATATCTTTATTAATTTTATTTTTTACACTATATAGTATATTCAAACTCAGAATTTGTACTTTTATTAAAAATATTATTAAAATTAAATTTTTTTTTGAAATTTTCATGCTACTACCTAGGATAGGGTCTATACATAGATATCTAGATAGGCTATATAGCCTTATTTGCTGTTTTTGTTTGGTTTTACGCGCGCAGTGGAGTTTTAGTTTGTGCCTCCTGACTGACCATAGACAAGAGATTTGTTTACATTTTTCTACACCAGCGGCTTGCCTTACTTCGATAAACAATTCATTCCAATTTTGCAGTTAACTATTATAAAGCAATGACAACTCGTTATTCTTTCAATATTTGTTTATCATAGATTAATTTATGACTTTCTATCAAAATTTCTTGGTTTCTTCAGCGCATACTTTAATTGTTTTTGACAGAAATGACTTTTATAAATTCCCTTGAATCTTTTGGTTTAAACTTTAAAACCATAACATTTTAAGAAAATGCTTTTATCTGAAGATAACTGATAGTCATATGTATCTATTTTATGCTGATAGTTTAAGTTTCAGCATAAAATCTGAATTCATTATGTCTTCAAAGACATTTTCTTAAAAGAGATATCTTAGACTTAGAACTAGATCCTGACTAGGTTAGATTAGCAATAATAGTTACTGGCTTTTTCTAAAGTACATAATAATTTTTAGAATTAACATAGATTATTGAAGTCACTACCAATTCTTCTATGCCCTGAAATGAATCTACCTGAGGCGATTGCATTTATTTACCTAGTTTTTAAGCAAGTAAAAAGCACTAGGCCAACTATCGAGTTTATATTTATTCCTTATCATTTTGCGATTACATTTGTGTAGTATCAGTTCAGTACACAGTTTCCAATAATGTTGAAATAGATTTGCAAAAAACTGAGGCAACAAACTATGATTTTACAAATGTTTTTATTAATACAATAAATTTTGTTTGGCTTTTCAATGAACAAAAACTGAAAATGGGACAAAAAATTGACAATTTAAGTTACTGTCCACTAAATAAAATTGTTTTAGTTAGTTTTTGTCTTAAACCTGAACTTTTAAGGTTTTGAGTATTAATTTTTGCTCGCTGATACTGTCTTAACTTAAAAAAACTCATAAACGATCGAATTAAGCAGTAGATAAGAATGATTGTCAATGCCATCCTGTGTATCTCTTAAGTTAAGTTTCTTTTATTTTAATTTCATCTTTGGCATTTGTGGCTGATACATGTTGTCTTAAAAATTTTTCTGCTGTCTGACATACCTAAAAAAAAAAGTTTTTTTTAAATACCATATTTATAAATAATTAATCTTAATTTTATCTTACTTTTATAACTGCAGAAGAAGGAAAGACATGACCACCTTTATTTTTCACCACTAGCAGCTGCAGTCCTATTTCATGTCCTTGGTTCATGTGCTCATCAACTAAACTGTATCTATAAAATTGAAAATATTATTTGGTAGTGAAAACACAGGAAACAAAAATTTATGACTGTAACAATTTATAATTTGAACCTGCAAACATTACATTCCAGTTTTTTAAATAGCTTGGATACAATCCAACCAGCTATGTAGCTAATTACATTTTCTATCAAGACTTGAGCAAGCTCTGAGTCGATTCCATAATCACCTGGTTCTTCAAACACTTCTTCATAAATGTTGTCTGTTTAATAAATAAGCAAATATTTAAGATTGGTACCAGCAAAAGAAATAACAATGAAAAATTTATTACAAATTTCTTTTCTTTCTTTGTGAAGATAATCAAGATAAGAAGTTTCATCTTGCGGCATCACATTCCCTGTTTTTCATTCTAGTTATATAACTATAAGTCAGTATTTCTTAATCTACTTTACATAATTTAAGTGTAAGCAAACCTGTAACATTGTTTTGAATGTATTAATTAAACTATAGTTTTTTAATCCAAACAATATTTACAGAGATTACATGAACTTGTAGCATTTGTTAACATAATTTTTACATCATAACCCCCACCTATGCATATCAAAACCAGTAAATTAAGACACACTTGTTTCAATTTAAACAAGTTTATTGAAATTACTAGAATCATAAATTGTGGAGTTGTTGACTAACATAACATTATAAGCATGAACATTTTTAATTTCAAATGATTTAAAATGGTGGATAAATAAATAACATCAGATAAATTTTTTAGTCAGATATCATAGTTGTATTATTGTTATATTATATCATAGTGAAACACAAATCAGGACCAGTATAACTGAGTATAATAAATAGGATATATGAGCTCGGGGAGTCAATTAACACTAAGTATAGTTCTTATACAGGTTTTTCAAATAAAAAACAGCAACATCTACAAAAAAACTAGAGCTTTAGCAGATTTGTCATGTATCGTCATAATACACCGGCAACAAATATCGCTCAAATGAGCAAATGTAAACAAGCTCAGGTTGAAAATGGCAGCTTTCAAATTGTACAGGAAATAGATTGATATGTCCCATCTATATATCTATGGGTCTATATATATGGATAGGGTAGGGGTAGGATTAGGGTTAGGGTTAGGAATTTTACCGATTGCAATCACGTCGAACCGCCGGAGCAATAGAGCGACCAAAACAACCCCGACGGAGCTACAGCTGATGACTAATACAGGTTCGTAAAAAGCGTTGTCATTATTTTTGTATACCAAAATTAATAAACAAACAAATTCATCTACTTTGCACTAGCTGGCTTAACCAGCGTTGCCCGAGGTTTTTAAAGGTTTTTCTATCATTTTTTCTCTCATTTTTTATTATATTTAAATGTAAACCGCTATGCGTCATTGTCAGGCTGGTTAATAAAGATTTATTTACTTACTTACTTACTCCCGCTCCCGTTCGATCTCTAGCTCTTTCTCGCTCTCCCTCTTTCGCTCCCGGTCGCTTTCCCGCTCCCGTTGCCGCTCTCCAGATCTCACTGGAAAGTTTTTGGGCCATACAAAAATGTAAAAAAATTAAAACTACCCTATATGTCCCCTAAAGCAGTTTTTGTTTCCCAAAATATAGAAACGGGGCCTCAAAATGTCCCTAAAAGCGTAAAGTTCAAACGTGTTTGAGTGGGTCCCTAAATGTCGTGAATTATTATTTTTATTTATATATTATATTATTAAATTTATTTAGCAAAAGTAGCTCAGACTATCCCACGGTCACCAGCTTTTTGAAGAAAAAAAAATGAAAAAAGGGTTTCGAAAATTGAATTTTTTTGGAAAAGAAGCTCCGACTACTCACCCCTGCCCTAGTCATTAGCTTTTATTGAAAAAAAATATAAAAAAGGTTTTTAAAATTTTTTTGGAAAAATTGGTGGATCCTGAAAACAACCCTGTGAACATTCTATATGGGTCCTATATGGGCTTCCTGGGCTAGGGATAACCTATATGGGTTGTATATGGGTCCTATGTGGGGTTCCTGGACTATGGATAGCTTATATGGGTTGTATATGGGTCCTATATAAGCTAAATGGGCTTTTGCAAAAGCAAAACGTCTATATGGGAGGTATATGGATCCCACACGGGGTTCATGGGCTAATTTATATCTGGGCTATAAGTGGGCTGAACCAAGTTTGTTTCAATTTGTTTGTTTTATTAATTGTATCAATAAAAGTTACTTGTTCTTTTATTTATTTTTTTAAATAAACATGATTTTCAACGAAAATTTTATTATCCACTTTTGTGAAGTTTTACATCATTTGACCATATTTGACTGACAAATTACGGAATTACGTTTCCCTATGATTAGGTTTGTGTAGTGGTATAGACACCGGCTTTAAGAAAGAGCCGTAGGACCAGTGTTGTTTCAGTTAGGGTTTTTCAGTTAGAGTATCAGTTAAAGTTAGCCAATTTAATATTTTTTAGTTAGTATTACAGTTAAAGTTAATTTTTTTAATTTTTTCCAGTTAATATTAGAGTTAATATTTTTTTCAGTTACTATTAAAGTTAGTATAACAGTTAGTATAACAGTTATTAATATAACCCGGTACTGATATTACTAAGCAAACGCTGTCTCAGATTCACTTCTTGTGCATCTGAATTCCATTCTTTTTTTTGCTAATAAAAACAGGCAAAGTAGTCTGTGCGCTATTCTGGTTAACCATGTTTTCAATATCATTTTCGATTAGTTTGCGCTTGGCCTTTAGCTTTTTGCGATTTGTCTCCAAAACCTCAAGTTCTTTTGCCACTTCTTTATGTCTATGACTTAGATGATTTACTTTTCAACAGAGCTCCGCAAGTTTCGACCATGTGAGCTTCCGAATCTTTTTCTCCCACACTACAAACCACGTTGCACCTGCTTTTATCAGTAGAGGGCTCGTAACTTAACGCAAAACTCCATTTTCTTGTTTTCGGCAAGAATTTATTTTTAACATTATTCATACGTCGTTAAATGCAAATAAAGCGATTAAAAAGAAAATCATAGTAGAGATAAAAGACACGAGTGGGTCCGGTTACTAAATATAAACAAAAAAATAAAATTTTGGCTCATTTCAGTATTGGATTTTCCGAAAATATTTTTTTTCAGTTTGTATTACAGTTAATACTTTTTTTTTACTATTAGTATTACAATTAAAATTAACATTATTTTTCAGTTAAAGTTTCAGTTAGTACTTAACTTAAATCTCTTTTTTCAGTTATTAGACCAAATTCAGTTAATGTTACGCTTAACTGAAACAACACTGCGTAGGACCCGGGTTCGATTCCCGGTACAGGCCCATTTTAAGTCTATGTTTAGCCCATATAGCCAATATAGGACCCACTTGATTTGGTGTGTCACCTGGGCACGGGTCCTATACGGACAGCCTATATGGGGCCCATTTGGGACTTGTATAGGTCCCAGGTATGAATGTTCACAGGGAAGTAGCCCCTCAAGGTTTAGCCCGATTTATCTGTGCTTTCCGAAATTGAAAATGCGTGGGTACAAGAGAACAAGAGGTCACAAAATCAAACTGGAGGTGCAGAGATAAAAAGATCAAATATGATCTACGACTGGAATGTTTTTCTTCATCGTCACCAGAGTCACTGCAATCTAAATCAACTTACCGTTTGAAAAAAGTTGAAGCCAAGTAGGGTGTACATTTTAAATTAATTCAAAATATGGACTGACTACTTTGTTTAAAGAGATATATCATGTACGATTTATTGATAAAACTTTTGATATTTTTAAATGTTTCAACGGTGAATTTGAAAACGGAATACTGTATTGTTCTAGGAAGGAGACGTGCTTTTAAAAAAATCAACTTTGTAGAACCATTAGAAAGACCTTAAAAGGCCTTTAGAAAAGTAAGACTCGGACTTTCTAAGTTAATTTAAGCGTTTAAAAAAAAACTTTTCAGCATAGTTTGATTGGCATAATTTATTTCTGATATTTTTATAGCAGGTTTGCACAATTTGAGAAATTAATTAAATAATTGAAAAAAAACTGTGTGGATGTTATATCATGTTTTTAAATTAACAAAAATTAATTTTTTTATTTAGTTCTAATTTCACTTTTTAGATTAAATATAAATGGTAATTTTCAATTCGATTCAATTCATCAATTTATATAGCGCTTTTTACAGCGAGGCGTTCAAGAGCGTTCGTCTACGAATTGACTATAGACTTATAATATAATATAATACTATAGAATTGACCGAAAAAGAAAGATTTTCAGCCACCTGGCGGAAAGAAATGAGAAACGCAGAAATAGTGAGAGAGAAAATGTGGAAAAGAATTCCAGAAAAAGAACACATATCTATTCGGATAACAACTTCAAAAAAAAAAAAACTTAGACTTAAACAATTATTTTAATTAGTTTGTACTGCTATCTGAAAATATCAACTATCTACCTTTTAAGGGCAAATAGATTTTTAGCCCGCGAGGTGAACTTATCAGCTAGCTATCACTGGCTATCAGAGCTGCTAAAGTAAAGCAGATAAACAACGATTCAGAGGTTTTAATATTTTACTTGGCAAAAATATTTATATTTCGTACACCACACTTGTTTTTCTACAGCAAAAAAGAGAGAGGAAAATACAAAACACAAAGCAATTTTAATAAAATACGTTTTTATTTGTGTATCTCTTTTTTTCACAATACAAAACAAAGCAAAAAAAAAAAACTTCCACAAATACGCCGTCACGCCACCAAAACAAACAAACAAAGAAATAAATAAATAACTTTTTCATAGTTTATATCAAAAATATTCATTACCGCTGTATTTCTAAGGGCGGTTCCACGTTGGGGTCTAATAACGTCCCTGCGGACCCCCTATCTTTTATGATAACCCAGCCTAAAAACAACTAGACACCGACATATCTTCGACTGCAAACAGCCCCCTAGACGCTGGCCAAATGATTCCCTCCCTCCCTGAGTATGTTGTAATTGAACCCAATTTAAATTAAACACTTGAATATATAACGGAAATGGGAACTGATAGAAATTCGTGAGAAACTGATTTGCAACAGCTGAAAATAAGGATCTTCTTCTATGTATGTAATTTAGCAATTAATACTTGAAAAGTAAATAAAAAAAAGTAAATAATAATAATAATAATAATAATAATAATAATAATAATAATAATAATAATAATAATAATAATAATAATAATAATAATAATAATAATAAATACTTTTTTATATGTACAAAAACAAAGGAATGGCAATGTTGTTGGCAAGCAGACTGCAGAATTTTTTTTATTTATACGGCCATCATTATCATCATCATCGTCGTCATCATCATCATCAGTAATCGTTGTTAATACTTATATACAAAAAAATAGTAGTGCCCATATTTATGTGTATATATATATCCGCATTGAATTTGCTCTATTATCTATGTCAATAAATACAATATAACGTTAATGTATGTATGTATGTATGTATGTATGTATGTATGTATGTATGTATGTATGTATGTATGTATGTATGTATGTATGTATGTATGTATGTATGTATGTATGTATGTATGTATGTATGTATGTATGTATGTATGTATGTATGTATGAATGTATATATAAATATTCGTTTACAATATGCAAAAAATATAATAATACTACATCAATGCAGTTAGAATGATTATTATAAAACCTTCATCATAAAAAAATTACAAACCTCAAAATCCATTAAACGTCTGTCTTCCACATAATAAATATTCATATAAATATAAAAGCAAAACAAAACAACATATGATTGTCCGAATGAGTAAGAAAGAACGAAAGGGGATTAAAAAAAAAGAAAAAAATAAGGAAATAAAAGGAAACCAATTTCGCAGACGAAAGCGCTTTCCGCTCGGAGCGTTGATATTTGTCTTGATTTCGTAATAAGGCCAGATTCAAGCGGAGAAATAAGCAACGCTGATGAGTACGATAACGATGACGAACGTCGTCGTAATATTTAAACGAATGTGCGGAGCGAGTCACTCGATTTTTAAAATACTCGTATGTCTCTGTAGCCGGCTATCCGTAAACCGTATCCGGCTATTCGTAAACCGTATCCGGCTATCCGTAAACCGTATCCGGCTATCCGTAAACCGTATCCGGCTATTCGTAAACCGTATCCGGCTATCCGTAAACCGTATCCGGCTATCCGTAAACCGTATCCGGCTATCCGTAAACCGTATCCGGCTATCCGTAAACCGTATCCGGCTATCCGTAAACCGGATCCGGCTATCCGTAAACCGTATCCGGCTATCCGTAAACCGTATCCGGCTATCCGTAAACCGTAACCGTCCGTCCGTCCACATCAGCATCCATCCATACGTCCGTGAATGGCATCTATCCATTCGTCCGTCTTCGAGTAGTGTCCATCAATCCTGCTTAGAACGTATCTATCCCTTTACATTCGTATAAATTATGCTTATGAATCTTAGATTCACGCACTGACAAGTAAATATATTATAATAATGCAGCGTCGTCGGTAATCGGGTCCCAAAGAAATGATAATTAACATAATTTATGAGCCCGTCATTACTCATTCATGATTGGTCAGTTCAAAATACGAGAGAGTGTAAAAGACCATCGACGATAATAGGCCGTATCGAGAATGCCAACGGTGTTTACAAAGAATAATGTAAATAACCAACAAATCCGTGACAACAAAACACAATTACAGATCATAATAATAATTCATAAAGCACGATTTTAACAAATAAATAAATGAATACATGAATATTCATAACCTAATTATAATATAATCTAAGCGAACGTTAAGTGGCCGACGCACGAAGCAATGAAGCTATATGAAACGATTTTTGTTGTACACTCACACACACACACGTACACACGCACAAATACGTTTACGACGGTGAATATATTTAAGTACTGATATAAGTATCGCCTCACTATACGCACGTTTTATGTACATCCATCATAATCATAACATCATCATCCATCATTATCACCACCACCCAGATATGGACATGGGCTGGCTTGGGTTGGGTTTGGTCGGGTCTACTTTTTTAAACATGCGTGGGTTGGGTTGAAATAAAATTTAAACTTTTTTACATGCTTTTATTATTTTTCGGTTGTCCGGATGTCCATGGGATGTCCGCTGACGTTTTAAAGTTCGGAAAATCGTTATAAAATTTGCCCACTTCAAGAATTTATAGTTTAATCAAACAAAAGTAAACCTTAAGAAAAAAAATTACTAAAAAAAAATTAAAAAAGTATATTGATAATTACGACAAAAACTTTTATCGTCATAGTAACTATAAACATCTTTTGCTTACTATTCGCCTGGGTAATATTTTTACAATGCGATGTTGCTATGAAATTTCATCACTCTCTTAAGAGCATGTTTTTAATTTTTTAAATTAATTTTCACTTGTTAACTTTGGAAATGAAATTGTAACTTTTGGATGGGCTGGGTTAAAAAGTTTAACTTTTCAGGTGGGTCGGGTTAGGTCGTTGGGTTGAGTAAGTAGTGGGTTGGGTCGCCAAAAATGGACCCCTGTCCCCCTTTTCCATCATCATCATCATCACCATCATCATCATCACCATCATCATCAGCAGCAGCAACAACATCGAAAACAAGACCAGCAACGACAACGACAACACAACGACGCTCGAAGAAGCCACGCTACTCGCTACAGCATTTCATAGCTGCTTCTGTACAGTTTAAAAAAAAAACAGTTTATATGAAAGTTGGTATGTGGGTCGGGTGGAACCGCGGGTGACCGTGCCCTATCCCTTATCACAATATAAGTTGTAATTTTGGTGATTAGTTGGAAAAAAAAATAATCCACCCCGTGTGTATGTGTTTGAAGAAGCAAACAAAAAATAACCGTTCTCGCATATTTGAATGAAGAACCAAATGGTTCATATTTCTGACTAGAATTTCATACATCTCAGAGTTTAAAACCAAATTTTTAATTCTGTGCTTTGTGCCGGAAATTCAACCTCCGAAAAAAGAAAGATTGTGCAAACCCACGTCTATCGATCATAAATAAATAAATAAATAATTTGAACTTCGTTTTACAAGCAAACCTGCAAAAACTTAAGCTCACGTCGACGATTCAACAGACTTTTTAAGACAACCATTCAACTGAAAACTGTTTGAAATAATAATGAATCGTATAATGGTCTTGAATGAGCTACCAGGTGATCGACTAATCGGCTAAACGACAGCAGTGCTGGTCAGCTGCCGCAAGCCCAGCCCGGAAGCATTCGACGTAAACAAGCCACCGCTACTGGCGGCAGAAAGCTCGCTAATAACTCCGCCTCCTGTTTTTTCGTCTCTGGGGTTGTAGCCGAGGTTTTTCCTCTGCAGAAACATGTGGATCTCGCGAAAAGTCGGTCTCAAGGAGTCGTCCTTGTTCCAGCATTCTTTCATCAAGTCGTAGATCTCCCGCGGACAGGAAGCCGGCTGTTGAGGGACGATGGCCCCGTAATTACCACCCCCACCGCTGCTTCCAATGGTGACTCCGGCGTTGCTACTTCCGCTGCTGTTGTTAGTATCACCCGGTACGGGAGTAGGGTTCTCACGACGGGCCAAACATTCCAGGTTTTCGATGACCTCGTCGTCGTCCAGGGCCGACAGGGGTCGTTCCTCCGCTAAGCTGAGTATCTCCCACATGGTTACCCCAAACGACCAGACGTCGCTTTTTGTAGAATAATGATTCTGTAGAATCATTATTATTTTATAAATATTATAGAATTATTATTATAAAGTTATTATAATAGAATTATTATTATAGAATTATAATTATAGAATTATTATTATAGAATTATTATAGAATTACATAATTAAAAAAAAAGACAGTTTGATTTTGAATCCCTCTTATTAACTTCACCGCCCCCGTTCCAGTCTTGCGTGTTTGTTTGTTTGCTTGCTTGTTTGCGTGCGGACAAATCTTGAAAGTGAAAATTAACCGACTTTCCGTCATCCAATTCAGCTGAAACTTGGATTATAAATTTGTTTTCCATGACAGTGCGTTCTATTAAATTTTTAAAAATTTTCTAAAAAATAATTATTATAACTTTTGGGTTTAAAAAATCGTTTTATCATTGTTCTAATTAACAAATCCAAAATAACTCATATCTAATTAAGAAAGTAAAACTGTAATTACTCAAAAATGATAAGTTAATTAATAACATTCACCAACCATCACAAGCGCTTCCCATGCCATCCAGCGTATGGGCAAGGGCTCCTGCCTGCCTGGTACTTGAAAGTAGTCCACAGCGTACGGACCGCTTCTCGTGACCTCGAGGTCAGCGACCTTCACCTGGTGACCTTCGTCTACGAGGCAGTTACGGGAGGCAAGGTCGCCGTGGACGTAGTTGAGCTGTTCCATGAATTTCATGGCGGAGGCGATTTGTGAGGCCATGTATATCAGACTGCCATACCTGGGTGTGTATATGTGTGTATGCGTGCATATATATGTGTATTTATGTATGTGTGTGCATGTATGTATGTGTGTGTATGTATGTATGTATGTATGTGTGTGTATGTATGTATGTGTATGTATGTATGTATGTGTGCATGTGTGTGTGTGTGTGTGTGTGTGTGTGTGTGTGTGTGTGTGTGTGTGTGTGTGTGTGTGTGTGTGTGTGTGTGTGTGTGTGTGTGTGTGTGTGTGTGTGTGTGTGTGTGTGTGTGTGTGTGTGTGTGTGTGTGTGTGTGTGTGTGTGTGTGTGTGTGTGTGTGTGTGTGTGTGTGTGTGTGTGTGTGTGTGTGTGTGTGTGTGTGTGTGTGTGTGTGTGTGTGTGAGGAATTTGACAGTGAGGCTTTGACTTGTGAATAAAGAAATAATAAAATCGAATGAAAGAAACTGGCATAGAAAAATTTGGATACAGGAATAAAAAGAAACGTGGAAAAAGAAGAAAAAAAGAGAGAAATAGAGAGAGACAGACATTAAAATAATTATAAACCATTTGTATATTTGGTTGTATTTATGGACGTTCAAATATTCAATTTTTAAATTTAAAACCACATTTAATAATCATGCTTATTTGTTATTAATTAATATGTTTTAAAAAATAATTAAAAAGTTATAATGTTAGATAAAAAAAAGGGCTTACGTTAGGCAGGTCTGACGTTCCGGGTCGTGAGGTACCAGGGCGCCCTCGAGAAAATGTCTCTTGAGGTACTGGTCCAGGTTGCCGAACCTGGTGTACTCCGTGAGGACGAGCCAGGGATCTTCGGCCGTACTGACACCCAGAAATTTCACGAGATTGAGCCCTCAGACGTGCAGATTTGTGGACTTCTGCTTCAAAGTTCAGCCTTGAAGAGGAGTGAAAAGAGCAGTGGGGAAGAATTTTTATACGTTTATTTAGTAATAAAAGAAGAACAGTATTCTTGTAAAGTAAAAGTATTTTGTATAATATTGTGTTATATACGTACTACAAATAATATTGTATTATATACACATAATAATATTTATTGTAATATATATGCATAATAATATATATTGTGATATATATATATATGCATAATAATATATATTGTAATATATCCACTACATATATATATATATATATATATATATATATATATATATATATATATATATATATATATATATATATATATATATATATATATATATATATATATATCACTAACCTACAAAAAAATTTAATGTACATTTATTGAAGTGTTTAATATAGTAATTTTATATAAAGTTATTATTGTTGCATATATAAATTATAAATGATACAATATCTATTACAAATAATAATATATTAAATACTAGCAGGGTTACCCGAATTTCTCCGGCGTTTTTTGAGTTTTTTTCTAGTTTTTTGCTCACAAAACGTAAAAAAAACTGTTTTTCATTTTAAATGGCTTAAAATTTTTTCCTCAATGAAAATTACCACCTTGCTAAAAAAAACTGTTCAAATTGTTCCAGTGGTTTGGATACGATAAGCGAACAAACACACACATACACACAAACTGTCACACACACCCACATTGCTTTATGTATATAAATAAATTTATGACAAATAATAATGCAATATAAATTATTCAAATAAATTATTAATATTAATTTATTTGTATGAATATTTTAAAGATATTTTCATAATTAAAATATTAAAAATAAAACAAATAAAATATGCGATAATAAAGAAATATTTTTTTTAAAGAAATTTATTTTTAGGTACATTTTCATTACTCATCCATTCTGTGAAATAATAAAAAAAATTCTGTTTGTGCCAACCACACAAAATGCAAAATACCTGAGGCAGGACTTTTGTTAGAATATAAACAGGAGAAGATAAGGAAAATGGAAAAAACAGAGAGAGAGAGAGAGAGAGAGAGAGAGAGAGAGAGAGTGGTGAAAAGAGAAAAACGGTTGAAAGAAAAAGAGAAGGAAAAAAGTAGGGAAAAAAGGAGGGAAAAGCATTATTTAAAAAAATATAAAAAATAATGAAAAAGGAAGCATCGTCAATGAAAAAATTAAGAAAAACAAAAGTGTTAAAAATAGAACTAAAAAATAGGAATGTTTTAGTTCTATTTTTAACAGGTGCTTCAAAATTTGATCAAATTTTCTCATCCGGACAAACAGCAAGTTAAGCAAAACGTGGTAAAAATAGTAATGATGATTGTGGCGGTGATGATATTGATGATGATGATGATGATGATGATGATGATGATGATGATGATAATGATGGTGGTGATGACGATGATGGTGGTGATGATGATGACGACGACGATGATATCGTCAAACCAAACCGAGACAGAAGAATTTTAATTATGAACACCCTTTAAGGAATTCCCGTAGTTGGCCACGCACCGTTGAAACACCGAATTGGAGCGGCAGAAATACGAGTTGCTTTTTTGTTTTTCTTTTTCAGCTCATCTCCTGAGGGATGTTTTCATTCAAGACAGCGTAAAAAACGCAACAAGCAACATTGTTTTTATTTTATTTTTTATATCTCTCTCTCAACAACACTACTCAACGAAGATAAGGATCTAATTAGAGATTTTTGTTTCGTCTTTGGAGTGTTTGGCGCGAGGAGTTACGCGCTGTTGTGGTCTTGCAACCTCTTGCTTGTTGTTTGTGTGGGATCAACGAACCTTCATTGTCGCTAACAAGTTCAATTTATTGTAACAAGCATAATTTTTGCGCACTGAAGGTATTTGAGATGTTGAGAAAATATCAACCTCAACGTGCAACAAATGTTGTCGGAAGATGACAGCAACATGCAACAAATTTTGTTGGAAGATGTCGGCAACATGCAAAAAATGTTGTCGGAAGATGACAGCAACATGCAACAAATGTTGTCGGGAGATATCGGCTACCGGCAACATGTGTAATCGTGATTTTTTTTTCAATTTTTAAAGTGCTTTAAAATCAGACAAAAAGATTATAAAAAGCACTCAACCAAGTCAGCAAGCAAAATCAGTCGCAGAAATGATAAATGTAACTTTATATTTGTGGTTTAAATTGTCATATTAAAGGATAGGTGAGTGCAACAAATGTTGTTGGGAGATGTCGGCAGCGTCTCATACGTTGTCTCGAACTCAACAAGCATTGCAAGGCAAACAACAAGTAATTGAAAGCAGAAGTAGAAATTGGAATCACTAGGCTTTGTTATTTTGGGAAAACAATTTCTTTACCAGGTAGGTGAGTGGGTTGGCTCGATTGGCTGGAGTTGCTAAGTTATAATTTTGGAAGAACTTGGAAAATGTATGGAGAAAATATGAAAGAAAGTATGAGATGAGTATTGGAAAAATGTAAAAATGATTATTGAATATGGGAAGAATGTGGGAGTATGAGATGAATGGGGGGGGGTGAATATAAGATAAATATTTGGATATATTAAATGAATATGGAGAAATTTAAAATGAATATGGGAAAATATATAGGTTAATTTTAAAATAAAATTTCATATAATTTTATAACAAGTATTTTTAATATGACAAAATGGATGTGAAATAAAAAGAAAATAGAAAGGGAGAGAGAGAGAGATAAAAAGGAAATAGAGTAGGACAGACAAACAGACAGAGAAAGAGAGATATAGAGAAACAGAGAAAGAAGCAGACCATCTGTATAGCAGCTCACCTATTCATTGGATCTTTCTTCATGGGGAAAGACTTGACAACTCCCAAAAGTGTCTCCTTACGAGCATCTCCAATGCACGGAAAAGCAAGCGGCCCCTGCTGAATTTCGCAGACACAAATCTGCAATCGTTTTTTTTTCTAATTTTATTATTATAAAAATAATTATCATTATAATTTATTTTATTTTAAGTTAAACTTTAGAAATATATAACAAGTAAATTAAAAACGAATTTTTAAAACCAATGCTCTTATATGTAATTAAAACACAAATTTTGCAATCAATTTTTTCTTATATTACTCTTTTATTTTATATTAAAGTCGAAATATCTTAATTATATCGAAATATCGAAATTAATTAAAATTAACTAAATTAATTGACTTATTGTAAAACTAATAATTGAATATTGCATTGTCTTCTATTTTGAGCATGTATGCAAAATTTGAAAAAAATCTATCATCAGGAAGTGACTCAAAAATTGATTGCAAGATTTGAAACAGACAGAGAAACAGAGACGACGAGTTAATAAAAGCATTGGTAAAAAAACAAAAGTTTCGAGAAAAAACAATTAAAAATAAATAAAATAAAATTTAAAAAAATGATGATGATGATGGTGGTGATGATGATGATGATGATGATGATTATGATGAAGACGATGATGATGATGACGATGATGATGATAATAATGGTGATGACGACAACGATGTTGATGATAGTAAATGTAAATATATTAATAATTTTTTGAACCTCTCCAAAGCTACCGTCTCCTAGCTTTTCAATAAACTTCATCTTTCTTCTAGGCAGTTCAACTCGGCTAGAGCCGGGACTCGCTGCGTTGGTCGAATTGGTCGCTGTTACAGCCGACGTAGCAACGGCTGCCGAGCCGTTAGTCGGGTAGTTAGCCGTACACGGCGACGGCGAAGACCAGCCGGTGTCGAGAACGGCGTAGTGGCTAAACGGAGGATATTGAAGCTGATAGAGTATCGAAGAGGCGGTGTCGCTGACGATAGTCGAGTAGTCGGATGACGAGTTGGGAGCAGCCAGAGACTTTTGAGTTGACATGACGCTAGCTGTCGACTCGCTTGTCGGCTGCTGGTTAGCTGAACTGCTGGAGCGGCGCTGGTTGAATCGCTTCATTAGCGAAGCTCGCAACGTTACGGGAAAGTGTTGTTGGTGTTGTTGTCGCCGATTATGGTTACTGTTGTTGTTGTTGTTTTGATGTACGGCGGGTGGAGAAACTGATCCGGGGTGGCGAGATTTAACTGAAATAACAAACAAAAGATTAATAATTTAGTTAAAAAATACCGATTTTAATGTAAATTTTGTTAAAAATAAGATTAAATATGCATATTTTTAAAATTTAAATCTAACCGGTACCGCTAATCGGCAGCTCAGGTAGGCGTCGGCCCTTAACCGTAGAAACCGAGCTACGGCCGTGAAAGAAGTCACTTATAGCACCGGCGCGAGAGTGAGCGCTAGCGCTGAAGTAGCCTTTGTCACCAATGGGACTTCCGTTTATAGATGCTTTAACGGGGACTTCGCCGCTGGCGAGGACAGCCGGATAAATTGGCTCCCCGCCTCCGAAAGCTAAAATAAATAATTATTAAATATTTATTTATTCATTATTTTCATTTTTTTAAGACATTAAATTATTTTTTTTCTTCACAAATGAAAATAAAACAATAACCAACTTCTTGTGTTACCGCCACCGGCGGATCTGCCCAGTCCATCGGAATGAGGTACTGTGGCAGGCCCCAAAGTACCCGTACTCGGCACGGTTACTTCGCACTTCATGACCCTGTGGACGTACTTGTTCCTTCCGCGCCTCCTCCAGTAGCAGACGAGACCGAGGATGAGTAAGAGAAGCGACGTTGTACAGAGGGTCCCCACGATGGCCCCTACGTGCTCCTCAGAAAGCCCTGTTGAGGACGGGGGTGCAGGGCCTCGGGGTCTCTGAGCCTGATCTCCAGAGATACCGATTTCTGTTGTCGTTCAGAAGTAAAAACAGATGGGGTTTGAATGTGAAAGATTAGGGAAAAAAAGAGAGATAAAAAACAAGATAAATAGAGAGAAATGGAGAGAGAGAAAAATAGAGAGAGAGAGAGAGAGAGACGAGCTAAGATAGAACGAAAGAAGGAAGAAGACACGCAAATGACCGAGATAAAAGTTTATTTTGACTAAATTATACTCTGGCGACCATTATGTAATCATTATAATTATTATCACCGGTATTTCCGTTCGCCAGTCTTCGTCATTACATTCTCTTTTCCTCATTCAGCATTATTATTAACGTGGTGGAGGGGGGGGGGGGGGATAAACGACCCTGGGGCTCCCACGAGACAAATTTACAGCTCGTCATTTAAAACGGAACAGAACAAATCATCAGAATCTAATTCGATCACGATTCGGCTTTTATATATAGCATATTATATATATATATATACTAGAGATATTCCGTCAAAATGACGGATTTTTCAAAATTTCATTTTTTATTATTTTACGATTGCAGCGCCACATTTTCTTATCTTTAGGGCTGACAGTGTACAATTTCGAAATAACTTTTAATATTCAAGTAAATTATCATTAAAAAAGATTTACCTTACTTAAATTATATGAAAAAATATTTATATAAGTGTTTATTAATGTCATATATAAATTAATTTACCATAGATAACAGATCGTCACACAAAAACGTCTTACACAGACATGGGATATTATATATATTAATATATAAATCGGGGATCGAACCTGACACGTTAATCAAACCGAGAGAAAAGGAATTACATTCGGCCATTTAGCAATTATTGAGTGCACTCCACTTACACAGCCAACACAGCTATGAAATTTTATCATTTTTGCCTAAAACGGCATAAATCGAGATTTGTAAATAAGAAATTATGTTCAACTGGACTGATGAGATCAGGCATGGTCACAACAATTAGCTCTTAAAATCATTTTCTGTGAATACTAGCGAAATTAGCACTTAAAAAATTAGAACGGTTGGAGGAACGCTATATAAACTCCAATTGACTAAAACATGGCAATTAGTAGAACCTTCCAATTATGTCTAATTATATAATTATGAAAAAAATGTATATAAAACTTTTTTTTCCAAAATTATAAAATCGAGAGATAAATTTCCAGGCGAGTGCACAGGTACATCCCTGAAAAAATGCCTCATTAATTCATTGACGACGATAATCTGCGGGCTTTATATTTTCAAAAATTCCAAATGCTTTCGTTGCTCAATCTTTTTTTTAACTTCAGATTATATTTTTTTTTCATTTTTATTTTAAAATATAAAATCTGGATATAATTAAAATAACCAGTATTGATCGTAAATGTTATCTTTATATTATCTTTATTATCAATGGATCCATAACACGGATGCTTTTATGAACCATCTTGATTTACTTATTTTATACTTATTCATCTACTTTTTATTGTGTGTTTTTATTTTAATATTATTGCTATTATTATTATTATATTTATTTTTATTTATTTTAATTATTTTATTTATTTTATTATTGATTTATTTTTATGCATATTAATTGATTCCTGTGTAAATAACAGCGGTCTGTCTCAGGGGTGGACATGGGATGGGTCCATTTTTGGCGATCCAACTCAACCCGACCCCCTGAAAATTTAAATTTTCTAACTCAATCCAACCCACAGTTAAAAAATTTTTTTTTGGCATATAAAATATTTAATTTTCAAATGTTTTACAAACCCAACCCAACCCACGCATGTGTCAAACAAATTGGACCCAACCCAGCCCAACCCATCCAAATCCAACCTATGGGTCAATCCAACCCATGGCCACCTCTGGTTTGTCGGTTATATTCAAATAAAGTTAAAGTTACAGTTAAGTCATATACCCATGTACAGTGTACAGTGTACACAAGGCTTAAAGAAACGAGAGATCACTTGCGGGTTCTGAGGTTTTGAAAAATCCTACCACCAGAGGCTATAATTTAGAGGTTCAGACAGGTATACTCAAAGCGCACACCTTTGCGGCCAAGAAGTCTGCAGACTTTCACGCTACGTTAAATAATGTCAAATTAAACCGAATATAATTAAATGATTTTTAAATATAAAAAAATTTCATTTAATACGTTTGTTGTCAAACAAGGGAGTATCTAATTAACAAAATTCTACTACATTCAGAAGCAATGAAAAACGGGATTAGCTCAATAAATCAAATGATACAGAATTAAAGGCAAATAAGATATCTATGTATATAAATTATTTTCAATAGCAAGTGAAGAAAATTAATTAAGACGAAACGAGGTAAATTGGCGCCACCGATACGTGTTCGCCTGCGGGGACAAAAGGTAAAATGCGTTCCTCACCTGTGTCCGATTCCTCTCCGGGTTTGTAAGCGAGTAGTTGATTTATAATTGTCTCGTTGGCGTATTCTGAGATAAAAAAAAAGAATTAATTGAATAATAAATCAAAATGTATTTTATGCTTTAAATTTTATATTTTATTGCTTAAAAAATTGACTAACTTATACTGACTGGTTGATACCTCCAGAACGCAGCGGGTAATTTTGCCATCGCGTAACCACCTATTTTTTATTCTACTTTGTTCAGATAAAATAAACCCTTAGGGGTTTTGTTTCTTGGAATTTTTCTTCCCGAACATAACTATTTAATTTGAGACCTTTGCGAATTCTAAGAAATTTATTTAGAAACACTTTTTATAAATTACTAAATCTTCAAAATAAAGAAATATTATTATGAGCATTCCTTCAGATCGTATTTCTTCGTTTTTCTTGTTCATTAAAATTTATTTTTTTCATCATTTTTCTCTCTCTCTTCTCTCTCTCTTCTCTCTCTCTCTCTCTCTCTCTCTCTCTTTCTCTCTCTCTCTCTCTCTCTCTCTCTCTCTCTTTCTCTTTTTCTTTCTTTCACTCTTTCTCTTTTCTCTCTATCTTTATCTTTTTCTTTCTCTCTCTTTTTCTTTTACTTTTTTCACTTTTTTCTCTTTTTCTTTTTCATCCCTTTTTCTCTTTTCCTTTGCTCTTCTCCATCTCCTCCTTCACTATGACCATGTTAAATTAACAAGACAGGTACGCAACACACGGCGGCCGACAATTTCAACTCACCTGAATCAAATTGCACTTCGCTGATGACAATCCACTTGGAGTCGAACTCCAGCCGCAGTCGAACGCAGTCGCCGACGCGGTTCTCCAGCGGCACGGCTACGAGTCGCCGCTGGTCGTTGGTCGAGTCCCGCGAAGGCCTGAAAACCAGAGGCGATTGGAATGGACTGAGAGAAGCCGACGACGACGATGGTTCTCGAACGGCTTCTGGAAGCGCCAGGTCGTCGCAGGCTAGGTCGCAGTGGCGATCGTCGGCAACGCCTGCAGCCGACGCAGAAGCCGATCGACGATCGGAGCGACACTTACGGTCGAGAGCGAACACGAACGTGGCTGAGCGGAAGACGCGAATCTCACGACCGTTGTTGTAGCTATGTATCGTAGCCGAGTTGAAATCGCGAGCTTTGTCGAATCTAAAAAGAATTTCGACTGCACCTTTCGACTCTCTCGAGCCGCCAGAGCCAGAGCCGAGAACGTTGGCGGTCACCGTCGGAGAGAGCGAAACCAGTCGGTTGAAGTTGTTTATCGTAAGCGAATCGTTCCTCCATCCGACCCAATCGTAGCCCTTGATGCCCAAACTTTTAAGGTCGCGCTTGATGTTATCGCTGCCCAGTTCGCCGTCAGTCAGCTGGCCCAAGCCGTCGGAGAGGTAGCCGTTCTTGAAGTCGCCGTCGTAGGTGGCGTCGTGCAGCTCCATGTCGCTATTGCGTCGCTCCCCCTGAGGCATGTCGTAGGAGATGGTTCCGTCTGTTCGTGAGTGATTAAAAATTGGCTGGATAATAAAATTAAAAACCAAACAATGATAAACAAAAAAAAAATAATAATTTGCATAAACTTTCGAGAAGAGAGAATGCTCGTGAAAAATATTTCGCTAGGATTACCGCTGATGCTCTCTGTAATATATTCATCGGGGAGGTTTTTTTTCGTAGGTGGAATTTTAAAGATATAAAATGAAATAATCTAAAATATAAATTAAAATGAAAATAAAAGAAAACTGAAGATGGTAAAAAGATAAATAAACGAGATATGGAAGAGAATAAATTGAAAATATTAACAAACGAAAGAAACTGAAAATAACTTTTAAATCGAAAATAAATCGTAAAATACAGATAAGAAAATGAGACCGAAATCTAGAAATAGAAGAACAGAGAGAGAAAGAGAGAGAGAGAGAGAGAGAGAGAGAGAGAGAGAGGAGAGAGAGCGAGACATAGAACAAGACAGAGAGCAAAAGAAAGAGAGAGAGAGAAAGAGAGAGCAAGACAGAGCAAAAGAAAGAAAGAGAGCAAGACAGAGCAAAATAAAGAAAGATAGAAAGAAAGCAAGACAGAGAGCAAAAAAAGGAGGAGAGAGCAAGACAGAGAGCAAAAAAAGAAAGAGATAGCAAGACAGAGAGCAAGACAGAGAGAGAGATGTAATGAGACTCAAAGACACGAAGGGGTAATGCACCTCCTTCTTTAAGGATAGTATTATGAAACGGAGTCTCGCACGAGAACCCAGCAATATCTAGAAGCACCGAAACAAAAGAAAGAGGCAAAAAGTATTAACGTTTTCCCGGAGTATTTCCCGGGGATTCCGTAATCACTCGACTCCGAGATTAGCGCGGATTAGGCAATGTCGTTTCCTTCTACTGGCAAAGCTCCCATATTTGATTTGTTTCTAAGTATCTCTCTCTCTCTCTTCCTCTCTTTCTCTCTTTCTCTCTCTTTCTTTCTCTCTTTCTCTCTCTCTCTCTCTTGCTCCCCAGCTCTATCTACATGTATGTTTCTTTATTCGTTTTAGTGTGTTTTCTTTTTATCTAACTCACTTTGCAAGACTTTCTGTCTCTTCATAATATACTTTCCACCATATTTTTTTCTTTCTGATTTATCCGTTAAAAGAAATACGCCCACGATTTGCAGAGTCAGTCCAGCCAGAGGTCACTGACTTGCATCATCAACCTTGACATTGTCATGACCGACCTTGAACTTTACCGTCAGTTTCTCTCGACAGATTTCTGTAACTTATCAATCAAAATTTCTCAGCAAAGAGGAATGGTTTGCTGAGGTGGCAGTTGTAGAAGTGGTGAAGAAAGAATGGCAGAGGGATGGTAAAAGTGTGGTAGTGGTAGTGGTGGTGGTAGTGGTAGAGGGGTGCTAACGGTACCGGGGGTGGTTACGATAAAAGTTTGTTGAGGAGATGGCGATGAGAAAAATTCAAACAGATACAGCTAATGTACGATGTCTGAGACCGCGCCAGTTGCAATTAGGTTTACACATATATATATCGTGGCGTTCCAGTGGTTGTTTCAAGTGGAAACTGGTAGTGATGATGTTATACATGGTGTTAGTGGTACATTACGATGTATTATCGCTTCTGAGGTGTAATGTACCACTAACACTATGTAATATCATATACTATCACTACCATGTAATACCGCTTCTGAGGTGTAAAGATAGTATACGATATTATATGGTAGTGTTAGCATACGAGATTACATGGTAGCGATAGTATATGATATTACATGCTGTTAGTGGTACATTACAATTATCGGCAGCAATATAACATGGTAGTGATAGTATATGATATTACATGGTGTTAATGGTACATTACAACTCAGTAGCACCATGACATGGTAGCGATAGTATACGATATTACATGGTAGTTATAGTATAAGATATTACATGGTAGTGATAGTATACGATATTACATGGTAGTGATAGTATAAGATATTACATGGTAGTGATAATATAAGATATTACATGGTAGTGATAGTATAAGATATTACATGGTAGTGATAGTATACGATATTACATGGTAGTGATAGTATAAGATATTACATGGTAGTGATAGTATAAGATATTACATGGTAGTGATAGTATAAGATATTACATGGTAGTGATAGTATAAGATATTACATGGTAGTGATAGTATACGATATTACATGGTAGTGATAGTATAAGATATTACATGGTAGTGATAGTATACGATATTACATGGTAGTGATAGTATAAGATATTACATGGTAGTGACAGTATACGATATTACATGGTAGTGATAGTATAAGATATTACATGGTGTTAGTGGTACATTACAACTCAGTAGTAACATGACATGGTAGTGAGAGTATGCCATATTACATTACATATAATGAGATATACGATATTACATGATAGTGATAGTATATGATATTACACGGTGTTAGTGGTAAATTACATCTCAGTAGCGGTATTACACGGTAGTGATAGTATAAGATATAGTGGTAGTGGCACAAAATGATAATTTTGATTAATATCACTTTGACATAATTTTTTTTCAAGTTAAAATTTTCTCTCCACATCATTTCCAGTGAGGTTTCAACCGGAAAAGGAAATAAACGAGATTCGAATTTCCGGCATGAACGGAAGTAGAAATTATTTTTCTCGTAAAATTTTCAAATTTATTTAAAAACGCTGTTTTTATCGGTTGGAAGATACATATATACATACATACATACATACATACATACATACATACATACATACATACATACATACATACATACATACATACATACATACATACATACATACATACATACATACATACATACATACATACATACATACATACATACATACATACATACATACATACATACATACATACATACATACATACATACATACATACATACATACATACATACATACATACATACATACATACATACATACATACATACATACATACATACATACATACATACATACATACATACATACATACATACATACATACATACATACATACATACATACATACATACATACATACATACATACATACATACATACATACATACATACATACATACATACATACATACATACATACATACATACATACATACAAACACACACACACACACACACATACATACATACATACATACATACATACATACATACATACATACATACATCTATATATATAAAAGAACATGTCCTGACTGACTGACTGACTGACTGACTGACTGACTGACTGACTGATGACTGACTGATAATCAACGCCGAGCTCAAACGCCTCATCCTAGAAACGTGAAATTTGGAACTTATATCACTTTTATAGCGTAAACATCCGCTAAGAAAGGATTTTTGAAAATTTTGCTCCTGAGGGGAAAAAAACTGGAAAACAAACTTTTTTCTAAAACATTGTATATCTCAAAAACCAAAAATGAGGAAATTTTGAAATTTGGTATATAGATTTTTTTTGAAAAATAAAAAGATACGTATTTCACCATTTTATGAAAATTCGGTTTCCCGGACCTCAAATGTGGGTTGGAAAAATGGGTTA
>OZ022238.1:484522-507022 GCA_963978895.1 Erpobdella octoculata | reverse complement strand
TGTTGTTCCGTTGAGAACTCCGTGCAAAGATGGTGACTTGGAAGAGAATGTTGATGCTCTCCAATGAAGATGCAATTCCTTTTAACAAGGTGTCTCTCTCCCTTTCTCTCTCTGTCTTTCTCTATATTCCTTTCTTTCTCTGTTTATTTTATTCTTTTTCTTTCTCCCTCCCCCCTCTCGCTTTCTCTTTCTTTTTGTGTCTCTATTTCTTTCTCTGTTAATTTTTTTTCTCCCTCATTCTATCTCTCTTTCTTTTTCTCTTTGTATATCTCTGTCTTTCTTTCTCTGTTTCCGCCCTCTCTCTCTCCCTCCCTCTCTGTCTCTCTCTTTCTCTCTCTGTGTTTCTATGTTTTACTTTATACTTCTCCCCTCCTCACTAACTCTGTTTTTGTTTTCTACAAACGGTTTCTCTTCCCTCTATTTGTCTTGTCCTTTTCATTCGTCCGTCCATTTATCACTATCCTCTCCCTTTTTCCTTCTCTTCATCAACCAATCCGAACTTACTTCTTGTCTTGGAAGAAAGATGGAAACGTTTCTTCTGTTTATAGTCTTTTCCTTCTACGACTCCTCTAATAGTAGTAGTAGTAAGTAGTAGTAGTAGTAGTAGTAGTAGTAGTAGTAGTAGTAGTAGTAGTAGTAGTAGTAGTAGTAGTAGCAGTAGCAGTAGCAGTAGCAGTAGCAGTAGCAGTAGCAGTAGCAGTAGAAGTAGTAGTAGTAGTAGTAGTAGCAGTAGCAGTAGCAGTAGCAGTAGCAGTAGCAGTATCAGTAGCAGTAGCAATATCAGTAGCAGTAGCAGTAGCAGTAGGTGCAGTAGCAGTAGTAGTTATTATTATTATTATTATTTTTTTTTTATTTTATTTTTCTTGTTCTTCTTCTTCCGCCATGCACGAACGGAGAATGCCACCGGTGTCTTCAGTCCGCAAACAAATGTCTCCATTTATCTTTTTCCGTTCGCGTGCTCCTCTATACGTATTCATCTAATATACGTCTGCGTATTCGTCTAATATACGTCTGCGTATTCGTCTAATATACGTCCGCGTATTTGTTTAATATACGTTCGCGTCTTCGTCTGATATAAGTCTGCGTATTTAATATACGCCCGCGTATTTATTTAAAATAGGTTCGCGTATTCGTCTGATATAAGTCGGCGTATTCATCTAGTATACGTCAGCGTATTCGTCTAATATACGTCCGCGTATTCATTTCCCATTTCAATTCTAAATGTACTCATACACATTTCTAGCATTTCTATATACTCGACGTATAATACGTCCGCGTATTCGCCTCCACATGTCCGTCCACGTAATAATTTATAACCATTAGTAAGTATGTCTAGCGTTTTTACAAACTTTTATTTAGGTTACAATCTCTGTTTGTGTGTGTGTGTGTGTGTGGCTTTCTCTGTACACAAATCTTGCACGTAAAATTTAACCAGCTTTTTGACTAGCTAGGAAGCTGAAACTTTCAGCATAGCTTTATATTGGATGACAATACATGATTCAATTAAAAAAAATTAATTTGAACATCTTTCGTATTTCTAAATCGAGTGTATTTGAGATCAAAGTTTGTGTTGAAAAACTCGTTTTTTCCTTTACTTGTTTTCCTTCTGTTTGCACGTAGTCTATCCGTACGCAAGTTCATTAGTACTTAAGTCTATCCGTACGCAAGTTCATTCGTACGTAAGTCTATTCGTACTTAAGTCTATTCGTACATAAGTCTATTCGTACTTAAGTCTATTCGTACATAAGTATATTCGTACTTAAGTCTATTCGTACTTGAGTCTATCGTAGTTAAGTCTATTCGTACTTTAGTCTATTCGTACTTAAGTGTATTCCTACGTTTGTTTATCCGCCAATCCGTAGATTCATCTTCGATCTATATTCATCATTAGACTTTCAACCGACTGGATCGCAGAATCAGTTGACTCATCAGTCCGCCGATCCATCCCGTCCGCTTCGGTCAATCGTTCCCATACGTCCGCGTTCGTTCAGCGGATGGCAAGAAAAATATGATGGATGTACTTGGTGTCAACTCGACAGGTCATGACAGACTATGTCGTAGCAGTCCGTCCGTCTTTGATGTTGAAGAAGTTTTGTTTTTCAGTCGTTTGTCATGTTTTTTTTAAAGAAAAAAAGATTTTTTTAGAAAAAACGAGTAGCTATTAGTAGAAGGATGATGGAGGGATGGATACGAAAAATGGGGATGGAGATGGATAAGGAACAAGAGGAATGGATAGGAGTAGAAGAAGATGTATCAGACGTCGACATTGGTCTATTTTTGGCGACCCAACTCAACACACCATTTTTCTCAACCCAACCCGACCCGACTGAACAGTTAAATTTTCTGACCTAACCCAACACACAGTTAAAATTTATTTGTTAACTTAACAAGTAAATTAAAAACGAATTTTTAAAACCCAATGCTTTTTATATGTAATTAAAACACAAATTTTGCAATCAATTTTTTCTTATATTACTCTTTTATTTTATATTAAAGTCGAAATATCTTAATTATATCGAAATATCGAAATTAATTAAAATTAACTAAATTAATTGACTTATTGTAAAACTAATAATTGAATATTGCATTGTCTTCTATTTTGAGCATGTATGCAAAATTTGAAAAAAATCTATCATCAGGAAGTGACTCAAAAATTGATTGCAAGATTTGAAACAGACAGAGAAACAAACAGACAGACAGAGAAACTAACAGAGACGACAAGTTAATAAAAGCATTGGTAATAATAATAATAAAAAAAAACAGCGGTCTGTCTGTTATATAAAATAAAGTTAAAATTATTAGTTATTCACTCATCGCTACACCGATGTATTCTTTCCACAAAAAAAAGAGAAAAAGTTATTCCATTCACCTTTCCAGGTGCAGCCGTAAAGTTCAACTCTGAGGCAGACCTGCTTCGGCTGGATGGAGAAGGGAACGAATCGAATCTTCTTGGCAATGATCGGTGGATCGAGGTCTTTCAGCTCGGCTATATAGGTGTTCGAGTTTCCTTGCAGGATCTGTATATAAATAAGTGAAAAAGAACATAAACGAACCACCCACACACACATAAGACAACAGTCGTGAATTTATTAGGTCTGTATGATTTAGTTATTTTTTAATTGATTAATTGTGATTTTTAGTGAATCAATGCTTGTGCGTAAATTAACTGAAACGAGTTAGAAAAGAAGTGAAATGTTTTGCAAGAGAAAAACAAACAGCAAAAAAACGAAAGAGAAAGAGACAGGCAGAGATACAGACAGAGATACAGACAGAGATACAGACAGAGATACAGACAGAGATACAGACAGAGATACAGACAGAGATACAGACAGAGATACAGACAGAGATACAGACAGAGATACAGACAGATATACAGACAGAGATACAGACAGAGATACAGACAGAGATACAGACAGAGATACAGACAGATATACAGACAGAGAGATAGACAGAGAGACAAGGAGATCTACTTAAATAAGTGGGTAGATAGGGTCGGTGGACACGTGGAGCTGGTGGGTACGCGAGCTAGTTGGGTGCATGGGGTAGGTGGGCACAAGGGGGGGGGAGAAGGTGGGTACGCAAGTAACAGGGTAGTTCGGGGGCAGGCAGGCAGGCAAGCGGGTAGGCCGAAGCAGCACAGACACCTCATATTTAATTAGGCATGTAGGAAGGAGGAGCATAGGTGAAATAATGAATTGCAGAGACGAGAAATTCTCATGTTCACACCTTCATCTTTTCCGACACCTTTTCTTTCTTTATTACGGAACTTCTATATTCCTCTTACGCTTCTCTCTCTCTCTCTCTCTCTCTCTCTCTCTCTCTGTCTATGCTCTCTCTCTCTCTCTCTCTCTTGCTCTCTCTTTCTCTTTCTGTCTATGTGTGTGTGTGTGGCTCTCTCGCTTGACAGGCCTGCAAAAGCTTATTTTTTAAAAATTAGCTCATTTATTTTTTCTCTGAAAATAATTTTATTTTATTTTTTTAAACTTTAAATTTCTGTTTTTTTTTTATAGAAAAAAAGACTTTCCTTTTAAAGCTCGCCTTGAGCTCGTGCGATGACAAGTTTAGTCCCTGATAAGTGATGCATTTGCTGCTAATTCCAGCGCCACCTGGAATTAACGCACGCTGCACCTGCTTCGGAGGAGAAAGAGAGAGAGAGTGAGAGAGAGAGAGAGAGAGAGAGAGAGAGAGAGAGAGAGAGAGAGAGAGAGAGAAAGAAAATGAGAGAGAGAGAGAGAGAGAGAGAGAGAAAGAGAAAAAGAAAATGAAAAAGAGAAGAGAACAAAAAGACATAGGTGACCAAACTGGGGTGTATACAAGCGTGGGTAGCAATGTTAAAGCAATGCGAGAATCTACAGGCAAGAAAGATGTTGTTTATTTTCGTGGCATTTAATATTATTATTACTTTGTATACATTATAATTCATTCATCCGTCCGTCCGTCCGTCCTTCAGTCCATCTGTCTGCCCGTCCATCAGTTTGTACGTCCGTCCGTCCATCCATCCATCAATCAGTTCCGTTTTATAGCTCTTTATAAATCTTTTTTTGTTATTTTTCAAGCCGTTTCTATTTCCATAATTTCATAGAACTCGGATTGACACTTCCTCCGCTCCGGTTGAATGATCACACAATAGATGTGATAAACTGTGCAGATGTGATAAACTATGCAGATGTGATAAACTGTGCAGATGTGATAAACTGTGCAGATGTGATAAACTGTGCAGATGTGATAAACTGTGCAGATGTGATAAACTGTGTAGATGTGATAAACTGTGTAGATGTGATAAACTGTGCAGATGTGATAAACTATGTAGATGTGATAAACTGTGTAGATGTGATCAACTGTGCATATGTGATAATCTGAGTAGATGTGATAAACTAGCGCAGCGTATATTTCAGAGCTACACCATTGTCATCACCACGATCAGGGTTGCCATCGTTATCAATCTCACAACTATCACTATCGTTACCATCATTACCACCATTACCATCATTACCATTATTACCATCATTACTATCATTATCATCATTACCATCATTATCATCATTGCCATCATCATCGTCGTCATCGTCATCATCATCATCATCACCATCATCATTAAGGTTGAGATGGAAACTTAAGAGAGATCCATAAAGTTCACCCTCAGGATGCTGATGGGACCCAGGGGAGCGGGGACTTCTATGGGAATTTAAGTCATCTGAAAGGTTGCTGAGCAAGTGAGTGGGTGTGAGCGAGCGAGTGAGTGAGTGAGTGAGTGAGTGAGTGAGTGAGTGAGTGAGTGAGTGAGTGAGTGAGTGAGTGAGTGAGTGAGTGAGTGAGTGAGTGAGTGAGTGAGTGAGTGAGTGAGTGAGTGAGTGAGTGAGTGAGTGAGTGAGTGAGTGAGTGAGTGAGTGAGTGAGTGAGTGAGTGAGTGAGTGAGTGAGTGAGTGAGTGAGTGAGTGAGTGAGTGAGTGAGTGAGTGAGTGAGTGAGTGAGTGAGTGAGTGAGTGAGTGAGTGAGTGAGTGAGTGATTGATATTTAAAAAATCGTGAATAGGAAAAAACATCCTTGCCATTGCCCCTGGAATACATGGGTACGTGCTTTTCGCACGTTTCAACGGTTTCTTTTTCGGAAATCGTCATTCATTCGTTTCTTCACTCCTTCCTCTTTTACTCATTTACTTATTTCTCTCGCTCACTCCTTCTTTCACTTCTTTCACTTTTCCTTTCAGTTTTCTCATTCCCACTCTCACTTAATCCTCTCACTCCTGCTCTTACCTCTCTTTTCACTTCTCTTCCCATTTCTATTCTCACTCCTCTTCTCACTCCTTTTCTCACTCTTCCCCTCACCCCCTCACTCTCCTCACTACTACTTTCACTCCTATTCTCACTTACTCTTTTCACTTCTATTTTCACTTCTCTTTTCACTTTCTCACTCCCCTCACTCCACTCACTACTGCTTTCACTCCTATTTTCACTTCTCTTTTCACTTACTCCTCTCACTCACTCACTCCTCTCACTCCTACTCTCACTCACTCCTCTCACTCCTACTCTCACTCACTCCTCTCACTCCTACTCTCACTCACTCACTCACTCAACCGCAGACCGACTCATCCGGCACACGTCAGTTTTTTCGCGATCGAAAAAAAATCTTTTTTTTGGACTCTCCAAAAATAACGAAAAAAAACAAATTGAGAGAGAAAAAAATGGAAACAAAAAAATTGCAAAAAAAGAAGAAATTCAGTGAAAGAAAAAGAGAGAGAGAAAGAAAAAGAGAAGAAAAAGGACAAAAATAGAGAAAAAAAGGCGGGGGGAGTTGTAGATTAAAGAGCACCATGTCATCCATTCTTTTTTTCGCTTCGTTCCATTTCAAAGCGGAATGTCCTCCTACTTCTCTTCTCTCTTTTTTTCAAAATATTTTTTTCTGATGATGATGATGATGATGATCATGATGACGACGACGACGACGATGATGATGATGATGATGATGACGGTTGTGATGAGGGTGATGGTGAGGATGATGCTGACGATAATTATGATGGTTGTGGTGGTGGTGGTGATGATGGTTATAATGTTTGTAGGGATGATGATGATGATGATGATGATGATGATGATGATGATGATGGTGATGATGATGATGATGATGATGATGATGATGATGATGATGATGATGATGACGATGATGATGACGATGACGGTGGTGGTGATGCTGACGATGGTTGTGGTAATGATAATAATGGTTGTGGTGGGAATGATGATGATGATGCTTGTGGAAAAGGCGGTAGTGATGATAATGATTATGACGCGACAGCAGATGACGGACGGAACGATGGTGGACGTAGCAGATGGAGTGACGGAGGATGGAGATAAATTTTTATAGCGTCAGACATCCATGCCGGTTTAATGGGCGGTGCTAAAACAAAAGACCCAACCAAGCCCTAACGACCTAATTAACGTATGAACACGCAAGACTATTCTCCTCTTTGTTTTCTCTCTCTCTCTCTCTCTCTCTCTCTCTCTCTCTCTCTCTCTCTCTCTCTCTCTCTCTCTCTCTCTCTCTCTCTCCTGTCTCTCTCTCTCTCTTGCTCTTGCTCTTTCTCTTTCTTTCTCATTTTTTCTCTCTCTCGTTCTCTCCCATAATCTTCTTCTCTATCTCTATCTCTTTCTTTTTTCCGGGTTCGCGATAGTTGTATTTTCTTCAATGTTTGTATGTTCATAATTGCTTGTATGTTCATCACTGTTTGTATGTTCATAATTGTTTGTATGTTAATCATAGCTTGTATGTTCATAATTGTTTGTATGTTAATCATTGTTTGTATGCTAATAACTCTTTCTTATTCATTCACTCACTCTGGTATTCTAGCTAATATAAGAATTAAAAAATAAATATAAATTTTATTCATACGAGATTAATGTCAAGAAAGAAAAAAATAACTCACGGCAACATTTCAAACAATTTAATTACTTTCATTTTACCTTTAATTATATGTAAATTCAATTATTTTATCTAAGAGATTAGAAATTTTTTAATGAATTTTCTATTTTCTCTCCATCTCCTTTTCCCCTTACTATAACTATCTATGTGTTTATGTCTGTCTATATCTTCCTATGTCAGTCTCTATTTATTTTCTCTTTCAGTTTCTGTCACTCTATGTCTCTCTATTTCTTCCTTTGTCAGTGTGTGTCTTTCTATATCTTTCTCTTTCAATCTCTGCTTCTTTATATCTCTTTATCTCTTTCTCTGTAAGTGCGTAGTGCGTGTCTCTAGATATTTGTCTTTGTCTCTCTTCGTGTCTCTAGATATTTGTCTCTGTCTCTCTTCGTGTCTCTAGATATTTGTCTCTGTCATTCTCTGTCTCTCTTCGTGTCTCTTTCTGCTGCTGCGTGCCTTCTTCACTCTCCAGTCTCGCCGTCCAGCCAATGAGGCTGAGTACAATTAGCATCACTTTAACCATCGTTAGAGGAAAAAGAAGCAGCTCGTTAGAAGCTCTGTGGATGATTAAGTGAGTGAAGTTGAGAGGGACGGGGTGAGGGTGGGGGGGGGGGGGTGAGGAGGGGGGTGTTTCTTACTGTACGTGCGGGAAAAGGCATAAAGGAGTGTGTGAAAGAAGTAATGAGTGAATGGGAGTGAGCAAGTGTGAGTATGAAGGTCTGCGAGTGAGTGAATGAGTCGTCACCTCCACCATGGCCATCACCATTCCCAACATCGTCATCACTGATATCTACTAGTTGTGATGAGTGAGTGAGTGGGTTGGTGGGTGAGTGAGTGAGTGAGTGAGTGAGTGAGTGAGTGAGTGAGTGAGTGAGTGAGTGAGTGAGTGAGTGAGTGAGTGAGTGAGTGAGTGAGTGAGTGAGTGAGTGAGTGAGTGAGTGAGTGAGTGAGTGAGTGAGTGAGTGAGTGAGTGAGTGAGTGAGTGAGTGAGTGAGTGAGTGAGTGAGTGAGTGAGTGAGTGAGTGAGTGAGTGAGTGAGTGAGTGAGTGAGTGAGTGAGTGAGTGAGTGAGTGAGTGAGTGAGTGAGTGAGTGAGTGAGTGAGTGAGTGAGTGAGTGAGTGAGTGAGTGAGTGAGTGAGTGAGTGAGTGAGTGAGTGAGTGAGTGAGTGAGTGAGTGAGTGAGTGAGTGAGTGAGTGAGTGAGTGAGTGAGTGAGTGAGTGAGTGAGTGAGTGAGTGAGTGAGTGAGTGAGTGAGTGAGTGAGTGAGTGAGTGAGTGAGTGAGTGAGTGAGTGAGTGAGTGAGTGAGTGAGTGAGTGAGTGAGTGAGTGAGTGAGTGAGTGAGTGAGTGAGTGAGTGAGTGAGTGAGTGAGTGAGTGAGTGAGTGAGTGAGTGAGTGAGTGAGTGAGTGAGTGAGTGAGTGAGTGAGTGAATGGAGTGAGCGAACAACCGAGGCGGTTTGAGAAAAAAAATCGTTCATTTATAAAGGTTTTTTTCTGCTTGAAAAATTTTGACGTATTGTCGACTGTAAAAGGAAGAAAAATGAACTCGAAAGATGGCTTTTTGAGGCTTAAAAGCATCCATTGTGTTGTCGCCCGTGGTTCTGTTGTCGGAGGAGGTTGTCGTGGTAGCCGTTGTCAAGGTGATGGTGGTGGTGGTGGTGGTGCGGGTGGTGATGATGATGATGGTGGTGGTGGTGGTGGTGGTGGTGGTGGTGGATTTGATGTGGTGATGATGATGATGATGATGATGATGATGATGATGATGATGATGATGATGATGATGATGATGATGATGATGATGATGATGATGATGATGATGATGATGATGATGGCGACTGCAGGGCAGGTGTCTGTAAATTACGGCTTATTAGACTATAAATTTTTTATGTGAATTCGCATAGACTTTTATGGTTAATAATATTAATTTACGCAAAATGGTCGCTTCTCCATATTTCCATATATGGCGATGAAAAGACAAAATTGAGTTAAGATTGACACATAGGGCTTGTTTTAGGACGGTGATAGGAATAGTAAAATAATGTTAACGGAGTGGGGTGAGGAATACGGTGGGCTGTTATTGGTAGCGGGTTCCATGAATATGGTAGCGAGGTGAGGAATATAGTGAAGGACAAAAGGTATGATGATATGGTAGCGGTATGATAATATGGCAGCGGTATGATAATACGATAGCGGTATGATGATATGGTATCGGTATGATAATATGGTAGCTGTATGATAATATGGTAGCGGTATGATAATACGATAGTGGTATGATAATATGGTAGCGGTATGATAATATGGTAGCGGTATGATAATATAGTATCGGCATGATAATATGGTAGCGGTATGATAATATGGTAGCGTTATGATAATATAGTATCGGCATGATAATATGGTAGCGATATGATAATATGGTAGCTGTATGATAATATGGTAGCGGCATGATAATACGGTTGCGATGGTAAGAGTATGGTTATGATGGCGGTAAGCAGACGGCCGTTGTGGTAAATCTACGCAAGCAACGCCGGGAAAATACCAGCGAAGTATGAGAAAGAAAAGATCAAATTCTTTTTCTTTGGTATTAATTATGTTTCGCATTGTGGTTTGTTTACAATTTCGAACCACACAATCTCCTTGTTCGCCTCGCGCGCATGTCAACAAACGTTCTCTCTCGCGCGCAATTCCACATGTGGGCTCACAACACAACACAACACAACTCAACATAACACAACACAACACAACACAACACAACATAACACAACACAACGTAACAAAAAAAAGAGCACAAATAAAGAACTCGCTTATGCGTCATTTCCGGCATTCGGGTTACCGAAGATCGTAAATATCAGTAGCGGTCTTTTGAAAACAAACTATCTCCAATTGTTGCATTTTGGTTTATGAGCAAGCGTTTTTCTACACCGGAGAGAGAGAGGGGGAGGAAAGAGAGGGGGTGGGTGGGAGAGAACTTTCAACGTGAAAAAAGAAACAGGTGGATTGTAAATGAATAAGTGAGTGAATGCATAAATGAACGAATGAATGAACGAACGAACGAATGAACGAACGAACGAACGAACGAACAAACGAACGAACGAACGATTGAACGAACGAACGAACGAACGAACGAACGAACGAACGAACGAACGAACGAACGAACGAACAAACGAACGAACGAACGAACGAACGAACGAACGACCGAATGAATGAATGAACGAATGAACGAATGAATGAATGAATGAATGAATGAATGAATGAATGAATGAATGAATGAACGAGTGAACTAATGAATGAATGCATGAATGAATGAATGAATGAATGAACGAACGAACGAATGAAGTCATCTACCGAAATTGAAGAAGTTTATTTTACATTCGTAACAGTAAACTTTTAATGATTTAATTACCGAACCAAAAAATAGCTATAATTTGGATTATCATTTTAGAACATCGATCAAACAAACTTTTTAGTTAAATACTAAAATTATTATTTATTTTTAGAAAATTTTCAAACTTCAATAGAATAAATTGTCATGAGAAGCGAGTGTCCAAACTACAGCTCGATTGGATGGTGGGAAGTTCATCAATTTACACAGCTAAGATTTGCCGGCAAACAAGTTAGTAAAGCAAGCAAGATCAGCTGTGAAATTATTTTAAGAGATTTACATTTTCTTAAAAACAAAGTACAATTTTCAGTCGAATAGCTTCAAAAGTTTTAAAGATTATTTATAATTCTTAAACAAATTGACCGAGGGGGCGTGGGTGGAAAATTCCATCCTCCCCCCCCCCCAAGTTATTTGGTTGAACGAATAAATTTTAATTAACCCGAACAAACGAGCCCCACAATAGAAATAAAATACTAAAGAGCAGAAGATCACCTACTGCTGACTTATTTGAAATATTTAAAATAAAAATACAAAAAGAATCAAAAAAGTTTAAAGGTCAATTAATACTTTTTTTCTTTAAATAATTTTTAAAAGAATCGTAGTTTAATCACAGGGGTTACTTATTTAATTTTAATTTTTAAGGTGTAAATATAATACTGACTGACTGCAGCCTCATACTCTGTGAATTGATCCTACCCCCTCTCTATACCTAGTAGGTTGACTATAATCTAGAGGTGTGCGCCGAAGTCGTATCGTCGGCGGCGGCACGCCGGTCTGTTTCGATAGGCGGCGGCGGCGCCTGTCTATTGACTGCGGCGGCGTTCGGCGGCGTTTCAGCTGATTTTTTTTTTATTAAAAATTAATAACGACGTGAAATAAAACACAAATTTAAAACAGACGTATACTAGTTCAACTTTCGATTAAAAAAAAACCCAAAGGCAACTTAAATAAAAATAATTAAAATTAATACTTAATTGCAAATAGAAGTGTTTTTTTTTTCAAATTTAAAATAAAATAATAAAAAAAATAAAAAAAACCGTTTTGCGACAGACAACGAGATGTTTGCGTGTTCTTCCACTTACGAGACTTGAAACGAAAATTTGCGTTTATTTCATTCTTTTTTTTAATTAAAAAATTGATTTAAAGTTCTCTTTTTCAATTTATCTTCAAATTATTATCTTGAGAAAATAATTATTCTAATTATTCTCCAGACGTTCGCGGAGGAAACTTATAAAAAAATGTTATAATCGGATCTTTTTTTCTGGATTAACTGAAAGAGAGTGCCACTCAAATGGAATCTATCTACCAACCCGGCACATGTTTTTTCAAACCCCATCAGGTTTGCCTCCATTTCTATTATATACGCATTAAGTTTTTCATGATCTTCATTAGATTTGCCTCCATCCTTATTATTCCATAACGTATGCCTACATATCCACCCTTTTTTTTTATTAAGTTCGTTCCCACCCCTGTTCTCATCAGATCGGTTGGTCCCTTATGTCCACTCGATTGCATCGGGACAATACCGCGGTAGTTGAGGTAGTCAATCAGTCGTATTGTAATTATTCTTCGCGGTAACAGTAACCCATTTCACCCGAATAAAACCCTAGACACAACTCGTTGGATTGCTCAAGGGCAATCTTTTGTTTAATGTCAGCACCCAATAAATCACAGTTTCGGTTATACTATTTGTGCAAGGCCTCAACCTGAAATGGGTACAGTTCTGTTATCTCTCTCTCTCTTTTTCATAATAAAAAGTTTTGATTTTTATGTTTTCATTTCTGAGATAAATTAAAAAAAAATTTTTATTAAAAATAAATATATACGAAATATGAATTTATAGAGTAAATGTTGTTTTTTTTATTTTACAAAATTGATGATGTGAAGCAATACCGCTATAACCGTGGTATTCCCAAATAAATGGCGGTCTTGGCTCTCGGTAGAGTCTGGTCAGCTGTACATTTAAGATGTATAACTGTTTGTTTCCTACTGTTTGGATAATGTATTCAATTTTCAAGTAAAAAACCAATTAAAACGTGAGAATTAAAAGCGCCGAGATTAGCAAATTCAAAGTTTGCTATTTAGCTTCAACTGTTATTTTTATATATTATATTATATGCTTTTATGCTTTAATTAACTTTCACTTGTCCATGAGATGTTTAGGAGATGTACCTACGTTGTATTTACGCAAAAGTTTGAAAATTTTGAAATTAAAAAAAAATTTAAATCCTAATAAAACAAAGCTAAAATTTAAAAAAACAATTTAAGGAACAAAAATTACTAATAAAATAAATTAAAGAAGCATATTTAAAATGACGACACAACCCTTTGTCGCCATAGTAACTAACTATAAGCATCTTTGTTTACTATTCGCCGGGGTAATATTTTTAAAATACGATGTAGCTAGGAAAATTTTATTTTTTTTACAAGGCATAGTTACTTGTCTAGACCAGGTAAGACAGCTTACATAAGTTCATGTAAGATGCATAAGAATGCCTAAAGAGTGAGGAGTAAAACCCGCATAAGTTAATAAATTAATAATTAATAAAGGTATCTCATGAATAATTTGACGAAATATAAAAGGTGGGATGTTCAATTTATTTTTTTAAACTCTGTCAGTCACAGAAACGTATAAAATAAACGTCCCATACTTTTATATTTTGCTTAATTATTTAAGAGATATATTCGGATAAGAGAAAAGAAAATGTGTCTTCTTTTTAAAAGTGCATTTAGAAGTAAAAGTGTGTTTTTTCAATGTTATTCATTTTGCTATGCATACAAAAATTAAATCAGAAAGTTTTTTACGAAATAAAATAATGAAAAAAAAAACAAAGTAAAAAATTAATCAACAAATAAATAAAAATGCTATATTTATAATCTAAAATTCTTCCTAACCTCTTGACCTTTCCTGCTCTTAAAAGACTTCCATGCCTTGTTGTCTTCTCTCTGATATTCCAGCTTGTACTGTTCCACGTACTCCTGACCCTGTTTGTGTGTTTGTTTGTTTGTTTGTGTGGGTGTGTGTGAAATAATTCTAGTCTTACACACACACACACACACACACAAAACACATTTTGTATAACGCCGTAAATAAAAATTACTTAAGAGGTGCCATGCCAATATATAATTTATGCAAAAGATTATAATTTCACAAAAAATTTAATTTAGAAAAAAAATTAATGCTTATTTTATTAATACGTTCTACTTGTAGTAAACAATATTTTGATTTAAAAAAAACTTGCTAATAAGTTTTTAATGTTTTTTATATGCTTTTTTCAGCTTGGATACCCTTCTATACCGTAATACACACCCTACATGGTATCAAACGCACACATACGAAATATCCTTTTTTACGATTACTATAAAGTAAAAAAAAATAAAACCCCATTTTCAACCCTTTCCCCTTCAGTCCACAGTTCCAGGGCACTCAAAAAAAAACTACACTAAATTCCATTCGAGCCCGCCAAACTTGTTTTCCGTGCCCTTTTCCTCACCCTCCCTTCCTCCGTTTTCAAGGATTTCAGTCGCTCGAACCAACCTGACCGTTATCGAATCGACCCTGGGTCTCCACCAACGTGATGACCTTCAACTCTCCAAGGTCAATCTGAAGGTACTCGTAGACGTCTTTTGTGATCGGCAGAAAGGGGCACCAGGCCCCCCCGTTGATTTCCTTTCTTATTCTGGACGTAAAAGTGAAGAATAAAATAGTTATAAATTACGAAAAAAATTGAACAAATTATAAAAAAGTTTATAATAATTTAAAAAAATGAAGAATGCAAAATTATTGAAACGTTTAAACGTGAACGTTTTTACACACTTTTACTTAACTTGACTTCTTTGTCTGTCTATCTGTCTGTCGTCAAATTTTGCAATCGATTTTAAACTAACTTCCCGATGAGCTAGAGACTTTAAAATTTAAACATACCTCCGAACTAATTAATAATGCATTCTATCAAATTTTCGGATCGATTGGACAACATTTAATTAAATAATTATTTGTGATATTTTCGTCAAACTATTTATTGTCTATGCTAATATGTTTCTTGTTTATGTAGTAAAAAAAATATAAAAGTTTGTTTTTAAAATACTTTGTTTTTGCTTCACTTATTTTGAGAGTGAAGCCACAAAAATAAAACACAACTTCCGCCTTGTTTACATAGGAGTTCGCATGCACCTATAGCTCCTCCCTCTCTCCATCTATCGGTTTTTAATGCTAATGAGATAATTAACATATTAATATTGTCTTAATATCGACAACTGTATTTAGGTTCTTTTAGAAATGGTTTTATAATTTATTGAAAGTAATAATAATAAATGAAGATTTTATCTCTACATTCTTACTCTCTAAATCTACAAGTCTTTGCGCGGGGACTTCAAAAGTTAGAAAAAAGGTTATAACAGGCATAGATTATAATATAATACTAAAAATAGCCCGTCAATAATAGAGCCGCAGCTGATATAATATACACATTCAATGGCTACAGGTAGATTTGAGCTTAGCGGATTTAAGCAGTTGAGATTAGCTCGAGATAGCGACTTAGCGATGTATTCGGTCAACAGTGGAATTGAGCTCCGTTAGCTAGCGTATAGACCGAGGACTCTACCAGTTACGAACCGTTAGACCATTTATCCATCTATGCGTAACCATATAATCCTTTTTTTTTCTTCCTTCTATATTCATCAATCCACCCATCCACCCATCCACCCGTCCACCCATCCACCCGGTCATACCGTCCACACACCAAGTTATCCGGCTAAGGAAATCTTTTCGACACCACCGACTTTGCTCGTAAAAATAAAACGAATGAAAGAAAAAATAAAAGAAAAAGAAAAATCGTCTTTTTTTCTACCATCTCCCACCCCTATGAATAATTGACAGTCTGAAAGTCGTCATTAAAATTTCACGCCCCTGTGACTCCTCCCCCCCCCTCCCCGCTGCCGCCGCGGCCGCACCGAAGTGGGTTTAAAAAAAGAAGAAGAGTTGGGTGTGAAGTTGTCGAGTAATAATAAAATAAATGCTTTTTTCTCTTTTTTATATTTTCGGTGCAAAATATGAATTATTAATGAAGATGCTTTTAAATGAGTTTTTTTTTTAATTCTGAAAAAAAACGTGAAACAGACGAAGTAAGAGAAAGAGAGAGAGAGAGAGAGAGAGAGAGAGAGAGAGAGAGAGAGAGAGAGAGAGAGAGAGAGAAAGAGAGAGAGAGATATGGAGGATAATGTGTCAAAAAACCTGTTGCATTTCAGCTCGCAGCTTTGTTCCACGCTGGCACAATAAAGGGAGGGTGAGTCACACAGACTTGCTGATGGAACAGGAAGATCGAGAGATTGAATGGAAAAAAACCGAAAAAAGGAATGAAACGAAAGATTGAAAAAGAGATTGAGAAGTAGGAGAAGGAAAAATATCTTCCGAACTGTCACCAACACGTGTTCTTATGCTAACATAATTAAAACAACGCCATCGTCATCGTCATCATCATCTTCGTCATCATCATCACCATCATCGTCATCATCATCATCATCATCATCATCATCATCATCATCATCATCATCATCGTCGTCGTCGTCGTCGTCATCATCATCATCATCATCATCATCATCATCATCATCATCATCATCATCATCATCACCACCGACATCATTATTTCAGTCATGCGTAGCAGGAGTCGACCATTAGGTCTATTGTTCCCGGTGTCGAACGAAACAAAATATTATTTTTCTTTCTGTTGTTGCTGTAGCCGTAATGGTGGTAGTAGTAATAGTAGTAGTAGTAGTTGCAGTAGCAGTAGCAGTAGCAGTAGCAGTAGCAGTAGCAGTAGCAGTAGCAGTAGCAGTAGCAGTAGCAGTAGCAGTAGCAGTAGCAGTAGCAGTAGCAGTAGCAGTAGCAGTAGCAGTAGCAGTAGCAGTAGCAGTAGCAGTAGCAGTAGCAGTAGCAGTAGCAGTAGCAGTAGCAGTAGCAGTAGCAGTAGCAGTAGCAGTAGCAGTAGCAGTAGCAGTAGCAGTAGCAGTAGCAGTAGCAGTAGCAGTAGCAGTAGCAGTAGCAGTAGCAGTAGCAGTAGCAGTAGCAGTAGCAGTAGCAGTAGCAGTAGCAGTAGCAGTAGCAGTAGCAGTAGCAGTAGCAGTAGCAGTAGCAGTAGCAGTAGCAGTAGCAGTAGCAGTAGCAGTAGCAGTAGCAGTAGCAGTAGCAGTAGCAGTAGCAGTAGCAGTAGCAGTAGCAGTAGCAGTAGCAGTAGCAGTAGCAGTAGCAGTAGCAGTAGCAGTAGCAGTAGCAGTAGCAGTAGCAGTAGCAGTAGCAGTAGTAGTAGTAGTAGTAGTAGTAGTAGTAGTAGTAGTAGTAGTAGTAGTAGTAGTAGTAGTAGTAGTAGTAGTAGTAAGAGTAGTAGTAGTAGTATTAGCAGTAAGCGCATTTTGTTTCTCGGCTGCTTTGGCGACTGGTTTAACAGTTCAACAACAACTGAAGAGAAAAACAGACATACATACTGAGCTTGACATTCTGATGTCACAAAGTCTTTCGGCCCTCTGCCGAAAAAACAAATCGTCAGAACAATATCTCATGGGACATGGGACACCACCGTCATTGTTCAACGGACTTTTGTATGCCAACATGTGACTTGGCAAGAGTGTCAGACATGAAACTTGACTAAGCAGAAGTCTGACACAAGGCGATCAATTTTATGTTGATGTTTTGTGCCGAATTTTTTCATGGAAAAACAGACGCTAGGTCATAAAACATAAAGTTCAAGGACTCTTTGATGTCTGCCAACAAATCAAAAAGCGTCAAGCAGTTCAGTCGGCAGGTTATTGATGACCGAAAATATCTGGACCAAATTCAGCCTTGGAAAGGTGTACCGAGTCAAGGTTGTGTTACAGCAGGTGAGGTGAGGGTAGCACCGGGAGGTTTATGGCATAGGGGAAAAGTTTGATATGTGACCCGTGAAATTGCGTTCGATGGCAGACCCTTCATACATCCAGCCCGTGAAACTGGACCGAACTCAAGAATAGAAGACTCTGACTAGCTTAGTTAACCGGACTAAAAATCGATATTTGTACTTTCGTACCTCCTGAATAGATATATAATTATGGAAAATTATTTTAAATACTTTATAGACCTTTGCAAATTAGCTCTATCGTACAGCCAATGACCAACGGGTAGTTTGTATGCGCTATGTTCGTACACGGCCTGGTGTGTACGAATTGTGTACGAATAGCCTCAGGGGGTCTCTTTAGTATAGATTTTTGGTTTTGGTACAGATGTATTTCGTACGAACAATCAATTAAAAAAACAATAAAAAAATGTAAGAAACAGATAAACAAACAAACAAACACGCAAACAGACAAGCAAGCATACAGACATGCCTACAGATGTGAGTACTAACGGAAAAAATTAGAAGCAATTTTTTTTTGTGAAAACAAGCGTGCATAACATATGCATATACCGGTGCAGGTAAAAGCAGATAAGGGAAAATAGGGAAAATCTAAAAATATCTTTGGGAAAACCCGGAAAAATAAATTAACAAGGAGGAATGTGTAAAATATTAAAATAAAAAGATGTGGGGGAGAGAGAGGAAGGGAGAGGGAGAGAGAGAGAGAGAGGGAGGGAGGAAGGGGAGGGAGGGAGAGGGAGAGAGAGAGAGAGAGAGAGAGAGAGAGAGAGAAGGGAAAAAGCAAAAAGAGAAAGAACGTCAAATCTCTAGAGGCACAACAAAGAAACCAGACTTTTTGTTGTGCACAGTTGGGTCTCCGTGTTGGTGTGCATATGCATGCTGTTGTGTACCCGCATATGCATGTAGGTACTCATGCGCGTATATGCATCTGTGTATGTATGTGTGTATGACTGTATGCACCTGAGTATGTATGTGTGTATGACTGTATGCATCTGTATATGTATGTGTATGTGTGCGTATGCAGCCGAGTATGTATGTGCGTGTGTATATGCTTAGGTACGTGTACGTGTCTGCGTTTTTTCATTGTATAAATACCACTTCAGCTGCAATAACCGCTTGTCGTCACTGACGCAACTACATCAATTTATGGCGACGTTTAATGTCACGGCATTCGTGCTCGTTCTGAACAGTTGCAAGAGTTGTAACATTGCGACTAGTGCTTACAAGTGCGACTGCAACCACCATCATCATCACCACCACCACCCCCGCCGCCACCACCACCACCATAATCACAACCACCACCACAGAAACACCAACACCACTACCACTACCAACACCAACACCACTACCACAACCACTACCTCCACCGCCACCGCCACCACCACCACCACCACCACCACCACCACCACCACCACCACCACCACCACCACCACCATTACCACCACCACCACTACTACTACTACTACTACTACTACTACTACTACTACTACTACTACTACTACTACTACTACTACTACTACTACTACTACTACTACTATTACTACTACTACTACTACGATTACCACTATTACTACTAATACAACTGCTGCTACAACTACAACTACTACTACCACCACCACCACCACTACTACTAATAATACAACTGCTGCTGCAACTACAACTATACATACCACCAGAACTACCGTCGCGACTGCACGACAGCAACGTCAGTCCAATTTCTCTCGCTCCTTTCGCGACGTCGCATCAAATTTCTTTCCCTCGGCCACGTGACCGGATCACGTGACTTCCAGTTTGTATCCATGGAGACGCGTTCGTTTATTTATAATTTATTCCCTTTGTCGTTAATTTATTTGCTTTTTCCATCTTTATTATTTATTATGCGGGTGAATAATTCATCTATTCACTATATATATATATATATATAGTCATTGTGGGTGTATATATATATATATATATATATATATATATATACACCCACAATGACTATTACTATTACTTTCTTTAACCCTGACTCATTCTGTGACCACAACATTCACTCGCTCCCTCACCCACTAAACATAGCACATCTTCACTCTCTCTCACTCATTAACACAAACATATTCATTCCCTCACTCTTTCAATCTCCACTCAATTGCAATAATCTTATCTTATTAAGGCGTATTCTCATTCACAAAGCTGTTATTTACTCGCAGGATCAATCAATCACTAACTCATCCATTAGTACACCGGTTATCATTTGGCCCAACCTTTCCTTCGTTCGTTCGTTCGTTCGTTCGTTTGTTCGTTATTTTTATTAATTAGTTCGTTCGTTTCTTCCTTAATGAATTCATTTAATCATCACTTACCCATTTATTCACAAGTCTCTCATTCACGCACACCAATTCATCGTCTCCCACCCCATTAATTCACTCCCTAACCTTTAACCTTTCCACTCTGTCACCCAACCAGCTCTTTCCTCCCTCCCTCCCCACACACACAGAGCTCTGTGTTTTATCACTCGTCACTTCGTAAAAAGGTGAAGACGAAGACGAAGATGAAGATGAAGATGAAGATGAAGATGAAGATGAAGATAAAGATAAAGATGAGGATGAAGACGAAGAGGAGGAGGAGGGTGAGGAGAAGGTGGTGGTAAGATTTTATTGGTCGGGTTTCGAAATAATCTCAGGAGAGCATCCGAGTTTATTGCTTCTACGGTTTGTCTGTGGTTACATAATACATTCGTGTGTACAAGTGTGTTCATATGGGGGGGGGGGTGACAGGGACTTTTAGTACCTCAATTGGGGATGGATGAATAGATGGATGGGTGGACGGACACATTACTCTCCCCCAACATATTTCTCCATCCACATATCTTTCCATCCACATATCTTTCCACCCACATATCTTTCCATCCACATATCTCCCCATCCACATATCTCTCCATCCACATATCTTTCCACCCACATATCTTTCCATCCACATATCTCCCCATCCACATATCTCTCCATCCACATATCTCTCCATCCACATATCTTTCCATCCACATATCTTTCCACCCACATATCTTTCCATCCACATATCTCCCCATCCACATATCTCTCCATTCACATATCTCTCCATCCACATTTCTCTCCATCCACATATCTCTCCATCCACATATCTCTCCATCCACATTTCTCTCCATACACATTTTTTCCATCTTTCTTTCCATCTACAAAACCGCCCTCCCAAATTCTTCTTTCTTCTCTTTTTCCTCTCATCCACCTCAACCCGCATTAACCCCACCATAAACCACGGCTATATATATAATTAACAGCAGCTCCGGCAGAGCTAATTATGCTAATCATAATATGCATCTAGGTCACCGACCTTGCACTGACGGCTCCGTACTTGATTGGATCGTTGGCTGAACTCGCCGTGATGGCCTCGTCCGGTATTTCCTCAGTCTGCATGCCGAGAGCTGACCTGCACTGACCTACAAAGCAAAAGGTTATTCGATAGTAATTATAATAATAATAATAATGATGATGATGATGATAATAATAATTACTATCATTATCATTATCTTTATTAATCATTATTATCATTATTACTATAATAATAATAATTATTACTATCATTATCATTATCATTATCTTTGTCATTGTCATTGTCATTATCACCGTCACCGTCACCGTCACCGTCACCATCACCATCACCATCACCATCACCATCACCACCACCACCATCACTATCACCATCATCACCATCACCATCATCATTATCATTATTATTATTATTATTATTATTATTATCATTATTTATTATTGTTATTATTATAGTTGCTAGAGTCATAATAGACAATAGTTATTATCATTATTAGTAGCATTGTAATTTTGTATTTAATACCTCTTTTTTATTATTATTATTATTATTATTATTATTATTATTATTATTATTATTATTATTATTATTATTATTATTATTATTATTATTATTATTATTATTATTATTATTATTATTATTATTATTATTATTATTATTATTATTATTATTATTAACATTATTATAGCTGTATTAAGAAAATGAATGAATTAATTACTAATAAAATTATTAATAAATAAAAATAATAAATAAACAGATTAATAAATGTAGATAAATATTATAAAAGATACTTATAATGGTAATAAATGATATTAAACTGTTATTAATTCAATTTCTTAAAGGTGTATCTGACGATATGCAAATAAGACAGACCAAACGAACTGACCTAGATGCATATTAAGAATCGTGTCAATAATTTACATTTTGCGATTGGTCGACGAAGCAGCAGGCGTAAAAAAAGAAAAAGAGAGAAATAATATCGTCACCATGGAAACAAAGATAATCAAGAGTTAATCATCATTTAGAGAGAGTGAATAATTGATTAGGAAATCGACAGCATCGACCAATGAAAATTGGAGGAATGAATTATGTTAAAATTATGATAATTAGTTTTTTTCCTCTCTTTCTTCTGTCACTCGGTCGGTTAATAAGTTTTAATTTTCGAAGAGCTATTATCTTATTATAGCCAGCAGGACGCATATTTGACCTCTTGAACTTGAACCTTGTTTCAACCTCGTACTGAAGTTGTAGCGGTGATGATGATGATGATGGTGATGATGATGATGATGATGATGATGATGATGATGATGATGATGATGATGATGATGGTGATGGTGATGGTGATGGTGATGGTGATGGTGATGGTGATGGTGATGGTGATGGTGATGGTGATGGTGATGGTGATGGTGATGGTGATGGTGATGGTGATGATGATGATGATGATGATGATGATGATGATGATGATGATGATGATGATGATGGTGGTGG
>OZ022238.1:472499-484322 GCA_963978895.1 Erpobdella octoculata | reverse complement strand
TTCATTTATTAATTATATTATGTAGATTTGGTTTTAATTTTATTCAATTCGTTTCAATAATATTGGAAAGTAATCTAATTATTAATTAATTTAATTTGAATAATATTTAATTGCTGGTAATTATCATTCAAATTTATTTTAATTTATTTTTTCTTAATTTATATTCAGTTGTCATGTTGTTTTCTTTTTTACTGTTTCATCTTTTTTCTCAATCTCTCTGTTTTTTCTTGTTCTATTTCTATTTCTATTTCTATTTCTATTTCTATTTCTATTTCTATTTCTATTTCTATTTCTATTTCTATTTCTATTTCTATTTCTATTTCTATTTCTATTTCTATTTCTATTTCTATTTTTATTTCTATTTCTATTTCTATTTCTATTTCTTGTTCTATTTCTATTTCTATTTCTATTTCTATTCTATTTCTATTTCTATTTCTATTTCTATTTCTATTTCTATTTCTATTTCTATTTCTATTTTTATTTTTATTTCTATTTCTATTTCTATTTCTATTTTCTAATTCTACTTCTACTTCTACTTCTATTTCTATTTCTATTTCTACTCCTACTTTAACTTCAACTTCAACATAAACTTCACATCAACTTCAAATTCTACTTTCAATATTACTTTTACTCCTACATCTACCTATACTTTAACTTTTACTTCTACTTCTGCTAGTTCTGCTCCTACTTCGACTACCTCTTCTACTTCTTCTTTTCCTCCACGTTCACTCTTTCTTTTCCTCCCACTATTCCCAATTCTTCTCCTTCACCACTTTCCGCTTTCCATCACTCCCTCCTCCTTATCGACATCTCCCGCTGCCAGAAAGCCCATTAATTTTCATATCTTTCTGAATTAAACGCCAAAAATAAATAAATACGAAAATTAAAATCGTTTCTTTTCTTTCTTTTTTTTCTTCCTTAAAATTTTTCTTACATAACTAACTTCTTCATCTTCGAATATGAAAAGTTTTTTGCCCGCGATTGGGCTTTTTTCTTTTGTCGGCCTCGGGCGAACTTCGACCTATGAACTTTTCTCTCTCAATTAAAGACGTTCCGTGACCTCATTCGTCGTGAACTGACCTAATTAACCGTAACCTCTCGTGTAAATTTTTTTATCTCTCCAAAAAGAAAAGTTTTGATGAATTTTTCTATTTCGACTGCAAATTAGTTTTGATAGAAAGTGTTTTGTTTATAAGTTCATAAATACTACTCGTTAATGCTTATATGTAAATTATGTAAGCATACAACACTTGAGGGTATCGAAACGAGCCACCCCCTAGACCAAACCATGCCCCTCTGGTGAATAGTATCTACTCCTCCCTCCTAATAAATAAAATATCTTACTTTTATAGCAATCTGATAAAAATTGAAGTAAAATGACATAAAACACCTCCAATCAATCAGTCCCTGATTTTTAAAGGTATTCTTGTTTGCTAGCTCTACCTGGCGATCGCTTTGAAAGTTTATGCAAATATTCCTAGCGATTGAATAAAAACTAAGACCTTACTTCTTTCGTTCATCTTAAAATGCGTTTTTGTTTTAAAAAATAAAACCTTCAAAAACTCTTTTGGAAGTAAAAATAAAAAAAAACATTTATTTTATACATTTATAAATTAAACAAATGACTTGTATAACTAATGTTTGTAAATCATAAAAATGATTAAATTCCACAAAAAACTATATCCCATTGTCTATAATTTAAACTTAAAACGTTTATAAAATTTTTAAAGTGCTTATTCTAATCCGATGAGACAATCTCAGTTTAATACGTGTATCTACTCTAATTACAATCTAACGCTATGTAGGTAAGTACAGGTGTGCTGAAACTACCTATACAGCTTTACCTGTATTACTCTAATAGGCACTTGAACTAGGTTACACTGACCGGACTAATTAGATCAACGTCATACATAACAGACATCATCATCAACATCATCATCATCACCATCGTCATCATCATCACCATCATCATCATCATTATCACCACTACCACAACAACCATCGTCATCATATTATCATCTCATCACATCTCATCACATCACATCACATCACATCACATCACATCACATCACATCACATCACATCACATCACATCACATCACATCACATCACATCACATCACATCACATCACGTCACGTCACGTCACGTCACGTCACATCACGTCACATCACATCACGTCACATCACATCACATCACATCACATCATCATCATCATCATCATCCCACCGTAAGCTCCATAATTTTTACTACAACTATCTCTAATATAAGCTTCGTTATTATTGTCACTTATTGTACTCTTTGACATCAACATCATTATCATCATTGTCGTAATTGTCATAATCTTCGTCGTTTTCATCTTCGACAAAATGGCGTCCTTGGACTTCCGGTGTCGTCATGGTGACTTCTTGGAGTTTGTTGATCATGTTCGTCTGCGATTATCGATTAACATTAGAAATAATAAATAACTAATTACGTATGTAAAATATAATTATATTGATACAAAAAACAAATAACTAATAATATAAATAACGAATATTTATAAATAAAAATAACAAACAGTTTAAGATTTTTTAATAGAAATAAAAATAGTAATTAATAACACAAAATTATGAGTCTTGTGAACCCACCAGTGGATCAGCAATAACCACTTCTTCATCTTTCAGTTCAGCAGGGCGACCTTCACAGACGACACCGACAGTCTTTGATGTTTTGACGTGAACTAAAGCCGACTCAGAAGACTTTGACACTTTTGTTGTTGCTGTGCAGACTCCTGGACAACGACGCAGCGATGATGATGATAATGATGATGGTGATGATGATGATGACGAAGAAGATGACGATGATGTCGACTTAAATGGGAGTGTAGACACTGCCCATGGAGGAGATGATGATGATGATGAAGTAGCACCCGGTATCCCAGCTTGGTTGTTAACCGATTGTTGTAGATACGATGGTGTTGGCAACGATGGAGATGGAGCTGATGATGATGATGATGATGATGATGGAGATGACGGAGAAAGTTTATAGTTGCTGGAGTCGAATTCTAAACTTGACGACTGTATTTCGGATTTCTTAGCGGATTTTTTATTTGCATTTTCGCTTAACAACTTGCCACTCCTATCGGTTCCGGGATTTCTTTCAGTTACTTTTTGACCTTTTGAACTTAGACCTTTGTGCGAAGTTACTAAAAGGTCTGGAGTAGGAGAAGAAGGTAGTGTCAATAGGCCACGTGATTTCCAAGGGAGGTTGTCAAGGACCCATAATGTCGGATCCGTTTGGTTTGTAACCTGTATTGTAATGATTATGATGACGACGACGATGATGAAGATGATGACGATTATGATGATGACGACGATGAGGACGATGACGATGATGACGATGACGATGATGATGACGATGATGACGATGACGATGACGACGACGACGATGACGATGACGATGATGATAACGATGACGATGACGATGACGACGACGACGACGACGACGACGATGACGATGATGATAACGATGACGATGACGATGACGATGACGATGATGATGATGATGATAGTAATGATAGTGGACATTACTTACTTTAACGTGTGACACAGCAAGCGCTGACGTCAAATGCGGCACAAGAGTTTCGTTCCAGAGGTCAGCGAACCACGACTGGAACTGGAACTTATCCAGCGGGGCAGGAAAAAGCATGGCGGCACCTGGAGAAAAAAATCAATGATGATGATGATGATGATGATGATTATGATGATGATGATGATGATGATGATGATGATGATGATGATGATGATGATGATGATGATGATGATGATGATGATGATGACGATGATGATGATGATGATGATGATGATGATGATGGTGACGATGACGACGACGATGATGATGATGACGATGGTTACGTTGAGATGACGGCAACAGGTATGAAATTTCCACCTAGCTCGTCGGCTTTCGTTTGACAGGCGTCACGTACGAATGAGCACAGGTGATTGTACACCTGTACGATGTACTTCAAATAACTGACTAGTTCGCCATCCAGTTTTCTTCCTTGGTTGATTTCCTCGTTGATGACCCTCCGCTGTAGATGTCTGATCGAATCAAGTCCATTGATTGGTTGTTCAAATAATTAAATTAATTAATTAATTAAAAAATAAATGACTAAACAAATTAATTAATAAATAAATAAATAAACGAACAAATTAATTTACTAATTAAATAACAAACCAAACAAATAAATAAACAAGCAAACACAGACAAACAATTTATTTATTAAAATTACAAAATAATTAATTAAATTTAGATTTTCACAAAACCTCGATAGAAGTCCTTGCATGGGCTGTGATTGGCTGTCCAAAACGCGCACGTGAAGTTTACTCGGAAGCTGGCCATTGGCCGCCCTGAGTTGTGACGTCACGATCGAGCCCAGGATGTAGTTTCTGATTGATGGATTACAATTATTTTCATAATTTATTACAGATATTTGCATAATTTATTACAAATCTTTGCATAACTTACTACAGATATTTGCATAATATATTACAACTATTTGCATAATTTATTACAAATATTTGCGCCATAAATTATTACAAATAACATTTATTTTAATAATCACATAATTTATTATAAATACTTGCCCGATTTTTCACAATCATCGTTTGCATAATTTATTAAAATTACATTCGATAATCATCACAATGCATTCTCACCCTTTTTTGACCTGCGATTCGAGAAACTTTTCGAACAACGGCGAAGCAAGCGTGGGGCGAGTGAGATTGTCCAAAATGATTATGTTTCCTGTTTGAGCTGGTGGTGATGATGATAATGGCGGTGATGATGATGATGGTGATGTTGATGATGATAATGATGATGTCGAGCTGCTGAAAAGAAACAGCTTCAGTTCTTCGGTTGAGAGGTTGTTGATGTCAACGTAGGTGGTAGTTGTAGCTATTGAGTGGTGTGTGGTCGTTGTTTTATGAGAGTAGTTGCTGTGGTTGTTGACGCTGGAGTTGTCGGTGCTGGTGGAGCTGTTTTGGGGGAGTGAATTGGTTGTTTTAACACTCTGGGAAAAGTTGTGTGACTTGTTTATAAGTTTGAATTTGGGACATCTCCATCTGTCAATTTAACTCTCCCAACTCAGTAACTGACCGTTTCAATTGTTCGCGCATCTCTCACCGATTATCCACTGACATATTCACCCTACACCCTATGGACTAACACCATGGGCCACCCTATAGGCCTCACCTTGGACAACCCAATAAGCCTTACGATGGGCGTATCTAGGTTTCGGTTTCAAGGGGAATGGTTCAAGAAAAAACGACAAAAATTGATCAAAAAATTCAATATTTTAATTTTTTTTCAGGGAGCGGTTTAACATCGGAAAAAACCTCCCCCCGGCTAAGCCGGTGGGCCACACTAACCACGGGGAGACAAGGCGACTCAGCTCGAGAAGAAGGCGAGTCTTGCAGGACTTCGGCGGTGCTGAAATGATGATGTTGTGCTGATCCTGCAGAGCTGACAAGCAGCTGTCGAAGAAGTTCCTCGATAGGAGAAGATCGAATGCCGATTGTTCTATTGTTGTTTGATGGCGGTCTAAGCTGCCTGTTGTGGCGGATTGCAATCTATCATCATCATCGTCATCATCGTCATTCGTCATCGTCATCGTCATCATCGTCGTCGTCGTCATCATCGTCATCGTCGTCATCATCATCGTCGTCATCGTCTTCGTCATCGTCGTCATCATCATCATCATCATCATCATCATCATCATCATCATCATCATCATCATCATCATCATCATCATCATCATCATCATTATCATCACCATCATCGTTACCTCAATCATTATCATGACGAACGTACCTGCCAAAGAGATGATTATGGTCGTATTGTGCCCGACCAGGTAGCCGAAAGGAAGAAGCTCCGGAACTTTATCGTCGCCTGAATAAATTATGCAAATCAGTCCTTTATTATGATCCGTTACACTAACAAAATAATTAATTAAATAGTTAATTAATTAGTTACAGAAATAAAACTAACCTTTCATCCTTCTTATTTCTCCGACTGAGTAATTCACAATCGATTTCGAAGACAGTCCCAAACAGCCGGACGGATCCAACTTGTACAGATACTCCTGTGAATAAATTATTATAATTTATGCAAGCGTGAATATATTAAAAAATAGGAGGCCTAAAAATAGAAGCACTCCAGGCCCCCAAGCGGACGATGCTAAAACTACGGATAAATGGTATAAACGTACACACCTGGAATATTCTTTGCATGGTCGTGTCTAGAGTTTCCCATTTTGTTTTGCTCGTCAAACTCACCGTTCCGACAGGTATCTCTTTTTTCTGCAGGACGGTAATGATGATGATGATGATGGTGGTGGTGGTGGTGGTGATGTTGGTGACGACGATGATGGAGGTGATGATGATGATCAAGGTAGTGATGGTGATGATGATGGAGGTGATGATAATGATCAAGGTAGTGATGGTGATGATGATGATGATGATGACGATGATGATGATGATGATGCTGATGACACTTACATTGTACGAGTTGACCTCATCCAGGTGACCAACTTGAACTGACACGACGTACCTTGGCACGCTCTTCTTTAGTTCGTCGATGGCGATATTATCTTTTCAAAAGTGTTCAAAAACAAATTTAATTTATTTGAATATAGAACTGAAGTAATTTAAAGCGCTTTAAAATATGAGCTCTTATCGGTATTCATGAGGCCATGTTAATATTCATGAGATCATGTTAATATTCATGAGATTATGTTAATATTCATGAGGTATTGTAACTCTTTATGAGGCCATGTTAATATTCATGAAGTTATGTTAATATTCATAAGACCATGACAATACTCATGAGATGATGTTAATATTTATGAGAAGACGTTGCTATTTATGAGGTCAATTTAATATTCAGGAAGTTATGTTAATATTCATGAGCCATGACAATATACGTGAGGTGATGTTAATATTTACGAGGGTCTATTAAATCCATGATGTCATATTAATATCCACAATGGAAAGCTAATATTTATGAATATTATTTTAATAAATAAATTAATGAGATAATGTTAAAAGTCAAAAGGATATGTTAATATTCATAAGATTGAAGTTTGAGCTGTAAATATTTTCCTAACCGAATGAAGACGGATTTTTTATGACCAGTCTAGATTGGTCGCTGCTGGAGTTGGATTTTGATCGAACTGGAAATTTCAACTCGGATTTTCCACCGGAAGTTTCTATTCCTCTCTCTCTCAGGATCTTCTGGAGTCTTTCGTTTTCCGTTTTCTCCTGGCTCAGCTCGACCTATCATACACATCATGCATAAACATTGCTTTAATGAGCTCGTCACCAATCTCCCTCGAGAAATTTCTTTAACCCCTTACTCTCCTCCCCAGACTAACCTCTTCACCCACTCACCTAGCAACCAGACTACCCCCTTTGGTTCATTAGTTCATAAGTATATTGTCCCAGCCTGTGAAGTTGTACTGAGCAAAATCACAAACCGTGGAACTTTCATAAAGAAGGCCACAATTTAAAGTACTGATAGTTCTACAGAGTCGTATGTATATATTGATCATCACACTGTTTTTAAATGTGCTATTTTGGATTAAATTTAAGTTTGTTTGTGTTAAACAAGTGTCACATAATAAATTATTATAAATTACACTTAATAAAAATAATTAACTGTAGGTTTATGGAATTGGAGTAATGATAATGATAATGAATCCGAGTTTTATTAAAGTGGCGTATGTTCTTCAAAAGAACTTCAAGACAGACAGTTTCTCGGTTTCACTAGACGGGCCACAAACAAGACTGTTTATCGCTTCCTATAGTTGGACATAGATAATAGCGGTAGTGCCTAAACTTATTTTATATTAATTCGTTCATTCATTCATTCATTCGTTCGTTCATTCGTCCGTCCGTCCGTTCATCTGTCCGTCCGTCCGTTCGTTCGCTCACTCACTCACTCACTCACTCAATTTATTCATTCATTAATTCACCAATTTACCTTGAGTTGGTTGAGGGTTTCTCTAAGCTGCTCCAGCAAATGGGCCGAGGAAAGGGCTTCAAGTCTTACGTCTGTCAGTCCCATGTCCTTCTCGTGCAGTTGCTGTCTCAGACTCGTGATCAACTTTTCAGTCTCTAACGATTCGTCTTCCTCGTTTGTTGCATTGTTGTTGTTCTTGTTGTTGTCAACATTGTTGCTGTTTGTGGGCAACATTTCACGTAACAAAAAAAAATTGAAAAAAGTGAAAAAACACTGAATTATTATAAATTAATTTCAGCTAAGGAGATGCTCTTTCAAAGTTTTGCTTTTTCCCACTAGTGGAGCTATCGATGTCTATTTATAGCAACTTTATTTAGCGCTTATTCACACTCCAAAAACAACCGGCAACACTCGCGGGGAGGGAGAGGGGGTAAAGTAAAGACTAAAAGGGGTAAGGTTAAAACTAGAGGGGAAAGGTAAAGACTAGAGACCACACTGGCCTGACCAGAGTAGTCCACGGGCCGGTTCAACAAACTGAACAGGGTCGGATCGGGTCGGGTTCTGGCCAGGTAGTTATAAATAGACTTGTGGATAACTTTAGACCTGGAACCGGGTTGTTTGCCACCATGATGGTTATCTTTGATTTGGAGTTTTAAGAGGCAATTCCACGGTTTTATAAACCTTTCCTTCCTTTAAGTTTACTTTTTACTAAATTATTATAGTTAAATTAATTTTTAATTTAATTGTTATATTTCGTGTTTAAATTTAGAACATTGACATTGAATAACCCGGAAATCGAACAAACTGCACTGAAACTTACTCAGTTTTTTGGTTGTCAAAGTTGTTGTTGTTGATTAGTTTAACGAGGTCAATTTTTGCATTGCTCGGTGTGCCTTTGAGAGAAAGGCCAGCTTTGTGACTGGCTGAATTGCTCTTCCCGGATGGACTATCAAAGCTGAAGTTTTTTTTTTATAAATAAATTACATGATTAAATTTAAACATAATTCGAATTAACCAATCAACGTCTTACAAATCCAAAAGCCGCCTATGAGAGACGAGGGGCGTCGACGGGACGCTCCTGTAGCCAGTCAGGTGGTGGTTGCTATGGCGACGGAAGGGCAGTTCGGGCGTTTTGAGGGCCGCCGGAGATGAAATGAACTCGCTGGAGCATGATACGTCGGTCTCCGAATCAGATCCCTCCTTCTTTTTGGAGAATGCCTTTTTGAAGGTGTGACCAAGTTTTGTCTGGTTGGTTAATGTTGAAAATAAGCTATTAAAATAGTGTATCTGATTGGGAGGTTGAAGTTTGAGCACTTTAAACGCACCCAAATCATGTTTTTTCTTTTCCTTTCCATGCTTTCGCAGCTGACCTGGTTGTGATAACCCTGCCGGTGATTGGTCGAATTTTAATTTCAAAAATTCAAGCTTGATCAATCACGAATAGGCAAAACATGTATGAAGAATTAAAGTTCAATCAATCAATCAATCAATCAATCAATCAATCAATCAATCAATCAATCAATCAATCAATCAATCAATCAATCAATCAATCAATCAATCAATCAATCAATCAATCAATCAATCAATCAATCAATCAATCAATCAATCAATCAATCAATCAATCAATCAATCAATCAATCAATCAATCAATCAATCAATCAATCAATCAATCAATCAATCAATCAATCAATCAATCAATCAATCAATCAATCAATCAATCAATCAATCAATCAATCAATCAATCAATCAATCAATCAATCAATCAATCAATCAATCAATCAATCAATCAATCAATCAATCAATCAATCAATCAATCAATCAATCAATCAATCAATCAATCAATCAATCAATCAATCAATCAATCAATCAATCAATCAATCAATCAATCAATCAATCAATCAATCAATCAATCAATCAATCAATCAATCAATCAATCAATCAATCAATCAATCAATCAATCAATCAATCAATCAATCAATCAATCAATCAATCAATCAATCAATCAATCAATCAATCAATCAATCAATCAATCAATCAATCAATCAATCAATCAATCAATCAATCAATCAATCAATCAATCAATCAATCAATCAATCAATCAATCAATCAATCAATCAATCAATCAATCAATCAATCAATCAATCAATCAATCAATCAATCAATCAATCAATCAATCAATCAATCAATCAATCAATCAATCAATCAATCAATCAATCAATCAATCAATCAATCAATCAATCAATCAATCAATCAACCAACCAACCAATCAACCAATCAATCAATCAATCAAGTAATAATACTTCATCTCTTATTATCATTCAATTATCACCTGTGGAGTTGATGGGGCAGATTCATCATCCCCAGTAGCTGTATTGCCTTTACGCTTCCAGTGAACTACGGATTAGTTCATTTTGTCGTTTTATGTCCAAATAGGTTTTTTATTTGCGAAGAAATATATTAATGGAAACTAATTAAATAAATAAATAAATTATTATAAAAACAAATAAATAAATAATAAAATATATAATAAAATAAATAAATAAACATTCATACACAACAAACAAACAGTGTATTTCACCAACCCAAAGGCGATTTATTGGCACCGTGGTCAGGGAGCGTTCTTGACATCTGACCTTGACCCCTATCCACCTCGTCTAACGCTGACTTGAGTTTGTTCAACTCGACGTCCTGAATAAATTAATAAATTATTTTAATGAGTGAATAAATTATAATTAGGTTCGCTGTTTGTTGAAAGAAAAAAGCGATGACGGACTTTCAGCTCCGATGATTTTGACAATTTTTGAAGTCTCGTCGTCATGGTTGCCAGTGAATGTTCGAACGCACCCACGACGTAGGCCTGAAAATAAATCATCATCATCACCACCACCACCACCACCATCATCATCATCATCATCATCGTCATCGTCATCGTCATCGTCATCGTCATCGTCATCGTCATCGTCATCGTCATCGTCATCGTCATCGTCATCGTCATCATCATCATCATCATCATCATCATCATCATCAGCACCATCACCATTATCATCATCATCGTCATCATCATCATCCTCATTTTTACCACCACGATGCATGAAATGAGAAAAAACCTCAAAATACATTTTTTATCACATTCTTATCTTCATCGCACCGAGTCATGGAACTTCTTTTTTGCCAATTTACGGTTTGTTTAAAAATTCCAAAACTCCTTATTTTACCGACCTCGACGACTCTCTCTCTCTCTCTCCCTCTCCCTCTCTTTTTTTCTCTCTCTCCCTCTTCTGTTTGTCTGTCTGTCGCTCACTCTTTCTTTTTCTTTTTCTCTATCTTCCTTCCTTCCTCTGTCAGTCTGTCTCTGCCTCTCTGCCTCTCTCCCTCTCTTCTTCTATCTGTTTGTCACTCTCTCTTTCTTTCTTTCTCCCTCTCTTTTTCTGTCTGTCTGTGTTTCTCTCTTTCGTTAAATATTTTTCCTTTTACGTTCATTTGTTTATCTGTTCTTGCAGCCATCTTTCCATGTTCATCGATTCATTCATCCCCCTTCGCCATATATTTCTTCGCATTCCACTCATTTTTAAACCCACCCAACTTCCCACATTTATTTTATTCCTTCCCCCCAATATTCAACCCACTAACCTCCCCCCACATTTATTTTATTCCCACCTCCACATTTAATTCCTTCTTCGCCCATTATTCAGCCCGTTCACACTTAATGAACATCTTTCTATCATCCCTCCTCAAAAAAGGCTCACTTTCTTCTACCCCACTATTCAACCTACTTCTTCCTCATTCCAGCATCCTTTTCCCCACCCCACATTTTCCTCACACAA
>OZ022238.1:454999-467499 GCA_963978895.1 Erpobdella octoculata | reverse complement strand
CCTCAACTTTATTTCCTACTTTTGAAATGGCAGACGTGTTTCTTTCCTTGCTTTGATACAGCTCCGAGTTAGCCGACGATTTTCCAAAATTTACCTGATCATTCCTCTGAGTGCTGTCGTAGTTGGAAGCGGATTTCTGTGGTTTCCGACCAAAGCGTTTTCCTGCCGCCATTGCATCAAAACCTCTTACCCCTTCAACATTTCCCAGCACGAGATCGCAAAGTAGGTTTTTCATGCAGACCACCTCTCTAGTTCCTCTGAACCAGTCTGTTTTGATTTTTACCACTGCTGTTGGAGCTACTCGAACTGTGCCGTCGATCAAAACACAGGGTCTTGTTCTTCCGGTCATCTGACGCGGGTGCACTAATGATTCCTTTACTATTATGGAAGTACAGCCAGTGTCCCTCAAAACTTTTACCGGTTTTCTGTTCACAAACCCTCTGGTTAATTTAAATTTTTCTCCTGAGTGCAAACAACCATCCGCAATGACAGGAAAAATGCATCCACACTTCAATTCCACCTCATCCATTTTTTCTTCCATCACCATGGCAGCGCATGCATTCACAACACCGGAATCCTTGCATGGTGCTGACGTAGTCGTCTCTTTCCGTGTTTGAAAAAGTACAGGATTACTAGGGCTACTCTGCCGACACTCTCTTGCCATGTGCCCCGTTTGATGACAGTTGTAGCAGCGAGGTTCAACCATTTTGGCGTCACTGACCGACTGACCCCGGTTCCAACCCAACCTGCTATTGCTGTCCAATTTTGCCAACCTCTTCTCTGGATGGGCTTGGCTGTACTTGTTTACCCAAAGGCACAGCTCATTGACATCTATGCTCTCTTTATCCAACAAGTATTCGACCATTCCCGCCGGGCACTTTCCGAAAAACTGCTCTTTCAGAAACAAAAACAACAGATTTTGTTTGTCCGCGAGATCTACCCAGCGCCTGAGGTGGCTATCTAGCCGCACTAGATAATGTTCCCAGGTCTCCTCCGTTTCAGGCATTGACTCTCGAAACATTATGCGATAGTCTTCCGCTGACTTCCCAAAACGACGAAGGAGTGCCTCCTTTGCCGTTCTGTAGTCCTGCATCTGACTATCGCTAAGTTGGCCAAACACTTCCAAAGTCTTCGCACTAAGCAACGACCCTAGAAGCATTCCCCAATCCTTCTGAGGGTGACCATTGGCTTTTGCCAATGACTCAAATCTCAGCAAAAATGCGTCGATGTCATCACCTTCAGAAAACTTTGGATAAGGAATCTTTGTTGCCTCTACCTTTGGCTCTTTTTTCGTTAGGGCCTCTAATTCCAGCTTTTTCAATTCCAATTCATGCTGCCTCTGTCTCTCTGCCTCTTCACGTTCCCGTTCCCGCTCTTCTTTAGCTTCTTGAGTCTTCTTCTCTTCGTGTTCACGTTCCCGTTCCCGCTCTTCCCGTTCTTGCTGAGCCTTTTTTTCTCGCTCTTCCCGTTCTTGTTTTTTTTCTTCACGTTCTTCTAATCTCCTAACTCTTTCTTCATCCTTTAACTCTTTGACATAATTCCTTAAATCTTCTCCGGAATAGCCTAGGGCCTGTCCCATCGCAATGAATTTCTCGTCAGACATCTTTCACAAAAGAAAAAAATTCGGTCACTTGTGATCAAACAACTTCAGAAAAATATATTTACGTATGAAAATGCGTAAATACGTCGAGGTCACCAATGTAAACGTAGAGGAATATGCTTTCTAGCGATTCGTAACGTTAAAGTCGAAGTTATTTATATCACAATATTTCTCGAATTTATTTTAACTTAATTATTCTCCCTTGAAAAATAAATCTTTTAACTGCACTCAAATTAAAACTGAATTCTCTCACTTTGTAGAATTTCGCACGGTTCTAACAAATCTTTTGTAAATTCCAATTTCTCTCTGCAGCACGTCTCTTTAAACTTTTATTTTTCTTCTCGAACACTCAACTTTATAACACACTGTCTAGTTTCTCAAAACTCATGCACAAAATAATATTTACATTCTTACCAATCAAAATCAGGAAAAAGATATATATATATATATATATATATATATATATATAATTTCTAGATAAAAAAATTAGTAAATACGCACACACATACACACATACATATATATAAAAACATATATATACATACATATATATACATATATATATATACATACATATACATATATATATGACTTATTGTTACGAAATATCCAATCCTAATAAAATGCACACATAATAAAATAAAATAAACAAATACTATGAAAAATACGTAAGATGAATTATCTTCATCTTACAGTACAACTTGACCGTTATTTTATGGACTTCAAACAACAACCAGAAGACCGCGCGCCTATGCCATTAATAACATTAATAATAAGATAAACATAATATTGTCATCCATTACATATTGGAACAATCGCCAGACTATTTAACTTTTATGGCTTTCGGGCAGAAGTAGATCTTGACATTCTGGTAGCAGCACCAGCCCCGCAAGCTTACGCAGAAAAGATATTTTCAACGCTAGCAACAACACCGTATATAATCACAACTGTGATCGTGATCGCTTATAACAACAACTACATACTAGCAACAACAACAACATCGCTTATAAACACAACAACATCCCATAAAATCACAACTATAATCGTGATCGATTATGACAACAACTACACACTATCAACTACATCGCTTATAATCACAACTACACACTAGCAACAACATCGTTTATAAACAACAACTACAACTACACGGTGGAAACCACACAACGACACTCACTTCTTGTGCCTGTCTCTCTTCAGTCTGCATGACGGTTGAATTTCAAATCAATAAAAAAGAATTAACAAAACAGTCAATAATAATAATAATAAAACTTATTATGTTAATTTTATTATTATTATTATTAACATTATTAATTTCATTAATATTAATAGTTTTATAATTAGATCGATAATTTATATAAATATATATATATATATATCTGAAACGCTGACAAAGACCAAGATTAGTTTTCTCAGCATCTCCAGACAGGGAATATATATATATATATATATATATATATATATATATATATACACATATGTCTAAGGGTTTGTGTGTGTGTGCGTGTGCGTGTGTACGCGTGTACGTTCCCCGTGTCCGTGTGAATGTCTGAAAACCGCTCTGATTTAACTGGTTGTAAGATGTCTATAAAAATACATTCCCATGAGTAGGTATGTAGGAGAGAGATGTACAAGAAGGAGAAGGATATTTAAAATAACAAAGAGACAGGAAGGGAAGCGGGAGACAGAGGAAAGGAGGACAAAGAAGAGAATAAAAAAGGGTGAGAGGACGAAATACTAAAAAAGAGGAAGAGGGAGAGAAAGAGAGAGAGAGAAAGAGAGAGAGAGAGAGAGAGAGAGAGAGAGAGAGAGAGAGAGAAAGAGAAAACAGAGAAAAAAGAGAGAGAGGAGAGAGAGGAGATAAAGAAAAGAGAGAGAGAGAAATAAAGAGAGAGGAAAGGAAAATGGATACAGCAGAATGTACATTTTAACACTTTCAATTGTTAAAAAAACACTTCATTGTATTTTCTTATTGCTCTATTTATCTAAAATGGTTTACAAAAAAATTTTTTTATTATTCTATATCTAGGCCCTAGGGTAAAAATTTCCATTAAACAATACGTAATGTTGAGAAATATATATATTATTCTATATCTAGGCCCAAGGGTAAAATTTTCCATTAAACTAATACCTGAAAAAATTCATAGAAATTAGAGTTGTAGAAACTTGACTATGAAAAAAAGTGTTTTATAAATTTAATTTTTTTTATTACGTAAGTACTTAATGCAACCAGTTTTTTTAAGGTTGTGTATTAGGGCAGGGCGAAATTATTATTTTTTTCACTGGACGGTAATGTAATAGTCAAAATTTGGTGCTTTTTAAGTTTAATTTAAGTCATGTAAAATATTATTCAATTCTGATGGTTAAGTCTTTAAGGGTTTCTGTTACATCGTTGAATCTGGTGGTGAAAGAGCTATAAAGACTACAACAGAAGCTTCCATTTCTCTGCGCACAAAAATGTCGCGATTAGGTGCAATAAATGCCAAACTGGAATCGCGGAACAAAAAGGCCTAAATTTGAAACTAAAAAGGATTTTAAAACTAAATAATAAATGTAAGATTTTTAAAGTTTGTTTCAAACTTTATTTTTTTACAGCGATGCCTTAATGAATATCTTAATTAAATCTTAATGAATATCTTAATTAAATCTTAATGAATATCTTAATTAAATCTTAATGAATATCTTAATTAAACTTTTTTACCCTAATTTTCAATTTTTGAGGTCACTTCGGAGGCTGAAGAACTTAATAAAATAAAATGAAATGAAATGAAGAATCTCACGTAATTTTACTTTAACATAAGGCAAAAATCTTCCCCTATTAGAACTCTGAATCTTAAAAAAATATTTTTTCCATACAAATCGAGTTGTGATATCAAGATATCCATCCATGATTAGATTAGACCAGTTTCAATTAGAGGTAATGAGACTTACACATTTCAGCTAAGTGCTTATTATTGTCTGATAAATTCTAAAACCATTCCTCATTGATGAGAAAACGGTTTCCACCCATTTAAAAAAAAATCGGGTTTTTTATTTTACGGTTGAAAGCCAACAACGTCGAATGAAATTTAAAAAATATTTCAAGTGGGAGGGCATCCCAGGGTTGGCCGCCAGCTCCCTTCGCTACTTTTGTAGAAACCCTCACGTTTAATAATGATGATTGTAGTTTTGTATAAAAGCAGCGACACTTACCGTTGTGGAGAAGATAGAAGAGGAGGTGTTGGATATCAGGGATAGTACGGAGGCATGTACTGCGGGGGGAAATCGATATCATTATCATCACCATCGCTACCACTATCATTATCATCATCACTACCACTATTATTCATCATCATCACTATCACTTTCATTATCATCATCATCACCGTTACTACCACTGTCATCATCACCATCGCCACCACCACCACCACCACCACCATCATCATCATCATCATCATCACCACCAGCATCATCATCATCGCCATCCCGCTAACAGTCTCCATCTTCATCAGCTGTTAGATTGTTCAAACTGTTGATGTTGCTCTGTTTCGATCCACCGGCAACATGTTGTTGAAATAAATGTTGCTGTTGTTGCTGTTGCTGATGATGATGATGAAATGAAGATTGGTCCAAAAGGTCAAAGGGCATGTTTTTCCGTGTCAGAGAGCAGCTTTGTGACCCCTGTAAGGGGCTTTGACCGGGTAGCCCTCTGGTGTTAATAATTTTTAAACTTGATTAGCCTTTATCGTCACGTATGGTCTTTTTATTAATCTTTTATTTTATAATCGGCTTTAAAAAAAAAGATATATATATATATTATAAATTTCAACTGATTATATTTCAATTTTCCATTTTTATTTTTATTTTTTTAACATCATTCTACGTTATAAGTAATTTTTATAAAAGTGAAAATGGAAGTGAGCGAATTTTAGATAACAAGATGTCCTTGACATCGGACAAGTGAAAGTTTACAAAAAAAACCAATCGAAATAAATACGTTTCTCGAAGCTTTCAGTACGTATAAAAAGCATTTAATTTAGTTTAGAAAATAACTTCAAGATAAAACTTGAATTTCAGTATTCTAAAAAATTGAATTATTTATTTATTATTCGTAAATAAAACACTGCGTTGTGAGGCGGCGATCGTGCTGCTCTGAATTTTTTCTCCACAGGTCTTGTGGGTTCGATCCCAGTCGCTGCAAGCCATTGATATCAGCTACTCTCTTTTCATTTCATTTTTCAGTTTGACAATTTTCAATGTGGCGTAAATTAGCAGACTTCTAGGCCACTTTTGAGCAAAGAGTTGATTGGCTCAAACAGTTCAAATCATCTTGGTCTTTCGTTCACTCGCGACCGACGGGGCACGGCTAACTAAAGGTCAAGATTTCTCTAAAAGGTTAAAGTCTGTCACGCTTAAAGTTGATTAAATTTAAATAAATTTAAGGAAACCTCTGCAAGGAAAGTCTACTCGTACTGTTGGAAGACGGAAAGTTGAATCCTTTGAAACTCTGGAGAAAAATTATTAAAAGTTTTATCATTTTCGCCAGGGTGTTAATATTAAATTTCTTTTAAACCCGTTAGGTGGCGGACTGTTTTTTTTTTTCTTGTCGCTTTTTTGTCGTCGTTACCTAACATAATAATCATCATCACCACTAACTGAAAAACAGCTGCGACATGATAATGATAACCATGAATAACCATAATCAGCCCGTCGAAATTGCCTATTTGACAGACGCAGACGTTAATCAAACCACAACCATAATCATGATTATCAAAATCATTATCATTACCAGCTCGCTCTCATCAACTTACCTTATTCTCTCCCTCTACGCCGGGCGATGTCAAAACTGGAGTGAGACCGCCGTAGTCCAGCGGCGAAGACCCGCTCCCGTGGCATGATTTCGTAGCCCTCGGTAGGCTACTGTGGAATCTTTTGAGATCGTGAGCCGGTGGAGAGAGGAGAGATGATGAAGAAGAGAAGGAGGATGAAGCACTGTTTACCCTAGACGTCGGTCAAGGTTATGATATAAGATGCGTAGCCACAGAGGGTAGGGGGGGACATTGATTAATTCCCCCCCCCCCGTCAGAAATGTTGACACTTTTTTTTTAGCTGATCAAGAAGGTATCTAGGTCAAGACGGGGGCACTTATCCCCATACTATTATCCTATGTTACGCACCTCAACAACGGCCGAATATTTATTATTGAGGTGAAGGTCACATCCATGCTAAATGATATCTTTTATTGCGAAAATATTACCCCCACCCAATCAGAAATTTCTGGCTACGCGTCTGTATTATATGATAATGCAAAAAAAAATTATCAGGTTATGTTAGCCATGTGGTTCGAGACTGCAAAAAATTTCAATATAGAGAAATTCAATGAAACTATCGTATAAATTTATATAGCGCATTTTATTAGAGCACAAAAGCGCTCCGCTCAGCTAAAAAAAAGAAACGATACATAATAGCAATGGCGGAATAAAACAACTTTGAGTTTATTAGGGAAATTCCTGCTCGCTTTATTAACTTCATGGCTATTGTTAAGCTACTTAAATTAGCTTTTCTTTTCTATCTAAGCTAGATTCAACGCCTATAAAATATTGAAATTAACTAATAACTAATTACTAATTGTATAAAATAATAATCGTAATATTGCATACCTGTTGCCGACTTCTTTCATCGGTGAGCACTGCTGGCCCAAATATTGACCCTTCAGCTGTTGCTTACCGCCACCTGCTGCTGCTGCTTCAGACAGCAGCTGGTGCTGTTGCGGTGCGAAGCTATACGAGTCCAGCGACTTTCTTGCGCTTGTTGTAAGCTTTCCATAATCGCCATCGCTGGAGCCGCCGAGATCAAGAACCCTCGGTCTCATGAGGAAGGATCTTCTCTCAGTCTGACTCCTGTTACCTCCTTCGAGGAGTGAACTTCTCTCTGGGATGCTCGTCAGCGTCAAGGACGGCAAGAGCGACGTGCTGCTGCCGCTGTTGACGCCGGGGTGGTGGTTGGACGCCGATGTCGGCATGCTGTTGGATCGCTCGAAGCGCACTTGTCTTCCCAGCGTTCGGTAGTAACTGTTGCCATCGAGGCTGAAACTGCTACCGTTTCCACTGTCGGGCGTTTGGGATTTGTTGCTACTGCTGGTAGCATCGGCTGATCTGTAGCCGATTTGAGGTGACCTTTGATCTCTAGGGGTCGCGCTCCCCTCCAAGGCGGGTTTGAAGGTTTTGAGGACGTTGTTCTTGGCGACGTTGGCATTGCTCTGGTCGGTGTTTGAACTGTGGGAAAAGGCGTGGAATGAAATTGATTTAAATTTAGTAGTTAGTGGCGCCATCGGATCCATCACAAATGGCATTGATTGAGTCATTGTCACAAATGCATCAGCAAATCGCATCTCGTCCTAAATAATCATACGCGCGGGATCAGATCATTATAATGATGGCATGCATTCTTTCGAAAGGACATCTGCACTATTTTTCACAAGTGGCGTTACTAGGGGGGGTTGCGGAGTGCGGGGTGATGAAGCACTGGGTGACACCATGGCACGTGGAGTGACGCGCCAACATGCAAAATATAATTTATGTCACTGTGAAATTATTCTTCGTATCGTGTTGTTACAACGGCCCAGCGAGAAAAATTATTATTTTGTCACCCCCCACCCCGTTCATCGAATATTTATGAAAAAAAGTTAAGTAGTGTTCATCCCTTTTCCCGAAGTAAGTTTTGAGGGAGGTGACACCTCGAATTACAGCAACCCTTGTTAGCCACTACTGCTTCTTTCTCCCTCTTTCTCCCTCTCCCTCTCTCTCCATCTCTTTTCTCTTTCTCTCCTTCTTTCTCTCTCTCTCTCTCTCTCTCTCTCTCTCTCTCTCTCTCTACCTCTCTACCTATCTCTCTCTCTTTCTCTCCTTCTCTCTCTTTCTCTCTTTCTCTCTCCCTCCCTCCCTCTCTCTCGTGTTTGAGGGGGGGGGCACCTGTTTTAAATTAATACTTTGACAGGTAACTAACTCATTAAGAGGTGTCTTCCTCACATATATTACACACCGATATATCGGCTGAATAATAATAACTTGTAAAAGTGCACGCCACACCACATCATCATCGTCATCAACTTCATCTCACCTCAGAATATCGTCAGCGATGATGCTCCACTGACCTCAAATCATATTTGCTGCTCCATAAAAATATTTTCTGAAAAATTCCTCACCACAGTGGTTTTGGTAGCGATGCAGATAACACAGATAGGTTACATGGCTTGGCCGTGGCGGCGGGTTATTCCATGTAGTGGCGGCGGCTTATGAATCTAGTTAGCGGCGGCTTATAGTGATATCATGGCGGCTGAGTGTACAGGGTGGAAATACACCGTAGCAACACACCCGGTAGCACTCCGCAATACACCCGGCCCTGTAGCTTATACAGCGTAGTGGGTGGCGGCTTATGTATCTAGTTAGTGGCGGCTTATAGTGATATGGTGGCGGCTTACTGTACAGGGTGGCGGTTGGGTGTAAATATAAATATATATGATGGTAGTTCGCCAAGGCCATAACACGAAAAATTTCATCGTAATTTTACGAGGTGAGTGACGGATCGTTAACTCTCTACTACTTACTTACCTACCTGCCTGCCTACCTGCCTTATGTGGAATGAGTTTCACCTCACCGGTGAACTAGAGTACCTGTCTATATGCGCCTGAGTACGTTTGCTAGTATGCCTCTGTGTTCTTGCCTGTCTATTTATGTTCTTCAATGTCTATCTATGTCTGTGCGTGTATCTATGTGTGTGTGTGGGGGCGGATGTGAGGGGTGTTTATGGTGAGGTGTTTCTAGTGAAGATCATGATGATGATGAAGATGATGGTGATGATCATGATCATGATGCAATACGATGATGATGATGGTGGTGGTGTTGATGATGATGATGATGATGCAATATGATGGTTTCAACTGAACAACTCGACAGCAGAAGTTGAACAAATCGATAAAATGGAAAAGTTCGATAATAGTGATGTACAGGTGGTTTTCGGAGAGGATGATGATGATGATGATGATGATGGTGATGGTGATGATGGTGATGATGATTATTATTATTATTCTGATGGTGACGATGGTGATGATGGTGATGATGACGATGACGATGACGATGATGATGGCGATGACGATGACGGTGATGATGACGGTGATGATGACGATGACGATGACGATGACGATGACGGTGATGATGATGACGATGACGATGACGATGATGATGACGGTGACGATGACGATGACGATGACGATGATGATGACGGTGACGATGACGAATGACGATGATGATGATGATGATGATGATGATGATGATGATGGTGATGATGATGATGATGATGATGATGATGATGATGATGATGATGATGATGATGATGATGATGATGATGATGATGATGATGATGATGATGATGATGATGATGATGATGATGATGATGATGATGATGATGATAATGATGGTGATGATGATGATGGTGGTGGTGGTGGTTGTGGTGATGATGATGGTGATGATGACGACAATGATGATGATGACGACAATGACGATGACGACGATAGTAATGATGGAGACTCTTCTTTGTTTCAAGCTCAGAAGATACGGAAGGTCAAGGGCGATTAGTGCATTACGCGATGAAAATACACAAATAAGGAAGAAACGTACGACTACAAAAAAATAGTGAATAGAAATGATTTAATTATTACAATCAATATACCTATATAAATAATAATAATAATTTTTATTATTATTATTTATGATAATTATTATTACTATATTAACGTAGTTTATTTTATTAATCATTTTATTGTAGTTTTCCTATTTTTATTCAAATGCAAATATTGTGGTAATTATAATTATTGAATGAAATAAAATTTATTTTCCTATGATGACGAAACTGTAGCGTGCGTAGAATGGACAGCAAGGGAAGTGAACAAGTGAAGCAGATGAGCAAATAGAAAGATCGGAAAAAGGAGAGAGAGAGGGAGAAAGTAAGAGAAGGAGAGAGAGGGAGAGAGAGAGTAGGAGAGAAGGATACAAAGAAGAACGTATAATAAAACATAGACTAAAGAGAGACAGACGGAGGAATATAAAGATTAATATATAAATGAGATAAAATGTAAGATAAGAGTAATAATTTATGAACAAAGAATTTCAGAAAACGCATTCTTAGCATTTTTTTTTGCATACCGTGTTGATACACGTGGTTGATGATGACGACGATGATGATGATGATGATGACGGTGGTGTGGTGATGATGATGATGTTGCTGATGGTAATGGTGATAATATTGGATATGGTGTTGGTGATGACAATGGATTAAGAAATGATTGACTGAAAATAAATAAATGAATGAATGAAATGATTCACTCATACGCATACATCCATGTTTATTGTAACCATAGTAACCGATATATATATATATATATATATATATATATATATATATATATATATATATATATATATATATATATATATATATATATATATATATATATATATATATATATGCAAGACTTCCGCAAATGGATATTTTAATATATTCCCTCTGATAACCGAATTTCTTTACTGCACGTGCTGTTGTATTTGTTTTTTATTGGTGAAATTTTGGCTTTAAATACACACACACATACACACACACAGAGAGACACACACATATACATACATATATATATATATATATACAATTTATTTTTTGTGTTTTAATAATATTTTTTTATCAATATTCTATTATTATTGTTGCTACTATTAATCCCGAAATAATTTATTCCAAAGAACAAATCAGCTGACTTACTATGATGACCTTTCACATGGCACTTCTTCCAGCCTGGAGGATGAAAACATTTCAGAAAAAATAAATTTAAAGTAATTTTATAATTTCATAAATAAATATGTATAAAATATTTTTAACTATTTAAGAAACAATTTTTTAATATCTTTTAGAGAGATATTAAATTGTTTAATGCCACAAACCAACGGTTATTGATACCATTCTTGCATACACTTATAGAGTTTAAAATATTTATAGTATGTATATATTTCCATGTACCCATTAGAGAACTGCACGGGCCAATTTTTTGCGGCCCGGCCCGTGGGCAGGTTGGTCCAGCCCATTCCGTTTCACAAGTCAAAATTTTAGGCCCAGCCCGTTTAATTTGTTCCCGATCCGGCCCTGACCAGCCCGTTTAATTTTCTCCCGACCCGGGAGAAATCTTTATAATTGCCAAAATATTCTCGGTCCAGCTTGACTTCAAGTATGGCCCGCTCCATTCGCAAACCCTAAAGTCATGGCCCTACCCAGCCCGGCAGTACTCTATCTAGTGCCCACAATTTTCAGTTATAGAGTTTTACTGCTGTACGTTTGTTGGCAAAAAATTATTATTTTTTCTTTATAAAACACGTGGACCCAACTAAATAACCATTTACAAGACATATGTACACAAATATTTACAAGACATTTATACACAAATCTCTATAAGACATATAAACACAAATATTTATATGACATTTATACACAATTATTTATCAGACAAATATACACAAATCTCTATAAGACATATGAACTCAAATAATTATAAGACATGTTTATAAAACGTATAGACACAAATCTCTATAAGACATATGAACTCAAATAATTATAAGACATGTTTATAAAACGTATAGACACAAATCTCTATAAGACATATGAACACAAATATTTATATGACATTTATACAAAATTATGTATCAAACAAATATACACAAATCTCTATAAGACATATGAACTCAAATATTTATAAGACTTGTTTATAAGACGTATAGACACAAATCTCTATAAGACATATGAACACAAATCTCTATAAGACATATGAACACAAATCTCTATAAGACATATGAACTCAAATATTTATAAGACTTGTTTATAAGACGTT
>OZ022238.1:0-454799 GCA_963978895.1 Erpobdella octoculata | reverse complement strand
GAGAGAGAGAGAGAGAGAGAGAGAGAGAGAGAGAGAGAGAGAGAGAGAGAGAGAGAGAGAGAGAGAGAGAGAGAGAGAGAGAGAGAGAGGAGGAGAAGAGAGAGAAGAGAGAGAGAGAGAGAGAGAGAGAGAGAGAGAGAGAGAGAGGAGAGAGAGAGAGAGAGGATGAGAGAGGAGAGGGAGAGAGAGAGAGGAGAGAGAGAAGAAGTGTGAGGTATGTACTGTGGATTGCGTCTTACCAATATTTTAATGGTAAAACAAAGATTAGTTGTTGAAAGGCAATGAACTTGAAATGGTTTATAACTAATAATAAGAGTTAAATAAAAATAAAATAAATTAAAATAAACGAAATAAATGTGGCCTAGAATTCAGATAGAGAGCTAACAAAAATCGTTAAATCTCGTCTATCAAACGAGAGAGCGTTAAAATATCAAAATAATTGATTGATCATATTTAATAGAGCATCGTATAACAAAAAATAATAGTTTTTCGAATAATCCAATTTTTCCATCCTGTTTTTTGTATGAAATTTTCATAAAATTGGGTTCATTAAGCATGTCGTTGTATTGGAGGTGTTTTTGCATGCGTTTTTCCATTTAACTGCTAGCGTATATTATAAAAGCATCATCATCATAATAACCATCAGCACTATCATCATCATTATCATCATCACCATCATCATCATCACCATTGTCGTTGTCGTCATCGTCATCGTCATCATCATCATCACCATCATCATCATCATCATCATCATCATCATCATCATCATCATCATCACCATCATCATCATCACCATCACCATCACCATCACCATCATCATCGTCATCATCATCATCATCATCATCACCACCATCATCATCATCATCATCATCACCACCATCATCATCATCATCATCGTCATCATCATTTTATTTTACTATCGACATATTTACTCATTGCAAAGCGCCATTGTGAACACGTGTTTAACAATCGATTCTCAAACAAAGATGCTTTATAGAAATTGCAAGCTCAAGCTGGTGATGATGATGATGATGATGATGATGATGACAATGATGAAAGAAGAGGTTACTGCTCAGTGCTGTTAGGTCAGGGGTCAGAGGTCTTTCTATCTGTCACCCTCTTTGTTATTTCTACAAGAAATTAGCCGCCATTTCAAATCGTGCTTGTGTTTTCTAGCAGAACAACTTCTGTGGTAAAAAAAAGTAAAGTAAAAAAAATTTTTTTTGAGCATCACGTGCTTTCATACAAAATGCTTTCTTATTTATAATTCACTTTTAAACATGATGGTGATGATGGTGATGATGATGGTGATGATGATGGTGATGATGATGATGATGATGATGGTGATGATGATGATGGTGATGGTGATGATGATGGCGATGGTGATGGTGATGGTGATGGTGATGGTGATGGCGATGGCGATGGCGATGGCGATGGCGATGGCGATGGCGATGGCGATGGCGATGGCGATGGCGACGACGAAGATGACGACGACGAGGATGACGACGACGACGATGATGAATATGACGACAATAATTGCTGTCACGCTAAATGGTTGTGGTGGTTGCGCTATTAGTAGTACCTACCTACCTACCTACTTACACGACAACGATAGCAAATGCGAATCTGCCACATGCTCTTCTCGATGGCGCGAAAACAAAGACGGGAAATCCCCGTTCAGATTTTTTTTCCTTTGTTAAATTACTATAATTTATTATAATGAGGCTGATGAATATTCAATAAGAGATGAACGATGATTCAATCTCGTTACGTCATGGATGCTGGGGCACGTGGTGTTTAGCAATCTCAAACATTTTATTTAGTAGAAAAATTATCGAGACCAATTAAAAGTCGATTACAAAAAATAATTTCTTGTAATTCGTTTATCACGGGTGGTCGTGCCGTGACTGTAAATTTCATCGTCATGCACATTCAGTCCAATCCACATATGCACTTATCCACATATGCACTTATCCACTTATGCACTTATGCACTTATGCACTTATGCACTTATCCACTTATCCACATATCCACATATTCACTAATTATCCACCTCCTCGCCGTTTAGAACGCTTTATGGTAAAGGTTTTTTTAAAGAATATACATGGCTATAACAAAATTTCACAGTAAATTAGGATTTGGATACTTTCTCTTTCTCTCTCTCTCTCTCTCTCTCTCTCTCTCTCTCTCTCTCTCTCTCTTCTCTCTCTCTCTCTCTCTCTCTCTCTCTCTCTCTCTCTCTCTCTCTCTCTCATCCAGATACCCATCTTAAGCTTTTCTCTATCCGTATATGTTTTCAGTTCTCTGCTTATTTAATATTTACATTACATCATAATTCCTATTTCCAGTCTCTCCATCCACTATTCGTATCCATTTTTGCTCCAACTTGTCAACATTTCATTTCCACTTGTCAGTAAGTATTCAGCTCTCTCCCACATTCGGATGTAAAATTCACATCCACATCAATCTGGAAAACATTTCCATCCTCCGACCAACCAGATCCATCAACTGAAAAGGCTCTTCTGTTTTTGTTTTTCAGAAATGTATAAATCGCGCCACAATTAAAGAGATTTTTTATAATATAAAAAAATTCAATGCGCGAGTTTTCACGGAAATTATGAATTGAAATTTCTTCATAAATTCCATGACTTTATTATTAATATTTAAAAAATTCAATTTTTGCATGTCCATGTACCTGCTTACCTGTCTAGATTTATAACACTATTAAACAAATAAACTAGATCACACAAGGCCAATATTAATAAATAAAATAATAACAACAACTCACATTCAGATATAAGTACTCAGACGCATTTAGAAATATCCACAAATACTCAGACGCATTTAGAAATATCCACAAATACTCAGAGACACTCGTAGTAGGAGATGCGTAAGAATACAATTAAAAAAAAAGCAAGTTAGTTGTAACAGAGGCAAACAGAAGCAGAAATCGTCATTGCACGTGCCAGGTAAGTCGAACTATTTTATATACGATGGTGATGATGATGATGATCATCATCAAGCACGTCGGTGTGTAAACAGATTGCCGGTCCGCATTTTACTCATTTTTTGCTCTCAATCTTGTTACATCTCTCTCTCTCTCTTTCTCTCTCTCTCTCTCTCTCTCTCTCTCTCTCTCTCTCTTTCTCACACACAGACACATACACACATATTATAGACACACACACATACCCCGACACACACAGACACACACACGCGCTCGCACAGAGATTAAAAATGAATATAATCTTATATTGTGTAAACACATAGAGCTGCACCGTCAAAAAGTAACATCATGATAGTTGCAAGCTAACGTACTAGCTAGAAGAGTTGTTTTTATTTTATTTTATTTTATTTTATTTTATTTTATTTTATTTTATTTTATTTTATTTTATTTTATTTTATTTTATTTTATTTTATTTTATTTTATTTTATTTTATTTTTTACATAGACATTTAAACTTATCAAAAAACCGGTATATTTCAAATAAGCTTTCAAATAGGTATGCATCTGCTAAAATAAAAAGGCGGAACAGCAAGATTTCAAAATATCTTTTTTATTACCCGCTATTATTGTCTCTACAACAATACCACGCGACTACAATATAAGAGAGGCGTCTCTAACTCAAGTGCAAGTGCAAGTTCAAAACCGCTGTTGTTGCCCATCCCGCAAATTTTGGGCTCTTAAAGAACTCGACGACAGAGTCTCCATCAAATAACAGCCAATAATTTCTTGACTTTTTAACCCTACTACTTACTACCAAGGGTAAGATAACAATACTCAGAATTCGGTGAATTATTTGTGACCAAATTAAAAAAAAAATTCATGGGTCTTGTAGGGTGAGGGGGTGGGTACATTTGCACGGAGTCACAAAATGTCATCAAATTCTGATCATGGGTGTAGCAGGGGCAGCTTTTCAAAGTACCTCTGGGGTCGTTTTTTACCCCCATTAGTAGTATCAGGGTTAAAGACAATATTAATTAAGCAAGGTTATGTCACCGTCATGTTCACTAACTTACGTTGTATTTTAGTTTTTTTTGTAGCAAAACGTGCTCTGAGCTTGCCTACTACCTACCTACCTGAATAGCGAATGAACTGATTATATATATAAGTGGGAGGCACTTTGTTTACCAGCTTTCTCGTAAATCGTTCATACAACATCAACTGTGTCAATATTATGGATCAGATTAACTTTTTAATTTCTTTTTTTCTCGAAAGTTTTGACTTTTTTCTATCAAAAGTCGGGCAACATCTTCACTCCATATAATGGGCTAAAAATTGTGTCATCATAGCTAAACTGAGCTTTCTCGGGCTAACAGAACTCAGATCTGAATTGGTTCCACACTGTTCCTGATCTTAAAGCACAATCCTCATTGCTGAGCCACGGCAAAATCTACGATAAGATTTTTTTTAAAAATAATAAAATAAGGGTCGATTGTTTGGAGTCGTCGCTATTTTCCATCAAACTCCGCTAGAGCGGCTTAGTTGCTAAAACAGTCGCTACTAGACTAGTAACTATGGTAACTAGAGTCCTGTACGAGTCGATTTTTTGAAGCTCGGTCAGCTTCAGAGGCACGAACACCCAGACTACACGGGTCTTGATCATCGAGGTTGCACACGGGCCGAAGATTTTATAATAGTTTATAGTTCTTTCTATTTCCTCGTTTCATTCTATTAATCAAATTTTTGTCCGTTTTTAACTATATTTCGTTTCATCTCACTGGATTGTTTTATTTACGATAGTTTTTTTTTTTTTAAACCTTAACTACAGTTTTAATCAATCGGTCAAGCCTTCGGTTATCGCTCACCGTCACCGATGTCTACCGAACGGATTGTTTACACCTCAGCCGATTTGTTAAAACTTTCTCAGTCTCCCGCCATCAGATTAAAGCGATCTGTGAGAGACAACCTCTTTAAAAATAGAATTTGGAAGCCAAGAGCGCATCACAAAAGTGCAGTGCTGTATAAGCTCAAACCGCACAACAAACTTAATATGGGTCTCCTCAACGCTCGATCCGCAGTCAACAAAGCTGCTCTCATTCACGACGTTATGGGCGATTTCGACTTGAGTCTGTTGTGTCTCACCGAGACTTGGATTAAACCGGACGATCCCGATGCTATCAAACATGACATTGCACCACCTGGTTTTTCAGTTATTCACCAACATCGTACATCATCAACCACCTCCAGAGGTGGTGGTCTCGCTCTCATTCACCACAATCACATTCATTGTAAGCCTTTAACATCTCTCACCACCACTACCTTTGAACACATTGTCATTCAGGTCACCAATGTAACACATCCTTTCATCATTATCATTGTCTATCGCCCTCCTGGGACTCTAAGTGGTTTTGCCGACGAGCTCACACTACTTCTCGAATCTCATTCCGCTAAAAAATTAATTATGTGTGGCGATTTCAACACCCCGGCCACATCATCATCCATCAACAACGACATCGCCGGTCTTCTGAGCGAATTCGACATGACACAACTTATCAACAAGCCTACTCACGTGAAAGGAAACATTCTTGATGTTTTGATAACCCCCAACTCGCACCCAAACATTATTTCCAATATTGTCATTCACCCATCTCATTTCATTTCCGATCATTATCTTGTTTCTTCTGTCATCAACCTGTCAAAGCCTGCACCAGTCTGTACCTCTATTTCTTATCGTAATCTAAAATCAATAAACTGGTGCAACTTCAACAACGACCTACTAACATCTAACTTCCTCATCACGGACGGCTTATCCACTGATCAATATGCCAATTTAATAGATGAAACAATCACCAACATTCTTAATTTACATGCACCCCTCAAAATAAAAACAATCAGAAAATGCGTCACCTCCCACATCAACACTCTTTCTGACTCAGCTCTCATTGCCAAGAAACATCGACGGAAATGCGAGCGAAAGTACTTTTCTTCTCTCTCCTCAGAGAATAAAAAGGAATATGACGAAGCCAAGATTCTTGCAAAACATGCCATCCTAGCTTCTCGGGCCGAATCTATCAGAGCAACACTATCAAGCTCTGAAAATCCTCGCAGCCTGTGGCGCTCTCTCAACAACCTTCTTCATAGACGGCAAAAGCAGACAGTTGTCGACGGTGATAGTGAAAAATTGGCAGATTCTTTTAGTACTTTCTTTACTCAGAAGATCGAATCGCTCAATGACAGCATTCGTCAGCGCATCTCTTCTGACAACAGTAACTTTGAGCATTACTGGAGATCAAATGATTCTCCTCTCTTAACCAGTTTTGAGGAAGTGACTCCTTCCGAAATAAGCAAACTCATCGCTAACTCAAAACCATCTCCTCTAGATTCTTTTCCTAACCAAGTTTTTATACATTGTTCCGACACGCTGTCGACAGCAATCTCTAACCTATGTAATCTCTCTTTCCGTGAAGGATGCTTTCCGTCTGTGCACAAAAGAGCCCAATTACTACCTCTACTGAAAAAACCTTCCCTAGATAACAGTATTCTCTCCAATTTTAGACCTATCTCCAACCTCACAACTATTTCTAAAATAATCGAGAGGACGGTTCTAAAGAGAGTTCAACCTCATATCATAACCAACTCTAACTACTCTCTCTATCAGTCGGCCTATCGCTCATGTCACTCCACTGAAACTGCTCTGCTCCACATCCTTGATAACGTCTTTCATTCTTGCGATTCCAAGAAGGCCACTCTCCTCGCTGGCCTTGATCTCTCGGCTGCCTTCGACACAATTAGTCACTCCACCCTTCTTGACCGCCTCCACAACGAATTCGGCATCAGTGGCAGCGTCTTGTTGTGGTTTGCTTCCTACTTGTCGGGTCGGTCGCAGTTTGTCAAACTGGGTGGTTGCAGCTCATCTTCTGTTCTGATCACCAGCGGTGTTCCTCAGGGCTCTGTCTTGGGGCCTCTTCTCTTCACCACCTACATATCTCCTGTATGTAGCATTATCAGTGAACAGAATGTACCGTATCACCAATATGCTGACGACACGCAGCTTTTCCAGTCGCTCTCTTACCGGGACTCCGACTTGGAAATTAAGAGACTAACCGACTGCATCAGATCCATTGAACACTGGTTTCTGCACAACAACCTTCAGTTCAATACATCCAAAACTGAGGTTGTTCTGTTAGGATCCAGTTACTCGATTAAGGCTCTCTCCAACTTAAAATCTCTTTCCGTTGGAGAACACTCAATTCCTTTTTCCCCCACTCTAAAAAGCCTTGGTGTGTTGATTGACAATCGTCTCACTTTTGCAAATCACGTTTCATCAGTCATTCGTTCATGCCATCATCAGATCAGAGCAATCGCCCACGTCAGAAAGTTTTTATCGAGGGAAAACGCCAACTCCTTGGCTTGTTGTCTGATCCTGTCAAGGCTCGATTATTGTAACTCCCTTCTTTTTGGCATTCCTCTGAACCACCAAAAACGTCTCCAGAGAATGATGAATAGGGCTGCTAAAGTGGTCCTTGGAGTCTACCCTTTGGATTCGTCGTCATCTCTGTCGTCGTCGTCATCTCTGCCATCGTCGTCGTCATCTCTGTCATCGTCGTCGTCTTCATTCCGTCTTTTCAAACTTCACTGGCTGCCGGTACACTATCGAATTTTGTACAAAATCGCCCTGATAACGTACAAAATTCGGTTTTGTTCATCGCCCACATATCTTCACCAACTCCTTCACAACAGAACCATCCAAAGACCGCTCCGCTCATCCACAGCTCCTGAACTCGCACGGACAAAAGCTAACAACAATATCGGTGCGAGATCCTTTCGACACGCATCGCCAATCGTCTGGAATGCACTGCCAGCCGAAATTCGAAACTGTGGATCCGTCGCTTCTTTTAAAACTAAACTTAAAACCTTTTATTTTAAATTAGCCTTTGAACGATGCAATTTTTAGGTTATCCGAGGGCGCCTCAGTCGCGTGCCTTGGCGCTTGATAAATTCCGTATTATTAAATTCCGTATTATTATTACACCAGGTGTTTAAAACTGAAATGGCTGTATGTAGGAAGCACCTAAGTACTTCCTGTCGTGGATCATAATTTGTTCTTTTTAACTTTTCCCTCCTCCTTTCTCCAGGCTTGGGACTGGCTTGCAAATGCCAAGATTTTGGCGAGCCAAGTACATAGGGATTTTAGACCTGGTAAAAACGGACTGGGTCGGATCCAAATTAGCTCGGACCGGATCTGGAAATTGGCCGGGAAAAAATGAGCCTATCCAGTACTCTCTTTCCTAGGCCCGAGCTGACTCGAGCTTTTCTAACTGTTGTTTACGTTGACTTCGACCCGGCTAGATTCGCCAACAAACTTAGCTTCTAGTCGACGCGATGGCTTATTAGGAACTGAAATTCAGAACCTGCTCTTTCCAGCTTCTGCTGTTAACACAACCAGCTGAGAAAAAGCGATTTATTTTAGTTACGCGAACGACAGCCACTTTCTTCATTTTCCATGCAGAGTTTTAAAAAATTATTTTTGAAAGTTTTTGCCGGTTCCGTTTCGATCGTTCATCCACTCGTAGAAAAACTCGATCGAAGATGCCAAATCTATTTCTTCTTCTTGAAGTTCAATTAATTAATTTTATTTGATTTTATTTGTACAGAGACAAAACAAAAAAGAAAAAAACAATTCCGAACGATAAGTCAAACGATTTCCTCAACTTTCGCTTTTACTCTGACTGAAAATCGAGTTGAATTTCTGTTTGTAATTATTGATCATGTGATCGAGTTCGTCTCTGTGCTCTTTCGTCGATTTCTTCTTCTTCGCTTGCTGCGAACGATAGAAGAATTTTGTGAATAAATTATGCAAATTCACTTGCAACAAAACACCGTCAACACCAACAGGAACAACAACAACAACAAAGAATCACCAACAACACCAACATGAACAACAACGAATCACCAACAACACCAACATGAACAACAAAAACAACAAAGAATCACCAACAACACCAACATGAACAACAAAAACAACAAAGAATCACCAACAACAACACCAACAACATCAAATAATCAACAACAGCACAAACCCTATCAACTTGAGTGACCGATTTATGAAATTGCTTTTCCTTGTTCTTTTTCGCCAACTTTTTCTCCAACTTTTTCCTCTCTACGGCATCGTTGGCCCTCTTCTTGTGCCTGATCTTCGGGCCCGCGTGAGACTGCATGACCTTCATGCCGGGGTTGGGGTTCGGCGCAGGAGTCGGATACTCGAACTTCGGGTTCACGTTTTTCTTCTGCCTCTTGTGCGACAACGGATTTGCAGACGTGTCGACTAACTTTTGCGATTTACCCGCAGCTGCTGCCTCTGCTACAGCCTGTAAGTAAAACAAGTTTTTTGTTTTGTATTATTGATAATAATTTACAAAGTATTTTAGTGCAACATATGTATATACGTAACTGCAACATATATACGTAACTGCAACATATATACGTAACTGCAACATATATACGTAACTGCAACATATATACGTAACTGCAACATATATACGTAACTGCAACATATATACATAACTGCAACATATATACATAACTGCAACATATATACATAACTGCAACATATACACATAGCTGCAACATTTATTACGTAACTGCAAAATATATATGTAACTACAACATATATACGTAACTGCAACATATATACATAACTGCAACATATATACATAACTGCAGCATATATACGTAACTGCCAAATTTAAACATTACTGCCAAATGTAAACATTACTGCATCATATATGCATAACTGCAACATATATTTTCTATTCAGATATAACAATTACTACTTATATTAAACACTAAATATTCCAGGAAATTGAAAACAAGTTAGTCTGCTCATACCTTAGATTTAAGTAGTCTTTTTTGTTTCAGCTCATAAACAGCTTTGTTCTCCAATGAAAATTCAATTATAAGCCTCTACAAATAAATAAATTATTGATTAATTAAATAAATAACTAGTAAATAAATAAATGAATGATTAATTGAATAAATAACTTATCAATAAATAAATAAATGAATTAATAAATAAATGAATAATTAATTAATTAATTAAATAAATGAATAAATAAATGAATATATAAATAATTTAGAGTTTAACATTATTTACTAAAGTAAGCTGAAAAAAACAAGAAATAAGTCCAAAAATCATAATTCAGTATAATCCAATCATCTAATAATGCCTCAACGCTGTCTGTTCACTACCATTCGGTATTTGTGCCGGTCTGTCAAAGCCAGAAAAAATACCGACCCTTTTGTCTCCAAAAACTTCAGGGTTGTTGTTGGTCGCCATGGCGGCCTTGAGGGCGTGCTCGTGCTGTGAGAAGTTGACGAATGCGTACCCCCTGGACTTGCACACCCCTTCGCTGTTCGGACGACTGAGGTCCCTCATGACTCGACACTGGTGATTTTTGGATGAAAAAATAAATTAAGTTAATTAATGATAGACACAACAATTACTTGATGCATTTAATAAATAACTTTAATAGATATTTGATTTTATATTAATTTATTATTATTATTATTATTGTCCAATTAAAGGTTTTTCTTGCATATTATGTGTATATCAACATTTTGTCAGTATAGAGGAGCCTGATGTAGCTCCTCTTCAGCAAAAATATAACTTTTCAGACATATCAACTTATTTATTGCTAGGTTCTATAGACTTTTTTATATTTTTGATTCTGATAATAAACAAATTCAATTCATTATTAACACAAAAATACATCTAGAAAAATCTTATTTCATCGGTCTTAAAAAAAATTAAACAAAAAAAAAACCATAATTTTTTAACGGTTTAAAATCGAAACAAAAAAAAATTTTTTCGTCCGCGACCTACCTCGGTGATTTTGATCGCCTTGTTTCCTCCGGCAGCCTTGAAGAAGATCTTCCTCAGCTGCTTGTCGTCAACGGTTACGGGGAGGTTCCTGACGCAGAGTCGAGTTGGGGAGACGAAAACGTTCGGGTTCTTCAGCTTCTGTCTTGTGTCGACTTCGAGCTGGAAAGAGTAAAAAAAGATAAATAAACAAATAAATTATTTAATTAATAAAAAAATAAATAAACAAATAGGTGAATAAAGATAAATAAACAAATAAACAAATAAACAAATAAATAAACAAATAGGTGAATAAAGATAAATAAACAAATAAATAAATAAATATAAATAAACAAATAAATAAAGATAAATAAACAGATAAATAAATAAACAAATATAAAAATAATACGGCAAATAATTAATTGGTTTATTTTTAATTATACCATTACTATTATTATTATTATTATAAATCTCGGCACCCGGATTAATATTTAATAGTTATCTGAAAATAATTGTAACTTACATATTCAAATAATAAAAAAGATTTATAAAAATTAAAAAAGTGATAATTAATTTCTTTAATAAAACTTCAAAAAATAAAAACCAACTTTCGCCCTCTTGGCGAGATCTTCCTTTGTCAAACCTTCAGCGGCTGCTGTGCCTGCTCTGATCACTGATGTGGGAGAAAAAAAAAATTACTTTAAATTACGTGAAACGATGAGCTTTAAATATATATATTATTTTTTTATTAACATTTAGCATGAGCCTTTGTACACAAACCTTTGGCGGCCATTTATAGCCGCCTACCCCTTTAGCAAATGCGAGTGAACTCCTTGCTTAAGGGAGTTACGCTGGTGACGCCGGTGAGGATCGAACTGCCGACCTAACGATCGACAGGCGAATGCTCTATATATATATATATATCGTTAAGAAACAAAACATTCTATGAAATTATTTGTAAATACATTATGATTAAAAAATATCGTTTCAAAATATTATCTTACCAATATTACATTATTAAGTGTACAAAATCCTATTAAAAAAATACAATAAAATAAGAAAGAAATTATTACTCAAAAGTCTTATAAGATGTAAGTTTTTTTTCGATCCCTTGGAAGCAGCGTCGTCTCTACTTCCTTTGTCGAATTTCTCCTTGACCTCGTTTCGGGTCACCGCCAAGGTCAGGTTCAATTTTCGCCCGTCCAGCACAAACTTGTCTTCCTGTTTTTATTGTTTTTTAATTAAATAACTTAAATAACAGTTTGGTGCTGTTTATCCTTTTAAAGGAATTGCAAGAAACCAAACAACTCACATCGCTGTTGAACTCTTCCAGACATTTCTGCGAATCTTCTTTGTTTCTGAATCTGACAAACGCCATGCCTGAGAAATTTCGAACAAAAAACATTTTTTTTTCAATTTCAATAAATTACACATAATTATATGTTATATAAATAAAATTTAATTTTATAGAGAAAGTAAATAAGCACATTCACATTTAAATAAACAAATGAACAAAAACAAATGAAAGAGAAGTAAAACAATGTAATTAGAAAGTTATCAGAATTAGCGAAAAATCATATGGGTTAGAAGAGTAAAAAAAAAGAAATAACAAAAATTTTGGATTATTAGAATCGCCGATTATTAAACCCATTTACGATTGAGCAAATGTGACTACAATAAGCCACGTTGATTGATACAAACGTAACTATTTATAATATAATATAACTATAAAGCAACTATTACAAATTACCAAAATAGCAAATACATATATATTTTTTAAATAAATTATTATTTAGCATAGGTGACTACAATACGCCATGTGGATTGATACAAACATAACCATTTATAATACACTGAGCCCTCAATATTACGCAGATTTTCAGATCCAACGCCAAATAAGCACTATATCCAATCTGCTTTATAGTGAATAACAAAACATAATATTCAATTTTTTTTTCTGAGATCCATCGACCAATCGGCATTATAACCGAATCTGCGCTTTATCCACACGTGCAATATTGAGGGTATAATACAATATCGAGGGTCCAGTCTATAATACAACTATTTCAAATAACCAAAGTACCAAATATATATATATATATATATTTTTTCAACCAGTTCACCTTTAGATCTTCCTGTCTCGTTGTTAACGACAACTCGGCAGTAGTTGATCGGTCCAAATTCCTCGAAGAATTCTTCAAGGTCATCTTCGACCGAGTCAAAAGAAAGATTTCTTAAAGAGAATAAATATGCTAATTAATTAATTAATTAATTAAAAATCTATATATTTTGAAAAAATAAATAAATTAAGAAATAAATATGAATTAATTTAAAATATTTCATTAAAAAATAATTTTTTTTGTAAAATAAAAATTAAATAAATAGAAAAACTGAGAATCGTACTAATACTTTATTCAAAAAACAATAAAACAGACTGAACAAGCAAAACTTAATAAAAATAAAAATAATAATATTATTATTATTATTAATATTATTAATAATAATAATAATAATAATAATATTATTATTATTATTATTATTATGGTGAATGTTTTTTATGGTGAAAAAGTTTATAAATTGGGATTTTTTTGCGTTTGTTTTTCGATTGCATGGTCATCTTGGTTTTTTATTTGTAATTTTGTTTGATTTGTGTAATTTTGTTCAAAGATTAATATAACTCGTGCTGATAATTTAATAAATAATGATTAAATGATATTATTTCTCTATTATTTCAACTCACCTTATGAATAGCGTTTTCCCATCTTCGGCATCGTTCTCGTTGATTGGACGATCGGTTTTCGATTTCTTTCTGGGAGGACCTACGATAAGTGAGTGACAGTCGAGTGAAAATGAAAATTTTCTGAGTTGCATTTTCAATTAATGTTTAGAATATTTTAGGTTATTTAAATTTGAATTATTCATTACACGATAAATTATTTTAAAAAATTCAATACCTTCTTCGTCATCATCATCTTCCTCTTCATCATCTTCTTCTTTATCATCATCACTGTTTTCATCTTCTTCATCATCATCATCATCATCATCCTCGTTTTCATCTTCTTCTTCTTCTTGATCAAATTTCTTCTTGTTCTTAATGGATTTCTGACTTTTATTGACTTTAGCTTTCAAAGGTTTTTTGGGCGTCTCACCGTCAGAATCATCATCATCGTCGTCATCATCATCGTCGTCATCATCATCATCACCATCAGACTCTTTACTGTCATCATCATCATCATTGTCATCATCATCGTCGTCGTCGTCATCTTCACTCACATCATCATCAGAATCTTTACTGACATCATCATCATCATCCACACTCATTTTGGACAGATCTTTTGAATTATTATTTTTCTTCTTTTTAGTTTTCTTTTCATCTTCATCTTTTTCATCGTCATTATTATTATCAAGACCTTCCTCGTTGTTTTTTCCTGATTAAATAATTATAATTATTTGTATTAATTATTTTTAATTAATTGTAATTTTAATTCCGTGGCCTAACGTCACGTTAAATATCATCAAATTTTAATTATTTACTTAACTCTAGTTAAACACTTTAAGAAAAAAATACAATTTTACACGCATAAAGATAACCTCAACAACCTAAGAACAATAATTGGGTCGAGTTTGACGGGATGACTTTAACTGCTTAGTAAGCATTCCAAAAATACAAACAATAGTCGTCTTACAAATCTTTCACTAATCCCCAACTACCCCACCCCTCCCCCACCTCGAGAAAGATTCCGGCATGTTCGCAAATTATTTATTAATTATGGCAGAATATAGACTTAGGACGTGGTACAGCATAAACACCACATTGGTCCCTAAGAGTTACTAGGAGCCTTGCTCAATTATTTATGACTAAGACTCTGAGTGCCAATGCAGTGTTTAGCTACACTTTATAAAACGTTATACTAGAAGATTATTAATACCAAATAATTGATAAACTAAAAATCAACTAACCTGCATTTTTATCTTTGTGTATTTTTGGTTTGGCAAAGTTGATTTTTAATGATTTACCTCCCAAATTTACTTTTGCATTTACACATTTTTTACAATCTTCTCTGTAACAAATTTCCAATAAATTAATTTATTAATAAAAAATACCATATCTTCCAAGACAAATAAATGCTAATACTTACGCATTATCAAATATAACGTAGCCAAAACCTTTGGATTTATGATCTGCATAAAAATAAAATTTTATGAATATAAAAAGTTAGTAAGTAAAAAATAATAAACTCTACTTAATATTTAGCTACTAAATAGTAGATTAGGATTACTAGGATTTAGAATTTAGAGTAATTTAGACAAGTTTTTACTGGCTACCTGAAGAACTTTTGTCTTTCACTATAAATGACGTTTTTATGCTTCCATATTTTTCAAAAGCTTCGCGAAACTCAGCATCTGTAGTATCAAAACTTAAGTTTTTAATAAAAGCTGTTTTAAGCGGGCGAAGAGACATCTTTTTGGTTTTCGGCGATTTACGATAGACTTTATCGCTCACACGTTTTTCTTTTTGGTAAACGAAAACATAGGCAAAGTAGTTATTTTATGATCGGTGTACAATTAAAATATTGGTAATTAAATTGAAATAAACTAAATAAAATAAAAAAAAACTTAAAATAGTATGAAATAAATTTACAACTATAACACTGATATATTTGTTTGAATTCAATTCAAGTTATTAATTATAAATTAAAACTGGTAAAATTTGCAAGTAAATAATAAAAAACCAACATTTTTATTAAAAAAATGCTTTCATTTCATTACAACCGACAACTTAAAGTAATAAATAAAGAAAATACAAAAACCAGTATACCTAAGTGGATTAAAATGCTTTTTATGGATTAATTATTTATCGTTTAATTGATGTAGGAAAAATATTCGTCATTATAATAAACATATCTTGAAATCATAAATAAAAAACAAAAATACGTTTCTGCTTAGATTTGAACCCAGAAAACCGAACTCAAAAGCACCGCGCCTAACTGAAAGCGTCAGATTCAGGGGTGCGTGTACAGACTTGCATATGGGGGGCTGCATCCTTCTCTCAGTATTTTTTTTTATGAACTATCAGTTACCAAAGTTCAGTATTATTAAACAATAATTATTTTATAGTTTAGTCTGTAATATAATATTATAATTCATAACTTTATTACATTACTTTATTTTAAATACTAACTTATTTTGTGCTATAAATTAGTAAAAGTAAAATTAAACACGAGACATACTATAAACACTTATTGACATAAAAACAAAAGAGCAAGTTTACATAGTCATGTTACAAAAACACATGAAACGTAAAAAAACCTTTTAATTGTTTGAAAATATTTTTTATGATGATAAATCAATAAAATATATAATCTTTGACCACAGCAGGAACGTCTTTTCAGCAAATCCACGGGGAGATCAAAACATTAAAAAAACATTGAGAGAGATGTGTAGTTTAAAGTGGTTCAGAAGACTAAAAAGACTGTTTGTGGGATCAAAACACTAGAGTGCGCCTTACTATAGTACTATAATTCTCTGCTGCTACTGCTACTACTATTTATTTTGTGTTGTTAAAGTTTGCGTTTGGGAAGGCCAATCTCCCCCTAGCCCCCCTGACCACGCCACTGGTCAGTTTGAGTTAATCGATTTTGTGAACTACAGACGATTGATTGAAGTTAAATAAAATCATTTTATAACATCGATGGAATGCAATCAAAGATCAGTTACAGATTTAAAAAAATTCTGTTTTTTTACACAAAGAAAATGAATGGATGAAAGCTTTTCTCCGACCCACTAGGCACTGAATTATCAATTAATTAAATTATGTCTTAGTGCAAGTGGTAAACACTGATTAAGATCTTTGTTTACACTAGATTTAAATTTTTATAAGTGCAAATAAATAATCTAAAACAATACATTTTTATTGTATTCGAAAAACTTTCACGAACCTGAAAAGAAATCAAAGTTCATACTTACGCACACCGGAAGCGGACCTCGGGGGTTTGGTTTATTTGAGGCCTTCAAATTTTATTAATATTTCTATCGAAAAAACAGTTGAAAAGCTTTTGTTTCGGCTGCCAAGGTAAAGTTTAGTTGTGATAGTTTTGCAAATAGTATTCTATTTTTGGCGAGGGTATGTTGTCATTGTATTTAAATCGCTTAAATGATTAATGAATGCTGGGTGCCTAGCTAGTTTGTATTGTATTGTAAGTGTAGTCTCTGAATTTAAAGGTTTCACCCAAGATACAAATAGATATAACGTCATTTTGTGACTGTTACATACATGCGTTAGGTTAGGTGTGCAGTTAAGTGTTAAGAGAAAGCATACATTTTTAAAGAAGCAGAAGCATTGTCTGTCTGCTAATAATAATTATTAATTATTATTAGAAATGGATTTAATTTTATTGTTTAAATTGTTTAAATAGAAATAGACTAGGGTAATCTTTCCTACGGACGGCCCGTGCCGAAAAAATAGTCGTATTATTTTTATTTTGTCACAATAACCTAAAAAAACCAATTTAATGTAAAAAAAACATTTATCGTAATTTGAGAGACTTTGAAAACGGTAAGTAGTACCCTTCCAAGCACTATTTACATCGTAGTTGTGAGTGGTGAGGTACGATGATCGTATGAATGAAATGAATAAAAAATAAATAAAATTAGTTTATAATAAAATTTTATTTAAAAACAAACTCAGTTATAAAAAAATTTTAATTTTAACTTTTTCTATGCAAAACGATAAAGAACAAAAGGCGAGAGAAACAACGAAGTAAACCCCGCTAGTCACTTTATATAAGGTCGCTGCTATTGCCCCGGCGGTTCGCCGTGATTGCAATCTGTAAAATTGCAATCCCGTATTAAAATGAAACTCTACCCCTAACCTTACCCTACCCTACCCTTCCTTACCCTACCCTACCCCTATCCTAGGTAGTCGTATAAAAAGTTTCAATATTTTTTTTTTAATTTTACTAATATTTTAAATAAAGGTACAAATTCTGAGTTTGAATATACTATATAGTGTAAAAAATAAAATTAATAAAAAGATCGCATACCGGCGCCTACCGCCGTGGTAATAGTTATAACGTTATATAACACGCTACGCGATTCCTTTGTTTACACTTTTCCTTAAAACTCAAATTTTGTCTATGTAAAATTTTTTAAATTATAATTACATTATTTATTTAATTAAAATAATTTTTTATAACATTTTCCCATTTTAAATAAATTATTTATACTAATTATCATAATTTTGAAACTAGTGTTTACTTTTCATCGTGTTTATAGTTAATTATAGCCGAGAATTATGTATTAATCCGCCACACGGGCCGTCCGTGGGAAAGATTACCTAGACTAGACTATAAATTGAATAGACTTCTATATACAAATAAACAATAATAACATTTTTAAAATTGAGTTAAGTTAACCTATTTAAAAATTGAGTTAACATAACTGAGGCATACTATACTATCTCTGCATTCTGTATTATCATTAAGTAACCAGGTTTGATTCTTTGAAATGTTTTTTTAGTTGGCTGAGTAAAAACTAAGTAAATCTTTTATTTCTACAAGCAAATTAATTCAGTTAATAATATTAATTTAACTTTATTTGAAAAACCTCTGCTTCTCCAAACCTGCATTACTAAGAAGAGTATCTATGAAATTTAAGCTTAGTTAATTTCACGGTTACTTAACTGTATATATATATATATATATATATATATATTTTTAAAAAAGCTGATTTAGATTTAGATTTAGATTTAGATTTAGATTTAGAAAAGCTGATTTAGATTTTTTACAGAATATGGTTGATCGTTGAGACAGTTTAGTTATCTTTGAAAGCCACTCACTTTTCCGTTATCTGTAATAATAATCATAATTCTTCTGAAGATGAAAAGCGTTATGAGTTGCTTATCTTATCGGGGCGGCCTTTTGCAGTAATAGCCACTTTCAAAAATGGTAATTGACACGTTTGACACGATTGCTCGCTCGCTTGTGTCCCACCATTCTGACTTCCTCAACACAATTTTTTTAATTTTTCTCTGCCGTCATTATAAGGGCGTTAGAATCTTTAACGATTTCAAAAAATTTTTATTTTTTAATTGTACAAATTTTAAATAAATGAAAAATTTATTTTTATTTTTTTGTATTAAGAAATAATATTTAGAATACATTTTCGTTTTAAAAAGTTTTCCATTTAATCACTTCAATGTTTTCTGCCAATGATTAATTTACTCCTAAACTTTTCTCTCTCTCTTCCTCTATCTCTTATTTTCTCTTCTACAAGTATGGATCATGTTTGTTGGCATTTTTGGAACATGTCAACATGACTCTCTTAAGCAATTTGATTAGCACCAGCTCTTTTGACATGACTCAGCACTCTCTCTCTCTCTCTCTCTCTCTCTCTCTCTCTCTCTCTCTCTCTCTCTCTCTCTCTCTCTCTCTCTCTCTCTTTCTCTCTTTCTCTCTTTCTCTCTTTCTCTCTCTTTCTCTCTCTCTTTCTTTCTTCCCTACAGCCTGCTTGGTAATAATTTGACATGATTCATTATTGTTCATGTAAATAACTGGCTTGTTAATAATATTGTGATCCATTCTCAAATTCCTTAATGGTTATTCAAGTTTGGGTCATTGCAAGCCAACAAGATATCTGATTCCTGGTTTGCTCAGTTGTGGTGGTGATGATGATGATGGTTGTAATAATGGTTTGTTGTGATAGGTAGGCTACTACTTCTAGCCAAAAGTTGGTTGTGATAGGTAGGTTGCTGCTATTGAAAAGTTAGTTGTGATAGGTAGGTTGCTAGTTGCTACTATTGAAAAGTTAGTTGTGATAGGTATGCTGCTACTACTAGCCAAAAGTTGAGTTAGTCGTGATAGGTATGCTGCTACTACTAGCCAAAAGTTGAGTTAGTCGTGATAGGTATGCTCCTAGTATCCAATGTCATATTCATAGATGGGTACAAGTATTGGTGACATAGTAGTAATAAGTTTATAAGTGGCTAGTAATTGAAGTTTCTTGAAATCTTTTTCATCTCTAGTAGTAGTATTAGTAGTAGTAGCCCTTACATGGATGGCATTCCTGTTTCTTGACCTTTCAGACTAATTTCTTTCTCTCCCTCTCCCCCATAAGTCTATTTTTTGCTACCCTTTATATTTTTGGCTAATCTTTTTCCATAAAGACTTCTTTATAATTACAGTGTATTCATAATTGAATGTTGTCATTTTCATTACCCATAATCAACTTACTAATTTACCAAGTAAAACTAGAATATTGTCAAACTACCATTAATAATTATAATTAGTTCGTTGGTCTAAAATGATTTACTTCACATCCTTTGTTGTTACTTCACATCCCTTTACAGTTACAGAATTCCTTACAGGAAACCCAAATACATACATACATACATACATACATACATACATACATACATACATACATACATACATACATACATACATACACACACAATATTCCATACACTCACCCACCTACTCACCCACCCATCAACTTACTTACTTACTTACTTACTTACTTACTTACCTACAAATATAGATGTATAGATGCATGAATGTATAGGTACTGATATGTATACCTAAGTACATCCACACTATGTATAAATATAACTCGTGACTCTACAAAATATTAAAGTCTTGTGATCTCTTGTTGATTACCTATATAATCAAATACCTGTACAAGGTGAACAAGAGATAATGAAGGTATGATACCTTTAATTATATTGAATATATATATGTTTCAAAGTTATTTAGTTGTTTACTGATATTTCGGGTTTTTTTCGACTTGAAAAGTCAGATTCCGTCTTATTCTTCGAACGTTACGTTTGGAGAGAAAAAAAAAATCATTTTTTTGTTTTTTTTTTATTCGTAGGAATTTAGCTTCGATTCGCTATCGTCAAAAGCAAAAATGCCGAAAACCGTGAGTTTCTTCTCTCCAGTCTTTTAATTGAATTGTGTTTATTAATATCTCGTTCATTTATTAATTAATAAATTTATTTATTCATTCTGTTACGTGATCTTGTTTAATGTGTTATATGTTATATATGTGTTATTTAATGTGTTGTACAGTTTTTTGTTCTGTTCTAAAAAAAAATTTCGTTATCTAAATAAATTAATAAATAAATAAATGTTGTTAAAAATTACATTTAATAACATATTTAATGTTTTTAATTTAAGTTGTAGTTTATTATTTCATTAAATATTAATTTCATTTTATTAATCATTATATTACTTATTTAATTTAAGATTGTTTTTATCATATCGGGCGGGTAATAATTTCCTTTAATGGCATGTTTAGTATCTAAATTAATAATTTTTTATGTTTATTTTTTTATTTATTTAAAATTAATGTCTTTATTTCTAATCTCAAACGATTCATGATTTATGGCAAATTTTTTAAATCAAATTCAATAATCATAACGAATGAGGTTTTAAAAAAAATTTTTTTAACTGATAAATATTAGAAATGCGTTCTTTCATTCATTCATTCATTCATTCTTTTCATTCATTCATTGATTCATTCATTTCACTCATTAATTAATTAATTAATTCATTCATTCATTCATTCATTTATTTCACTCATTTAATTAATTTATTTCACTCATTCATGTATTCATTCTTTTTTCTCCACTCCATCCCTCTGTACAGATGAATGTAAGAGTCACCACCATGGATGCGGAACTTGAGTTTGCCATCCAGTCTACCACTACAGGCAAACAGCTGTTTGATCAGGTGAGCAAGCTCTTCTTTTCTCTTCCTTTCCCATACCTCTAGTACCTTTAGTAGTCTAATATATTTGATTTATTTGGTTAATTTTTTTTGTTTAAGTTGATTATGTAAATTTCACTTAGGCTGAATGAAGTTTTACTTTTGCTTGATCTCGTATTTTTCTATTAGTGATAATTTCATAATTTTCCCTGTTTAATTCAGGTCACCTGTGTGGTCTGTACCTTTATTGAATGTTGTAATTGACTTTCTGATTGGGAGTGAATGAATGCATGGTCAGTGAATGAGTTAACGAATTAATACGTGGTTAATGAATGAATGAATGAGTTTGTGGTTAAGGAATGAATTATTGAGTGAGTATATGGGTAATTATTGAATGAATGTATAGTTACATAGGTAATGAATGAATTATTGAGTGAGTATATGGGTAATTATTGAATGAATGAATGGTTACATAGGGACTGAATGAATTATTGAATGAGTACATGGGTAATGAATTATGGGTGAATGCATCTGAATGAATGAATGGGGTTCCAGATGACATTTCCCCATTCCCTCCCCAACATTTATTATTTATTCCAATTATTTTTAAATATTTAATAATCAAATTCGTTTGATTGAAATCTCTTATCTAAAATTACTCAGCCTCTGTTGAGATACCTCAATTACTAATAACTAAAATTATTCAGCATCTGTTAAGATACCTCTATCACTTGTATCTAAAATTATTCAACTTGTATTCAGATACCTATATCACTTGTATCTAAAATTATTCAACTTGTATTCAGATACCTATATCACTTGTATCTAAAATTATTCAACCTGTATTCAGATACCTCTACTAGAAACCGACTGTGCCAAAAAAAAATATTTACTGGTTCAGATCTTGTATTATTTAAATTATCATTTCAAATTATTGTAAAGTATAATAGTAATATTATTAATTATTATTATTATAATTATTTACCTTTATCAGCATACCTGCTTTGTTTACCTATTGTTCTAAAGAAGCTCCTTTTCTGCGATCTTGTACACTTCTTGTACCTTTCTTGACTTACCTGTTAATTATGACCTGATCTATCATACCTGTCTGTATAAGTACCAGAGTGCCCTTCTTCTACCATCGCTGGTATTTCTCATGGTCTTGGTATTTCTCATGGTCCGAATTGCTGACACCTACCTACCTACCTTTAGTCCAACAGTCTTGTCAGACGGTCTGTCTTGTCAAGCATTGTGGGTGGTTATGTGAAGTAGGCAATCACTAATTAGGTAGTCTAAATATTTGTCATGTTCAGTTTCAGTACATTAATCATATTCATCGTCATCATCATCGTCGTCGTCATCATCATCTGGTATTGTTTTATTATAGTCTACTTAGTCTACCCAAATCACTTAACTCCAAGTATTTTAATTGATTGGGCTCTCTTTCACTCTCTGTCTGACTATGTCTCAGTATGTCTCATATGTCTGACCATGTCTCAGTATGTCTGACTATGTCTCAGTATAGTATGTCTGTCTATGTCTCTGTCTGTTTTTAGTCTAGAAAGCATATTTGTTAACCGATCTGTTTGCAATTAAGATTCTTATCTGTGAACATTATCTGGATTGTTTTGAAGATGATGATGATGATGATTGTCAATAGTCATTATCGTCAATGGGTTTTCTATATATGGGTGTGTTGTTTAAATTTTATGAGAAAGTTTCACTGTTTTATTTAATGAGTTTTTTCTTAAACCTTGAAACTCAGTAATGAAACCTATTTTGTGTGTTTAGTTGCCAAATATTGTCTCTTTACTAATATTTCTAGGTTTTATTCAGTATCATTCAACAGAAGGTTTTGCAATGTTTTAGCGAAATAAAATCAAAATCTTTTTTTCTATTTCTTTCATCTTCTAAAGTTTCTGTGTCTTGTGATATATTTTTTTAGTAGTTAGGTTTAGGACAGGTTTTTATATATAAATATATAAATTTTTTATATAAATTTTATATAAATAAATACTTGAGAAAGCTCGTAAAAATGACGGGTCCTTTAATCATCATCATCATCATATTTCCGAAATTATTTAATCATCATCATCATCATCATATTTCCGAAATTATTTAATCATCATCATATTTCTTAAATTACGTATGTTGATGATTATATATTCGCAAATAAATAATAATGAAGTTTCAGGGAAGTCTTCTTGACATAGCTGAGCGGGCAGGAAACCAAATGCTAATTAAATAATTCTACTAGTAAAAATAATAATTATTATTAATAAATATATATATGTAAATAATTGTAATTGTATTTAAGGTGATTGCTGTTTGTTGGATTTTATATTTAACTGTTTGTCTCTTTGTTTCTCTATTTGTATATCTCTCTATCTCTATCTCTCACTCTCACTTTCTGTATCAATTTAGTATGAATTTCCTGGAAAAGTTAATCACCATTTTTTTAAATATTTTTCTTTTCTCCCTGAAGACTTGACTTAAGACATTTACACGTACATTGTGTACATCTGCGAGTTTATTTACATGTACATTGTGTACATCTGCTAGTTTATTTACACGCGCAAGTTTACATTCGGAAGTTATTTACATTTGTAAATCAATGTTGCTCAGGTTTGTTGTTGGCATGAGATTCCTGTTTGAGTCATTGTTTTGGGGGGTTTGCACGGAAATGCTCTTGAATACAACTAACAGTAATAGTTTTTTAGCACTAATTCAAGCAACTGATACATAGAAATTTCAAAATATAAATATTTTTTTTATATTTAATTATCCAAAAAAAAAAATTACAACATTTGTTTACAAAGAAAAATCTTCCGATGAGAACAAGGCAAAGAAGAGAGAGCGTTTTAAAAGTAAAAGTTCAAAGTTCACAAACAATATATAGAAAAACTAGAAAAAATACTTTAAAACTTATTTTTTTTAAAACTATATATTATTACTTCATCTATTTAAATGCAAAGATGGGATTCTCAAGAAAAATGTCTTCTTCTCTTGAGACTCTTTTTTTTCCCGAAGTCTCGATCTCTAAAGTCAAGGTCTCGGTCTTGAAGAAAAAAAAACGCGTCTCGGTCCCATCCTTGTTTAAAAATATATTTGTTCGGTTGTAGTTTAATTTTTCGTTCCGGAGGCATGAGGAGGATTCCATGCTGTCCCTCACCTGTGCGCAATTCAATTTGTATAAACCACGTGTTGTATAAACCACGTGTTGTATAAAACACACATGGTTTATACAACACGTGTGTTTTATACAACACGTTCTTGCGAGATAGCATCAGCTTCGTTTTAACACGTTTACTCAAGAAGATGAATTTTATTATCGTATATTTCGTAGAAAAGGTTTTTCGATTATGAGATTTCATCATCGATTGGTCGTGCCCTTTTTATCTCGTTTAAAATTTTCTCGAACGCGCCCTTACGCAAAGGAGTGAGTAACTCCCGGCAGCACGTCCTCCCTTACCCCGCAAAAAATTTAAAGCATTTAGTCAATTTTACCAGGTTTGTTGTGAAACTTTTTTTTTTAAACTTCATGCCAATTATCGGTCTTGGGTCTTTCTGTGCGAGATTTATTTTACCAAGAATTAATTTATTATTTTTATTTAATTTTAAAAAAAAATTTTTTATTCATTTAATTATTCTTTTTCAATCAGGTGGTAAAGACCGTAGGACTGAGAGAAACCTGGTACTTTGGTCTTCAGTACACCGACAGTCAAAATCTAACCACTTGGCTCAAACTGGAAAAGAAGGTTTCCGATTGTCGTTCCATCTGATTCTTTGATTTCGGTTCTACAGTATCACTATCACCACCGCCACCACCATCTTTATTAAATTCATCACGGCTGCATCATCATCATTATCACAACCATCATCTTTGTCTTCTTCATCCTCAGGTTCAAAGTCAAGATATAAAGAAGGAGAGTCCTCTCCAGTTCAGGTTCAGAGCCAAATACTTTCCCGAGGACGTTGCCGAAGAGTTGATCCAGGATATAACTAAAGTGAGTCGATGTGTCACGTATGTGAGTGGATATGTCATGTATGTGAGTGTGGATATGTCACGTGCGTGTGCATGTGTTTCATGTGAGTGGATAATTTTTATCTGTGTGTGCGTGCGTACGCGTGTTTATCGGATAAAACAATTTCTTCAAGTGCCGGTCTCTTCTGGTCTCTCGATCGATTTCGGTTTCCTTGAGGGCTTGTTCGATATATTTCAAATTTATTTGCTAAGATTTTTTATCAATTAAGGTTTTTCTGCGACTCACCCGAATAAATTATTGAATAGGAGGATGAGGGTGGTGATGATTATGATTTCAAGTAATTTTTCTCCTTGCTGTATTATTATTTTTTTTTACTTCCAGCAAATGTTCTACCTTCAAGTGAAGGACGCGATACTGTCGGACGAGATATACTGCCCCCCCGAGACTTCCGTGCTTCTCGCCTCCTATGCGGTCCAGGCCAAGTACGGGGACTACAGCACGCAGAATCACACCTCGGGATTTCTCACTAACGATAGGCTTTTGCCTTCAAGGTACTGATGTGTGTGTGTGTGTGTGTGTGAGAGAGGGAGAGGGAGGGAGAGATATTGAGTCTAAATTTAAGCTGCTTATTTCCATTATAGGGATTGGAAATTATGTTATGGAAATTATGGATTAAAAATTGTTTTTTTTTTTGGGTAGTCGTGGAGAGTGGTAGATTGAAGATTTTTTGCATAATAAAACATCCCTATGTTTGATTGGTAATACTTTTTATAGATATAATTTATTGTGTTTGTGTTAATAATTTAAATTTAAATGTTTTCGAGATTTATGCTTTCTTAAAATAATTTAGATATTTTGCTAAAAGTAAGTATATTTAATATACTTAGTATATTTTGTTGTGAGATAGTTATGATATTTGAGAAATAAAAGAGTCCACAACTTTTTGTTCCATTAGATGTGCAGATGGTGTTGTATTGAGTGTTGTTGGTTAGTTGTATCCGAGCAGAAAAGTAGTAGACTGAAACAACTACCACATGAGCGGGGAGAAATACGTTTCCGATGATGCGATTATCTGTTAATTGTCGAAACTTATAATTAGGATACAAAATAATTGTAATAATTAAACTTATAACAATAACAATATTATGAATTAATTAATTTATTTATTTATTTATTAATATTAATCTATGACAGAGCCACTATATATAGCATATAATAATAATAACAATGTTACTTTATTTATCTAATTATTTTGGGGAGATGCACAAGCTCTTTAGTAATAGAAATCAATCTATAATTAATAGAGTGCTATATAAATGATATTTTAAAATAAAATATTAAAATTATAATATCAAATATTCAGAGTGACCAATCAGCACACGATGAGCAAAGACCAATGGGAGGAGAGAATAACGACTTGGTTCCAGGAACACAAGGGAATGGCCAGGGAGGACGCCATGTTGGAGTACTTGAAGATCGCTCAGGACCTGGAGATGTACGGGGTCAACTACTTTGAGATCAAGAACAAGAAAGGAACGGAACTCTGGCTCGGGGTGGACGCGCTCGGAATTAACATTTACGAGAAGGAGGATAGGTGTGTTTCCTTCTTCTTTTGTTTGTTTGTTTGTTTGTTTGCTTGTTGTTGTCTCTCTTTATTTTAATGTCTGTTTCTTTTTCTCTCAATGTCTTCTCTCTTTCTCTCTTTCTCTCATAGTCTGTCCCTTTCTTATTCTTGTTGTCTGTGATTTTTTTCTCTACGTGTCTTTCTCTTCTCTCTCTCTATCTATCTATCTATCTATCTATCTATCTATCTATCTATCTATCTATCTATCTATCTATCTATCTATCTATCTATCTTTCTATCTATCTATCTATCCATCCATCCATCCATCCATCCATCTTTCTATCTATCTATCTATCTATCTATCTATCTATCTATCTATCTATCTATCTATCTATCTATCTATCCATCCATCCATCCATCCATCCATCTTTCTATCTATCTATCTATCTATCTATCTATCTATCTATCTATCTATCTATCTATCTATCTATCTATCTTTCTATCTATCTCTTCTTGTCTGCATCTCTTTCTCTCCATACTAAAATTTCCATCAATTAAAAATACTCTCCGCCAGACTGACCCCAAAGATCGGCTTCCCGTGGAGCGAGATAAGAAACGTCTCCTTCAGCAGCAAGAAGTTCGTCATAAAACCCATCGACAAAAAAGCACCCGTTAGTTTAAAGTTGTCTGCCATTTTGTATCATTATCTTGGATGTATTTGATGTTTTTGTATCGTTATCTTGGATGTATTTGATGTTTTTGTATCGTTATCTTGGATGTATTTGATGTTTTTGTATCATTATCTTGGATGTATTTGATGTTTTGTATCATTATCTTGGATGTATTAGATGTTTTTGTATTGTTATCTCGGACTTATTTGATTTTTTTGTATCATTATCACTCTCTCTCTATTTATTTATTGAGCAGGACTTCATCTTCTACACGAGTCACATGCGCATCAACAAGCGCATACTCGCACTCTGCATGGGCAACCACGAGATGTACATGAGAAGAAGGAAGCCCGACTCCATCGAAGTCCAGCAGATGAAAGCTCAGACGCAAGACGAGAAGATGGCCAAACAACAGGAGAGGTCAGTGAGTTGGTGGAATTTTTCAGTGTTTGAGGGTCGCTGGTGTCGTGGATAAGTTGGTGGGGAGTGATATTTTAGTTACTGATGGGGTGCTGGTCGTAGATAAGTTGGTGGGGGTGCTGGATGTAGATAAGTTTGTGGCGGTGATATTTTAGTTATTGATGGGGTTCTGGATTTAGATAAGTTGGTGGCAGTGATATTTTAGTTATTGATGGGGTGCTGGTCATAGATAAGTTGGTGGGGGTAATATTTTAGTTATTGGTGTATTGGTCGTAGATAAGTTGGTGGGGGTGATATTTTAGTTATTGGTGGGGGTGGTTGTAGATAAGTTGGTGGGGATTGATATTTTAGTTATTGATGGGGTGCTGGATGTAGTAGATAAGTTGGTGGGGGTAATATTTTAGTTATTGATGGGGTGGTTGCAGATGCGTTGGTGGTGGAGAGTAATTTTTTGTGTTAGAGTAGTTGGATTGTAGATAAGTTGGTGGTCGAGGGTAATTTTTAGTTATTAAAGGTGTGGTTGTAGATAAGTTAGCTGGGGGGATAGATAAGATGGATAACTGTGCTGAAGATGTTCAGCTAAAGCTGTAAGACGGCATTTAGGGGGCGAAGGTTAACATTTTTGATCGTTTTTACAGGATGCTCCTGTTGAAAGAGAAGCAACAAAGAGAAGAAGCCGAAAGACAGCGAATGGAACTTGAGGAAAGATTGAAGAAATATGAACTCGAATTCAACAAAGCTAAGATCGGTGAGGAAGTTTTTTTACTTTTTAAGGACCATTGCCATTGTAATATATTGTATTGAATTGTAATACATCTTTGTAATATATTGTAATTAGTTGTTATATATTTTAATATATTGTAATGAATTGTAATACATCTTTGTAATATATTGTAATTAGTTGTTATATATTTTAATATATTGTGATGAATTGTAATACATCTTTGTAATATATTGTAATGAATTGTAATACATCTTTGTAATATATTGTAATTAGTTGTTATATATTTTAATATATTGTAATGAATTGTAATACATCTTTGTAATATATTGTAATTAGTTGTTATATATTTTAATATATTGTGATGAATTGTAATACATCTTTGTAATATATTGTAATGAATTGTAATACATCTTTGTAATATATTGTAATTAGTTGTTATATATTTTAATATATTGTAATGAATTGTAATACATCTTTGTAATATATTGTAATTAGTTGTTATATATTTTAATATATTGTAATACATCTTTGTAATATATTGTAATTAGTTGTTATATATTTTAATATATTGTGATGAATTGTAATACATCTTTGTAATATATTGTAATGAATTGTAATACATCTTTGTAATATATTGTAATTAGTTGTTATATATTTTAATATATTGTAATGAATTGTAATACATCTTTGTAATATATTGTAATTAGTTGTTATATATTTTAATATATTGTAATATATTTTCTAATATATTGTTATATATCTTAGTAATTGACTATTGACGTTTATTGGAATTCATCCACTTTGATGTTTTTTTTTATTTCCGAACGATCAGAACTGGAAAAGAGTCAACGAGTTGCTCTCACACTCGAGGAGAGAATGCAGGCGGCCGAAAGAGAAAGGATCGAACTGGAAGAAGCCCAGAGGAGAGCCGAAGAGGCCAGGATGGAAGCGGAGAGAGCAGCCAATCTGGAGAAGGCTGAAAGAGAAGCCAAGGTTGGTTGGTGATGATGATGATGGTTGGTTGGTGATGATGATGATGGTTGGTTGGTGATGATGATGATTTGCTGGTGGCAATGATGATGATGATAATTATTTGTGGGTAGCAATGATGATGATGATTCGCTGGTGGCAATGATGATGATGATGATGATTTGCTGGTGGCAATGATGGTGATGGTGATTTGCTGGTGGCAATGATTATGATGATTTGCTGGTGGCAATGATGATGATGATTTACTGGTGGCAATGATGATGATGATGATTGGGAGATGAAAGTTCTATAATTTGTTAGTTATATTGAAAGCTAACTCACGATGGGTTGAAAACAATCATAGCAGCTAGCCTAGCTAGCTAGCTGATAATCAGACGGAGAGGTGACCGTAATTCAATTGAGCCCAAAGCTAGTGGTAACCATCTTGTGACCGAGTACGGATGAGTACGGGTTGCTGCGCCCGAATGAGTTTTGTGATCCTTTGCATCCTTGCGTGCACAGGAAATGGAAGCGAAGAGGGCCCAGTACGAACTGGAGCAGAGAATGCACGAGTCGAAGGTCAAGGAGGAAGAGGCGAGGAAGCTCCAACTGGAACTGGAGTCTGCACGAATCCAGATGGAAGAGCACAAGAAGGCCCTGGAAGAAGCTCTTTCCAGCCAGACGAGAAACGTGATGGTCATCGAGCAGGAGACTGCTTCCGAGGATGACGATAGGACATCGGAACAGAGTGAGTCATGGTTGTGATGTTTGGATGTGGTGATGGAATAATAATAATAATAATAATAATAATAATACAAATTGTAACGAGCCATATGTCATGAATGTTTTGGATACCGGTTGGTATTTTAATTGAATCTTACAGTACTGGTTGCTATTTTGATTGAATGTTATTGATCGTTCGTCTGTTTGTATGTTGCTGAAATGTTATGGTACTATAAATATGGGAAATATTGTAATTGGGACCAATATTTTAGTACGTTTTTAGCCAAATAAATGTACGTTATAGCCAGGGTAATATGACTTGGGGGAACAAAATTTCAGTCATATCCTGGATAAGTTATACAGCAATGGTCAATTAGCATTTTTTGTTATAATTTGATTTCAAGTCATAGTATAACAGCAGGGGTTAATTAACATTTGTTATTATAATTTGATTTCAAGTTATAGTATAACAGCAGGGGTTAATTAACATATTTTATTACAAGTTATAGTATAACAGCAGGGGTTAATTAACATATTTTATTATAATTTTATTACAAGTTATAGTATAACAGCAGGGGTTAATTAACATATTTTATTAAAATTTTATTTCAAGTTATAGTATAACAGCAGGGGTTAATTAACATATTTTATTATAATTTTATTTCAAGTTATAGTATAACAGCAAGGGTTAATTAACATTTTTTATTATAATTTTATTTCAATTTGATTTGATGGATGACCTTGAACGCAGGTCACGAATTATCCGTAATGAACGGCGTGGTGCCTAGGCCCGAGGAGGATCGGCTGACACAGGCTCAGAAGAACGAGAGGATCAACGCCCAGTTGAAGGTCAGTGTCCTCCGAACGCCCGGAAAATCATCTTGGTCCGCTCCGATTCCGTTTTATTTTTTTAATGGCCCGGTTCAATTTGTGTTGTTCTCGGTGGTTTATGGTTCGGGCCGATAGAATAGAACCACCGTGCATCCTCCTGTGCGTGTCGTAAAAGGCGACTAAAGGGAGGTTCGCAGGAAGGGCATCCGGGTAATAAAACTTTGCTCCAAATTCCATATGGGTCTATTTGATTGAACCGACGTTTCTAATTGAGTTACAATTTTTGTGCCTGAACTATGATATCTCATCTCGCTGGTCGCTTGAATTTAAATCATTGTATTTTAAGCATTTTATTGTTAATGCAAAATAAATTCTGGAGTGAAAATAAGAAAATACAAGTATCTAAAAAAAATAATGTAAAAAAAGACAATTATCAATAAACACATTAGACTTCTTTGAGAGGTTATTTGATGCTAACCTAACCTTTGACCCATTACCTGACTGAACCTTATCCTTAATAACATGCTCAAAATATAATATCACCTTCCGTTTGAATTAATTAGCGTTATTTTTTAATCGGTTCGTTCGATTTAACATCTCTCTCTCTCTTATTTTTTAATTGGTTAGTTGGATTTTACATAACTCTTTTTCTCATTGGTTCGTTTGATTTAACATATCTCTCTCTCTTATTTTTTAATTGGTTTGTTGGATTTTACATAACTCTCTCTTTTTCTCGTCGGTTCGTTTCAGTCCCTGAGCGCGGACCTTGCCGTGGCGAAGATGGACAACCAGGTGACCATGAACGACATCATTCACAAGCAGAACGTCAACCAAGGAAGAGACAAGTACAAAACCCTCAAGCAGATCCGACAGGGCAACACCAAACAGAGGGTCGACATGTTCGAGGCTATGTAACCACTCCCCCTCGTGCTCTAGGCTCCTCCCCTTCTCCGCCTCTTCTTTGCTGCGTTACCAGGGGCGCTATGAATAGAAATAAAAACAGAAGAAGAACAAGAAGAGGGCGTGGCTTAATATTTCTTTGGATGACGACTATTATGATGATGATTTTTTTTAGTATTATTAAAAATGGCTTGTTTCGTTTATCATCGTCGTACCAGCTCGAGAAGTTTCATTTTCACGCCGGGGGATTCCCCGTGTATGGAGAGAGAACTTTACTTTCTTTTTTCAGTTTCTATATTATATATATATATATATTATTTAGTTAAGTTGTCTTCCGTATATATGTGTATTCGAATCATGACCAAGTTAGCAGCAAACGTGACTCGTGCAGTTGCAGCAACGATGGTGTGTTCATTTTGATTTGTAGCTTCTCGTTTTTTTTTTTTTGCAGGAACGTGCACTTTAATAAGCTTTAATTAAATGCAATTTAAATCTATTTTTCCTCCCTTTTTTGTTTTATTTATTTTAAAAAAGAATAGCGATTATATTTTTCTGAAATTCTATTTTTCGCCTTTTTTTCTTCAAATTCCTTGATTATATTAAAAAAAAATTTTCTATTTTAAATCGTTATTTAGGAAAAATTTGGATGTTTATAGCTCGTGCACGTGTGTGCGTTTGGCTAGCGTCATCTCACATGCGATCTGTTTTCCAGTTTCTCCCCGCGTTTCAATCAGTCACTTAACTTAACCAACCAACCAATCAATCAGTCAGCCGCGTGCGTGTGTCCGCTTTTTTGATTGCTTCGAGTCCTTCTTTTTATTATTTTTTTTGTTTAGATTCTCGTTAGCTGCGAGCATTTTGGGCATGTTTTTGAAGAAGTCTATTTTTTGTCCGCTGTTTTTTACGAGCCGGGAATTTCCAGTAGGGTTCTAAATTTAGATCTGTGTAGGCGTGTTAATTCTGATTTTCTTTTCTTTTTTTTCTCATTGGTCAGTTTGTTGGGTAGGTAGGTAGGTAGGGTAGTTGTAGTGTCAATAATGTTGTGTATTTATTTGTTTACTTTATATTATCATCAATGTTTTTTTCTTTGTATCAATCTGGTCTATGCACGCCATAATTGTATCGTATAAGTATAATAATATAATTATTATATTTATTTATTATTAATTTTTTAAAGTTTTGCATCATTTAATTCAATGGAAGATTTTACTTCAAACAAATATTTCTCATCCAAAGTCTCAGTTATCATTTTTCATTAAAATTATTTTTCAATATTATAATTACATGTTAATTTATCGCATCACGTCACCAGTACCTGTCTGCGGTAGTTGCAATGACACTGATATCACCTGTACAGGTATTTATTAACAATTAATTGATTAATTGATTGATTGATTGGATGATTGATTGAATAATTGATGTCCATGCACTACACACGTTTACAGACTTCACTTTAAATTTATACACGTTGATCTTTTTTCTTTACAGCTACGGTTGACAATTCATTTATTATTATTACTATAAAATGTACTAATTATTTTTATCCAATTGTGTTTTAGTCGACATTTTTTCAATATATTCAGCTAGATGATTGCAAATCGAATCCTCAGTTTAGATGATTCTAGTCCAAATGTAGTAATTTCCACATACTTACATATATAGATATAATGCGTTTGGCCTAACGACTAAGTCAATAAAACAGCAACTCTCTGTGTATTATTATCAGCTTTTGTGTTCATTCTAGTTTAAAGTTTTTTTAGTTCCATCTAATTAATATTCAGTTAATAAATTGTAGTTTAGTGGATCATGTAAGTGCGACGGTGGTTCAAAAGGAAAACATTCTAAAATGTGAAGGATAATAAAATATACAATAATAATAACTGTTTCTAGAAGGCTGCCATCTAGCGACTGTATTCTATTTATACGCACGTACCTTATATATATACGTATATATATAATTAATAATAATAATGAGGTAACTGTTATATGTGATTATTAAATTTGGTCAGCAGTTTGTTTTTCTTTCTTCACTTCTGCTATATTCCATCTATAGCGTCATTTCTTGTTTGTTTGCTTGTTTGTCTGTTTGTTATATCTAATTGCCTACCGGAAATTTGAAACGACGGAAAACTTTTTCCGTTTGCGCTTGTTTAGTTGTACCGGAGGAGGGGGAGAAATGAAAATGCCTTTAAAATGCTATCGTCGTGATCGTTATCACCACCACCTTGCTGTCACCGAGATTTTTGTAGATGTTTTCGATTGACACTACGACATTCACCATGACTACGATGATGATGATGATGATGATGATTGTGGAACATTTATATCATGTTTTTTTTAGTTTAAAGATCATTTTTTTATATATCCATGTAAGCAACGCATTATTAATTCCTAAAAATGCGATTCTTACTTGATCGTGCACATTTTTTTCCATAATTTGTTTTTCATTTTCGGTATGTTATCATTTGAGCTTTTGTAATAATAATAATAATAATCATGATGATGATAAGTGTCGTCGTTAATATATCCTATCGTTGCTATAATTACAGGAAAAACTAAATATTTCTCATCGTTGTTTACATTGATGAAAAAATTATCGATCCGTGCCTGAGATGACGTCATCGTCATCATCACCACTCACCTCTTGCTGCTCATTCATTTATTCATTCATTCATTCATTCTCCATGTATTTGAATATTTTATGTTAATTAGAACCGTGTTAACTCCTACTTAAATCGAAATTGTTTATTTATTATTATTATTATTAATTATTTTGTTATTTGTTTATTATACGCGTTGTTGATTACCCAGGTCTTGAAATCAACTATGGCGGCGGTGATGATAATGATGATTGTGCTATGGCGGTGATGATGATGATGTCACCTGACTGATTAAAATTCAAAATTACCTATCTTATCTGTTATTATTTTTCTATCGTAAAGTATAGTAAAGTTGTTAGTCTGTTATCTCGTTCTCTTGTGTAGCTGTCTGACATCTGGTGAAGAAGAAGAAGACTGGTGTATGATCTGGTCAGAGAGGAGGAGGAGTAGAGAGTGATTGAATAATTCATTGGTTATTGAGAGATGCATCGACACTAATTCAGTGGTTGTTGAGAGATGCATTGACACTAATTCAGTGGTTGTTGAGAGATGCATTGACACTAATTCAGTGGTTGTTGAGAGATGCAATATAATTTTCGGATCGATTGGACAACATCAACGTCCAGAGGATGTCAAATGATTATTTGAATAGTGTAAAAATATAAAAAAGTGTTTTTAAAAAACTTTGTTTTTTGCTTCACTTGTATAACACACGTAGACAATTGGAAATAGCTGAGTCATTGGTGCATATATTTATCATAAAAAACCAATCGGTCAACAATTTATCTGATAATTTGCAACTATTATAATCTTAATTACTACTGAAACTCAGATAATCTACTACTAAACTTTTACTTTATTATACAATTTATGACTTAAAAATGACCTTCTAATTTTCGACTTCATTTACCACACGACTTTATTATTCTTAAAATATTCTATTTTCAATGTTTCAGCTGTTCGACATTTTTGTTGTGAGAGCATTTATGACTTTTTTGTTTTAAACTTCATCATAGGATACAGGCTCGGTCCGTTCACTGTGTGTATATTTGATGAATTAGTTTATTGATTTTTTGAGGAATTCACCTAGAGCCATTAAACTTCACCTAGAGCCATTAAACTTCACCTAGAGCCATTAAACTTCACCTAGAGCCATTGTAATGTACAGTCGGAAAAACAGCACTTCAAAACAAATTCTATTTCCCTATTACCTTGAACGAATGATGAACGCAAAAACCACCAAGTCGCCTATTTGATTGTCGTATTCATGTCTGAAATTCAACTCACCTTTCTAGACCGGAGATCTTTGAATTAAATAATTGTAAAATAGTAAACAAGTAAATTAAAAACAAATTTTTAAAACCAATGCTCTTATATGTAATTAAAACACAAATTTTGCAATCAATTTTTTCTTATATTACTCTTTTATTTTATATTAAAGTCGAAATATCTTAATTATATCGAAATATCGAAATTAATTAAAATTAACTAAATTAATTGACTTATTGTAAAACTAATAATTGAATATTGAATTGTCTTCTATTTTGAGCATGTATGCAAAATTTGAAAAAAATCTATCATCAGGAAGTGACTCAAAAATTGATTGCAAGATTTGAAACAGACAGAGAAACAGACAGACAGAGAAACAGAGACGACGAGTTAATAAAAGCATTGGTAAAAAAGAACGGTTCAACGGTTAATAAGTGCACTCTGACTTAAAGCAAAACCTAAGCGTGGTAGGTCAAACTGGCTTTACAGCAGACCCAAAAATTGACCAAGCAATAAAACACTGATTGGTTTTAAAGCCATGAATGTCAATTGACATTTAACACTAAATGTAAACAAACTCGAAAACCAAATAAATAAAATTCAATTGCTGCAACAAGTTTATGACCAGTGTTTGTCAGATTTGAATAAACGTTAAATACATAAAAATTTCAAAAGAACATGCTCATGAGGCAAGGATATCTTCAAATCAGGTTCAAAAAAAGCTCATAAAATGTCACTAAAACGATATAATTAAAATGCAATCCTAGTTTAAACGATGCTGATCTTAAGGAAAAATCAATTTGAATGATTTCTTGGTCTACCCCATAGCTGTTCATTGCAACACATGCATATGAACCCTTGTGCTTTTCTTTTGCATCGTTAATAGCATACAAGACTCTGAATATGTTCAATCCTTTCTTGTTATGGTAGCCGACACCATGTCCGTTTGGCAAGACAATGAAAACATAAGGAGGTAGTTGGCCAAGTGTTTCACAAAAAATCATTATATCTGTATTGTTCCTGAAGTTCCATTTGAAGTTGACAACCTTGATTGTTGGCAGAGCAGCCGTTTCATTGCTAACATTACCGATTACGTCGCTGCTGGTGATTGGCATTACTTCAGTCACATCAGTCATTGAAGTTATCAACAGCTCAACTCTTTTACCATCTTCACCATCAGTACCAATGGAAAGAGTTCCTGGAATTAAGAGATTCTGGATCGTTGGCATAACTTCAGTCACATCAGTCACTGAAGTTATCAACTGCTCAACTCCTTTCCCATCTTTACCTTCAGTACCAATGGAAAGAGTTCCTGGAATTGAGAGATTCTGGATCGTTGGCATAACTTCAGTCACTGAATTTATCAACTGCTCAACTCCTTTCCCATATTTACCTTCAGTACCAATGGAAAGAGTTCCTGGAGTTGAGAGATGCTGGGTGTTTGGCATAAGTTTAATTTCAGTACAGTTACCGCCTGAAAGCTTTTGTACAACAAGTTTGTTTACACCGTCTGAACAAGTTGCGCTTATGTTTAATCTGGCATTTGTCTTGACATAATATATGGATGTACAGTTGCATTTCAAAGGGTTATTGGTTAACTCAATTATTTCGAGTTGTGCAGGAAAATGCGTTAGATTAGGGAAAACGCGTAATTGATTGTTATCCAGATATAACTCCCTTAATTTAACAAAATCTTTTAAACCAAAATCACTCGTAACTTTAGAAATATTGTTGTTTGACAGGTGTAAGACTTCCAAATGCTCCTTCAGCTGGTTGTATGCTGAGAAATTCCAAGCGTGGTTAAACAATTTAGAAATACTAAGTTCTTTTACAGTTATATTTGGATTGTTAAGAAACTCGAACGATTCAATGCTCCCGTGGAGTACCAGTCTAGCAATACTCAAATCTCCGTTGGTCTGAAATTGTTTTATTATAATCATTACTCAAAATTCAAAATAAAATAAATAAATAAATTAGTTTGAAAACAGTGATGAGCATTTATAGTAAAAAAATAAAGCAATGAGTCAAATTTAAATATCTCTTTGCAAGCTATCTAATCAAAAAATGAATGTTTGATTTGTCAGAATAAATAATGAGCGACTGTGTTATATTTAAAAATAATCAACAAACACCACACTTCACCTTCATTTCGTCAAAACGGAAAGTCGGATTCAGATCAGCCAATTTTAAATATTTAATTTCTGAACCAAGAAAATTAAAAGTTTCCATCTTCAACCCATTTGACTTATAAATAACCATTTTCTGAATCTGACTTCCCTGAAATATCCCCTCTGGAGATTGTTGAAAAGTTACATTGTCGAAATCAAACCAATCCGCATTAAGACCATTAAAAGCACCTCGTCTTGTTTCAGTAATCGTTACCGATGTAAACGCAACCGAACGGCAAGTCAATCCTTGCAGAAAATTCTTGGGCAGAACGTTTAACGTGCTGTTAAGTATTTCTAAAGAGCTCATTTTTTTAATTTTAAATCCAGTTTTATTTGCATCGACTCGAATTGTACTATTTATAATTTTTAATTCGAGAAGTTCATCTGCTCTTATCGCTGCAGTGTATTCGTCCAATCTTTTACAGTTTTTGCCGCAAATTAACTGAACTGAATTTATCGAAGACCAATTGTTTGTCGTTTTAGGAAGCTGGCCTTCAAAACATTTTAGTATCACCAAATCGTCTTCCGTCGTACCCGTATAATCTTTTTCCGTCTTACCCGCATAATCTTCTTCACAAGGCTTTTCCACCGATGCAAGACATATAACACAAAAAAAGAAAAGAAATATAAAATAGCCCATCTTTTCTTTAAAACTTGCCTAAAAATCTTGCTATAAAATCAAATTCAAAATGTCTCTCTTCGAACGACTCAGAAGAAGTGCAATGAAATTTTTGAAAAGCGAACGCTAGTGACGTCACGAGGGCGCGTTTTAAAATTTAACGTAAAAATGCCTTGATATGAAGCGACTAGATATTTTTAATTTAAAACTAAGAGCTATATAGCTTTATAAAAATAAAAAAAGTTGAAGATGAAAAATTTAGTGGCACCATTTTAGAGATTAATTTATGTCATGGTTGTTAAGGTTATTTTTGGTAAGCAGCTGCCATGATGGTGGCTGTTTAAGCTACTCCAATAAATTCCTTAATTTAAATGTTCTTATTAATGTAAAAGTTGCTATTTTTTTAAATAATTACTAACTTTTATACATGTAAAAGTTTTTTGTCGTTTTGACGACCTGAATCTCTTTGACGATTTCAGATCTCCGACGTCTACCAAATTTGGATGGCTGTTGAACATTGGCATTGTGTTTTTTGTCAGCCGTGATCATCAGGTACCTTATTGCAATTCGTTTCAGCACTCGTATCTGGTGGTTAAGAGCCATCTGGTTGCACCACTAACTCTTAACTCACATGTGCTCACGTCAACTCAGCGTTTCATCCTTTGGTGGTCGATAAATGAGTACCAACTTCGATTGGGGGTTAAAGTCCTTTGTGCTCTTGTAGAGCTAGCGAGTAGTATGCGGGGCTGCCAGTGGCGCCGTAAAACACCGCATACGCCGTTTAGTCTTATCTGCAAGTTGCCAACATTGTAAAGTGGCCGCTGGTCTGTTCAGTAAGTGGCACTCAAAAATGAATGTACTTTAATGAATCTACTACCATGTTTGCAGCTCTTGCCAGGACTTATGTTCTTATTTTTGACTTTGTGAATGAATGGTTGTTTTATAGTCAATTGTTTTTTGTATAGTTTTGCTATACTTTTGTTTGAATTGTTGCTTGTTTGAAGTGTTTTTCAATTTTTTTGTGGAGTTTTCTTAACTGATTGATTTGTTGGTTTGTAATTTTTTAAATAAGGGGTTTGTTGTGTATTAATTTGACTTAATATTTGATTTGTTAGTATTTTTTATCCTCCTGGTTATTTTTTTTTTTCAGAATGCACAAGTACATAAGTCTCAAGTACGGGTGCGAGTACATAATTATCAAGTACAAGTACTTAAATATCAAGTACAAGTACTTTAATACCGTACTTGAGTACAAGTACAACTACCCCATCTCTAACAAAATTTCGAAAATGTAAAGAGATACTTTATTATATACTGATTATTATGAATGTGAATAAATAAAGGTAAATGTTAATAATTACATTTTATATGCTGATTTTTGTGAAATCCTTGTCAAGCGACAATCTTCATCATGGTTTCAACGATTTCAATGGATTTCAGTGCTCTCCTCCTTTATAATCCATGAAGTACGCTATAGCGGGATTATACGATATTAAATATTATCGAGTACAGAGCGATGAAACCATAACCCGAGTAGTATAAGTTAATTGGAAAACTAAATGGAAAAGCAGTACGCTACGTTAAATTATACTGCTGGTTGGAGCTGTAAGACAGCTGCTGCTGCGTCGCTTTAATTTGTAATAAATTTAAATTAATTAAAACTTTAATGAAGTTTATTTTATAAAATAAGTCCATGAATATTCACGATATACCTGATTAATATTAATGACGTGCTTAAATACTACGTTGTTGGGCGGAGCCAAATAGAATAAGGCTGAATTTTTAGTGTTAAAATGAGAGCTTTGAAAATTCACGATCTACCTAATTAATATTAATGACGCTCAACATAATAGGTTTTGTTATGTAATTAATTAAGAGCCTATGCAAGGAAACACAACTTACTCTAGTAGGCCTAAATCGGTAAAACCAATTACGCCATAGTTGCTTAAATATTTTTACAATTTTTAGAGTCGCTGGTGGCAGAGCGGTTGAGTGTTTGCCTGTCAATCGTCAGGTGGGCAGTTCAAGCCTCACCTGCGTCACCAGCGTAACTCCTTTAAACAACGAGCTCACTCGCATTGCTAAAGGGGTAGGCGCCTATAACTGGCTGCCTTTGCAAAGACCCTTTCTCGCCTTTGGGCAAGACTTGTCTTGGAAAAGGCGTGTGCTAAATCTCAGTGACAACTATGATGTTATAATTACTGACGCTACTGTAGTTTGTAACATCAATTAATTCACAATCATGATATAATCAGTGATAAAACATTAGGCCTAAATGAGTATTTTTATTAGGTTGTGTATCCAGTTGTTATATCAAGATATCCATGACCTATGAATATACACGATCTACCTAATTAATATTAATGTCGTTTAAACAATAGGTTTTGTTATGTAATGAATTAAGAGCCAATGAATATTCACGATATGCCTAATTAATAATAATGACGTATTTAAATAATACGTATTCGTTGGCACGGAGCCAAATATAGAATAATTAATAGGCTGAACCGTCGGTGGAGATGTTCGAAGACGAAGTTCAAAACGAAACGTTAAAACATTTGAAAACGTCCAATTGGATTTTATAAGCAAAAAATAACTGCTGCTGATGATGATTACGACGATGACGATCATGATGGTGACGATGACGACGACGAAGATGATGATGATGGTGATGATGATGGTGCTGATTGTGATGATGATGATGATGAGTCGTAAGCAGAAAAAGTTGAAAGATCAAATAGTAATTTTTAGAGTTGAAAATAGTTCGAGAGATGAGAAAGTTGTTGAACAAGTCGGTTGCTAGTGATGATGATGATGATGATGATGATGATGATGATGATGATGATGATGATCGTGGCGGTGGTGATGACGATGACGATAATGGTGGTCGTGGTGATGATAATAATGATGATGACAAATGACGATGATGCTGATGATAGAAACTCAATTTAGAAGCAGCAAACACAAAAATGCAAACACAATCGCAATAATAGTTAATATAATTATAATTATACTTACAATATAATAATAACTCATAGTTTAAAACTTCCAAAGACAAAAAAGAAATCAAGAAGGCACAACTCTGAAGTAGACATATTTGCAACAGCATGCCATAATATTATAGACAATACAAGAGTAGGCGATGGTGGTGATGATGATGATTGCAAGGACAACGACGATGATGTGAGCGATAAAATAAATGTCAAATACTGCTATGAAATTATTACTATTTCAGCTAGCCAACAAGCAAAGTTAAAATTATTTAACTCTCAAAAAAAAAAAATATCTTTTTATTTTTTACACATTTCTACTCTGCATAACATTTATAGCTACTACTTGTTCGATTCTACAACCAACGGGCAGACATTTTGAAACTAGAAGATGAACAAAGAACTATGAACTATGAACGAACGTTTTCTAACAAAGAGCTAAAATACCGATCATCGAATAGAAATTTTCAATTCAGAGTTTAAAACACGATCATCGAACAAACTTTCTTTAAATTAAATTTTTGAACGATTTAAGAATTTCTTTTCGAAATAAACTCATTAAATAATTGCTTAAAATAAATAAATTAATTTAATTTAACGTCTAGTTTGTTCAATCTCACTTTTCACAGCAGCGGGAGTTCGATGGTTTACAGCGGTCTGGTGGGGGTGGGGGTGGAGAGTTGCTAGGGTGGGAGGTTGCATGGTTGGGTGGGGTGCATGGTTGGGTGGGGTGCATGGTTGGGTGGGGTGCATGGTTATAAAATTGTGCATGACAAAAACGAAATCTCGTGAAGTCAAAACTGTAAAAGCATCAAAGCTAACAAAACAAGGCAGAAAAGCGTTACTTAGTGTATGTATGTATGTATGTATGTATGTATGTATGTATGTATGTATGTATGTATGTATGTATGTATGTATGTATGTATGTATGTATGTATGTATGTATGTATGTATGTATGTATGTATGTATGTATGTATGTATGTATGTATGTATGTATGTATGTATGTATGTACGTTTACATGTGTGTGTGTGTTACTGTGTGAGAGTTTGTGCGCACGTGTCCAAGACGAAAGTCGCCAAAGAAGTCTGTAAATCTCAATTGCGTATCAAAGTTCAAATCTGAAGATGATAATCAGGATGATGATGATGATGAAAAAAAATAATAAAAAAGATACTTCAAAAGGCAGATAAAAAGTCTTTGAACGTTAAACGAAATATATCAACATCATAATCAGCACCATTGAAACCACGAAAAGCATCTCTCAATATTAAAACGCCAACAATATATATATATTCTCAAAAAAGTGCACGTAGTGATTGATGGTTGTGGTGATGGTGATGATGATGATGATGATGACGATGATGATGATGACGATGATGATGACACGATAGCGGTGATGATGATGATGATGATGACAACGTAGATTCCCCGTTCTTCACTCTTTCAATATCTCCACTAAGCCGACTTCTCACCTAAGAACAAAAACAAAAAAAAACGAAACAATCAAAAATAATTTCAACGTGTAAAGGGTCATGTTCGCCCTGGAAGGCCCTTGCTAGGGCAGACCGTAGACCCTTGGTAGATCAATTTTGACGTGGGTCACACACAATAGGCCCCCCCTATCACGAGGGCTTCACATCGAAACCAAAGTTTATTATCACAAATTACAATTATCATTCAACCTGACAGTACCGCACTTTAAAGCTTCAAAAAACAAGAAACTACTTGAGATTGATTTCCAAAGGAAGCGGGGGCGGTGGGGGCGGCGGCCCGTGGGTCATATCTCTCATCAGGTTTTCGCTGTAGAGGGCACCGAGGCTGCGATGGGTCTTCCCGATGGTGCCGCCGGCGTTGCTGTAATTAGAAGCCCCGCTGATCCGAGACGAGGAGCGCTTCGGCGAGACGTTGACCGGCTGAGGACCGGCCGGCGGGAGGGTCTTGAGACGGAGACTCGAGTAGGTCTCGTATCTCGGCTCGTCGACAATCTGTTTGGCCTGGTTGCGGATCAACTTCAGCGTCCCGTCTCTGTCGGCCTCGCCTACAAACACGATGCGATCAACCGGTTTCATCATCATCACCATCATCATCATCATCACCATCATCATCATCATCATCATCATCATCACCATCACCATCATCATCATCACCACCACCACCACCATCACCACCACCACAACCATCATCACCATCATCATCATCATCATCACCACCATCACCATCACCATCACCATCACCATCATCATCATCCAATATCGGGTTTTTTTTAAAGCTCAATTTTATTTAATTTATTTTTTTCAAATCGAAAGCGAAACCAACTGACTGACCCTCGTATTCCGATCCGTGCTGGGAGGTTCTGGAAAAATCCGAAAACTTGTCGGGAGGAGGAAGATCTTCGGCTCCCGATTTTTCTCCGAGAAGCAGCTGTTTCTGTGTATGAATATTCATGTCTTCATCATTATGCATGCTAACTCGTTATAATCTCTACACAAATTCATCTATGTGTACAAATTCATCTATGTGTACAAATTCATTACGTGCACAAATTCATTATGTGTAGAAATTCATTATGTGTAGAAATTCATTATTTATTATAATGCATATACATTTACTATTATGCATATGCATATACATTTATCAGTATGCATATACATTTATTATAATGCATATACATTTACTATTATGCATATGGATATATATTTATTATTATGCAGGTGCATATACATTTATTATCATGCATATACATTTATTATAATGCATATACATTTATTATTGTGCAGTACAAATTTATCATCATCATCACCATCGATTAGCGAAACATTTCTCTCCGACCAACCCTGTATCTTGTCTCCTGGAAATTCGGAGAATCCTGCAAAGATCTGCTGCTCCTCTTGACGAAAACATCTTCCAATGTCGCAAGTCTGGAGCCAATAAAACAGTCATCATCATCATAATCATCATCATTATCGTCAACATCATCATCATCATCATCATCATCATCATCATCATCACCTTCATCATCACCTTCACCATCACCTTCACATTCACCAACACCTTCACCTTCACCACCACTACCACTAGCATCACCACTACCATCACCACCACCACCATCACCATCATCATCATCTTCATCATCATCACCATCATCATCACCACCGCTATTATTATCAAAACGTTCCCAATCATCATTATGACATCATTAATATAAATTCTCTTCTTAAAACAAATTTAGCACAATAAAAGCTCGAATTTTTCCTCAATCGACTTCGTCATGAAGTCATGACTGACTTTGCTATAAACGTAATTCGCTATAACCAGCTTAGTTATAACCGTAATTCGCTATAACCAGCTTAGTTATAAACGTAATTCGCTATAACTAGCTACACAATAAACATAATTCGCTATAACTGACTTCATTACGAGTTGCTATAATTACCTCTAAACACTAGCAATCATCATCATGGCCACCATCGTTATCATAACCTTCCTACCGCTATCATGACTCTTGAGAAATAAATTAATATTGGTACAATTATAAGTATTATTACTGTAGGTAGTCGGTAGTATACTATGTGGAGGTGATTATCTCCTGCTATTATTACAACAACAACATCAAAACTTCAACCTCTCACTGAGAGTCTTCAGTGATTCCAACTCTGCCACTTGAGTGTAGGAGAACGGGAACCAACCGATCCTGAAATGAATGGATGGATGGGTGGGTGGGTGGGTGGGTGGGTGGATGGATGGGTGGATGGATGGATGGATGGATAGATGGATGGATGGATGGATGGACGGACGGACGGACGGACGGACGGACGGACGGACGGACGGACGGATGGATGGATGGATGGATGGATGGATGGATGGATGGATGGATGGATGGATGGACGGACGGTTGGATGGATGGACGGACGGACGAGTTGGAATGAATGAATAAACGAACGAGCGAAAGAACGAATGAACGAACGAATGAATGAGTGAAGGAGTGAATGAGTGAATGAGTGAATGAGTGAATGAGTGAATGAGTGAATCAACGAATCAATAAATCAACCAATTCACCTGTTAGTGTTCTCATTCAGTCCAAATATCCAACCTCCCTGGTTGACGTCATCGTAGACACTGATGACGTCACCTGACTCGATGGTCAGCTGACTTTCGTTGGAAGCCTTGAAAGGATGAACTGCTCTCAGCTGGAACAGTGCCGACCTGAGATCATCAGAAGCGGCAGAGGGAACTGCTGATGACGTCAGAGCGTAAAAAAAATGAATTATGCAAATTTTTACGAATAAATTATGCAAATTTTTTTAGGAATAAATTAAACAAAATTTATATGAATAAATAATACGAGTGTTATGTGAATAAATTATTCAAATTTCATGTAAATGAATTTGGAAAATTTTGTATTAATAAATCATCTTAATTTTACATGAATAAATTAAACAAATTTATATTAATGAATTTTTTATTATGAGTAAACAGTCTGACTTTTCTCAGGAACTTGTTCCACCACTTCTACGGGGGCCCTCTGTACAGCGACAGGGACCGACCCTATCGTGTTGTACTTGGTCAGTGTAATGTCCTCCCTGACCACGCCCCTCGAGGTCACGTGGTTCTGAGTAAGAATTGCAGTTTCCTGAAGACAATAATACATAAAACGATTTTCTTTATTGGATATAATTTATGTTAATTACTAGATAGTAATTATTATAGAACAATAGTATATTATTTGAAATCTGGTAGGGGGGATGTATGCCCCTCTCCCTCTCCTCCCCTGGATCCCACCCGACCCATAAAATGACTGACCGTATTTTCGTGCTGCTTGACAACAAGAGGTTGTGGAGTTGGCGGAGACACAACCAGTGTTGTTTGTTGTTGTTGTTGTTGAACGACTGAAGCTGCTACAGTTGTCGATGGGATCTCCCCTGTAAATGCATTCATTCATTACGTTGATTACGTGATTACTCTAATGAATCATTCATTCACTCATCAGCTTACTACTGTAAATGCATTCATTCATTACGTTGATCACGTGATTACTCTAATGAATCATTCATTGATTCATTCATTCATCAGCTTACTACTGTAAATGCATTCATTCATTACGTTTATCACGCGATTACTCTAATGAATCATTCATTCATTGATTCATTCATTCATCAGCTTACTACTGTAAATGCATTCAGTCATTCGTTAAGTTGATCACGTGATTCTATTTGATTACTCTAATGAATTAATCATTCATTAATTAATTGATTCATTCATCAGCCTACTCCTTTTTAAATCCTTTATATATATCAACTTCACCGTGTTTGCTTGCTTGCTTAAGCCATACGTTGGGACCCTATGCCACTGAAAAACAACTAACTTCCTGTTATCCAATCGAGTTAAATAATTCACCAGCCTACTCTTTTTTCATTTACTCACTCCTTCATTTTATTCCTCTACTTTAATCCCTCGCTTGTCTACTTACCCTTTTGTTTCTCCGTTACCCCCCCCCACATTATTCTACTTAGTTCTTTCATTTCTCTGTTACCCCTTTATCCATCTTCATCTCCTGAACCATCCATCCATCCATCCTTAACTATTTGTATATTCATTCATTCGTTCGTTCGTTCGTTCATTCGTTCGTTCGTTCGTTCGTTCGTTCGTTCGTTCGTTCGTTCGTTCACGCTGACGTAAAAACTAAAAACATCGATTCACCTCCAGAAAATGTGGCTCTCCTCGCAGGTTCTCCAGGCGGTATTTCCTCGACGCTTGCAAAAGAATCATCCTGAAATAATTCATCATCATCACTATCATAACCTTTGCAGTAATCATCATCATCACTATCATAACCTTTGCAGTAATCATCATCATCACTATCATAACGTTCGCCCTAATCATCATCATCATCATCACTATCATAACGTTCTTACTAATCATCATCATCACTATCATAACGTTCGTACTAATCATCATTACGTTTTTTGATGGGAAAATAGGGAAAAAAAGCTAACTGAAAATCCCAGTTCTTTGATGAAGTTTTCCGACAGTGGTGGCAGAACGTGGGGGTTCCTGCAGTGATGTACCCACTCCTTGAAGTGCTGAGTCAGCATTTCATAAGCCTGTGATGGTGATGATGATGAAATGATGATGATGGTGATGGTGATGATGATGGTGGTGATGATGGTGGTGATGGTGATGGTTATGGTGATGATGATGATGATGATCACGAATAATGATGATGATCATGATTATGATGATGAATGATGATTATATTGATGAATGATGATTATATTGATGAATGACGATGATGATTATGATGATTATGATGATGAATGATAATTATGAGGATGATGATGATTAAGACGAAATTTTTGAATGAATTCAAAACCGTGCACGGCAAGCAAACCTTCAAATGGTTGGCTCCGTCGTTCTGTGCCACACCGGATAGCTTTCCGAACAGATAGGAATATCTTTTTCGCTCTTCCAGTAAAGCCTGGAAAAAAGTAAAACATTTACTGATGGATGGATGGATGGATGGATGGATGGATGGATGGATGGATGGATGGATGGATGGATGGATGGATGGATGGATGGATGGATGGATGGATGGATGGATGGATGGATGGATGGATGGATGGATGGATGGATGGATGGATGGATGGATGGATGGATGGATGGATGGATGGATGGATGGATGGATGGATGGATGGATGGATGGATGGATGGATGGATGGATGGATGGATGGATGGATGGATGGATGGATGGATGGATTGACAGATGGACGGATGCATAACAGACGATACAATTGATATAGTGTAGGATGGCATGAAATAAATGCTGCCAAACCGACTTCAAAATTCCACCTGACTTCATAAATAACAAATTTTTTCGCAAACTAAAAATTTAAAAAATTGAAATAAAAATTTTTAAGCCAAAAATTTTATAAAAAAAAATATCAACACAACTGAAATATAAATAAAAATCCACATTTAATTTCTTCCAGCTGATAAAAAAGATAGTTAATATGTAATCTCATTTCAATCATTAACTTCATTTTCTTTGAAACTTTTCAGCCGGCGAGAAATCATTACGATCACCGTCATCATCATTATCAAAACCACCACCATCATTATCAAAACCACCACCATCATTATCAAAACCACCACCATCATTATCAAAACCACCACCATCATTATCAAAACCACCACCATCATTATCAAAACCACCACCATCATTATCAAAACCACCACCATCATTATCAAAACTACCACCATCATTATCAAAACCACCACCATCATTATCAAAACCACCACCATCGTTGTCTTGGTAACTACAATCCGAATCTCCATCAACACATTCCTTGTAAGGCCAACACATGCGTGAATGTCGCAAGCAACCAACTCCACAGACATCATCATCATCATCGTCATCGTCGTCGTCGTCATCATCATCATCATCATCATCATCAAAACTCACCAATCTAATATTCTTCATCATGAACTCTTCCAACAATCTGTTGTATTCCTTTACTTCTCTGGTCAACTACATGGACAAGCAATTAGTTGTTAATCAACTAACAAATAAACAAAACAAAAAACTCATAATAACATAACTAAATAACTGCCTAACCACATAACCAAACAACTGCATTACTACATAACAGCTACTCAACCACATAATAAAACAGCCACATAACAGAACAACTACATAACCACATAACCATGTAATCATCATCATCACCCAAAACAAAATCATACTATTATAAGATCTTTATTTCGCTACATCATCATCAACTTTTCATCGCTATCTTTACCACATGATGCAACCACTTATTGCTACTTTCGCTTTTTCAATTACCATAAAAATTTACCTGAACTTCCTTCTTGTTAAAACCTTGCGTCTTTGACGGTTTGCTTCTCTTCTTGGCCTTGGCCAGTGCAAACTGTGACTTGACCAGCCTGGCAGTGTGGTACTTGTGTCCAATCAGATACTTCTGCAGCAAAATCTACAGGACGGTAAATTTAAAAAAGAAACTTGAAACTTATGCTAATATCATTATCTGCTGCTGCAACAAATACATCGTTGTTACATCAACAACAACAACATAGAACACAAAAACAACAACATAAAACATAACAACAGCTTAGAACCCAACAACAACATAAAACACAAAAACAGCTTAGAAATCAACAACAACATAGAACTCAACAACAACATAGAACACAAACAAAAACATAGAACACAACAACAGCATAGAACATTACAACAACAACAACAAACACAACAACAACATTACAACAACAACATAAAACACAACAACAGCTTAGAACATTACAACAACAACATAAAACACAACAACAACATAGAACATTACAACAACAACAACCTGCACGTGACGAAATTCATTCTCTTGTTTTGATTTCAGAGGTATTAGAAGCTCCGAGTGAAAGAATTTAATCTAAAATTTTATAAAAAAAAAAAAAAAAAGTAGAGCAATTTAGAAATATTTTTTAAAAGATTATATTGATGATATCATAGAATGTTATTTGAAAAAGTGCTTTTAGCTTGAAACATTAATTATTCAGATTAAAAAAATAATTTTATATGAAACAAATTTTATATGAAACAATATGCTTCCATTTCAGTTATATTTATTACTTGCCCAGTTAAATAATCATCAATATTTTCATATTCAAAACAATTAAAAAAATAAAATGAAATGGAAAGTTTCATATGGCCTATGATGTGTCGGCTATTTTATGAAGTTAATATTCAATCCAATCATCTCACGCTATCAATAATATTCTGGTTGATAGTATTGTAGGCCTCTGTCAGCTGTAGAAGACCCTCTCCTGTTAAAAAATAAAATAAATAAATAATTAATAATTTTATTTAAAGGTTAAAAAATGTAAAAATAAAAACGTCTGTCCCAGGTGGCGTCACCCCATGCGGCCGCCCCCTGCATCTCCTAGTGATGCCACTGTGGCTGGCCCCGTCCACCCTCGTAACTCACTCTCCAATAAAATACAAAGTATATGTATTCATATTTTTATGCAAAACTTCATTAAAACTTCAAAAATTGTTTTCTAAAAAAAAACTGAAAATAAATGCTCCAAATAAAACTAAAAATTTAGAAAACGAAATTTAATTTTAAAATATAAAAAAAAACTTGCCCAATTCAGAGGCTCCTCCCAGGCAATCCTTAGCGGTCAAGGCCAGTTCGTTCAAACACGACAGATAGGTCTTAGCGTAGGTGCTGACATCTGTGAAAATAACAAAAATGGCGACTCCAATAAATTTCTTGTTAGCTGATGATTTTAATTAATTGAATTAATCAGATTTTGATGAATATGCTATTAGCTAATATGCTGCTACATATTATTATCACCTCGCTTTCCAAATTTTGTTTAGAAATTATGCTAACAATTCTATTTCAATGTGTTCATTTTATTCTCCGCATATGATCGATAAAATGGAGAACATATATTATAACGTCTATATTTCTACCTCAGAATTGTCAACAGGTCCACTTTTCCCGACCCGACCCGACCCGACATAACCCGACCGCACGCTCCCTTAAGAAAACGACCTGACCGGACCCGCGCAACAAGTAAATTACAAGCATCCGGATCCGGTTTGTTAGCTTTTCTTTTCATAAGTATATGATAGAAGACGATTAAAATCAATTTAACGTTGTATGAAATGACAACGTGTTATAATAAAAGTTCTACCAATAAAAATATTCTGGCACGACCCGACCGAACCGAACCGCCACCGGGTTCGAAACTTCGCACCCGACCCTCCATGACCCGACCCGACCCGACCCGACCCTTGGACAACTGTGATCTATTCGTGTAGTTATGTAATATAACTAAGAGTTATTAACTCTTCACTACAGCAAAACAGTAGAAATCACTCTTTAGTCTCTTTCTTTACCAAAAACGCTAAAACGTTAAACACGACGGGTCGCTACTATATAACATAAACCAGATAGATATATCACGCTATATATATATGTATAAAATATAGATATATGTATGTTTTCTCTCTCTCTCTCTCTCTCTCTCTCTCTCTCTCTCTCTCTCTCTCTCTCTCTCTCACACTCTCTCTCTCTCTCTCTAGTTTTCTTCTACAGCTATACTGTAAGCAAATAAAAATAAATTGGACCGATCTTTTTTTTTTAAATAAAAAAGAATAAAAATAATTTGCGTGATTTTAAAATAAAAACGAATACGCAATGAACTAAAAATAGAACAAAATATGTAATGAACTAAAAATAGAACAAAACTAAGTAGTGAGCTAATAAAAAATAGCAAAACAAGTAGTGAGCTAAAAGAAAAATAATAGCAAGAACAATGTGAACTAAAGTGAACTCCATCACAAAAGATAAAATCGCATATTATTGATGACTAACTTAGAAGAGATTATTTGCATAAAGAAAAAAAACAAATATTATTATTTCAGTTTTATTTCAGGTAATTTAATAATAATTTATTAATAAAACGGTGTGAATTAGTGGCGTTAGTTTGGAGAGTTCAAGCTGAAAATAGATTTCTAGCTGAAACTATTTATCCATCATCATCAAGATAATTATTTTTTTATATATATTCCATATCTATCTTTTAGACAAATATGCTGTCAATTCTTTCTCCATTACTCTCTCTCTCTCTCATTTTTTCTCTCTTTCTCTCTCTCTTTCTTTCTTTCTCTATCCATCCCTCCCTCTCCCTCCCTCTCTCTTTCTCTCCCTCCGCCTCTCTCTCTTTCTCTCCCTCCGCCTCTCTCTCTCATTTCCTTTCTCTCTCTTCTTCACTTTCCAGCCACTTCAAATTATTTTCGTAGGTTTATGATTCGTGGCAAGTAAACTAAAAACTGTTCTTTTTGAATTTGTAAAAAATAAAAACATTTGAAAAAGTCGTCATCTGCTTTTAAATCATTTGCGGTGAAAAAAATGAAAAAATAGGTAAAAAAATATAAAAAAAGATAACAGAAAAAACGATAAATTAACATTTTATGGCGGCTTAGAAGTAATTATTCTGACATTTTTTATTCTCTCTCCCCATCTCTCTCTTTCTTTCTCTCCATCTTTCTTTCTCTCTCTCCTCTCTCTTTTCCCCTATCTCTTTTCCTACTCTTTTCTCTCTCTTTCTCATTTCTAGGTTTTCGGGAGCAGACGCCCAAGCTGCAAGAATCTTTTTTTGCAACTTTGCTGGATGAGTGTTAACAAACGGTCGTGGTTAATATTTCATCATTGATGATGATGATGATGATGATGATGATGATGGTGGTGATGATGATGATGATGATGATGATGATGATGATGATGATGATGATGATGATGATGATGATGATGATGATGATGATGATGATGATGATTATGATGATGATGATGATGACGATGACTATGACAACGACGGTGATGGTGGTGGTGTTGGTGGTGATGATGGTGATGATGATGATGATGATGGTGGTGGTGATGATGATGATGATGATGATGATGATGATGACGATGATGATGACGACGATGACGACGACGATGACGATGATGATGGTGATGACGATGATGATGGAGAGAGTAGCGATGGTGGTTATGATTATGATATCAATGAAAATGTACAGGAAGACAGGTCGGGTCTTCTTGTTTCTAAAATGTTTCCAAAAATCGATTAAATCTTGATATCATAAAAATTACCCGATAATTTTATTACAACCATTTCATTAAAACATGTCCAGAGACATGTACAAGTAAGTGATGTTAATTACTGAGAAAGAAAAAGAGAGAGACAAACAGACAGACATAAAGAGACAAAAGATTGATTAAGTGGATGAGAAATCCAGTAGGAGATTCATTGACAGCTCGAAGAAATCTGCTTGAGACTCGAGATATGAAGATGAATGAAAATGTGTTTATTGTATTTTGTATTTAGTCTGAGTGCTTTTTTCAACGTGTGTGTGTGAAATCAGACAAGCAAATTTGCATGTGAAGATGTGTATATGTGTGTGTGTGTGTTTGTGTGTGTGTTATATATAACAATAAATAAATAATCGTCTCCATAGCAACTCAATTATGATGGCAATCAAACCGTACGAATTGTTTCCGTATAAATCACGTGCAAATCAAAACGGTGGCTTAAAATTGGAGAGATGCTGAACAAGGGAAGTAAGAGAAAGAGAAAGAGAGAGAGAGAGAGAGAGAGAGAGAGAGAGAGAGAGAGAGAGAGAGAGAGAGAGAGAGAGAGGAAAAGAGAGGGAGTGGGGAAGAAGGAGAGAAAGAGAGAAGAGGCAGTGGAAGGGGCAAAAAAAACAACAAGGGTTAGATGCGGGGACAGAAACAAGTATCTGGGCCAAACCACAACTGGAACGGGAATTGCAAAATAAAAAAAAATTCAGTTTTACAAAAGGGTAAACTTTGAAAATCTTCATCATCATCATCATCACTGTCATCATCATCATCATCATCATCGTCATCATCATCGTCATCGTCACCGTCATCATCATCATCATCATCACCATCATCATCATCATCATCATCATCATCACCATCATCATCATCACCACCAAAACAATCAACTCAACAGCACTGCCTACACAAGCATCATCATCAAAACAGACATAAACATCACTATCAACACCGACATCATTACCATCACCGGAAACTAACTGAGCAGTCCTTTTTGTAGAGCTTTTCCTGTTGTGATGAGCTGCTTGAGACCAGGGTTGAAGTTGTCGAGAATGTTCTAAAAAGCATAAAATGAATTATTATTATTATTATTATTATTATTATTATTATTATTATTATTATTATTATTATTATTATTATTATTATTATTATTATTATTATTATTATTATTATTATTATTATTATTATTATTATTATTATTATTATTATTATTATTATTATTATTATTATTATTATTATTATTATTATTATTATTATTATTATTATTATTATTATTATTATTATTACTAGCAGTGCCCGTAGCGGCTTCGCTCGCATGAAATTAGAGGATTTGAACCGTGCATACATAATAGAGTACTGCACGGATCAATTTTTTAGGTCTCGGCTCGGCCCGTCGACAACTTGACCCAGCCCGTTTCAAAAACCTTACTTCCTGGCCCGGCACGGCCCGTCTAATATGGGCCCGGCCCGTTTTTACTGGCCTAGAAGTTCTATATACTTGATGAAAAACTTCGGCCCGTCCCACCTTGACTTCAGGTTTAGCCCGGCCCGTCTGAACACCCTAAAATCACTAAAATGTCTATACACTTGGTTAAAAATCTCGGCCCGTCCCACCTTGATTTAAGGTTTGGGCAGGGCCGTATGAAGACCCTAAAATAACGGCTTGGCCCGTCCGTCCGGTGATAAACTGAACTCATCTACTTTTAACCGGCACAAAACCTCAAAATACTAATTTTCACATCTGTAACACTTACAGTTTTTCGAGTAGCAGTTATTTTAAAACCAAATAACCCTTTTTCCACTTCACATTTGAGGTCCTGAAAACCAAATTTTCGAAAAATGGTGAAACACGTATATCATTATTTTTAGAGTAGAAATTAAATACTAATTTCACTTTTTTAGCATTTACAGTTTTTGAGTAGCAGTTACTTTAAAAACCAAGTAACCCTATTTTCCACCCCATATTTGAAATCCTGGAAACCAAATTTTCAAAAAATGGTAAAACACGTATATCATTATTTCTGGAGTAGAAACCAAATACTAATTTTTACTCCTGCAGCACCTACAGTTTTGGAGTAGGAGTTACATTAAAAACCAAATAACCTAATTTTCCACCCCACATTTGAGGTCCTGGAAACCAAATTTAAAAAAATGGTAAAACACGTATATCTTTATTTTTAGAATAGAAACTAAATACTGATTTTTACATCTGTGGTATTTACAGTTTTTGAGTAGCAGTTACTTTAAAAAACAAATAACCCTATTTTCCACCCCACATTTGAAGTCCTGGAAACCAAATTTTCAAAAAATGCTAAAACACGTATTTCATTATTTTTGGAGTAGAAACTAAATACTAATTTTTACTCCTGTAGCATTCACAGTTTTTGAGTTGTAGCTACTTTAAAAACCAAATAACCCAATTTTCCAACCCACATTTGAGGTCCGGGAAACCGAATTTTCAAAAAATGGTGAAACACGTATCTTTTTATTTTTCAAAAAGAATCTATATACCAAATTTCAAAATCTCCTCATTTTTGGTTTTCGAGATATACATTGTTTTAGAAAAAAGTTTGTTTTCCAGTTTTTTCCCCTCAGGAGCGAAATTTTCAAAAATCCTTTCTTAGCGGATGTTTACGCTATAAAGGTAATATAAGTTCCAAATTTCACGTTCCTTGGATGAGGCGCTTGAGCTCGGCGTTGATTATCAGTCAGTCAGTCAGTCAGTCAGTCAGTCAGTCAGTCAGTCAGTCAGGACATGTTCTTTTATATATATAGATTATTATTATTATTATTATTATTATTATTATTATTATTATTATTATTATTATGGTGATGATGATGATGATGATGATGATGATGATGATGATGATGATGATGATGATGATGATGATGATGATGATGATGATGATGATGATGATGATGATGATGATGATGATGATGATGATGATGGTGGTGATGATGATGATGGTGATGATGATGATGATGATGATGATGATGATGATGATGATGATGATGATGATGGTGGTGATGATGATGGTGATGATGGTAGAGGAAGTGGAAATAGACAATAACGACAATGATGGTGGCGGTTATGATTATGATATGATGTTTATGTGTATCTCACACACATATACTAAAATCCAGTTTTTAATCTTGGTCTCTAACCTGCTGATCCTTCTTCAGATCATATGAATTTTTGAACCCGCGACTTTGTAGACATTTCTTTGCGTATGTATGCATGCATGTATGTATGTATGTATGTATGTATGTATGTATGTATGTATGTATGTATGTATGTATGTATGTATGTATGTATGTATGTATGTATGTATGTATGTATGTATGTATGTATGTATGTATGTATGTATGTATGTATGTATGTATGTATGTATGTATGTATGTATGTATGTATGTATGTATGTATGTATGTATGTATCTATGTATGTACGACAATGTACGTGTTTATATAAAGACGAGGTCAAAGAAAATACGAGTATAAACTCTAACAACCCTTGTCATTAAACAAGGGGCGTCTCCATAACGAACTACGTTCCACTACATTATCATCATCACCATCACTACCCTTCATCACTATCATTACCGTTGCCAGCTAATATAATGTTAATAATTTAAACAAAATATTGGAAATTATGTTTCATTATATATATATGAAATAGAAATGGTGAGAAAAAGAGAGAAAAAAGTGAGAGAGAGAGAGAGAAGGAACGAATGAAGAATCTTAGCAAAATGAAAAAGATCTAAATGAGAACAACTTGAATTACCCAACAAGGAACAGCCAACATTTTTATTTTATATCTTTTGTTTTATTTTTTATTTTTTTATTCCCGACAAATTTTAACTGATGCGTTTTATTTCGTCATTAAAAATTATGAATGATACCACAAGTATACCCATCTGCTACTGCATGGATTACCATAAATAGTAATAAATACCCATTTGTGCCTACCAAGATGCCCATAAGTACTTGTTGGAGTTTACAGTTACTACCATAAGTACTCATCAGCTCCTACCATTACTGCCATAAATAAATATAGACTGTTTCAATTCATTCCATGTTGATTTCTAGGCCAGTCCTATGATCTGATCTGAACTATTCTCTGGTAGAAACTATTTCAAAGCCACGGGCCAGCAACCGCAAGGCTTCTTACGTATTTCCAGCATTCTATATTCAAATAGCAGGTATAAGGAGAGCGAGGATGACGACCCCATTCAGTCTTAAACTCTATCCTGCAGCTCTTGAAAGATGGGGAAAATATGGTCATGTTTCCCGAGGATGGATACAGGATTAGTAGAATGAGGGGTTCCCAAACAGGGTGGGTAAGAATTTATTTTTTTTAATTTAGGGTTAGATTTATAGATTTTAACATATATTTTTGGCCAAGATTTATTTATTTGAAAAATGACTTTCTATTACAGTTTTTAGCAGACTAATATAATTATTTCAACTTATTTCAACTGATTGATCTTATTTGTAGTGAATACTGTTGGTACAACACTAGATATATTTTAGATAAAGGCATTATCAGATTTATTAAAATATATATGTGTTTAAACACACAAAGTAATACTTTTACCCATAATCATATTGTATATAATACTACTAAATGATTCACAAAATATTACAACAAAATATCAATGAACATAAGATATGTAACTTATTTCATTCATTCTGTACAAGTTAAACAACAAGTTTCACAAACACAACTAAAACAAAATAACCTTGTCCTAAATTCAACTTGTATGTGAGGTGAGTTCTAATCAATACAGACTCATAAAACAAACTTGAAGTACAGCATGACAACAATTATTATTCTATACTCCATGCAAATTGCTAGGCCTATACGTTTGATACCGTCTAGCTGCCTGTGAAATGGGACTGAGATTTTTGCAACGGAATTGGTGGGGCTCCGAGCCCCGAGGACCCTCCCTCTGAATCCGCCCCTGTTCACGCACCCTCACAAAAACCAGCCTAGCAGATGCATACTGGAAGCGGCGAGTTATAGACTTTCGAAGCCTAAATAGTAAATACACTAATACACTGTATACACCAATATATAACAAAATTAATTAATTAATTAAAATTTACATAAAAACGTAGACGTATAGCTAAACTTCTATAAATAACACGCACATTAAATACATATTTCAATAAATAAAACTCCTTACGTATAATGACACTTTAAAAACCATTATGCAGAATTAAAAACTTACATTATTACCTATAATTACCTACCCTTCTATAAATAACGTACATAATTATTATGAACAAAATAATATAAATCCTTTTATAAATGATCAATATTACCATATTAACATAATTCAATAATAAATAACCACATGTTGACGACATCTTGTGGGTTTCAACATTTCAACTTTCAACCATTTATTAGACGATCGGTCTACCAGCTAGGTTTCTTTTTTTCTTGTTTTTAAAAATAATACTTGGAAAGATTTATGTTCACATTTCCATCTTACTAACAGAATAAGCTATTTTTATTCACTATTTCTCTCACTCTCTCTCTCTCTCTCTCCAGTATCGATGAATAAGAAGACGGAGATAAAGAATATTTGAAACAAAAGCTAATAATATCAGTTTTAATTTTTTACTCACTATATAATCATCATAACCATAAACAAAATCATAACAATCAGTATCATCATCATCTTCATCCTCCTCCTCTTCCTCCTCCTCCTCCTCCTCATCATCATCATCATCATCATCATCATCATCATCATCATCATCATCATCACCATTATCATCATCATAACCATCATCGTCATTCTTATTATTATTATTTTGCATGACGCAACGACCTTACCATCAAAGTCGTAGAACGGTGAAAACCAATACGTGGAATTTATTTTATTGAAAATTTATTTTAAGATGATACGGGTGGGTGGATTGATAAACGAGTGGATTGATATATGGTGGACGTATAAATGGGTGGATTAAAGGGTTGATAAATAAATCGGTGGGTAGATGTTTGGGTGGCTGGGTGGTGGAAGGGTGGATAAATGGGTAAATGGATAAATGAGTGGATTGATGGTGAGTTGATAAATGGGTGGGTGGATGAATGGGTGGTTGGATAAATGGGTGGATGAATGGGTGGTTGGATAAATGGGTGGGTGGATGAATGGGTAGATTTTGAGTGGATGTATTGATAGATGGGTTGACAAATAAATGGGTGAGTTGATGAAGGGGTTGGTTAATAGGATGGGTGGTTAGGTAAATGGGTGGGTGGATGGCTTGTCGAATAAATATATGGTTAGAGGTTAGATGGATAACTGGGTAAATAGATGAATTGATGGATGGATAAATAAACGGGGAGAAGAATGGGTGGGTGGGAAGAAAAAAATAGAGAGAAAGAGAGAGAGAGAGAGAGAGAGAGAGAGAGAGAGAGAAATAGAGAGAAAGAGATTTCGACAACCTTTGGATTACCAACAGAACAACAACACAGGTTTCTGTGAAGTTTACCATTGCACATTTGTGTATTGTACAAGCTGGACTGGTGTACAATTGTACGTTTTTATGCTTTGTATCACGTCAACGTACCGAAATATAACATTCTGTCTCTCTGTCTCTCTCTTTCGCTTTCTCTCTTTTTCTTTCTCTCTCTCTCTCTCTCTCTCTCCCATTTTTGCGTTTGACTTTTCAACTTTGATTCGACATTTTGCAGGCTCACTTAAAAATAAATACCAAAGAACTAGCTAAGAAACGACCTAAGGAATGACAAAACTCCAAAAGAACAGTTAGGGCGTACTATTTCGTTAATTTATCTTTTTTGTTGTTGTTGTTGTGGCTGATTATTTTGTAAATTAATACATATATTATCAACTAATTTTGATCCCACTACTGTCATCCTATCATCATCAACATACATAATTCCATGCGTCTGTGTGTATGTATGTATGTTTGTATGTATGTATGTTTGTTTGTAATTCGCGTAACGCTGTTAGGTGACGCTGCGGTCGCAAACTTTGTGGTAAAAAAACTGTGATGGGGTTGAATTATCGAAAATACGATTTAGTTGTTAATTGCTGTGAGAAGCTTTATTATTCACAAGCAACATTTTTTTAAATTAAATCCAAAAATAAATAAAGAATTAATAAATAAATAAACACAAATTTGTATTTCTTTCAATGGACTCCTTATTTCAACTTTCTTACTTTGGGGCAACATCAGGTTTATATGTGATAATATTTAAAAAAAAATTATTTTTGAATTTTTTGTTTTAGTTTCTATATAAATGTAATAATATATAATTTCTATATAATTGTCTAAAGACATTATTTTTGATGGGACAAAATGTGTTTCTATGCTGAGCATCTAGAATAGGTATGAAGAGGCTAGAATAAGCTAGAATAGGTTAGAATAGTTTAGGTTAGGTCAGGATAGGTCAAACTGGGTGAGGTTAGGTTAAGTTAGGTTAGTTCAAATTAGGTTAGTTCAAATAAGGTTAGTTCAAATTAGGTTAGTTCAAATTAGGTTAGTTCAAATTAGGTTAGTTCAAATTAGATTAGGTTAGTCTATCTGAAGGTTTCAGCCACTATCAGCCAAATGTACTGAAGTTCTTAGAATTGGAATATCCAAGCATGGCTAATAGTGCTAGAGAGTGTCGGTTCTATTAGCTACAGGGCGCACTGTCAATAGATTTAACGCAGTTTCGTATGAACCAATAGAGAAACTTGTTGGTGTCATCTTCAGTGTTTTTCTAGTGCCGTACACAAACCCATCCGCCAAAATTAAAATTGCAAGTATTCCGTAACGAACTTTAAATGCGTTAACGCGTTAACGCCGCTTAAAAGTTTGTATGCAACTAACAGCCGGTTATTAAAGTTCTTAAATATAAATTTATATTTAAATAAATATGATCTATAATTTGTTATTCAATTTATAATAAATGTTTTTTTTTAGTTTTTCATTAACATTTGTACCGATAATAAACAAAGTGCCAATTCTCACCTTGTATGCACTCTGAATGATGATGTGCGTTTTTTCAAAATCCACCATCTTCGGAACCTTCGAATTCGGATCGATAAAAAAAAATATAGATTTTTTGTTTTTTTGTTTTCTTAATAAATTTTATAATTAAAGAGAAATCGAAGCGACGACAACAATATATCAGGACACAAATCCCTTTCGAAAGAACAAGATCAAGATGATTCGCCGGAGTCTACGACAACTTCAGCCGTCTGATAGTAGGTATACGTACACTCACTCACTCGCTGCCAGTGCTGCGCTTAACAAAAAATCAACTTTTCTGCTGCAGTTGCTATAACGGAAGGCGTTCGCACTAGAAGATATCGAATAGAGTCAAGATAACAATATTTTTTTCGGTGTTGTTTTCTTCTTTGAGAAGTTAAAGAAGAGAGACTAGAGAAAGAGAGAGATAGAGAGATGAGATGAGATGAGAGAGTTAGTGAAAAAAAGAAATTATTGCCCGCGGTAGGAGGTAAACAGATGTCGGAGGTAGGTACTTGCTTACGAAAATGGCTCCGCTAGATCTTATATGTCTGTTGGGTTTTCTACCTCTATATCTGTTTGACTCTCTCTTTCTCTTTTTATTTCTTTCTTTCTCTCTCTCTCTCTATCTCTTTTTCTTTCTCTTTTTCTCTCTCTCTCTCTCGTCTCATTCTCTCTTTTCTCTTTCCCTTTCTCTATCTCTCTCTCACTTTCTCTTTTCCTTGTCTTTTCTCCATCATTGTCTTAATTTTTTGTGAACCTTCCTCGTTAGGTAAGTGCACTGGTTTGTTTCTTCTGCCGATGCAAGAAACTCTTTACTGGAAACACGCAGAGAGAAATTCAACTACTCTAATTGGGCTGGGTCTACTTAAGCAGCAATTTTTTCAACCAAGGCTATCACTTATAATCAATTTATACCGAGATTTATACCAATATAAAAATCAATACCTCAGTCTAATCATTTAACCTGAGATCAATAAAATATATGAAAACGTTGATAAAATTCATTTGAATTAACAACATACAAGGACATCTTCAGACCTTCAAAATACAAAACTATGTGATTCCAAAACACACACACACACACACACACGCACGCACGCACCCACACACACACACACACACACACGCACACAAGGAAATTACAACCAATAAGCTCTCTCTCTCTCGCTGAACTACTCTCGTACTCCTGCTAAGCCATTAGCATTAAACAACAGCGCATCTAGCGAAAAACCCACAAACCTGAACTTATAATGGTACCAGTATCATCATCATCATCATCATCATTAGAACTCGACTGAGCTGGTTCCCTTGCCGCCATCATCCAGACAGCTACGCCATGTACTATGAGCAACGTACTTTCTCCAATTACTATACACACGACGTACACATACTCAGCACACAACTCAACAATATTTTGCTGTGCACTTTTTTCCATCATCATTTTTGTGGAGTGACGATGAATGACGATGAGTGAAACTAATGCTCTTCCAGTCGGTGGTAGTACATATGTGGCATAATTGGCCACGAAAATTAAAACTCCGTAAACGAATTACGCTGTTTTAATAAAGTTCACACTATCTAATTTGCTCTCAGTTGGAGTTCCGTAATAAGTGAGTGAAGCGCCATTTTAGCCTCTTTTACTACCGGATTAGCGGAGAAAATGTAAAGCCCTCAGCATCGTTATTGCTAAACTTTGTTTTTTTTTATAATAGTTTATAGTTTATAGTCCTTTACACCAGGTGTTTTAAAACTGAAATGGCTGTATGTAGGAAGCACCTAAGTACTTCCTGACGTGGATCATAATTTGATCCGTTTAACTTTTTTCTCCTCCTTTCTCCAGGCTTGGCACTGGCTTGCAATTAGTCAGGCGGAGTTTATAAACTTGGTGGCTTTTTCAATCCTTATATTCAGATTTGCCTCTCAAAACATAGATTAAGCAATTTTTTAGGTTATAAAGTAAAATTAGTTTTTTTTTAATTTCAAATTTTGTTCAGCTCCATTGTTGTGTTGTAAGGAGCGAGTATTGACTTCTAAGCCACAAATCACTTATCTAACTTACTTAACTCACTTGCAACCTTATTTCACAAAACAATCAGAGGTGGCCAATTATAGTAGGCACAAAGGCAACTCCTTACAGACTGAACTCCAACTGAGAGCAAATTAGATAGTGTGAACTTTATTAAAACAGCGTAATTCGTTTACGGAGTTTTAATTTTCGTGGCCAATTATGCCACATATGTACTACCACCGACTGGAAGAGCATTAGTTTCACTCATCGTCATTCATCGTCACTCCACAAAAATGATGATGGAAAAAAGTGCACAGCAAAATATTGTTGAGTTGTGTGCTGAGTATGTGTACGTCGTGTGTATAGTAATTGGAGAAAGTACGTTGCTCATAGTACATGGCGTAGCTGTCTGGATGATGGCGGCAAGGGAACCAGCTCAGTCGAGTTCTAATAATGATGATGATGATGATACTGGTACCATTATAAGTTCAGGTTTGTGGGTTTTTCGCTAGATGCGCTGTTGTTTAATGCTAATGGTGTTTTAAAACTGAAATGGCTGTATGTAGGAAGCACCTAAGTACTTCCTGACGTGGATCATAATTTGATCCGTTTAACTTTTTTCTCCTCCTTTCTCCAGGCTTGGCACTGGCTTGCAATTAGTCAGGCGGAGTTTATAAACTTGGTGGCTTTTTCAATCCTTATATTCAGATTTGCCTCTCAAAACATAGATTAAGCAATTTTTTAGGTTATAAAGTAAAATTAGTTTTTTTTTAATTTCAAATTTTGTTCAGCTCCATTGTTGTGTTGTAAGGAGCGAGTATTGACTTCTAAGCCACAAATCACTTATCTAACTTACTTAACTCACTTGCAACCTTATTTCACAAAACAATCAGAGGTGGCCAATTATAGTAGGCACAAAGGCAACTCCTTACAGACTGTTATATCGTTTATTATAAGATTAAATAGTAATCTTTAGAAAGGTTATCTGATAAGATATGCATTATAAGCGTCAAAGACTCAATAGAGTACAAACTGGTTTTTCAAGTTAAAGTGTTACTATATTTCAACTAAATAATTTTAGTTGCAACTAATTTTTTTTTAATTTCAAATAAACCAAAAACATAGTAAAACTTTTTCATTTTTTCTGAATATTTTCGATACGTTTTTCTATAATTTTATTTTCTAACAAAACTGCTTATAAAAGTTAATACATATTTGTTTAATTTTTTAAATAAGTCCAACTATTTAAATAAAAACTACATAGTATTTAATAATAGTATGTCAGCGCTCAACCCAAGATCAAACTTTTGTGCCAAAATAAAATCAGCAAAATTTGTCTGCTGTAAAGGTTTTTTTTCCTTTGGATAAAATCGTTAAAGAAAGATATCTTTTTGGTAACTAAACTCGATATTAAAACACTTTTGACTTTCAAAAAAATACAGTGACTTTCTTAAGCTACCCAACGTGAAAATACTGAAATACGGAAAACTGGCTGGAATTAAAATGCTATAACTATTACCCAGCCGAAAGCCGGGACAATAAGCGGAAAAAGTGCTGTTGTCCCGTTTTGCCAAAACAATTGGTTCTTCGATTAATTAATTAATTAATAAAGATGTACATATTTTCTAAAGAGTTAGGGTTTAATTTTAGTTTGAAATACGGGACTGTCGGTACAGTAGCAATTTTACCGATTGCAACCACGACGAACCGCCTGGGCAATAGCAGTGACCGAAGGAAAATCTTACAATTATCAATTTAATAAAAGTATGATTTTAATCCATGGTGCTTTTAAAACCGTTTACAAATCTGTTTGAATTTAGCTTTAAAATCAGTAGAATAATCACAAATACAATCAATTTACATTTGCGAGAAACTTCACTTTTATACGCTTGTTTATTCATTTCGGTTGCTATTGGAAACAGAAAGGCACGAACGTATATATAGAATAGGGCACGAAGGTTGAAATCGAACGTTAATGCTATTGCCACGGCGGTACGCGATCTTGGATTCGCTATATCTTTATTAATTTTATTTTTTTTACACTATATGGTATATTCAAACTCATAATTTGTACCTTTATATAAAAATATTAATAAAATTTAAAAAAAAAATTTTGAAATTTTTATGCTACTACCATATATATAGAATTAGTCTGGTAGATTTAGCTTTTGATACGGAAATTTTAATAGACAAGCCAAAAAGTACATTAAACTATAGTATTTATTATAACTAAGAGCTGGAAAGAGATACCAGACACAGATCGGTCCCTAAAAAAAGTTATTAGCAAAAGAAGTTGCTCAAAACTCGCGAATCTGTTTATTAACGCCAACCAATCAAAAGCCAGCTTTTTCTATTTCTGCGTAAAAAGTGACGCTTAATTTACAAATTATCTCCACGAAATTTAAACTTTTTACGCTCAAATGCTCATAAAACAGTTTAGTTATTTATTTCTATGTTTTTTTAACGAAATTTTTATTTTCCGTTTGCTTATGGAGCTGCACGAAGAATGTTGTTGATTATCAAATGCTTAAAGGCTTAAGGCTTAAACAGACTTAAACTGCCTTTAAACTAGTTTAACTCCTATGTATAAACGATTATGTACACTCAACTAGTCTACGTTTTCGAAATTCTCCAGTATTTAAAAAGCAATGCAACCTGAAAACACAACCTTATTTGAAAATAGCTGAAGGGGTGCCGGTTATGGGAATCGTACCACTTTTTAAAGGAAGACCATGCTTTTGACCAATTTTTAAAGGAAGACATCTTAAAAACAAGAAATTTATCAAACACTGGTTTTTAGAACAACATACATTTTAATTCTAAAAACAAAGTATAAGTTTCAACTTATTAAATAATTATAATAACTGTTATCTAGCTTCAAAAATTATTATATTGAGCACAATTCAGTCGAGCAGAAGACTCAGATCTTCATCCATGACTTTACTTCTTGTGTCCACCACACATATCAAGAGTGCTGTAGACAGAAGGTTCAGGGTTGCCAGACTGAGAATGGTTTGCCAGCTGCTGTTACATTGGCTGACACTTAAATGCTTCCGAAGAGACCTTCTAAACACTAAACACTGACTAACACCACTTTAAACATTGTCAAATTTTAATTCAATTCAGAGACAGTTATAACAACACTGACTAACACCACTTTAAACATTGTCAAATTTTAATTCAATTCAGAGACACTGTTAACAACTTTTGTCGTGCTGGCTGAAGTAAACTGGGAAGTGTAGATTATGAGGATTTTGTAGATAAATAATGCACATCATATCATAGTCAAATTGTTTGCTGTTTATTATAACACACAAGCAAACAGTTTTGACATTGAGACAATGCTTAGCAATATCCTCATGTGCAGAAGAACTTGTTACAACAATAATAGACGTGTAACTGGAGGAAAGATACAAGAGCTATTTTAATAAGTTATTAATAACCATCAAAACCCTGCAGAACAAAGAAGACATTTTCTCAAGAACTTGATAAGTTTCTATATATCACTTTAAATAAAAATGTAATAACTGCTCACATTGGCCAACTCTGACATTTACACATATTTTACTATTATAGATATTATTTACAAGACCACTAATATAAAGTCAGTTATCTTAAACTATGTCACAGCAACATTTACAAGCTTATACAAGAACCTTCAAAACTGTTTTAAGAGCATCAAATTTTTTGCCAATTTAAAGAATAAATACATCCAACAACAAAGACTGATTTTGGGCAAGCCTAACTAAAATAGTATCTCATCGATTTTAACAGTTTTTTTCATACAGGCCTTCACATATATTGCCCTTAAACATATCTACTTCAAGATTATCAGTATGAAGAGATTTATTACAAACTTTACCATAGCAATATTTACAGGCAGATACAATGTAGCTCATATTTAAAACATGAACAACTTTTAAAAAAGCATGGGCTTTTTTTAAAAATTTCACATTTACCACTTATACAATAATTAGGCTATCTGGGCTATCAGGTGCTGCCTCTATGTCAGTATTAATGAGACACAACTTAAAATCTATTTTTCCCAGCTCCATCTGTCATTGTCTAAGAAATACTTCAATTTCATTTCCTGAAAATGAGTTTTCAAATCATGCATTTTCAGTTGAGGTAGCTTTCCAGGAATAATTTTTGAACTACTTTATATTTGGCTGGAATAATTGTTTATTGTGTGGAAAACTTAGATCTTAAATTCTTTTTATTGGAGCTAGATCAGCTAGCTACTAGAACTAAAACTAACACAAGGTTTGGGCTGATTATTTTTCTTTGCTTTGTTATTTACTTATGTATACAAACATCATTTATAGAGTTAAACTGTCAATTAAAATTGTATCTCCAATTACAGTTGCAGAATTCAATAGAGAAGTTTTCCCATCTTGTTTCAATATTTAGATTATTTTAAGTTTGTCTTCAGTAGCAGATTTACACACAACGCACTCCATTGCGATATTAGTTACATTTAGATTAAAAAATGTGCTAACTACAATACAAACTTACCATAACCAAACTTAACAGACGTAATAACACGAATAAAAGAAAATAAAAAAAATACCAGAATGACTGACAAAAGACAAGACAAGATTGACCGAAGAAAAAACTATGTACTATGCTATACAAACTATACAATTATACAACTATATAAATGAATAGGAAATTTAAAAAACGCTGCCAAGAATGCAAAATCGTCCAAATCAAAATCGAAGGCTTAAATAATAAATTAAGATATTGAAGAGAAATCGAATTCAAACGCGATAAAACCGGCAATGCAAAATGAATACAAAGAAAACGCAAATATAGCATAGAAAACGAGCCTTTATTGAATTCTTATTGGCTGAGCGAGTAAATATGTCACTGCGCGTAACGCGACATTGTCTTACGTAATGAGACAAAAGAGTACGCCTAAAATCATTAATAACTAGAGTACCATAACTGCTCATTCGTGGTATCTTCATACAGACATTCTACAACATATTCTCTATTGAATGGTATAAAAATTGGCTTGTCTATTAAAATTTCCGATATTGCCTCGAAAAACTGCTAGATCTACCAGTCTAAATAGATATATCGGAGATGAGCAGGTTTTGAGTGAGATGCCAAGATGGCCTCCGAAAAAACGATTTAGAGTCTTTTGGAACCATGAATATTCATTATTTGTATTAATCTATTTTTGGTACGACAGCGGAGACTAAACTCCGGTTTGTAAGAAACAGAAACGTCGATTTCTTATAGTTAAAAGTAGTTGATATGAGCTTTATTTTAATTTAACCCGATATCCGTCATAAAAAATATACAATTCTAATTTACCGATAACACAGGCGACATAAATAGACCATCGAACTAGAGACTACGCAAATAAAATTCAATGTCAACTGAAATTTTTATAAAAAAAAATTTGTTAATTTTTATAAAGTTAAAAATTTATTTTGTACATAAAAATTTTTTTTTCTAATAAAAAATACTTGATTAAGTTACTATACGGTTGTAACTCTCAGTTCTTCGTTTCCGATCTCCAGTCTACTAGGCTGCCTCTCTAAAAGCCTTCCTAAACAACAGGCGGGCCGATATATCTATTCTATATATATGGCTACTACCTAGGTTAGGGTTAGAGCTAGGGATAGGGTTAGGGTTAAGGTTAGGGTTAGTAGCAATTTTACCGATTGTAATCACGTCGAACCGCCGGGGCAATAGCAGCGACCAAATCGAACGTGGTTATTTTTTGAAAAAATCTTGTATCTCTTGTTAAAATCGAGCCCAATCTGCTTTAAAGTAATCTATTTTCTTGTTTTATCGCATGAATCAACCGCAGAACGTATTAAGCTTGATATAAAAACCATATAATTTTACTAAAATATTTTATTTGTTACGAAAATAATAAAATAGGAGCGGAATCCTTCTTAAAATGAATTTAAGATCGTGGAATGTAGTGGGGCGGCTAACTGATCAAAAACCCCTTCAACGTGCAAACGCTATTGACAAGCAAATAAATTACATATTTGTAATCAGAAAAATATGCTTGTAATTACTTGATATCGCTTTTCATAATGGGGTTGAAAAAACTCGCAATGTTTAATTTTTGCGCTATTAGGGTTGAAACAATTTGCGATTTTCAAAAGTCGATTTGTCAAGGTTAAAATCAATTTAAGTCGAGTAATCGACGTAACTTATTAAGTATTTATAAACAGCTTCCCAAAAGCAGCCATTTTGAATTCCAAAAAAGATTTAAGTAATACTTTAACTCAAGTACAAGTTATTTGCATGGATTATTTTTAAATGCTTTTATTTAACTTCACTTTCTCTCTGTTTGTTTGTTTGTTTTTTGGTTTTTCTGTGGTGATCAAACCTTAGATAAAAAAATTCAAGAAAGCTTTATTCTGGATGACAATTCATGAGATTAATGTTTCCGACATGAATTAGGCCTTAAATCAATTAAAATTAATCAAATCAAATTAATTCCTGCCATCTAGCGGCTATAATAAGTTGTTTATGTATAACTCGCCATTTTGAAGACATTTTACGTTCTTTACATTTCAAAACGCGCCCTCGTGGCGTCACTAGCGTCCGCTTTTTATTTTGAAAATTTCATTGCACTTCCGAGTCGTGAGTCGTTCGAAGAGCGAGCTGACTGGCATCGAATTTGATTTTACAGCGAGATTTATAGGCAAGTTTTAAAGAAAAGATGTGTTATTTTATATTTATTATCTTCTTTTGTGTTATATGTCTTGCATCGTTGGAGAGGCCTTGTGAAGAACATCATGCGGTTCCACCGGAGAAAGAATTGAGAATGCTAAAATGTTTTGAAGGCCAGCTTCCTAAAACGACAACCAATTGGTCTTCGATACATTCAGTTGAATTAATTTGTGGCAACAACTGTAAAAGATTGGACGAATACACTGCAGCGATAAGAGCAGATGAACTTCTCGAATTAAAAATTATAAATAGTACAATTCGAGTCGATGCAAATAAAACTGGATTTAAAATTAAAAAAATGAGCTCTTTAGAAATACTTAACAGCACGTTAAACGTTCTGCCCAAGAATTTTCTGCAAGGATTGACTTGCCGTTCGGTTGCGTTTACATCGGTAACGATTACTGAAACAAGACGAGGTGCTTTTAATGGTCTTAATGCGGATTGGTTTGATTTCGACAATGTAACTTTTCAACAATCTCCAGAGGGGATATTTCAGGGAAGTCAGATTCAGAAAATGGTTATTTATAAGTCAAATGGGTTGAAGATGGAAACTTTTAATTTTCTTGGTTCAGAAATTAAATATTTAAAATTGGCTGATCTGAATCCGACTTTCCGTTTTGACGAAATGAAGGTGAAGTGTGGTGTTTGTTGATTATTTTTAAATATAACACAGTCGCTCATTATTTATTCTGACAAATCAAACATTCATTTTTTGATTAGATAGCTTGCAAAGAGATATTTAAATTTGACACGTTGATTTATTTTTACTATAAATGTTCATCACTGTTTTCAAATTAATTAATTTATTTAAATTTTTAGTAACGACTATAATGAAACATTGATTTTTTTTAACAATTTCAGACCAACGGTGATTTAAGTTTTGAACTAATAATATTCGTCGGGAGCATTGAGTCGTTCGAGTTTCTTACCAACCCTAATATATCTGTAAGAGACCTTTTTATTTATAAATTGTTTAATCACAAATGGAATTTCTCAGCATACAACAAGCTGAAGGGGCATTTGCAATACTTAGACCTCTCAAACAACAATATTTCTGAAGTTACTAGTGCTTTCGGTTTGAGAGACTTTGTTGCATTAAAGAAAATACATTTTAATAGCAATCAATTACGCGTTTTACCTAATTTATCGAATTTTCCTCCCCAACTCGAACTAATTTTATTTTACCAAAACCCTTTGAATTGCGACTGTAAACCCGCGTCTGATTTCAAGATGAGGGCCAGATTGAAAATAGCAGGAAGTTGTTCACACGGTGGAAAAAGAGTGTTTATAAGCAGTTTTTTAGAAGATAAATGTCAAGAAGAATTTATGCCAACGACCCAGTTGATAACTGCACTTCCAACAATCAAGGTTGTCAACTTCGAATGGCACTTTAGGAACAATAAAAGTCTAGACATCTACTGTGAAACACATGGCCAAGTACCTCCTTATGTTTTTATTGTCACACCACAAGGTCATGGCATCGGCTACACTAACAAGAAAGAGCTGAACATATTCAGAGTCTTGTATACTGTCAAGGATGCAGAAGAAAAGCACAAGGGTTCATATGCATGTGTTGCAATGAACAGATATGGAGTAGACCAGGAAATCATCCAAATTGATTTCCCTTTAACGTCCGCATCATTTAAGCCAGGAGTACCTTTCAATTATATCGTTTTAGTGACATTTATGAACTTTTTTTGATCCTGAGTTGAATATATCCTTGACTCATGAGCATGTTCCATTGGAATTTGTATGTATAAAAGATTAGAAATATTAGACACAATGCTCATAAACTTGTTGCAGCAATTTGATTTTGTTCAGTTTGGTTTTCGAGTTTGTTTGCATTTAGTGTTAAATGACATTCATAGTTTTAAAACAAGTCAGTGTTTTATTCCTTGGTCAATTTTTAAAAGACAGTTTCACCTACCACGCTTAAGGTTTTGCTTTAAGTCAGAGTGCACTTATTAACCGTTTCTTTTTAAAATTTTAAAATTGGTTGATTCCAAGATCTCCGGACTAGAAAGGTAAGTCGAATTTCAGACATGAATAAAACAATCGGACTAAAAGGTGAGCAATCAAACTGCCACACAATTGAGTGGTCGAAAATTTCAAGAATAAAGTTGCATGGTAAATTAAAGCCAAAAAGAAGAAGTCGAAAATTGGAAAGTCATTTATAAACCATAAATTGTATAATAAAGTTAAGTTTAGTAGCAGGTAGGTTGTTGGTATCTGATCATTGTCTTCACCAATGACTCAACTATTTCCAATTGCTATTAATTATAATTCATCTCCAGAAACATTTGTTCAGAGAAGCATAATAAAATTTTTTTTGATCGATATACACTTTTTATATGAATTTTTCATCTGATTAACTCTTAAGGAACTAGTCTTTCTTTATAATAATAATTATAAAATGTTCTTCAATATATCATAGAAATGGTTACGTTCCATCACAAGTGTGAAAGTAAGTTATTACTATGCAGCAACAAATTGTATTTATCGTTCGTAAAACATACCTAGCTTGTTTTAAAAACTGGTTACTTGTGAACACTGTACTAATGCTATTCACCTCTGCAAACTGCTTTGTTGTATATCAGCCGTTCTCAACCTGTGGCTCGCCTGTCAATTCCATTGGAGTCGAGTAGGAATTTTAAAAATTTAATTGTTTTTAAAAAAACATGCTTTTTAAACCTAAAACTTATCTAAGATAACCATGTACAATAGTACTAGTCTTTTCCCACAACATGCCTTTGTGAAACAAGCGTTTTAAAGTAGTATGTAAAATTTTCCCATCGGAAACTTTTCGGATTTAGAAAATTAGAATGCAAAGTAAATGAAGCTTGAATATGTTATTAAAAGATGCCTATAACTGAAAAATAATATCTTTGATTAATTTTGATGAACTTTACATAAAAATTAAGCTTATTTATAACACTTTATTGGTTTTTCACAGCAGGTTTCACATGTTCAATTCATTAAATGGTAGTGTGAAATTTTATAGCAAATTGAATAGTTATTCTCTTTGCTAAATCAATCACCCAATTTCCAAAATATCAACTCTAATTTACTACAAACTTTAGTACATCTAGATCAGCAGATATTAATTTTATCTTCCTTTCTGTATCAGTTATCTTGCGAAACACTACCCCCAAAATTTATGATCTGGTGAGAATGACAATTTTATTTTGGAACTGCAACCTTCAAATTTTAAATTAAAAATAGTACTCAATAAAATTTGTTACTGAACTGAAAAATTATATTTAACATTTTTTGCATACATATTTGTTGGAGCCCCCTCCTTCCCCATACGCAAAACATTCACTTCGTACACACTCCCCCTCGGTGCGGACGGAGAATACATGGATGCCCCATAATCTCATTTGTTTTTAAATTGCAGAAAAATATTGTTCAAATTAGAATTTTATTGGGGGTCACCACAGCATGACAAAGTTGTGGAACTAAAGAGCTTGAGAACTGCTCTTGTATATGAACACACTACAGCAATATCGGTTTCAACGATTTATTTAAGCCAAAGCGGAAAACAACAACAGTCCCTCAAAACTTCATCGTCTACTTGAGGTCATTAACTTGCAGACCTGAAAATTTATAACTACATACTGTAATTGATATTCAACTAATAATAATAATAATAATAATAATAATAACAAAAAATCTCACCAGGTGGAAGAGACTGTCTGAGTTTTTCTGCCTTTTCCTTATCGTTGATGACAAGCGTGTACAGGTAACGACTGCATCTCACCTTGAACTTGTAGTTGTCCTTGTTCTTCTTTATTTTGACAGCTTTAAAAATGAAATTAAAAATTAGTTAATCTTCATACACTGGATCTCTAATGTGATATCTTACATTTGGCATCTGTCCTGCGAGCAGTCAGCAGAAAGTCCTTGATGTCGTGGATTTGTTTAGGCTGGAACAAAATATAAAAAACATTTAAAGTTGCTGTCAAATAATTGCGATTGGTAGAGTAGTTACACTGATTATTCGTAGAGATTCAGTCCATCTAGTAGCTGTTTTGCAAAAATCATTCAGGTATCAATATACCTTCGATTTGCTAGATGTCATCATTACCTTCTTCATTATCATAAGTAAATAAAAAAACAAAATATTGACCATTTTAAATTTCCTGTATAAATAACTGTGCTAGTCTAGTAGTTACATTAATTATGCATCTAGATTCAGTCCATCTAGTAGCTTTTTTGCAAAAATCATTCAGGTATCAATATACCTTCGATTTGCTAGATGTCATCATCATCATCAGTAAAATATAAAAATTACCATGTTGTCCGGTCCTGTCTTGAAAACCTGGATTAGAAAAACAAACTTTTTAATATATAATTTGACAAGTCTGTAATTTAACCTTGGTTTGTTAAGCAATTTTAAAACTTATAAAAGCTTATTTTAAGCAATTTAAAAAAATTGCTTGTGACAAGTCAGTAATAAGCAAGTAAGCAATGTTTTATTCATTGGATATTTCCTGACATAAGAGGTGTCAATGCTATTCATCATACTCTTGTCATTACAGAAAATAGTTACTCGATTATTACGAAATCAGTCAGAAAATAGCAAGTAAGCAATGTTTTATTCATTGGATATTTCCTGGCATAAGAGGTGTCAATGCTATTCATCATACTGTATTTTCGTAATAGTTCAATAAATTACATACTTATAAAGAAAAACAAACATTTTTTAATATATAATTTGACTAGATTATGTTAAGCAATTTAAAAAAAATTGCTTGTGACAAGTCAGTAATAAGCAAGTAAGCAATGTTTTATTCATTGGATATTTCCTGACATAAGAGGTGTCAATGCTATTCATCATACTCTTGTCATTACAGAAAATAGTTACTCGATTATTACAAAATCAGTCAGAAAATAGCAAGTAAGCAATGTTTTATTCATTGGATATTTCCTGGCATAAGAGGTGTCAATGCTATTCATCATACTGTATTTCGGAATAATTCAAAAAGTTTAAATAGCAAGTAAGCAGTTGTTAAATAAGCAATTAAACATAAATGTCTTAAATCTGAGAGAAAGTCAGAAAGTAAGCAAGTTTCTATTCATTGGATATTTCCTGGAATGAGAGGTGTAAATGCTATTCATCACTCTTGCATCGACATTACCATTTATTTAACTTGAGAAGAAATACATATCTTATAAGTACGACCTATACATACAGCACGTCAGAAATAAGCAAGTAAGCAATTTTTATTCATTGGACGTATCCTGGCATAAGAGGTGTCAAAGCTAATCATCACTCGTGCTATATGTATAGCGATATATATATTTACAAGCATTTTTGGTTAAGACATTCTAAGTTTTGCTGAGTATAACGTGGCGCTTAGTTATAGCGTGTAAGCAGAATTCGTTAAATTTTAATATAATAAAGCAAATATATTCAAGAATACCAATAAGAAATGCATTAAATATCAGATAAATTCGAACGAAAACGCGCAAACATACCACGACAGATAACGAAATAAGGAAAGAACGTATAGCGGAAGTTCAACTCCGAACCAATGTTTCTGATAAAATTCATAGAATACAAAACATTTTATTGTTTTTTATTTAAAACAATTCTAATTTATATATAATAACTAAATAATTTTGTATTTTAAAATGTTTTAGTTGTCTTGTACTAGATGTTTGGACGTTTCACAAACAAGAAAAAATTTTTATAATTGGTGTTTTACATAACGTAATTAACATATGTTTCACCTACATTTACTTATTTATTATTTTTAATTTTACATTATAATAGAGTTTAAAGTCCATTTTCATTACCGCAAATGTTGACAAAGATTTTACGTTGTGTTACCTTTAAATTTCTTCGTTGTCGGTCGGCGTCGAGTTCGGCGCCTATTAAAAGTTTCTTCAAAATGAAAGTAATACCTGTTCCGGCACTTTCAGACAACTACATGTATTTATTAGTCGACACGAAATCCAATGCTTGTGCAGCAGTTGATCCAGTAGAGCCTAAAAAGCTGATGCAAAAAGTTTTGGAAAATAATTTGCAATTGAAAATTGTATTGACCACCCATCACCATTATGATCATGCTGGAGGTAACAAAGAAATGGCTACTCTCTTCCCAGGGATTCCTATATATGGTGGAGATTCAAGAGTGGACGCTCTGAATCACCAGGTTTCACATAAACAGCAGTTCAGTTTCGGTAGTCTCAACATCCTTTGCCTTTCTACTCCGTGCCATACATCTGGTCACATCTGTTATTTTGTGACCAGTTCTGAACACGGTGAAACTCCGATTGTATTCACGGGTGACACCATGTTCATTGCCGGATGTGGACGTTTCTTCGAAGGTACTGCAGAGCAGATGTACACCGCCCTGATCAAGGTTCTTGGAGAATTACCTCCGAGCACAGAAGTCTACTGCGGCCATGAATACACGTATCAGAATTTGCGCTTTGCTGCTTCGGTTGAACCGCAGAACGAAAATATCTTGAGAAAATTGGCGTGGGCAGAAGAGAAGAAACAAAAAAGTGAGCCCACCATACCGTCAACGATTGGAGAAGAGTTTCTGATAAATCCCTTCATGAGGGTTGGCGAAGCCTCCGTACAAAGCTATGCTGGAGCTTCCGATCCGATTGCGACCATGGGATTTGTCAGGCACAAAAAAGACTGTTTTAGAGCTTGAAATAATACCGTAGGAGTGTTAATTAAATACGAGCTTTATTTAAGTTATCAAAACTAAATTGTTTTAAGAAAAGTTGTTATTTTTTTTCTTTAAATATTTCATTTTAGTGATTTGTTACTCGTGTAAAATATAATTTTAGGACTAGCCGGGTTATAAAAAAAGTTTGAACTTAAAAACTGTTGATTTGTTCAGGTTACTGTAAAAAATAAAATACTTTGCACTGTCTCTGCATCACATAGTAACTATGACATATTTAAATATCTGCATTGGTTTTGTAGTGTAGTGTATAGAGTAATTTCAAATTTTGCTAGCCATTCGAGATTATGGTGGCGTAAAGATACGGTTCCAGTGAAGTGGGAGATATATGAGCCTAATTTTTTTCAAAAATAACCGGAGTCCTTAAAATTATTTTGGAAAAGTACTTACAACTACTGCCCCCCTCCAACCTGATTGTTTGTATCAACAGGAAGGTCGTATAATGCATTTTCTCCAGAAAAACATAAAATTTAGAAAATAGTAACCAAAGATTTTTCAAATTATTATATAGTTCATAACTCTTGTGCTAGGGTTTTTGGCACCCGGGGGACAAGGTCTACCTTGTCAAATGCCTTCCCAGAAATTCCTATCTGTACACGTTTCCTCTAAAAATAGCTGCCGATAACCGGGGTGGTCACAGGTACTTTTTCCAAACACGGGTTTCCCTGCCCCCTAGCTACGACGCCTCTGAAAAAATGTTGGTAGAGTGAAGATTTACAACGCATAGGTACATCCTTTGTGCAAATGCATGGTGCCCTCTTCTTTTCAGAATTCTGTAACTGTAACCACCCCTGGCCGGGCCACTGGTAGCGTAGTGTTTAAGAAGTAGTGTGCTGTGCGGAAACTGATGTCAAAAGTCAAAACGAAGCCTCTTTTTTTGTAGGGCATCTACTCACTGCTAATATCAATGAGGAAAATAACCTCAAAGAAGTGATAGCAGCGCCATTCTATGAGCTTCATATGAAAGGCATTGCAAGTCTGTCAATGTTTTAGCTGTATTTAAATGAAAAGTTTGTAGATTTATTGAAATATTAACCTGCGAGTAGCCAATAAGCGATCTCTAGTTTGCGCCAGATGCAAAGCAGATCTCACAGGTTGTGTTAGGTCATTTTATAATAACGTCTTTTTTGGGTGGTAGAAGTATATAATCTTGGCGTATTAAATCTTAGTAATAAGATTTATAATTGTTTATCAATTATAATATCAATTCTAGTTTTTTTAAAGTGCTCTTTATTTGCATCGATGTCTAATAATTTAACTTACTTACTTAAGTTTGTTTAGTAATGTTTAGTAATTAGTAGCTTATTGTTGTGAGGCGGCGATACTCCGCTTGGCTTGGTTTGTGCCGCTTATTATTTTATTAATAATTTAATTTAATTTTAATGCTCAGACTCGGGGCTTACTGTTATTTGTTATCAGACAGAGTTTCTCTGATGGAAGAGGATTTACAACAGAAAAGTAGCTTAAAAGATAATTTCATGAGCATGAAACTAAATCCCGATCCCGAAAACACTTGTGATCGACCGGAAGAAGGTGACGAAGAATATGATGACTATGACGAAGGTAAAAGTGACGAAACACATTTTTTTACAACTATTATGAATTTCAGTAAAAAGCACTATCAGTTATTTTAATGATTGATTGGGTAATCTTTCACATAAACGGCCCACTGTTTGAAAGATTAATACATTCTCGGAGGCAAGGTTGTAAATAGGACTATTTTATTGGAAGATTCGGCCCGTGCCGTTTTATGTGAAAGATAACCATTGATTGATTGCTATAAATTTTTAAAACGATATTTTCATCAATCCATTTTATCTCGAATTTTCTCAAAAAGCTTTTATAATAAATTATCCGGATTAAAACCGTTGTAAACGCTATCCTAACATTGTAGAATATTCTAACGTCGATTCAGCACTGGATGAGATAGCGTCGTTCCTCGACAAGCTGGAAAAGAAGAACGAGAGATTGTTCAGCGAACTGAGCGATCTTCTTAAAGACAACCAACAAGCCAGAAAAGAGATGGAGGAAGAGCGATTGAAAAACGAAGAAAAGCAGACAAATTAAATTTAAAAAAAGACACTTGACGCTTGTTTGAATTCATCGTTTATTTAGAGATCGATTTGTAGTTATTTTTATTTTCACCGGCTAGTTTTGTCTTCAGTTTTACTAAATTTCTCTGCTTGTAAGTAATTAATAATTTCCAGTTCACAGGTTGTCTTTCTCTAGTTTAATCGTTCATTTTCCTTTTGTGATGTCTTGTTGGCAGTGCATTTAACGTTTTTGGTTTTATTTATTTGCCTGAAAAACATTCCAGAAAATGTCCTAATTGAATGGTAATTGTATTTATTAAAGTTAGACAGCATTACTTGTGCATAGTTTATAATCAAATAAATATTTGAATTCAATTTATGTAAAAAATGTAAATGTGTGGTTGTTTATATAGCGCCTCTTCAGAGCTAAAGGCGCTGTTCTTTTACATGCCCCGCGGAAAAAAACGATTTTACCCGCTAAGTTTTCCGTTGACATGGGCTACTAAGCAGTGAGTGGGAGTCGAACCGTGAAGCTCTCACATTCAAGGCTAACACTCTACCAACTCAGCTAACCTACCAATAACAAGTCTAAGCAGTGTGTCTCAAATTATCGTGTCATAAAGAAGTAGATTTTTAAATAAATAATCTGAATGTTGAAATTCAATATTCCAAATTCCAATCAATGTGGTCTAAAACATGTTGTAAGAAGAAACTTTTTCAGTACATCTCATTGCAGTCCAATGTAACCAAATTTTGTCAGTACATTCCATTGTAGTTACACTGTCCAATGTAACTATGTAACCAATCATACTTTTAATTTCAGTTAGCCTACGTGACGATTAGACACAAGTACTTATTTAAAAAGTTAGATTCAATAACCTTACATTATTACGACTCATTTCGTTTCAAAAATCTCAAAAGGGGCACAGAAATCTCTAGGCCATGGACAAACGCCATTCTGGCGGAAGGCTTTTCCAAGACCTTTAAGCATGTGGGCAGCCATAAAAACAACCTTCTTTCTCAATTCAAATGTTTAGTTGCAATTACTGAGTTGTTTCATTTCTTGCTATGATTAAATGCGTTCAATTTGAGTAATTAAATGATGAGATACAGAGAAAACAGGATTTTCATGAAAATATGCATCAACTAGTAATTAAACAACGCCTTTTCAAAAAGAGTAAACATTTTTTGCATGAAATATACATCCTGTGTTTTCCATTTTTTTAAAATAAATTTCTATTTTTCAGTTCATAATAAACAAGCATTTATGTGATATAAAATAAATTTAAAAAGCGTGCAAAAGTTCCGTACAGAGCGTTAGGAAAACGTACATCCGTGCAAGCCGTGATTGTGCATAACGAATTAGCGACATTTCAAAATAATAAATGATGCAATCGGAATATAAAAAAAAAAAAACGATGATGTTAGAAGTTTTCTGCCATGATTGTAGTCAGGAAACTCAGGATTCTTTCAGCAGAGTTCTTTTAAAAAAAATTAAAATGAAGAGTGCTTTGATTACAAATTGTCAGCAAAACATGTACGCAGTATAATTAATTCCATTAGTTTATATCAAAATCCCACTCATATAGAAGTTTATCAATCAGTCCTGGAACGTACGTACGACTAAAAACATATCAAAACTCTGATATATCAAAGTAATTTGGATGATACCCTGAGTTTCAACATAACGGGATTATAGTATATTTATATACAAAATTAGAAAACGTAACACATTAAAACAGAATAACAGACAACATATTGGTTGAGACTACTTAGGAAGTTTAAAAATTTTTCTGCCGATGATATCCGGTCGTAAGACGCCGTGTGCCGAAACCTTCTACATCTGCTTGACGGAATACCTCTCGGCCGAGGTCTTGAACTCCAGACCCGACGATTCGTGCGGATTGCCGAGCATCGGACAGACCACGTACTTCCACCACTTTTCGCCGAGAGCAGCCTCCGCATTGTGAGACCACGAGCCCAGGTCGTAGGCCGTGTTGTTGGAGTTTCTCTCCGAGCACGTCTGCCCGCTGAACAGGTTTCTCAGGTGATAGAAGAAGAGAAAGATCAAGAGTATGGCCGAAACGAGGCAGGTAGCCGACACGAAGGATACGGCGAAACCGACGGTTCCAGAAACGTTGAGAGCCCAAGAGAGCATTGGTAGTATCATGGTGAAGAGGGTTGAGAGGGTAATACCCCCGAGTACTTCCAGGGTGTAGTCGACGTTGAGAAAGTTCGAGTACACGGCACCCACAGTGAGATAGAACATGAGAGAGAAGAAGTAGCGCTGGTTCCGATGGCCGATGCAGTTACCGACGAACGTGCAGTGGTGGTCGCGACGCGTCACGCACAGGTCGCACAACCAGCAATGAGATGATCTGTTAAGAAATTTAACGATCGAAAATTAGTAATTTTAATGTTATTGAAACGTGGGGAAAAATGGTTTAGCATTTGATCAGTTGTGTTTTTAGAAGCGGCGATATCATTTAAAAGCTAAGAAAATGGAGTTTTAATGAAATTAAATGGAATTGTCAAGTCCAAACCTTGGTGGAGAATTAGTTTGACACTGAGAACAATACCGCCAGCCGGGAAGCAGAAGTGTTGGAAGAATTTCTCCGGTCGTGGAACTGTCAGTGATCAGAAGCTTTACAAAGCTGAACATGACATTTATGTAGACGAACATCCCTAGGACGGCATGAAGCCAGAACGTTCTCGTCCGATCACCGTCAATGTAGGGAAGGATGACGAACAGTTCGTACAGCGCTACCATGTGCACAATAATCATCATAAAGCTGAAAGATATACGATCGCCAGATTCGCGCGGAAACCAATTCCTCCGTCTTGCCATGTTTTCCAACTTCGGCAGATATATTATATTATCTTTATTATTATCAACAATCAATCAAGCAAGAAGATTTAGAAGATATATTACACAGACAGGAGTTGAGCAACTAAAAAAAGACCAGAACTTTTAATTTGTTTAAAAATAATTGCTAATAAAAGTGTCGATCTCGTTCACTGTATCTATCAAGCAAATATCAGGCGCAAAACCGAAACAGGATTACATAAATTTATCAATAAATAATAAATAAGGAAAAACCGAACAGGCGACCGGTTTCGTTGAGCATTCTCTTTCATGATTGACTTTTTAATTGAACAATAGTAATTAGACGCAAAAATTAAAAAAAATATTTTCACTCCCAAAATTAATTTTTTTGCAATATAGTTAGTTTAATTAACTCGTCAAAAATATCTAACTTTACCTACCAACAAGATTTATTTTGCCGACATATTAGATAATGTCTAACATGGTCTCAACCATATATATCTATGGTCTCAACCTTGTCAAACACTTTTTTGCTAAGTACTTTTTATTTTGGGCGACCATCTTCCACCGAGAACGGGAAAATGAGTGAGAGGGGTGGATGCGACCGAGAAAGGGAGAGGAAGTCAAAGAGCAAAAAGGAGCAGGAGAACCAGCGAGAGCGGGAGAACAAGAGAGAAAGAAAATATGAGCGAGAAAAAAACTTCTAAAAACCCCGCTAGTTCATTTATAAAAAATTACTGAAAATATTAATACCCTGAGAGGAAGAAAACGTCCTATTGGATGCACCAGGACAGACCTATACTACCCTACTCATTTTTCTACAGCTGTTTTACAGATATATAACAATACACCTTGTTCCAATTTTTGTTATTATTCTTCCTCTATGAATTACCAATAGTAGCGCTGAAAGAAGGAATGCCATAATTAAAAAAATCGTTTACAATAAATTGTCTCATGTGATGTTTAGTCATCGGTATGCGTCTCGGACTCGTGGCTTAGTATGTTCCACGTGGAAAGAATCAGAGACGTCATTTCAGCAAAACCTTGGGGGGGGGGGGCGGGTCAGAAATAAAATTCCTGGCAATGATACAAAAAAGAGCCCAGTCCGGGCAGATTTGCTGAGACCCGCAAAGGGCTATAACAAAGATTCGAGCATACCTCATATTTCAAGGGGCTGACTAATGCTACTAAACTCAGCAAACGAGTCATTACCGACGACAGTCAACGCCAATGAAGAAATAAAACAACCAAAAATATGATAAAGATTCGATGTTCACAGAATAAAAATGTCTTTCTAAGAGAAAAACAAAATAGTTAGCTTAAATATGTTTTTAAAAATTTATGAAACTTTAAAAATTGTCAAACTTAAAAATTATCATCAAATCTATATAGTGTTGTTGATCTCATAAAAATTTGACAAAAATTGGTTCGTGTCAAAAACCTCTCAAGTATGTATAACCACCACTGCAAATTTTGGGTTTTTTCGTCGAGGCTAAAAATACTTTTTCAAAGAATCACTTTTCAGGCGCCATCTAAAATTCCAGGAAATTCGTTAATTGTAAAGACGCTAAATGAAAAAGAAATTAATAATAATAAGCAAGTGAACCAGCACCTGATATATATATATATATATATATATATATATATATTTATAACATAGAAATAGGCATGCACCAAGAAAACAACCGACCACAATGACAATAACAATAAGGAGAAAATAATACAACAATAATAAAATTAAATAAAAAATTGACAATAACAATCACATTAATGAGAAAATTATACAAAAATAATAAAATTAAATAAAAAATTGACAATAACAATCACATTAATGAGAAAATAACACAACAATAATAAAATTAAATAAAAATATGTAGCACAAAAAAACTAAAATGATCGATTAAAGCTTAATTACATTTTTAAAACAAGTGAAGAAAAATAAAGCACAAACGTGTAAAAAAAATGGTTTCTGAAGTCGTAGAAAGTCCTTCAGGTTCTCTGATGGTCGCTGTATTCGTCAATTAAATGTATTCAACACACATAATTTCCGATGTCTGCATGTATGTATTGCATTTATGTCAGCAATTTCGCATAATGCGACGGTCAGCAGTTGATAAAATTAGCCCGAACGGGTGTGTAATTAATGTTATTACTCAATTGTATGTCATTTTTGACGGGCTATATCTAGTTATTATTTAAATAGATAAAAACTTTAGTACAACAAGAAAAACTTAATTTACTTGAAACAAAAATTCTATTGAACATTATAACTATTAAAAAGTTTAATTTCAATAAAAAAATATCTATATATCAGTACATTATAAAATTGCAGTATAAAAAAACTGTAATATTAAATGAAAATTTTAAATACATAAATAATAAAAAGGAGGCGATTTATCTTCAAAATCCTGCGAAACGATGCAGCAGTCATGGAATGCAATCAACCGAGAAACGATAAAATAACGTCGTTAAAAACGAGCATGAAAGAAACTGTTCATTTTGACGTAAGACGATGATGACTTCTTGAGAGAATACAGTGAAGGCACCTTGTACATTAAAGATATATTATTGTATATATTATTAAATACAATTAAAAAAACATACGATGAAATTTGATACATAATGATACAATTGCAGTAGTTTCTTTACAACAGGCAAGTTTGAAAATACTTAATCACATATTTAGTAATCAATTATAAACAAAATTATAAACAAAACATATTTAGTAATCAATTATAAACAAAACTTATAATATTATATATTTAATATAAGAGAAAAATGTAGCGAAGTATGCTTTGGAGAAATAATCTGACCAAACAACAATAATATTGTCACACTGAGTAATAACTTTGTCACACTGAACAATAATATTGTCACACTAAGCAATCATATTGTCACACATCGATTAATCACATTGTCAATCTAAATAAAATTTTGGTCACACCGAGAAATCATTTTGTCACACCGAACAATCATATTGTCACACAGAACAATCACAGTGTCACACTGAACAATAATCGAGTCACACATCGAGCAATAATATTGTCACACCGAACCATCTTATTATCACACTGAACAATCTTATTGTCACACCGACCAATAATTTTGTCACACCGAGCAATCATATTGTCACACTGAGACCAACAAATTTGGCTTTAAAAAGAGCAAAAACGACAGCAGAAACTAGTGTCATCGCAGGTCAGAACGTTCAAGGCAGAGGCGAGTAAGAAAGATCTTCGATGAAATCGTGGGAGCGGATGTGATTCTCCCTCTCTCCGGGAGTGACGGACTGATGGCAGACGATACAGTGTGACTCCATCAGGTGCAAACGACTCTCTTCTTCGTGCGATTCTTCGTACACCTGCGTTATTGTTGACGACGATTTATCACCTGGTGACGAGTTGATTCGAACCAGGTGGATGATTTTATTTATTTATACAATCAGTAAAAAAGCAGTTCTCAGGTACATGATTTGATGTAATTGATACAGCTATGCGATTTGATATGATTGGTACAGGTAAGTGATTAGGTACAACTGATACAGGTATATGACTTGATACAGCTATGCGATTTGATATGATTGGTACAGGTAAGTGATTAGGTACAACTGATACAGGTATATGACTTGATACAGCTATGCGATTTGATATGATTGGTACAGGTAAGTGATCAGGTACAACTGATACAGGTACATGACTTGATACAAATAAGAATCTGATACAGGTCACAGAACAATTTCGTAGAGGTGTAAAAGCGCCGATTTATTTTTACGAAGAATAAAAACCATCCATCCCAGTACCTGGTTGCAAAATTCGCAAGTTTTCCAAAGCACCATGTTGTTGACGTCCGGAAAGCTTCTCCTGCAGAAGGTGTTCACAGCAATAGGAAGAGAAGCAGCAGCAGTAGCAGCAGTTCCTGCAGCAAGAATAGATCCACTGCTCGAGAAAAAACAAGAATCGCTACCTTCGCTTTGCGATACGATCATCGATTTATCGCTGGGATTCATCCTCTCCAGCTCCAGACAATCTCCAGATCGATTTTTCCTCAGATCGCCCGTCGATTGGGTCGCGAGCTTCTTGTATTTTTTTTCTTCTCGCTTGTTTTTGATGAAGTTTTTGAAAAGATTTACTGTCTTGTGCACTCTGGTTTCGAGAGAACCACTCGGACCGACAGCATCTTGCTTCTTTGGTTTGTTGCCGGCTGGAAGAGGAGGTACAACCAAGTCGGGAATAGTCAGAGTCGGAGCGATTATTTCAAATTCGCTATCCGAAGAGGTGTCTTGAAGAAAATTGTTCTGATTAAATCATTTTTAAACACAAATCTGAAATTAATGTAAATGATCGTGTGTGCGTAAAGAAGTAAAATGGAAAAAAAACATTGACTCAATTGTGGTGGCTTGAATGCTTTGTTGTTTTATATAGGGAAAAAATCTACATCAGTAATAAATCTTTTACGACCTTTAAAATGACCGAAAAATCCGGTCGTAAAAAGGGAGGTCTTAAACAGAGGGGGGGGGGATGTTAGTCGGGCTTAAAACCAATCCGTCAGCGAAAAAACAGGACTAAAATGAAGAAGAGTCCTAAACGGGCAGTGCCACTGTACATCAAAATCATCACAATCGAATCATTTTACGAAAAAAAAACAACCTTCACAATCACCGAGCATCTCCAGAGGCATTTTGAGACCAGTTTCCGCGACGATGCACTCGCACTTCCGCAGTACGTCGAGGAGGACGGGGTCGCGGACGAGCCTTTCCACCCCGAGCATGAACTTCAGAACGTCTTCCATGCGCTCCGAATCGCTTTTCGACGAGTCGTCTGACGAGGTGTTGATGTACGTCGTTGTCGTCGTGGCGACACGAGGAAGGTCTGTGATTGGTTAGTTCGTGTAGATTAGACAATTGTTAACTACTATAAAGTCATTAAAAGATTAATTTCATTTCGTATTCCTATTTTATGGCAATTTGCTCGTGTTTTTTGGCAATAAATAACCGAATTTTGAAAAAAAATTGCTCAAAACCTCTACCTCAACGAAGACTACCTCCATGCCAAATTTCGTTCAAATTGCTCCAGCGATGTGATAAGCAAACACACAAACTGCCTTTTATAAGCATACATATAGTATATTTTCAATTGATAGACTCTTGATTTTAAGTTTAGTTTCATTTTATATATATTCTATTTTGTATATTTTCAATTGATAAATTCCTGATTGTAAAAATTTGCCAAGAATGATTTATAATTAACATAATTCTATCATTGAATGACTCATCGAACTTCATCTGAAAAAGCTAATAACTTACTCTCTTTACTCAATCTGCGATCGTTTTCCCTAGACGAAGACGGATCAAAATCGACGAAAACAGATGGAAGACTTCTACACGGAGTCAATCCTCGCGAATGAAATCGATCGCTGATACTCAGGTCCTCATTAGGAATCCCCTTTGTTGTTGACTGATTAATAAACTGTAACTCTTGTAACCTTCTCTCTTTGTCCAATATCTCTGATTTTGCGGAGTTCAGTTCAAGCTTCAATTCGTGCGCGGTGGTCTCCAGGAATTTGCATCGTTCGCAGTGAAGCTTTCGATTATGTCGGTGATTTGGTATTGAGTTGTTGTTTAAAACATTATACGACTGGTTATAGCTATTATTATAGCTGTCCGATTTTTCAGAGTACATAGGTGGTGGTAAGCCATTTTCCTCTGTTTTAAATTCTAATATCTTGTTAGCTTTAGCTGATTCTAATAATAACATTACTCCACTGTTGATAGGTTGGTCTGCTTGAAAATTTAAATTGACAGTCTCGACTCTTCTATCAAGGTCCCGATAAGCAGTGTCGGGTCGCAGTGTTTTGTTTTTTTCCGAAGTCGGAGATGCGGTTCCGCCCGCTGTTTGCCACGGCTTACTACGCTTGTTGGATGTAGTATCAGGAAACATGTCCAGATAAGAAATAAAAAAAAAAACAAAAAAAATCTATCTCCTTTGAGAACTTTCTTATATCATAATTTATTACATCATTTACTAATTACACAACGAACGCAACCAGCAATAATGGTTCCTTGGGGTTTTTCTGTCATATTTTTAAAATTTAAAAGCGAACGACGCCCAAAAAGTTTTTTTTACTTTAAAAATTATTTGAACAACCATTAAATATATTAATAAGAAAAACTCTCCAAATCAAAATACACTTGAGATTAGATTAGGTTGCGAAAGTTTACTTCAAAGACTAAAGGCCCTAAAGCTATACATATGTAGTGATATATACATTTATATACCACATCTTTATACCTACATCAAAAGTTCATGGTCTCTGCACTAATAGGCTGTGTCACAGCTTGAGCACAAAGCAGGTAAAACTACAAAAGGTTCAGTGATTTCGTAATTTCCCGCGTTTCGTAATTTCCTTTATTCTTAAAAATAGTACCTGGGTATTTATATTTGGATTTGTTCATAACAACAACAGCTCACTGTTGTCATCATAAATTCATAAGAGTTTGTTTTCCTGCGCTTGTTGGTGAATTGTGCTTATATTACCTACCTATGCTTCTGCCTTCTCATTTATTAAAAATATGCTTGTTGTGATTTGCTATTGTTTTTTTTTAGGGTGGTTTTGGATCATTTTTTATTTTGCGAATTTGTTGGGGAGTGCGCCTTTGAATTTACGCAAGGGCGCTCTTCAAGTCTGTTGATTGATTGATTGATTGATTGATTGATTGATTGATTGATTGATTGATTGATTGATTGATTGATTGATTGATTGATTGATTGATTGATTGATTGATTGATTGATTGATTGATTGATTGATTGATTGATTGATTGATTGATTGATTGATTGATTGATTGATTGATTGATTGATTGATTGATTGATTGATTGATTGATTGATTGATTGATTGATTGATTGATTGTCATTTCGGAGAGACTTCAATTACAAGCGTAAAACTTTTTTTAGCATAAAAAACTGCATGGTGCTGCTAAAAAATGGACATAAAAAAGCTTTATTACGTTTTCGCAGGAGCTCAATAGCGCTCAACCATTCAACCATAACCATATATATTTCTAAAAAGTGTTATAATTTTTAAACCAGCGTCGGGGGAGGCGGGCAAGGGGCGTGGTCTGCCCCGGGCAAACGTTTAGACGCGGCAATACATTTTCGGGGTGGAAAAACTTAAGAACAAATAGTTTGAAGAAAAAAAAAATCATGTTACTGAATTTTTTCTCGATTATCGGCTATTCTGGAAAAAATGTTGATTGAATTTTATCCCCCGGTTACCGACTAATTTTTCTAAATGGGGCAGCAAGTTTGGTCTGCCCGTCCCGGGTGACTGTTTTTACACGCTACTGTTTTCAGCAATAGAATAAGAGAATTTAGTTGAAGAAAAATTTTATGTTTTCTTCTTTTAAATTTGAAAACTCAACATATATAAATATAGGAACTTTTTAAAATCTAGCTAGAAATCTAAGTTATAAGTGCAGAAATACAAATGCGCAAAGCAACGGACTCAGATTTTGTTGTCTGATGATTCAGAAAAAGGTAGACAGTTATTAAACTTATTTAAAAATATATTACCTATCCATCTGTCGAGACGACATCGTTTGTTCAATTGAAAATGAGCCAATTTATTAGATAAGTTGAAACACAAATTCTGATCGATATCAAAACTCAAATTCTAACACGTGCAGCAATATATATTACGTGGATGCTATAGGAAAAAGTTTGCATTATACAGATATAGATCTCAACGCATGTCAATGTTTTATCTTGAAACAGGTAAAGGGGCAGGCTGGCGGGGCAGGTTTGTTCAAGTTGACGTAGCGAGGCGGAGTTGAAAGCGCTACTCAACTCTGAAATAATTGCTCTTGCAAGCACAGGCGTAGTGTTATCAATTTTCAGAATGGGGCAAAGTTCTAGCCACAAAACAAATTTTCTTTAAAAAAATTAGAAAATGGATAAGCATTTTTTTCCAACCATGAAAAAACAATATTGGCTGCAATAATATTTTTTATCACATTTGATTAAATAATCAATTAAATTGCACATTTTAAACGCACAATTATTTAAAATTTCTTTATTTAACAGACTTGACTTTCTGAATAGGGAAAAAATTTCTCCGAGAGACAAGACGTGGTCCGGTGAGGGGAGCTGGCCCCTCAACCCCCTCAAACTCTACGCCTATGCTTGTAGGATATATTGATAGTTTGCTACTGAGCAAAATCAGGTCTTGGCAAATTATGACCTATCATCAGCAAAAGCAATGTAGTTACATTTAAACAAATCTTTATTATGGAAAGCATCTACTACTTCTCTGCCCTACTAAGGCAAAAGAAAGCAAGTCCATAAAACGTGATTTTGTAATAAACGTAAAACAAATCTAGGTTTTACCAATAGTTCTGGGACATGATTATGGGTTATACACAAAAACTATGCAGAGTAAAACCAATTTGTATACACCATAATGTAGGTCTTGTTTTCTACTTTTGAATAAACAGTTTATCTAATTTTATGCCAAAAGTGGACTTGCTTCCTTTTGCCACAGCAGGGCAGTACTACTACTATTACTACTACTACTGCCACTATTACTGCTAAAAATGCAATGTCACTCTCGCTATCATCATCATTATCATCACCGTCAACGTCATTGTTATCACTACCTTCGCTCTCGTTATCATACTTTAACTGTGTTGTTTACGATCTTTTGCTCTTTTGAAGGCAAATCAATGAAGCATGTCGAATGCTTGAGCAATTCAAATACATTCAACTCAGAAATTTCAAAATACGTTTATTAACATAATTAATGTTAATTCAATGTTAATTAGTAGAATAGAATAAAACTAAAAATAGTGTCATGTAACAGCAACGTACGCAGAACGCGTAGATTGACATGCTAAAACTTAAAGTCATGTTATGTTGATGACACATTTTTTTTATTTGAGACAAATTCAATTAGGTACGAATATGGTCTTCTACATTAAAGCAAATGGATTATGCTATGCCTATACTAATTTCTTTGTTTTTTCTCCACTGAAATTAGCTGTCTAATATATGAAGTGATTGCTCAATAAATGAACACGAGTAAAGATCTCACGCTAATGATTATTTTAAAAATAATTTTTATAGAAACACTATACTATTACTCTTAACTACTTGTTATTGCATATTCTATTGAAGCTTTTAAAAATATCAAATTAAGCAAAATAAGAAAGCGGTAACTCTGATAAACTAGCCGCTCTTGCCGGTTGGCCAAATTGTCCTCCAACAAAACGTATTGGCTGAGGCACAAATCCATTTGGATCTGGTGCGAAATTTACGGGTCTACTGGCAAGGTCTAGATAGCGAGCCGATACGGTGGGGTAGCTGATGGCTTGATTTGAAAATGGCTTAGCTGCCAAATTATTAGCTGGCATTGGCTTGTCCGTTTGATTTCCAGGCATACTTCCAGGTTGAATTGTGTGGTCAGAATGTTTATTGGGCATAGTTTGAACGTTTTCTGGATTAGGAGATACGTTAGTAGCCTGAGCCAAAAGCTGAACAAGTTGAGCTACGGTGTAACCGGGATTAGTCATATTGTTAGTATTCGACCTCGGGAACGGTAATGTCTGAGCTGAATATTGACCTTGACCAGGCATGTTGTCGTAGCTGGTTAAAATGTTTCTAATGGGTGTCGACATTTGTGAAGCTTGAGGCAGAAATTGTTTTGACACTCCGGCCGGTAAAGTAGAATAATTTACTGGATTAAAAGTCGAGTACGAAGTTGGTGTTCCAGAGAAATTGTCCATCAGGTTTGGCCTGACCATAAAATTGTTAGGATCAGCCAAGAAGTTGTTGAGTTGAGAAAACGAATTGTTCAAGTTGTTTGGATAGTTAGTCGGTTTCGGCATAAAATTACCCGATTCAGATGTAAACTGAACACCGGGTTCTGTAGGATTACCCTGTTCGGCCATAAAATTAGGCCGTACAGAAAACATGACTGGTTCAGTGGGGAGCTGGCGTGGCATGTTTGGCATTTCTGACGGTCCGATGCTAAAATTGGAAGATTGATTTGCTAGGCTATTTTGCAGCATGTTATAAAACATAGTTTCTATCATAGCTGGATTGCTTCCCGCCATCAATTGAGCTTTCATACGTTGTTGAAGCCTTGCCATCGAACTGTTCGGAGACTCTGCATTCGACGAGATTTAAGAATTCCATTAATTTATTAACTTGGTTGTAATAATTAAAATTTATTAAATTAAATACAAAATATTGAAAATTTTTAAACAAAAAAGTACAAATTGATTAAACTCCATCTGGTTAAAATAAATAATAAATAATAATAATAAATAAATACACATCACCTGGTGCAGTAGGGTTATAGGCTGATTGTTTTTGTACGAGCTCTTCTACCTGCAAATTACACAAAATATACTAATTATATTTAGTTGAATATATTACAGGTATGTTGTTATAACACAAACAACTTGATATCGTTTATTATTTTTGCGTTACAATAATTTGGTTGAGCTGCAGTAAATTTTATATAAAATCTGTTTGTTATTTTTATGCTAACACTAGAATTGCATAAGTTAAATAATTACAAGATAAAATATAATAAATATCTATATAAATCTAAAACAAAAAAATTAAAAAATACAAGATTACGTTTTTGTTCGATTTCTTATTCGGTCGACATTCCCATTTGCAGCAAAGTATACAACTCAGAATTGCCAGTATTCCTTCGACGATTCCAAGTGATGCCAGGGCCATGCCGATGTTTCTTTTGATCTCACTGGATTGAGTTTCTGCATAGACAGTCTTTAAACAAACAAAACGATTTTTTAATTATTTTAACATTAAATAAACAATAATAACAATATTAATAATAACATTAGTAATAATAAATTACATATATTTTTTATGTTTTTATTTGATTTTTTAGTTTATATATTTGCAAAACAAAAGTTTTGTTTTTTGTATGCCTCATTGCAATATTTAACATTAGCTTATAAATTATAAATTCAAAACTACTTAGTGCAGGATATGAGATTTATAATCGTCTAGTTAAGCTATTTATTGTCCAACACAACTAAAAAATGTTGTTGAATTTTCTCGTGATCCATTATCGTAATTTTGTTATCTATATTATGTGTGTGTTTTATATCTATGTTTGTGTTTATATCTGTGATTATTTTTATATCTGTGATTATCTTTATATCTGTGATTATTTTTATATCTGTGATTATTTTTATATCTGTGATTATTTTTATATCTGTGATTAATTTATATCTGTGATTATTTTTATATCTGTGATTATTTTTATATCTGTGATTATTTTTATATCTGTGATTATTTTTATATCTGTGATTATTTTTATATCTGTGATTATTTTTATATCTGTGATTATTTTTATATCTGTGATTATTTTTATATCTGTGATCATTTTTATGTTTTATGGCTTACTAACCACATCATCACCGACATAGCCACTGAAATCTTTCTTCGGGTGTCCGCTGACTGTATATTGCCTGTAGTTTCCGTCCATTACACCAAAAACCAGAGTAACAATACACAAGCAAGCAGAACAAATCGAAGTCACCATAAAAGCAGTTATCTGCATAATTTATGATAATAAATTAACATAATTTTTTAATTTATATTAATAAATTAATTTATTTTTATAATTTATGATAATAAATTAACCTAATTTTTTTACAATTTTTAATAATAAATTAACCTAATTAACCTAACTTTATAATTTATGATAATAATCATCATTTAATTTAATTGATTCATAATATTTTAACGTGTTTAGAAAGCCAAGATGTTTGTTTTTTTTCTATTTAAAATCAAGAATTTACCGTAACGCTGTTAACTTTTTTTCTGTTAGTAGCAACACCGATACTCCCTGATATGATAAACTGAAAATAAATTTAAAAAGTCTTAAATTAATTTAAAATAAAAATCATCATGTATTTTAAAAACTATAAAATTAAAAAATAAAACTCACCATTGCACCAGACCATATTCCATACCCCATCTGGTTAAAACTTGTTCCGCAGTTATTTTCAAGACAGATGCAAAGTGCTGTTACTCCCAATGCAATGCAAGCTATTCCAGCAAGAATCTGTCCGAAGCCTAGACATGAAGCGATTTTTTTGTTATAGTTGATTTCACTTTTAATGATTTCCTTAGTGCTATCAGAATCTTCAAGTGGCGTTATTTGACCCGCTGAAGACATGTCGTTTATCGACCGGGGGCTTCTGGTCTGACCCATAGCCATAAGGTTCGATGACGCCCCGAAATAAGGATTTTCTTGAAAATTCATTCTGCAATGCCAAAAAACAATCTTAGAAACACGGACTGAAAATTATTAAAATTGAGTTCAAATTTATTAAATTTTACGTTTGTTGTAAAGCTGTAAAGTTGGCAGGCCACGATGGTTTTCTACAGTCAAAACAAAAAAATATCTACGTAAAAATCCAATCAGCAAGCCATTATTAGTGGCTGTGCAAGCTAGCTGTGCATTGTATATCGTGTGAACATTTTCTAAACCATTCTTTATTATTATACTTACGTTATAATAATAATAATAATAATAATAAAGCGCCAATGCCTGTAAAACAAGCTCAGGCTACAGTCGATGTTTGTTGCGCAATTGCCTAGGCGTCCTGCAAGAATTTTTGCAGGGGGTAAACTCCTTCTTTTCTCTTTTCTCCTTTTCTTTCATTTCTTTTTCCACTTTATTATTTTGTTCCCCAAAATTATGCGGAGGTCTGGGGAGGGGGGCTCACTGAGCTAACTGCTCTTCCATATCTTCCGGTCAGTGGCTCTTGGCTTTAAAAGACCCAAACATTTTTGCTGACCTCGTTTTCAATTAAGATTTATATTAACTATTGTTGTTATTTAAGATTTAACTCTGCAATTATAGAATATTTATCAACGATATCAAGCTATCTTTTTGCGATTTAAGACGCTGAAAAGCATCATATTTCCATTAATAAAGTAGCTTTACTCACACTCCCATCTTGAGTATTTGAAAAAACTTTCATTATCACTCAAGTTATTGGTCATTGTTTTATAGAAAACTATACCCGCAAGTTATCGGTCATTACTGAATAGAAAGTTGTGTAACTTCAAGCCTTTGAAAATTTTTTTTTCTGAAAGTAAAGAACAGTCACTACATGTCGTCCTTTGGTCATTAGCTAATCTTGGAAAATTCTAGAAAAATTCTAAAAATGAGGTTGGACAATCAAGCAGTAGTCACTTATCAATAAAGGAACACAACAGTTTTTCTGGAGAACCACTTATTCAAGTGCTCCAGCATTGCTTACAAACTACACATGAATTTATTAACTACAACAAACTGAAATAAATATTAATTAGAATAAGGCTGTTTGACCAATACTTGTGGATTAATGGTTCTGGTTGATTTTCAAAACCCATTTTCGACACAATAGCTGTATATTTTAATGCAAGTAGGCTAACAAGAATATTATCACGATAAATAAAAACTAGTTTGTAAATTCAGATTCAAAATACTTATAATCTTCCTATTTTTTTTGCTTTTCCAGGGGAGCTACTGCCCCACTCCCCTTCCCGATGTCTACGGGTGCTTATGAATACAATGTTAACTATTGTTTAATTTAATTATAAGTTCACAGCTTGTAAATAAGGGGCAGGTATGGGCGAATCACACACACAATGAGCTCATTTGCCTCGGTCTGCTGCACTCTAACTTAAGAATCAACAACAACGAACATTCTAGTAAGTAGAAACAACATGCTACTACAACTACCGAATACTATTTTCATCATAGGAAAATGTTATCGATGGCTGAAACTTTGGCACAGAATCTCATCCAGAAACAGTCAGCATGAGACTTTCAGAAGCATGGAACAGCTAAATCTTATGATTAATTAAATTAATACTTTATCTGACTGCTTCGTAAATGTTATCATTATCAACATCAAACTAAGTCAAAAAGTTTACAAGCTCTGTCTGCAAACATTTGAAAGATTATCTTTTAATTTGGCCAAAGTTCTAAGCTGCTTGCTTGCTAGTTTCCTTTTTGGGCGTCACCGAATTGCAAGCCTGCATGTGACAATGTGAATTGGCACATGAAAATATATGTTAGCACGTGATACATCACTGTAGCACTCAAAGAAACTTTTTAGTAAATTTTTATTTCCACCCGTACAAGACAGGTGTCCTGTGCGTGTCTTGAAATGAGCTGCAGACACTTTTTATTATGTCACTTGCAGTGCCGGAACTATGGTGGGAGTGGCCACCCCTTCCCCCCCAAAACATCAGCGTGGTACTTTTTACTGATATGTAACATAACTATTGTTTGGTTGACGTCTAACATTTTTTATTTTCTCTTCAACATATACTCCGAAGGAAGAGTGTTGGCGTTTCTCTATTTGTGTTAGTAGAATAGCAAAAAAAAATAATATTAATATTCATTACAAATTGAGTTACCATGGTGTTAGAGCCCCTTGAAACCTAGGCCTTCCCCGACCGATGGGTTTGGGGTGTGGTAACCACCAGAGCTTTACCGATGTCATACCAACTTACCCGATTGTAAAACAGCCAATGTTTAGTGACAAATGGGCAAAGCTTTTCAATTCTATTGATTTTGTTTTCAGCTATCAAATTTAACTCAAACTATACTCTATACAAAACTTGCAAGTCATAAAAAAAATTGTTAGAAAGTAAAGTTATGAGTTAAGGTTGTAATTTTGTAATTTTTTGAATCTGTCTTTGATTAATAACAACTGTTTTATTCAATCTGAGAACTGCACAAGCGATTAAATAATAGATATATTATATCAGGTTTGCAACTAAGTTCCCATAATTTTTATTAAAATTTTACCATTACAAAAAACGACAGAAAATATTTTTTGAAGCATAAATGTACAATAACTTCAAAGATTTTGAAGAGAAAAAATATAATATAATTTATTTATTGAAAAAAAACAAAACTAATAAAAGATATCGAGAAATTATCACTAATTTTATAAACAACCAAAAATTTTATTTATGTAAATAAAAATCTTTGGTTGTACAAACAATTTTTAATTATTACAACGGTAGAAAACTTAAATAATAAAAAAATTAAATAATAAAAAAAATTAAAAAAAAATTAATTAATAAAAAAACAAATAATAAAGAAATTAAATAATAAATTGCAGTTTAGTTCGGTTTAAGCAGTTTAAACCGCATCCTAGGGATGTCGAAAAATATAGATATACGATGTATCGATATTTTTATTCAAATATATCGATATTTTTAGCCGATATATTTTGATCCGATATATCGATATATCGATAAAAAATATCCAATATCGAAAATTTTATGAAAAACGATTTTTTTTTAAACGGCGCATCCCAGCACTCAATATAACTGCAATCGCACACACTTACCATTTTGATTTCACTGTTTCAGAGCCAATATATATTTCTTCAGTTTGATGCGTTACAGATGCGGCTAAAACCTCAGAATTGTTTTTAACTACAATTAACTATTTTTTAATTATTTTTTTAAATTATTATTTAATTAACTTTATTAGATATTAAATTTTTATATATTCTCATGTTAGTTATAAGGACATAAGATTAATTTTTTTTATAAACTTTGTCGTGAAAACGCATATCCTGCTCCCTCTAGAGACATTGCTGTAAATGTGTAATCATTGTAATCACTTTCAACTACCTAATGTCTTAATATCTAGAATATTATTTATATATCTAAAAAATTATTTATGAAAACTCATGGAAACAATAAAAACAAATTTATTTGATAATAATTATGTAAGTTTTGTTTATTTTAAAAATAATGAAATCAAAATAAACCTAATTAAAATTTTAATTTGTTAACATTCTTACAGACCAATTAAATGATTAAAACGATTCTAAAATAAAAAATTAGATGTCTGGTTTCTGAAAGTTTTTAAAAGAAGGCCATAATCTTTGAGAGCGTTTTTGTATTCAGCCACGAAAAATACCCAGATTTACTTGTCTAATCAAATATTAACTAAATTTGCTTATTTCTATTTTATTTATCGAATCTTTTTTGTTTTTTAATGTCCAAGCTGAGATGTATGAATAAACTGACAAATAACTTTTTTTATGTTGAAACAGTAAACTCTTTTGAAACATAACTAGAAAAAATTGGCTGCCATAACACTATATAATCCTTTGTTGTATAGGAGTAATTGGCTGTTTCCCAGCAAGATCTAAACACGCATTTAATTTGTTGATTTTCATCAGAGCTCATAGACAGATCCAGGTGGGAGATTGGAAGATGTTACCCCCCACCCAGATTATTTATCAATAAAAAACAAAGTTGCATTAAAAAACATGTTTTTTTTAAAATGACCATTCTTGGAAAAGAAGTCGAAATTTTTTTAATTTAAAAAAAAATATTTAGGCTTATTGAAAACAAATTTGACTACTTTTTGAAATTTAAAAAAAAAATGAGTTGGCACTATCTCTATTACCCGGTCATCGATTAATTTTAGAGTAAAAAGTTGACTAACATCCCCCCCACGCGCGGGGATCCACCACTGTCATAGCACCCTTGAGCAATCGAGTTATTGTCGAAGAAAACGTTATAAAAAATAATAATTATTTTATTTTATATAAAAATAATTCTATTGATTGTTTTCCATTTTTCAATGAATGTTGAATCATATTTCTTATATTTTTGAACTTAACCTCGCGTTTGAATGTAAATGAAATTTAACAATTAATCTTTCTGGAAAATAATAATTTATAATAACTAAATTAAAAACGTAAGTTTTGTCTTCTAGTTAGTTCAAAGCTTTTCTTCAATTGAGAACAAACAACTTTGAACCAAATGACTTAATAAGTACTTAATCCTGTGGGGAAAAAATCTTATTTCAATTTAAAGCCTGCATTGTTTCTGTTACCACGAAAAAGAAATAATTTCGATTAAAAAACTGTCTATAATGTAAATAATATAAATAAAATAATTATATTTTAATATTAATTATATAGTTATATTATCATTAATAATAATATAATTATATTTTAATAATTATATTTATTTAATTTTATTTTTTTTATAATTTTATTTATTTAATTTTATTTATTTTAACACAATTAGTGAAATGAAATTAAAACTCTAAAAAGGCACCGTCATGTGCACCATTTTGCTATTCAGATAATTATTATCTGATACGAGAAAAACATCTGCAGTTAGTATTTTTTTTATAATAGTTTATAGTCCTTTACACCAGGTGTTTTAAAACTGAAATGGCTGTATGTAGGAAGCACTTAAGTACTTCCTGTCGTAGATAATAATTTGATTCTTTTAATATTTCCCTCCTCCTTTCTCCAGGTTTGGGACTGGCTTGCAAAAGCAAAGCGGAGTTATCTACAGTTAATTTTTTTTATCTATTTTTATTTAATTCCATGCAATTAAAACAAAGACACAACCATTAAAAAGAACATAAAAAACATTTATATTCTTTATATAATTTATTGTTGCACTTGTGTTTGTATACGTTTATTATTTTGTATTCACATTAAAACATATACAAACATACAACATGAGCATTTATATTAGAATACATACAAACACATCATGAATATTTGTATTAGAATATATACAAACACAACATGAACGTTCTTATTAGAATGCCTACCTACAAACAAAACATGGACATTTGTATTATAATAGATACAGCACAAAAGCTTATATACGATATACGATATCAAAATTTATATAAGAATACACACAACATAAACACTCATAACTCCCTTAAGCAAGCATTTGCTAAAGGGGTAGGCGCCTATAAATGGCTAGTACCCTCACTCTCTCGCCTTGAGCAAGACTTGTCTTGATAAGGCGTATGCTAAATCTCAATAAAAAAAAATATCTCAATATCATGTGTGTAGCGCACAAATGGCTAATTCTTCAACTAAAATACCACAGAAGAGACAAAGCCCGATGGTATAATTGCTTGCGACATTCAATCCACAGCCGCCTAAAAATTTTCAACAAGCCCTTAGACCCAGGCAGTGAGCCCCTTTACTTCCTCGCCGTAATTTTAAGGTATTTTCGTTTGTATTCACCCGGAGGTAGCAACTGAATGTGATTTATTGGTTTCTAATATTATTATTATTATTATTATTATTATTATTAATTTTATTAACTAAAACACACTATAATTATCACTTTTTTTTAATTTTTAAAGTTCTGTTTCCTATATTAAAATCTAAGTATTATATAAATTCCTTTCAATTATTATATATATATTTTTGTCAATTATTATATATATATATTTTTGTCAATTATTATATATATATATTTCTTTTAATTAGCACAGTTTAAACGTCATGAGAGCAGCCTGCAAAAAGTAGAACTCCACATTCACACGATAAAGCAACTCATTCATTCGTCGAAAGCGGACAGCCTATGAGCCTATGATAGATGGAATTAGCAAGAAACGTTATTATAAGGTATTATTATTTGGTATAGGTATTATCATCAGAGTTGAAGTACTGATACACAAGTGTAGAGCTAAGAGCTACAAATGTGTAGAGCTGAGAGCTACAAGTGTGTAGAGCTGAGAGCTACAAATGTGTAGAGCTGAGAGCTACAAATGTGTAGAGCTGAGAGCTACAAATGTGTAGAGCTGAGAGCTACAAATGTGTAGAGCTGAGAGCTACAAATGTGTAGAGCTGAGAGCTACAAATGTGTAGAGCTGAGAGCTACAAATGTGCAGAGCTGAGAGCTACAAATGTGTAGAGCTGGGAGCTACAAATGTGTAGAGCTGAGAGCTACAAATGTGTAGAGCTGAGAGCTACAAATGTGTAGAGCTGAGAGCTACAAATGTGTAGAGCTGAGAGCTACAAATGTGTAGAGCTGAGAGCTACAAATGTGCAGAGCTGAGAGCTACAAATGTGTAGAGCTGGGAGCTACAAATGTGTAGAGCTGAGAGCTACAAATGTGTAGAGCTGAGAGCTACAAATGTGTAGAGCTGGGAGCTACAAATGTGTAGAGCTGGGAGCTACAAATGTGTAGAGCTGAGAGCTACAAATGTGATGGACTGAAGGCGTGATGTCTTTTTTTGAGTTCATAAATTCTCTCTCACATACAGATGTGGGCTGTCGTTTGTGCGTTTTTATTCAAAAAGTATTACATTATTGGTGACAACTAGAGCTTGAAAATACGTTTGAAGTATTGTTACAAATCGAAAACATAATATATATGTGTATACTTTAAGAGTGTATATCGTATGCGGAAGTACGTGTTGATAGATGGAAGTGAAAACTATTTTCCAATATTGTACTTGCTGTGTTAATGTGCTTTTCATGGTAAAAAAAATCCAATTCACAAAATAAAGCTATATTGAACTGTTCAAAACAAATTTTATTATCAATACAGCTTATTAATAATTCATATCAATAAATATAATCTTGCAAAAAAAATCATTAAGTTTGTACAAAAAATATAATTTAGATATAATTGCATAAATTCTTTTTTTCAGTAAGCGCTTTTGTTTAAGTAGAGATTGTTTGGATCAGACTGATAACCTTGATTAAAGTTGGATTGTTGCTGGTTATATTGGAACTGTTGAGATGGATTAACTTTGAATTAAAAACCATTGATTAATCGTTTGTTTTGATTGCATAATTAATTAAATTAAATTAAAAATAAACAACCTTGAACTTGTTGAGTATTACTATTGTAGGCATAAGCTGGAACCTTATTTCATAAAGTATAAATTAATTTTTATTATAACTAAATAAAGAAATTAGTTTAAGCCTACAACTGTATTATCATTAAATTTGATGCATGACCACTAACCGCGCTACTAGAACCACAACAAACAGCATTGCAAGCCAGTGCAGATGCCGTTATCGCTAAAATTCCTTCAATGAATCCCAGTACTGCTAAGGCCACCGACAAGCCGAATTGAATTTGACCAATAGTGTATGGCTATAATTTGAAATAATATAATTAAAAATTGTGTAAATTAATTAATAAAAATTAACTTAAAACTAAAAAAAAATTAAAAATGGAAATTACAAGATAGTAATACAGCCAAAACGAATCGTATCCAGCCAAACCAGCAACCACTCCACCGGCCAAAGCAGATATAATGGACATGATCATAGAAGTGTTGATCTAAAAAAAAATTAAAAAATAATTTTTAGCGTGTCTTTTAATTTTTTTAGTATAAATAAATGCTCGGTAGAAAATGTTTTTCCAAAAAATTAATAGATATAAATATTAATCAATTTAAAAAATATCATTTTTAAATTCACAATTTTTCACTTTAACAAAATTCTAAGATAAAAAGTTATATTTCTTACCAAACATGTATTGTTTATATTTCTACGACTGTCAGATTGGATGCTTCCAGAAATTAAAAACTGCAATTATAATTATACTTGTATTAATAACAGTAAATTATAATATTAACATTAATAACATTAACTGTTGTATTTTTATTTCATCACATAACTCCGCCTCGCCAATTGCGAGCCAGTCCCAAGCCTGGATAAAGGAGGAGGGACAGTTAAAAGGATCAAACTTTGATCCACGACAGGAAGTACTTATGTGCTTCTTATATACAGCCAATTCAGTCTTAAAACACTTGGTGTAAAGGACTATAAACTATCATAAAAAAAAAAAAAAAAAAAAAAAATATTTCATCACATGCATGCCCAGCGTCAGGAAAAAACTAAGCAAAACTAACAAGCCTAACTAGAAAAAAATTCTGCCAAACTTTATTATACTCAAATTAAAATATTACTGAAAAGAGACGCGGTATTTAAAATATTTTATTCAATTTGAATCCGAAATACATGTGTTTGAAATTTTCAAGTCAATTGGACTTGTAGAAGTGGTCGAAAAATCGAATACAAAACAGGGATCCGTCTCATTTTTTTGGCTTACCCTATATATTTGTTGTAGATAGCTGCTGTTTTTTATCAACTTTTTAAATCAAGCTACTTAATTTCAACGTTGAATATATTTATTATTTAAAAATGGAAATACGAAAAAAAATCTCACCAGTATTCCACCCCAGACTCCGTAATAAATCCTGAAATAAAACCACATTCCCGACAAACCGAAGAGAACAAATCTTGCGATATCGATTCCAATGCAAACAATTCCAATGATGATTTGAGTTGTGCCCAATCCACATGCGGCACTTTTGCTGTAGTTTCCCATGTCGAGTTGTTCTTACTGTTGATGTTGTTGATAAGTTTATTTTTTTCCTTTTACTTTATGATATTTAATTTAAATTGGTTTAATATATTAAAAATAAATAAATAATTTTCTTTTTATGGAAAATACAAATTAAATTTATGAAGGAAGTACAAATGAACAAAACACTGTGTGCGGTAGATGCTTTTGTAGTCTAGTAGAAGATTTCACGCTATTTTTACTCGCTTTCAAGCTAACTAACAGCAGCTAACTTCATTCACAATAATATCAGCATGGGCGTCGACGCGTATAGGCAGTTTTCGAAGCAGCAGTATTGATACAGCGTTAACGCTAATTTTAAAGTTTTTATCTCAGACAATAATTACAAATTTAAATAAACAATTTTTTGTTTTTATTTTATTTAATTATTATTGTTTTTAGCACGTTAGGATTGTGACTTATAGGACTATCGCACATAGGACTGTGACTTATAGGACGATCGCACATAGGACTGGGACTCATAGGACGATCGCACATAGGACTGGGACTTATAGGACGATCGCACATAGGATTGTGACTTATAGGACGATCGCACATAGGATTGTGACTTATAGGACGATCGCACATAGGACTGTGACTTATAGGACGATCGCACATAAGACTGGGACTCATAGGATAACTCTAACCCTTGCTTAAACCTAAGTCCTATGTGCGATCGTCCGGATATCAATATCACCTGCTAACCTCGAACGTACTTTCGAAATCGAAAATTTTGTTGATTTCTAATCAACCCCCAGTCATGGCGCTGATATTTATTTACTGACCAGTGACTTAACGTTGTTGGCTTTAAGAAAAAAAATTATTGGAACCAGGGAAAATAACCTGAAGGAATCCGATAGAAATTTTTTTTATCGTTATTTAAAAAAATTAGATTTTAACTTATTCAATGAAAAAAAAAATTTTTTTTTGATAGAAAAAAAATCAAATTTTTGATAAAAATAAATAAATAAATAAATAAATTTTGGATGATTTTTTAAGGTGGTGTAAGTTCATCAATGGACCTCAAGGTAACGAAAAAGTTGCATTTTCAGTCTTTCTAAAACCTTCAACTGTGACTGCGGAGGTGACCTCTGGGGGAAGTTGATTCCAGATTTTAGACCCAGCAAACGCAAACAATGAAAGTAAAAAATTACAACATGAATAATTAGTTTTTATTTTCTAAGTTTTATTTTATAAATAAATAATTATCTTTTTTGTAATCAAAATTACAAAATCTCAGTTTTTGATATTTTAAACAAGCTGAATACATTATAAATCGTGAATTCAACTTTCTGTCAATAGAACCTATTATTGATTAAAAGTCTATAATCAGGCGCAGTCCTGCCATTGGGGATACTGGGAATGCATCCCTCCACCAACCCTAAGTGTGAATTTTTTTAGCAAAAAGATAAGCTCAAACTTATCAACAAACAGGTGATCACAAAGAGAAACCTTAATAGTTATAAAATATCTTGATAGTGAATCGGTCAGCATGGGGAACCCACAATAAATATTTTATTACCATTCCTAAGGATTCCATTAGAAAAAGCGCTTGGACCAATCAAATTGGCCATATTTCTGTTTTTTTATTCTTAAAATCGATTGTAAAATGTTCGCCATGTCATAATTAATTTTTATAAAAATGTTTGCTCTATCGAATGTAATATAAATATACAAAACGTCATTGTTTAGTTCATTGAAAGAAAACAATTATTATTTTTTTTTCAAAATTTTGAAGTCTACATTTAACCAATTTCCGTAAAATGATCGATCTGCAAATTTTGACGTCGTTTCTGTATTTTATTTATAATAGGAATTTTTATTTATAAAATTTTTTATTTATAAGATTTTTTATTTATAATGTACGGTATTATATTTATAATGTACGTATTTTATTTATAGTGTACGGTATTTTATTTATAAAAAGATTTTCTATTAATAGTGAAACTTTGTTTTTATACAAATTTTATTAAAATTATTGATTATCACATTTTGTGTTCATGTAATTTGTGCATTTGCTTTGTTTTATAAACTTTCTGTTTGACCATCCATCAAGCAAGACAGTAAAATCAATAATTGCCTGGATGTTAATAAAATGTTTTAAACTTTTATATCAATAAGAAACTACCAGTAGGTTACTGAGTCGTTAGTTTCTCAATTATTTTTTAACTTTTTGATATCCTTTCTCATAATAAGTGAGAAATTTGTTTTATTTTCTTCATTCAATCTTAGCATCAATACTACCAAAAAAAATTGTCCTCGGTTTTAAAATGTCTGATTACTTTACTCACGATGGTAAAAAAAAGCTGACTGAATTGCTAAAGAAATAATGAAAAAAAGAAAAAAGAAGAAAGAGAAAAAAGTTAGAGAAGAAGATGGAAACAACAGGAGAAAGAACCTGGGTAAACCGGATAAACCGGATAACTCGGTTGTTCGGTAAATTAAAACTTTAATTTATATTTTTATTTTTGGTTCCTTTGAATAAAAAAAGACTTAAAGATATCTAACAACGGGTCGCATAGCAAATGCAAAAAGTTCAAGGTTCAACCCCAACTTGTTTCCTAGTAGCCTATGCTATCGAAAATAAAATAGTAAGACCATTCTCCGTGTGTCATGTGAAACTGCAATCAAATATTTTCGTTGCTTGATATAATTGAACAAAAATATTAGAAAAACTTTTAAATAATCTTTAACAAATCTAAGCAAGCAGTCAGAATTTTTGATGATAATATTTGATTTTAATAATTGTGCTGTTATGAATCTTGAAGAAAACTATGAAACATACAAATGTGAAAACAATGAAACATACAAATGTGAAAACAATGAAACATACAAATTTGAAAACAACGAAACATACAAATGTGAAAACAATGAAACATACAAATGTGAAAACAATGAAACATACAAATGTGAAAACAATGAAACATACAAATGTTATGTGTACAACTAAGGAAGTGAGTTCGGTATGCGTTTAGAAAATTTTCTCACATATTGATCAAGGTCACGTTTGCACCTTTTCATTCAATAGCTATTACCAATAATGATGATAAATAGAGCTTTTCAATACGTTCGAAGAAATCTTCTTGAATCGTGATTACTTTAAAGGGGACACATTGAATGGTATGTTGAAATATGTATTGAAAGTTGAGTTTAAAATTTATTTGGCAATATTGTAAATGATGTGTTAGTGTGCTCCTCTTGTATGAAAACAACCATACTGAGACAAAATGTAGCCATGTTATATTGCTTAGAACATTTTTATTAATTTTATTATCATAAAATATTGTCATGATTGCTTATGATATTATTAAATATAAAATATTGCAAAAAATGTATTCAAAGTTCGTGGAGAAAAATGAAATAAGTTTGTACATTTTTATCGTTTTTTGCTCAGTAAGCATTCTTGTTGAAATAGATGCTGTTTGGATCATTCATAACGAAAGCTTGGTGTCCTCGTTGTGGATTGTATGGATTAGGCTGTTGGTGATATATTGGTTCCTGGATATAACGTGGTTGCTGGATAGGTTGAAGTTGCTGAAAATATTGAGGTTGTTGGATAGATTGAAGTTGCTGGTTATGTAGATGTTGCAGGATATATTGATGTTGCAGGTTATTTTGAGGTTGCTGGTTATGTAGATGTTGCTGGATATTTTGAGGTTGTAGGATAACTTGAGGTTGTTGGTTATATTGAGGCTGCTGAGACTGTGAAACTTGACATTTTCAAAATTTTTTTTATTAAACATTGTCGTTTTTATTGTTTATTTAATTGCATTCAAAAATAAATGAAAAAAAAAAAAAACCTTTAATTTCTTGAGTATTATCATTCTGAACAGAAGACGGAGCCTGGTTTCATAAAATTAAAATTTATTAAAAAAAATGAAAACTAAGTTAGTACAAGTTTACAACTGTATAATAATTAATTTGGTAGAAGCTACTTACCGTATTACGAGAACCACAACAAACAGCTTTACAAGCCAGTGCAGATGATGTTATCGCTAAAATTCCTTCAATCAATCCAAGTGCTGCTAGAGCCACTGTTAGACCGAATGGAACTAAACTTCTTGGCTATACATAATAATAATAAAATAATTAGAAATATTAATATGAGTGAAATAATAATAACATTGATAGAACCACAAATAAAATTACCCCCACGTAAATTGACTCAAATGCAGCCAAACCAGTTACCGCTGCCGCGGCACAAGCCGATATAATTGACATGACCATGGAGGCGTTTATCTGAAAAATTCGAAATTAAATTTTAATAATGTTGTATAAAAACAGATGTCATAAAATGGTTTTATAGATAAATTGATATAATTACATATATAAGAGATAAATATTCAACTCCGCCTCGCTAATTGCGAGCCAGTCCCAAGCCTGGATAAAGGAGGAGGGACAGTTGAAAAGATCAAATATGATCTACGACAGGAATTACTTAGGTGCTCCCTACACAGCCAATTTAGTCTTAAAACACATAGTGTAAAAGACTATAAACTATTATAAAAAAAATTGCAGAAACAACTGCAATATTTTCTATCTCTATACATCAACTTATATTTAATTTATATATTTTTAATACATATTGAGAACAACGTTCTAGAGCTTCTCAGTGTTTACTGTTTTTAAGTCAAGAAGCTGATTTTTATTTAGAATTCCTTTGAATAGAAAAATCATCGTATGAAAATTTCTTACCAAACTGTTATTGTTCGGATTTCTACGACTGTCAGCCTCTATACTTCCAGAAATTAAGAACTGAAATTATTAGGTTAAGAATGTTTTTTTTTAATAATTTTAATTACAAATTATGAGTCATTATTGATTTTTATATCAAATAAACTTTTAAACAAAAAAAGTTCTAACCAAAATTCCGCCCCAGAATCCGTATCCAATCATAAAGTAAAGCCGATACCCCATTGGAGGGAAGAGGATATATCTCGCAATCTCAATTCCAATACAAACAAGTCCAATGATAATTTGAGTTGTTCCCAATCCACAAGCAGCACTTTTGCTGTATTTTCCCATGTCAACTTGTCCTTATTGCTGACGTTGTTGAAAAGTTTAAATTTTCTTAGATTTTGTTTTAATAAAACTGTAAATTGTTATAGTATGTTAAAACTTAATTAGTTAAATTTTTATCGATAGTGCAAGCTTTATTTAGAAAAGAAATAACAAATATTCAACACGGCGGCGCAATTGATGCTATTATGTGTTTGTGACGACTAGCAAAAAGGTTTTCACGCCTTTTGATTTGCTTCTAAGCTGACAATCAATTTCACAATCAGCCAACGCTGAAAATGAGCGTCGCAGCAGTTTGTGAAGCAATGATATTGTTACGCTTTAAAACTTAATTAAGCATTTGAATGAGAGTCGTTATGCTTTTATATAAACATACCTACAGCAATTTCCAAGTTTGCCGAAGACAAATTTTGTGTCTTTATAATTGCTTTGTATTAATAAAAAATTAAAGCATTAATTTGCTAGGGTCTAGAATAAGCAATTAGTCATGCTAATTGATTTGATTGAAAAAAGATCCAGAATAACTGAAATAAATTTTAGCAATATTAAACCACAAATCATAAAATTGGCAGATAATGTTCAATTTTGATAAAAGTAGGTACTGATAGGTTTCTTAAAAGAATTTGCAAAAGTCTTCGTTCAGAGCATTGTTCGCTACTAATGTGTAAATACTTATGATTTACAACTTTTTGTCATTTTTTCAATTTTAAAATGTTCAATTTTACAACTTACAATTTCCATATAGAAAATTAAATTTATTATAACTCGCTGAGAGGCAAAAGTTCCTCCAAGATTGAATCTAATCAGGAAACTTCCACCTACGAAATGATATTTCCGCAGCTACAACAAAACAACAATTAAACTAATCTCCCCGGAATAACTTTTTAAACACAAAACTTAAACATGAAACCCGAACTCTTTACGCTGTTTAGTTTTTGAGTTTATTTTCCTTTCCAGCCAGCTGGCCAAAGTGTATGCGGACTTTTCATCAAAGGACGATTCATCAAGGGACTATTCATCAAGAGACTATTCATCAAAGGACTATTCATCAAGAGGACGGTTCATCATAAGGACTGTTCATCTAAAGTCTATTCATCAAGAGGACCATTCATCAAATTTTGAAGCCACTCCTCAACAACCTTTATCAATATATACCCAAGATATTTTCAGCGTAAAATAATTTTTTCTTTTTTCATTGAATTCAATCTTTTGCCATTTATATAAAGCCTTTAAATTTTCTTTTTAAACAATAAATTTAAAAATTGCGCTAGAAACAATAAAACATTTCAAGGCTTTATATAAGTGGCAAAAGATTGAATTCAAAGAAAAAATAAAAAATAAAGCACCGATGAACATGAAAACAATGCCCAGAAACAACCTAGGAAAATAAAATTGCTTTTGTTTCAGCTTTTCACATCTCGTTTTCTATGAAATGTAAATAAAATTCAACGATTAACGTTCTTGAAACAGTAGTTCTGGTTATAAAAACATAAAAACATAACTGTGATCTTCGTCTTTGGTCAGTATAGACAACATGAAAAAACACAAGAAGATCTTTTTTTCCATTTGAAGTCTGAATTTTTTGCCACAAAAATAAACAAGTGGAACACAACTGCGTACTAAGTAAAACGACCGCAAAGAAGTTGTTTTTCTTTTAATAGTTTTTCTCATAATAGTTTTTCTTATAATTGTTTTTCACATAATAGTTTTTCTCATAATAGTTTTTCTCATAATAGTTTTTTTATAATAGTTTTTCTTATAATAGTTTTTCTTATAATAGTTTTTCTTTGTGCAGATACAGGATTAACAAATGAAGGTGGTCAAAAACGGGTTAATAACAGTGTCATAAACAGCTAAAATAGCATAACTTTGTATAAGACCTAAAGTTACTTTAAGTGGAGCAAATTAAAAATATTATAGACAAATAAAACAGACCAAATATACAAGATTAACAGGCGTTATGACAACTGTTACTCTGTACCCTAGTCAAACTGCTAGATTTAGGTTTTTTGATCATAAAAGTGCCTCTAAAATGCTAAATAATTTGAGTTTTAATTTAATAATTAAATTTAAATTAAATTAAAATTAAATTAAATAATTTAATTTAATTTAATTTAATAAAAACGAAAAAGGGGGCCCAGACCCGAGAAACTCCCAGTATACCCCCTGCCCTATTGTTCTTTTTCCAATGTCATCAAATCTTCTCCTGCTTTGTGACAAAGAAAAAAAAATTGCTTTAAATTAATTCTCTGATTAGAACCACGAAAACAAAAGCGAAACTCGATGTTTCGCTTTTTACCGAACCTTGGTAACAATTGCTTGGATCCAACGGCGATGCTTGCTTTGCTTTAGTGACAAAACGTTCCAACTTGGCTGTTTTTTATTTTTTTATTATTGTGAATTTTGAAAAAATTATTGAACCAAAGAAAGAAAACGCAATTTATTTTTTATTGTTTTTCTAATCAAGAAATTTAATTGAAAAACAACTATACTCTAAAGGTGCTTACACACTGACCGGTTTTTCATCCAGCTCCTGTTTGCCTAAACTGTTGCATAATTTATGATAATTTATTTGGTGTCAGAGACCATGACACACTTAGCCGGGTTTTTTTTTATATAATAGTTTATAGTACTTTACACCAGTCCCAGGTGTTTTAAAAATAAAATGACTGTGTATAAGTAGCACCTAAGTACTTCTTGTCGTAGATAATATTAGATCTTTTAGCTGACCCCCCTTTATCCAGGCTTGGGATTGGCTGACAATAAACGAGGTGGAGTTTGCCGTTTTTTGTGTGTAAACAACCCGTTTAAATAGACTCTTGACTCAGAAAACATCTTACGAGTATTTTTATGTAACATTTTAACTATAAGTATCGTTTATTATTACAATATGTATGAAAAACAAAGATAAAAATAAAATTTGGGTAAAAATTGAAACTGAATTTCGTTGAAGGATTAAAATGTAATAAAAAACAAAATTAAAATGTACTCAAAAATGTACTCAAAAACAGAAACAAGAATAATTTTTATTAATAAAAACAGAAATGAAAATAAAACTGAAATTAGAATTTAAATCGAAACTAAAATAACACTATGAAGCAGCACCAAAAAAAAGATGCTACTTTCTTGGAATGGTTTGTGAAATCATGAAATGGACAAGCTATGAGCAATAGCTTTAGTTAACAGTCAAGTGTCAGCGTCTTACAAAACATTTCCGAGCTAGAATTACTTAGCTCCAATAGTGACGTCTTCTAGCCTTATGTTAGAAAATAAAAATAATTTTTGATATAGTAAATCTAAACTCATCACAGTATGAACATTAATTTAATATTTAATTTTTACCCTTCCACAACCACCGCAAGCAAGTTTAGAAGTTATTATAGCAGTAATTCCTTCAGTCAATACCAGTATCGCTAAGGTGAGTGTCAAGTATAACTGAATTTTAAATTTTTTATAAGCCTGTAAATAAAAATTATAAAATTAAATAACAAGAGTAACTTAATAAAACAAAATATGAAAACTCGGTATGATCGTCAATCAAATATGAGAGAGTTTAAAGAAAATGATTAGGTGTGGTTTTACAATCCACAACGCAAAATTGGGAAATCACCTAAACTTGAACAAGACTGGGAAAGACCATATCGAATTATCAAAAAGATCAATGATGTCACTAGATTCAAAAGAGCCTACGGACCAAAATGAAAGTAATTCATGTCGACCGTTTTGCCAAATATTGTGGAGGCAATGAAACAGTTCGGGACGAACAAGATTAAGAAGGGGGTATTTTTATATCTACGGTTTATAATTTTATTATCAAACCTTATTCACCTCAGAAATGAACTAATATGTATATATATATATATATATATATATATATATATATATATATATATATATATATATATATATATATATATATATATATATATATATATACACCTGTTCTCCCATAAATTTCGTTGTTTTATCAAAGATGCAATTTGACTCATATATAGCCAAGCCAGCAATCAATCCAGCTAAACAAGCAGATATAATGGACATAACCATGGAAGCTATAATCTGAAAAACAACAAATTAATTCCCAACTTATTAATCTTCTAGATATAAAACAAATATTTTGTATTGATAAGTACCACTGAGAAAAAGAAAAAGTGAGAGAAAGATAGAGAAAAGAAAAGAGACAGAGAGAGAGAGAAAGAGAGAGAGAGAGAGAGAGAGAGAGAGAGAGAGAGAGAGAGAGAGTTGAAAATTTCATTGAATTTATAAGTTGTTCATAAATGACGTCTCGCACTCACTTACAATACAATACAAAATAAAATTTATAACGCGCCCTTTATAAAAAAAAACAAGTCTTTCGCAAAATCGCGCAGTTCCACAATATCTCCTAATCAAAGAACTTAGTAAAGAGATAAGTTAACACATTATAAATGCTAAATTTATTATTTAAGCAGACAAGGTTGCTGCTATATTATATTTATTATATATATCACTGCTGTTCCGGAAGCACTGAAGTCCATTTGAAATAAAGTAGAACAGGTATTTCGGAAATTGGGTGATTAATTTGGCGTAGATTGTAATTATTCCATTCGCAATTAAAATTTATACTACCATTATATTAATTGAACTTGTGAATCAAGCTAAAAAAAAGTGTGCATGTTTTCAAAACTATTAAGGAATTATGAAAAAACTTGATTCTTATGTAAAGTTGATCAAACTGATATTTTGCAGCCAATGGCATCTTTAAAAAACATATTCAAACTCAATTTATTTTGCGAACCAAATTTTTTATAGTGGGAAACCTTCCTGAAATTTTATATCACTAAAATATATATATACATACATAAATATTTCCGGATTTTGCAAAAACTTCGTTATATATGACCCGTTTGACTTTTTCCGATGACATGGGAATTGGGATGGGATAAAGGAAAGGGTAAACATCGCGTATCGTCATTTATAATTTAAATTTAAAACTATTTAGTATAAAAAAATTCTATAACAAAAAAGATTCTCACCAAACTTGTATTATTTGAATTCTTACGATTTTTAAATTCGATGCTTCCAGAAATTAAAAACTGCAATTACAATGATAACTGTTATATTGGCAACAGATTAAACTTATATATATATATGCAATATTATCTTTTTACTAGAGATTTTCCGTCAAAAATGACGATTTTTGTGCCTTCTGGCATTTTTCAATAAATAAATAAATAAATAAATACATTATGTAATTATGGTCAATGACCATCTATGAGATTTGTCTATCTAATGTAGAGCGGGTGAAAAATAAAATAAAATGTGGTATTCGGGAAGGGCTAGAAATTTTACCAGCATTGATAACTTAGTTCTTAGTAAGACAGCTAACTTAGCGCTTTTAATCAATCCCCTAGTAGAAGAATACAAGATTAGCAAGATACGGAAACAGTTTATGCTAGATCACTCTTCAGACCAATGGCATATTAGTCGGACCAGGAAAAGGTTGGACTGCTGGAATGGACATCCATGAGGCCAAAATTTTTTTGCAGTTGTCAGAAAAGCTCAGAGCAGTGCAACCGGGACGACTCGGTCTAGGTTGGTTCCACCCAGTTTGGTGGTCTAAGGTCTTGAGGCGCTTGTGGCAGAGCGGTAGAGCGTTTGCCTGTCGATCGTTAGGTTGGCAGTTCGAGCCTCACCGGCGTCACCAGCATAACTCCCTTAAGCAAGGAGTTCACTCGTATTTACTGAAGAGGTAGGCGCCTATAAACGGCTGCCTCTGCGAAGGACCATTTATTCGTGGTTTAGAAGTCTAAAGATTAACGCTATGTTAAACATTGGCAAAAAAAGGAAAGCTTGATTATTGACGAAAAAAGGCAAGCGATGGAATTGGAAAGAATGCAGTTAGGTGTTTAGATGTTTCAGCAGGGTGATTAGACTACATTGGAGGCCGCAGTTCAACATTCCATGCCATAGAATAATTTGTGATGTTATTCTCCAATTCGTCTATCTTTTGTGATAAGAGCTCTATGTACGACCAACTGCCGACCATTTCGAATTTATTAAAATGAAGAAAGCTCGAAAATGAAACCTGCCAGCTGTGCGAAAAACAAAGACTCTGATTCCTGTTTTCTCATGTTTTCCTTATGCTTTAAAAAAGGAAGGTACACGTGGCGCCACAATGGGGCTTTCAGGTAGTAACTGGGCAACATCAGAAAAACCTGCAGATTAGAAAATTCTCTGCAGTTGTGCCCCAGAAAAAAATTTACTTCTTGAGAGAAGGTTTGCAGCTCTTGGGTCACACAAAAGCTATTGCAAAAAGAAAATCATTGGTTGATGCGGCAAATGACTAATTTTGCAACTTATTTTTAATCTTATTAATAAACCTCAAACTTGTGCTATTCACTGTAAAAGCCCAAAATATTAAAATTAGATATAACACGTAGAATGTAAATATATATAATCTTTTTTTAAACGGTTAGTTTCGTTTATATTTTTATTTTAAAACATATCTTCAACAGTAATTTTTTAACACTAAGTTTTTAACACTAAAAAACTGATATTATGAAACAACTCTTACCGAAATTCCACCACAGAAGCCATATCCAATCTTGAAGCAGAGAAAAATTTTGTCTAAGTAAACATATCTCGCTAGTTCTATTATAATACAAACCATTCCAATGATAATTTGAACCGTTCCCAATTCGCAGTTGCAACATCCCTCGTGTTCTTGCTGTTGAAAATTTTATTGTTTCTTATATTTTTTGTTTTTTTTTCTTTTATAGAGTTATATTTTAAAAACGATTGATTTATTTTATTATTTGAATTCGCAGTGCCCGTCGCAACTTTACTCGCTTGAAAGTTGAAAATTTGAACCGTGAATCCATAGTAGAGAACTGCACGAGCCGATTTTTCACAACCCGATTTTCCACAGCCAAACTCGTCGACAACTCTCTTCGAATGCTCCCTCGGGCATTACTATTTTTCTATTTTGTTGTTTGCACTCATTTTTTTTTCAATTTTTCATTCAATTTGTCTTTATTGTTAAATGTTTCTGTTATGCCCAATAAACAATAAACAATAAAAACGGTATTGATTTTTTTCATTTAGTAAAACCTAACAAAAGAACTTGAAATACAACTTTTTATTTAATCTTTTTTTCTTTTTTTCCTTTTTTCTGTGTTTTTTTGAGAGCAATTTCAACACAAAACCCTTTTTCTCCATTAAGCTTTTTTGTTAAAACGTCTAAGGGGGCCTGGGGGGGGGGTCCAACGGATAACGTAGTTACAAAACTCTACAGATTACCAACCACGACCGCAGTTGTTTATTTACAAATTTTTTTTCGTTCAACAAAAATAAAGACCACACATGCAAAAACATGCGCTCCAGCAAAATACATATAAAAAAAAACTTCAAAATAAGTTTTTATAACCAAATTAGATATTATCATCAAAAATTAATATGCATGCAAAATTTCAGCTCAATCTAAAAACTGAACATCGATTAAAAGATTAATTTTGCTAGTTCTTAGTATAAACGTCTCACCGTGTTACTAGGATCATTACAAATAGGCAAACAGCCCATGATAGATGATGTTATTGCAATAATTATTTCAACACATCCCAGTAACTCCAGGGTCATTACTAGACTATATTCAGTTTTTGGACCTAATTGTGACATCGGCTATTAAAATTAATAAAATTGAAAAATAGAAGTAAAATACTAAAAATGTATGAGCTGCATCAATTAAAAAAATTACACTGCTCCTCAGCCGGTATAGATTGTAAAAATCGATTCCATTTAAATAAACAATCATAGTGGCAGCAAAAGCAGATATTATGGACAGAGCCAAAGAAGCATTGATCTGTAAATAACATGAATAGACAATTAAAATCAAAATTAAAAACCGGTGTAGACAGAAATAACAATAACAGGCCCACGCATGGAAACTGAAAAAAAGTGTTAAAATATCTAAAATGAGATTAAGTAAGATAATATGTTGTATAAAATAATGTAAAATAAGAACGTTCTAAAATGGATTTTTTCAGTTTTTTTTGAATTCCAACACACTAAACCGGTTGTCCCGCAGTTCAACTGAAAAATTGTTCCAAACCAGTTGAACAAGATACGACCAAAAATGGTAGTTGTTTTTGGGACGATCGGTCAGCCAGAGACAGCTGCTTCCAAGGGCTGCAAGAAAGGCAGCACCTTAACTGGTAAGCTAGCAAACAAAATTTAAACCCTATGCTAGTCAGCATTATAAGCTAGTGAAATTGGTTCCTTATGGCGCCTGAAGAGGTAAGGGAAGATGGGGCTATTTGTCTCAGGGGCATGTTGTCTCAATTTCGTTGTAGACTTAAATTATTATATTTATGATGTACTTAAGTTACAGAATTGTGCTTAAACATAACGGGGACAACTTATAAATAGCTATTACATGATTTATTTAGTAGATACACCGTAACTTGAAAGTAGTATTTTTGATAACCAAAAACCATCTTTTGCTGTCCACATAAATTTTGTGTGTTTGACTGTGTCGAATGCCGCTGAGAGGTCAAGTCCCACATGAAAAGAGGCCATTTTTCCGTCAACGTTAGAGTAGATGCAGTCGAGTAGATAAATCAGAGATGTTTAAGTGGAGAAATTGTTTCAATAGGCAGACTGGAACTCACTGTAATTAGAATTATTTATAAGATGTAGGCGAACACGATTTAATACCTATCTCTCCAGCAACTTTGAAATGGTAGGAAGCTTAGAAATAGGCCTGTTACTAGCAATAGTAGCATTCCTAACAACTTTTTTCTTCTAGAAGACATAAAAAGGTCAGAATAATGGAAATCAACTGCATCGACAGTAAAGTCAAAACTACTTCAATGCACCTCGTTCCATCTAAACATGATATCTTTTTCATCTCGTTAAACAAAAATGAAATCTGGAAGCATCATGCTGATAATATTATCAGAAAGTTACCTTGCTTCCATTCGTGTTCGTGAAACTGCCAGAAGCAGGAAACAGTTCAAGGTTTACAGTCGATTGCAGTTCAAATATGGTTCTGAAATAGGTTTAGAGAAAGCTAGATTTGTGGCCTACCTATCTGTTTTGTAGCCCAAAATATGACCGAAATATCCAAAAAATGCCGTAGTAACCAAATATTTTTTAAAATTTTCTAAGTACGTTCTAATATTTAATTCAATAAAATAATTTTAAATAAATTATTCTAGTTTAACAAAAATCTGATCTGAAAAATATTTACCAAACAAATGTTTGAACGATTTCTATGAATTCCAATTTTGATACCTCCAGAAGTTAAAAACTGCAATTTGAATTTAATTTTTCAAATATTGTTGTAATAATAATAATAACAACAGAATATCAAAATTAGCAAAACAGTGGTATTTAGTGCATCAGTTATAAACTACATTAATTTGAATTTCATTCAACGCCTTCACAACATCCCCTTCTATACAGGACGTTAACCATTTTTTGGAAGTGATTATCTCCGGTCTTTCAGGAGATCATCGTAGTTTTAAAGTTTTCATCTTTGCCATTCATTTTATTAGGGTGATCTGAATTTTGTCTTCGTTTACCAAAATTTAATCCAAGGTGAAGTTGTCTAATCTCTCGACAGCTTTTTGGGAAATGAAGAAAAATGGCTACACCATCAGACATAACTTTAAAAGATTTTTGTTAGTAATCGTTTTTGCAGTTGACTGTATCGGTGGCACATCACCTTGCTGCCAATTTCCACACCGTGCTCCTTTTGTCCGAGCCGTCGGATAAATTTGCCAAGAATTCTTAGTGGTTGATTTGGATTTTCGTGTGTCCGTACAACTTAGAACCCTGCAGCGACCAATTTGTTGAGACCTTGTCGCGTATTTACAAACACTCAACACGCACAACGCTCTGCTTATTTATATTCATACGGGGTGGTAAAATTCAATCGCTAGGATTGGCTAAACAAGTCTAGCCTGCTGCTTATTAAAAAATATATAAATATAACACTTTTAGCTCAATCGATAAAAACAACCTTATTATATTTTTATCTAATTAAAATAGTTATTTTTTTCGCTAATTGCTAAACTAGAATTCATTATCAAACAAACACGTTACTTAAAAGTTGCGTCACAAGAAAGTATTTGGAAAATTAATTGCATTTTTACAAAAGCAAGTTTTTTTATAACTAAAAGATAAAACTTGTGTGTTGTTTTGTTTTACGCAAACATCAATGAAAAATTACATGCATTTTGTATTAGCTTTTCAATTTCGTAGTGAATACTGAGTTTATTTATGATCTACTGAGATAGTGAGTGCAACAAGGTTTTAATGTATTTTGAAACATTATCGTACAGGTATCAAGTTTATCAACATTAAAGAATTAAAACATGTAAGTTAACTAAAAATTAACTTAAAAAATAACTACGAAATTAAAAAACTTGATACAATATGCGTTGATGTATTAATATTAAAATATTAAACGTTGTGCGTGTTTGTATGTATGCGACCCGATCCGCTTCATAGGCATAGAATGACAGGCCTGGCCTGGCCCAATCCGTTCTTACAGGCATAAAATCTTTTTTTTTAGCAAAATAACCGTGGTTGAGTCGAGGATTTTACCACAAAACAGAATAATTTTCGCGTCCGAGAATTGCAAAATATAAAAAAACAAGAAAAACAAGACCGCCGATGAAGTTAATATGAGGGATTTTAAAATTTTAAACCGTACAAAACAGTTTCAAGCCTGGAGAAAAGAAGAGGGACAATTAAAAATATCAAATATGATCCACAACAAAATGTACTTAGGTGTTTCTTACATACAGGCATTTCAGTTTTAAAACACCTAGTGTAAAAGACTATGAACTAATTTTTAAAAAAAAGATTGCACAAAATAACTCTTACCAAAGCTCCACACAAAAACCCGTATCCCATACTAGAGATGCCAAGAGGAAATTCAAGAGTTAATCTTACAGCATCAATTACGATGCATAGCATTCCAACGATAATTTGGCTTATTCCCAAAATGCAGTGAGACCATTTATGCCAGCTTTCCATGTCGATTTGTTTTTTATCGCTGAAAAGTAGAATAATTCTTATATTTTAACCTATTTAACGTGAAATTTTAATATTTGAAGACAAAATATGTTTTGTTTTTATATGAAAAATAAAAAATTAATTTTGGAAGAAAAAGTACAAATAGTAAACACCGTGTGGTTGATGTTAAATTCAAGTATCAAATACCATGCTAAAAGCCAATTTTTCAATCAAAATCCAAAAAAATTCAAAAAAAAAACTTTTTTGTTTTTTTAATTTAAAATATTTTTTCACGTAATTTAGCGTTCTTGGTTTGTTTTGTAGTTAAGTGCCAATTAGAAATGTTTTAATCTCGTTGTTGTCGTTTGAGATTGTAAACAAATAAGTTTTTCGTTGCAATTTTAGCTGCGTTCGATATAATTCTTTGTTTTTTCTTTAATTTTGTATTTAAATTTTAATAATATTCTGATTTTGTGAATCTAATTTAAAAAAAAATTTTTCCAGTTTGAAAAAAAACTGGAGTGATTAAAGTCGAGTTATGGCGGAAAAAGGAAAAACCAGAAAAGAGAAAGGCTCAGGAGGAGCAGTCTGTGAAACGTTTGGGTCTAACTGTTTTTCGACAGAACAAGCTTCATTTTCACACGAAGGACAGGAATGGTTTAGCTTGAAAACGTTTTAAAATAAATTAAAAAAAACATTAAAATAACCACAAACTTTTATCGTCATAGTAACTACAAACAATTTTTGGTCAATATTTATCGGTAGAATATTTGATGTTGCTATGAATTTTTTTAGCTACCTTAGAAGCATGTTTTTAATTTTTCAACTTGTTTTAAGTAACATTCAAGCAACCGTTTTCAAGTAGGCTAAAGTTTGTAATAGACCCTTTAAATATAGTAGGTTTGAGAATTAAAGTAAAGATTAGAGTTGAGTTTTTAACAGTCTCAACAGGCACTCAAAAAACTAGAATTTCTTAACAGGCGGGTTCTTTTTCTGCTCGCACTTGCAGTATTTTCATGATAATTTCTTTGAAATTTACCCAAGAGATAGGTTTGACTGCATAAGAGATCAAGAACTTTTGTGTGTCTCAAAGTTTATTTTATTCGATAATTTTTTAATAATTTTTTACGTGGCATAATTTCATTTTTAGACTTCTAGGCCATGATCAGATGCGTGTTTTAATTCTTTCAAATTTCTTTGACAGTCGCTGAGCCGGTGATGGTGGCAGAAGCTCAGTCCAAAGTTTGGCACCAGTAACGGCAAACATGCGGTCGCCAGCCGTTTTCAATCTGGTCTTTGGTAAATGGAGTGAGGTAGAAGATATCTAGCTTTCCGCTTAGTCGGAAAGCTAAATAATCTGTTTGTTTATAGAGGAAAACAGATAACTTGGGGATTGATTATTTAGTTATATTATTATTTATATTTATAATTTAAAATATTCACATCTATTAGCCGCAATGCAATCTATATATTTGTTTTAGCCAAATTTTTTGAATAATTAAAAAAAATAAAAATAAAAGATTATTATTATAAAATTATATTACGAGTTTTTATAAAATTATTAAGTATAATACTATAAATTAATAATTTCAAACTTTGTCCAAAAAAGCATTTTCAAGATATAAGTGCAAAAAACATATTAAGAATATAAGTGCATAAAAAAATATATTTAGGATATAAGTGCATAAAAAAATATATTTAGGATATAAGTGCAAACCAACATATTAAGAATATAAGTGCATAAAAAAATATATTTAGGATATAAGTGCATAAAAAATATATTTAGGATATAAGGGCATAAAAAAATATATTTAGGATATAAGTGCATAAAAAATATATTTAGGATATAAGGGCATAAATGTTTTTTTCGTTGTTCAGTGAACGTTCTTGTTGAAATAGACGTTGTTTTGATCATCATTTTTATTAGGCTGATTGCCATGGTTTGGGTTGGATTGAATAGGTTGCTGATTAAGTGGAGTTGGCTGGCCATATTGAGGCTGCTGGATATTTTGAGGTTGTTGGATGTACAGAGGTTGCTGGATATATTGAGGTTGCTGATATGTTGAAACTTTGAATTATTAAAAAAAAAGTAATTAAACATTGATAGTGTTACTGCTTGTTAAATTAAAGTTAAAAAATGAAATGAAAAAAAACCTTGAATTTGTTGAGCCGTATTGTTGTACGCATAAACCGGGATCTTTATTCATAAAATAGAAAATATTCTTTAATAACTAGTAAAGGTTCATAATCATCATATGATCATTAAATTGGCATAAAATATTTACCGTTCCACCAGCCCCACAGCAAACAGCATTGCAAGCCAACGCAGATGCTGTTATCGCTATAATTCCTTCAATGAATCCCAGTACTGCTAAGGCAACCGTGAGGCCGAACTGAATTTCTCCGTATATATAAAATATCTGTGGTTAACCAAAATTAAAACTAAAAAAAATTAATTTATTTAAAGTAATAAAAATACTGGTAGAATAACTAATGAAAAACATTACGCTGTAATGTTGTAGCCAAGAGGATTCATAGGCAGCTAAACAGGTGACTACACCAGCCACACAAGCTGATATAATTGACATAGCCATGGAGGCATTGATCTGAAGAATAAAGAAATAATTCAAGCCATTTTTTTAATTTAATAGTATAGAAAAATAACGTTTTTAAAATTAAAAACGGTTTTAAAATTTTCTAAGAACAATAAAAAATTACTAAAAATATTAAACTTTTAAACATTTTTCCGTTCGACAAAATTCTAAGACAAAACGTTTCTTACCAAACATGTATTGTTTATATTTCTACGACTATCGGCTTGGATGCTTCCAGAAATTAAAAACTGCAATTAATAATTATTTAAATTAATAATAATAATATACTTGTTTGTATAGTGATTATTATTAACTCAACACGGAAAAAACTCTCGTTAAGAACAAACAAACCAAAATAACAAATCTGGCCACAAAAGATTTATCTTTTGCGGCCATATTAAAATATAACTTAGACAAAACTGTTAGAAGCAAATAAGCCTTACAAAACCAGGTTTCCCACAAATCGCTTATATATCAGCATTTGGCGAATTTTTATTCATGGCAAAAATTTTTTTTTGAATTTATATATGTAAACATTTATTTAATTGTATTAGATTTGTTTTTGTTTTAAAACGTGGATAATTATTATTTTTAAATAAAAAAAAATTTTCTCCAAAAAATGTTCACACTTTAATAAAATGCATTGTCATAAAGAGCAAACTTATGTATCAAATATTTGCTTGATTGGATGACAGGAAGTTAGTTAATTTTTACTTTCAAGGTTTGCAAATACTTAAGCAAGTAAGTAAATAAGCAAGCAAACAAGCAAAACCGGCGGTGAAGTTAATATAAAGAATTAAAAAAAAACATTCTGATACTGTAACAACTATATCTAGTTGAAAATCAACTACAAATAAAAATAGATTGGCACTGCTAATATGGGAACTGATTTCAGCCCTTTTTGATTTTGTTACCTGTAGACCTAAAAGCTGGTGGTTCGAATCCAGCCGACATTATCAGCGTCCGTAGCGGCGTGGCTAGGCGTCTATAAATGGCTGCATCTGGTTGAAATGTGCCCCCAAAAGTGTTTTTGTGACTGCTTTAGTTGTAAGAAGACGCTATACAAAATTCATTTACATTACATTACATAACTATAGTATTGAAGAAATACTTCCCAGTTTCCCAGAGTCCTGTCGATAACTTTTTAACAGTTTTTCAATTATTTTATGATGATGAAGCTAATATCAATTTATATATTAAACTATGTTTATCAATTAAAAATAATTACTTGAAAACAACGCTTACCATAATTCCTCCCCAGAATCCATATCCAATCATAAAGGGAAAGCTAAACCACTTATAATAGTCCATTGTAAACAAGAGAACATATCTCGCAACTTCAATTAAAATACAAGCAATTCCAATGATGATTTGAGTTGTTCCCAATCCGCAGGCAGCACTTTTGCTGTAGGTTCCCATATCAGGTCGTTCTTATTATTGATGTTTTTTAAATAGTTAAAAAATTTTAATTCTATTTAATTTAATTTAATTTGTAATAGAAATGAAAACAAACATTCAAAGAAAAAAATCAAAATGAATTTAGTAAATAGAATAAAATTAATCGACACTGTGTGTGTTGTTGATGTTGATGTGATTTCGGCGTCTTGCAATGAATTTCGTGCTGTTTCAATTCGCTTTTTAAGCTAACAGCCAATTTCACACTCAAGGGTAGTAGAGTATGAGCGTCACCACTTCAGTAATTATTTCGGACGTGATGTAATCTTTTCAATATTTACGCTATTTTTTTATCCCAAGAAACTTAAAAGTTTTAATAAAATTTTTATGCTCTTTTTATTGAATTATATTTCCATATAAGTTCATGCTTAAGATTTTTTGCTTTGTTGGGCTGTTAAAACGTAAATTTGATTGAATAAAATTTTTTTTCTTATTTGAAAATAAAATACTACTAGGAAGATGCAACTTGAAGTATTCCGGTAGTTGAAAAAAAAAGAAAAGTCAAAAGTTATTTTAAAGGTATTTTCAAAGAAGAGTCTTAATCAACTCGTTCAATGAAGAGAGTCGAGTTTATAATAGAAATGAAGTAGTTCGATGGGAGAAAGTAAAGAGAGGGAAGTTGAAAGTTGATTTGGAGGAGTGGTAGAAGGTAGAAGGAATGAAAAAAAGAAGGCTGGATAGGTCGAAAGAAAACCGGGAGAAGAAATTGAGGGTATATGAGAAAGAAAAGTTAAGGGATATAAATTGTCTCTGTTCAGTGGCGCGTGGATTGAATGCATTGAGAAAACCGTTTGTTGAGTTTAAAAACCTGTTCTAGTTTATGCAGTCAGCCACAACATCAATGGGTATTACTACTACTACTACTACAACAACAACAACAACAACTACTACTACTACTACTACTACTACTACTACTACTACTACTACTACTACTACTACTACTACTACTACTACTACTACTACTACTACTACTACTACTACTACTACTACTACTACTACTACTACTACTACTACTACTACTACTACTACTGTTCAATCATTTATTTTCTCAGATTTCAAAAATCCAATAATTTACAGCCAGGACAAAATAAACATAAGAATAAAATGTCCTATAAACTTGACAAAAATATTTCACGTCCCCACGTGGGCCTGAGATTTCCCCGAGACGATTATAAATCTGAACCATGACATTTCTACACTCGGTAAAACATACAATTTCATGCAAAAAATTATTCAACGTTTTCCAACATTCTTCAATTTGTTGCGTCGCCGACCTACTCTCCATGTACAACATTTAAAGAATTTCCAAATATTGTAAGTATTTAATAACACTGAAAGTATATAGTAAGTCAACAATTTTTTCCCGACACCAAAGCTAGTCCAAAACTTGTAGGACTTCTCAGACATCACCCCCCTCCAATTGCACACAAAAGCTGTAATGACAGGCTTTAAGTTGAGAGCCTGACCTGGGTTGTTTTCTTTCATCCATGCGTGGACGTCCCTGATATCGTACTTTCTGATTTTCCTGTCATGTTCCTCATTCAGGTTTGCAAGATCAGAAACAACAGAAACGTCGCATACAAAATATTGGTCATCCTTCCATGCACAAAGGTCCGGAATTCTCAAACCCATTTCGGTTTTAATTCGCGGTTCTACTTTTGTGATGAATCCCTTTGATTGGAATTTTTCTTCCAGTTTACGAACGATGATGTCGTGACGTTCTCGCCTAGGTCCATCACTCTTGGGACAGATTTGAATCATGTGTCCTAATGATTCAGGTATTCTGCATCCAGCGTCGCATGACGTATCGGCCAATGGTCGTCCCCGCGACGCCCTAAGCTTGTTGTAGAGAACGGCTGCACGAACTTTAATGCACTTGATGAATACATCTGATGGCACTCTGTTCACTCCGTCTACGATCCAGTCACTCAATCCTATTCCTGATGAAAAAGACTTCAAACCATAACCATCTACAGATTTATAAAGATTTTCAGTTGTTTTTAGTTGTAGTGATTTTTGAGCACCTTCGATTCCACTCCCAAGTCTTCCGAATTTCCTAATTTCTGACAACACAGATAGACTTTCCTGCAGAACATTCATCAAAAACACATCGTTGCCATATTTAGCCTGAGTTAATAAGCTATTGAGTCTTTTTCGTCTCAGAATAGGGGCCCATTGCCTCAGCTGCAAAATTCCCAGCCCTCCGCTTCTAAGAGGAGCATGGAAGAATGGCACAGGCGTATCCTTTGGCAACCTAAGCCAGCGCCTCACGGCAGCTCTAATTTGTAAGTCGGCGGCAGTTAGTGAAGACATCGTTATAAAATCGAATGTCAGATGGTGGACCAAACTTGGCAAGACATGCGTTCTGAGAATATACATTCTTTGAAATGGTTTCAGTGGTGCTCTTGATATTGCGTGTAAAGAACTTTGAATAAAACTGGCAATTGAAGTAACTATCTTTTTTGGTCCAACTTCAGTACCAAGATACTTGTACGTTTCTTCAATATTCAAAGTTCTTATATTGGAATTTTGCACTTTTAGATATGAGTGGGGGTTTACAATCCATAGTTTTTTCTTGCTTGTGACTTCAGTTCTTAACGACGCGCATTTGCTGGGATTCATGTGCAAGCCAACATTTGCTAGAGCACTTTCAACTTGTTCCACCAGCATTTGCATTCCTACGTCAGTTGACGACATGAGAACTAAATCGTCAGCAAAAGCTATGTAATTACATTTGACAGAATCCTCGTTTCCAGAAACTCCGATTGACTGATCAACTTCATTCATTATCATATCAATCACTGCATTAAACAAGAGCGGTGACATGGGATCACCCTGTTTCACACCTCTGTTTACTGGGATTTTATGACTATTTTCTTTTCCCAGTTTCATGTGAACATAGCAACCGTTATACAAATCAGTCAAATATTTGAGAAGCAACGGAGGGGTTCCGAGACGAGTCGCCGCTCTAATAATTGATCCTTGTGAAACTGTGTCGAAAGCTTTACTGACATCAACAAACGTCAAATTCAATTTCCGTAACTGCTCTCGTTTTTTACGAATCAACGATTTAACCAACCAAATATTGTCTGCAAGACCATCTCCTGAACGGAATGCTTTCTGTCGTGGTGACAAGGGCCAGTACTGCTCCATGCGCCTGCAGAGGACGCGATGAAATAGTCGACTGATGATCGAGCTGACTGTAATTGGTCTGAACTCGGATGGATTTTCTGTTCCTTTCTTCTTTGGAATGCAGGTTACAATGCCAATTTTTAATGCCGAGGGAGGCATTCCTGTCAAAAGCCACAGTGACATGTGTGCCGCCAACTCCTCAATTGCAACTTTGCAGAGATGGCTTTTCTTCACGCCGTCAATTCCCGGAGCTGAATCTTTAAGCTTCTTTATAGCTGTTATTAGCTCTCCACTGGTGACCGGCGATTCCATTTCATATTTCACTGCTGAAGTAACGATAACTGGTCTCACATCCACTTTAGAGTCCTGAATAAAAACTCTTTCCCAATACTCAAGCAGCTGATCGTGAGGAACCGGCCTGACCTCTTGTTCATAATCACCATTCAGAACCGAGCGAGCACCGAGAGCTAAATTTTTTTTAAACAGCTGTTGCACTCTTGAATAGCACTCGCGTCTTTCTTTCTGTTTTTTAGCTCTTTTTGATGAACCGTTTTCCGTTTTGACAAACTTCCTGGTGTGATTTTCAGATGCACTCAAAACTGGATTTTTTTTTGTAGTAATTTTTTTGTCGTTTCGGACTTTTGCCATTTTGAGTCTGTCAGCCTCGATGAGAGGAGATATTTTATCTGAAAACCAATCATTGAATTCTTTCTCGAGGAGATTTCGTTTTGTTTCCGCGTCTGTCCTGGCATTCAAAAGGCTGGAGAATTCGTCTTCCGTCAATTTGAAGAGTCGATACCTTTCTATAACAAACTGTTTCAAATTCAAAGAACTCTCTCTGTCGTTGCTAGTTGTATCGTGAGGAAAAGAATTATTTAAAAAATGGTTATTTATATCAGGACCTCTGGCTGCTGGGATTTCTGAGATTAGAAGGGATTGCAAAAATATTCGATATTGTGAAGTATTTCTTATTCTTTTGATGGCGTCAGTGGTCAGAGCAGGAAAATGATCGTGCAAAACAAGATTAATTCGTTTCTTTTCTTTTACGGTTAATTGAAGTTCTGCCTCAGCCAACTTTTTCCAATCAGATTTTATGTCTGGAATAATTCTGTCTTGAACTGTGTCGATGTCGTTGTCCCTGTTTGAACGGTTGCCAGAAATATCCTGCGATCTGTCATCATATTGCTGCAAAAACGTTTTGTACTCTGGAAGTCTTCTATGACATTTAATTGCTTCTAACGTTCGATGATTAAATCTTTTCTGTAGTTCAATATTTATTCGTTTCACACCAACCCCAGCTAATTCCATTTCTAATTTTGCCAACAACTTAGATTCTTCCTCGAGCCATCTTGACTTTGAATATGATTTACCAGCTCTTTCGGCATGATATTCTCTTGGGTGTTTTTTGACCTCGTGTAGTTTTACACCCTTCTCTGTGTTGAAAGTGGCAGAACAAAAGTGACATTTTGGCTTTTCAATCGTATCAACATGTTCAGCTATAACGTGTTGTTGTACAGGAGACACAATATCGAAGGCAGAGTGAACGCTTAGAGGAGGAACACTCCTTGTATTTTGAGCAGTTTTATGCCTCAAATTATAACCTTTGCGTTCCACGTTGAAATTTTCAGTAATTTTCAAAGTTTTCATTGAGAAACTATGTAAACTGCTATGCGAAGTTTCTTCATCGTCCATGGCTCAGATAAATTTGTTTTGTAGGTTGCGTAGTCAAATCGATAGAGATCGTTAGACAAAAAATATAACGGTTAATTTATCGCAACCTACGATTTTCCCCTTTTAAAAAAAAGTTATTTCAGGTACTCACCGACCCACTGGGCAGGTAGGGGACACGTTTAAAACAGTAAAAGCATTGTTAAAAAACAACAAACTTTATAAATTCAAAGTAAAACGTCGGAGCAAAAGCCGCACGTCCGCACTGTTCGTTCGCTCGAGTACTACTACTACTACTACTACTACTACTACTACTACTACTACTACTACTACTACTACTACTACTACTACTACTACTACTACTACTACTACTACTACTACTACTACTACTACTACTGTTCAATCATTTATTTTTTCAGATTTCAAAAATCCAATAATTCACAGCCAGGACAAAATAAACATAAGAATAAAATGTCCTATAAACTTGACAAAAATATTTCACGTCCCCACGTGGGCCTGAGATTTCCCCGAGACGATTATAAATCTGAACCATGAAATTTCTACACTCGGTAAAACATACAATTTCATGCAAAAAATAATTCAACGTTTTCCAACATTCTTTAATTTGTTGCGTCGCCGACCTACTCTCCATGTACAACATTTAAAGAATTTCCAAATATTTTAAGTATTTAATAACACTGAAAGTATATAGTAAGTCAACAATTTTTTCCCGACACCAAAGCTAGTCCAAAACTTATAGGACTTCTCTGACATCACTCCCCTCCAATTGCACACAAAAGCTGTAATGACAGGCTTTAAGTTGAGAGCCTGACCTGGGTTGTTTTCTTTCATCCATGCGTGGACGTCCCTGATATCGTACTTTCTGATTTTCCTGTCATGTTCCTCATTCAGGTTTGCAAGATCAGAAACAACAGAAACGTCGCATACAAAATATTGGTCATCCTTCCATGCACAAAGGTCCGGAATTCTCAAGCCCATTTCGGTTTTAATTCGCGGTTCTACTTTTGTGATGAATCCCTTTGATTGGAATTTTTCTTCCAGTTTGCGAACGATGATGTCGTGACGTTCTCGCCTAGGTCCATCACTCTTGGGACAGATTTGAATCATGTGTCCTAATGATTCAGGTATTCTGCATCCAGCGTCGCATGACGTATCGGCCAATGGTCGTCCCCGCGACGCCCTAAGCTTGTTGTAGAGAACGGCTGCACGAACTTTAATGCACTTGATGAATACATCTGATGGCACTCTGTTCACTCCGTCTACGATCCTGTCACTCAATCCTATTCCTGATGAAAAAGACTTCAAACCATAACCATCTACAGATTTATAAAGATTTTCAGTTGTTTTTAGTTGTAGTGATTTTTGAGCACCTTCGATTCCACTCCCAAGTCTTCCGAATTTCCTAATTTCTGATAACACAGATAGACTTTCCTGCAGAACATTCATCAAAAACACATCGTTGCCATATTTAGCCTGAGTTAATAAGCTATTGAGTCTTTTTCGTCTCAGAATAGGGGCCCATTGCCTCAGCTGCAAAATTCCCAGCCCTCCGCTTCTAAGAGGAGCATGGAAGAATGGCACAGGCGTATCCTTTGGCAACCTAAGCCAGCGCCTCATGGCAGCTCTAATTTGTAAGTCAGCGGCAGTTAATGAAGACATCGTTATAAAATCGAATGTCAGATGGTGGACCAAACTTGGCAAAACATGCGTTCTGAGAATATACATTCTTTGAAATGGTTTCAGAGGTGCTCTTGATATTGCGTGTAAAGAACTTTGAATAAAACTGGCAATTGAAGTAACTATCTTTTTTGGTCCAGCTTCAGTACCAAGATACTTGTACGTTTCTTCAATATTCAAAGTTTTTATATTGGAATTTTGCACTTTTAGATATGAGTGGGGGTTTACAATCCATAGTTTTTTCTTGCTTGTGACTTCAGTTCTTAACGACGCGCATTTGCTGGGATTCATGTGCAAGCCAACATTTGCTAGAGCACTTTCAACTTGTTCCACCAGCATTTGCATTCCTACGTCAGTTGACGACATGAGAACTAAATCGTCAGCAAAAGCGATGTAATTACATTTGACAGAATCCTCGTTTCCAGAAACTCCGATTGACTGATCAACTTCATTCATTATCATATCAATCACTGCATTGAACAAGAGCGGTGACATGGGATCACCCTGTTTCACACCTCTGTTTACTGGGATTTTATGACTACTACTACTACTACTACTTCTACTACTACTACTACTACTACTACTACTACTACTACTACTACTACTACTACTACTACTACTACTACTACTACTACTACTACTACTACTACTACTACTACTACTACTACTACTACTACTACTACTACTACTACTACTACTACTACTACTACTACTACTACTACCACCACCACCACCACCACCACCACCACCGCTACTACTACTACTACTACTACTACAACGACTTCGGCAACAATTTGCCACAACTATTTCAATGCATTATGAATCATGGCAAGCTAATTTGAACACGAAATGTTCCGAAAGTGCAGTTGATGATGTAGAAATGGTTTTTAATTTTTTTTTTTTATAAATTGCAGACGACTCGTGAGAGAGAGCTTTTAAAATTTACTGTGAATGTCAGGTAGAAACGAGGTGTTGTGGCAACAGTAGTAGTAGTTGTCGTGAAGTACGGTGATTTTATCAGCACTTGGCAAAGCAGGACTTTTAGGCGCCGCAGTTTCGGCGCTAAACATTACGGCGCTAAGACGCTTCGACGTGGGACATACTTGCGCCAGAAAATTCTGGCACCAGGGAATTAGACAATTTGTTAATATTTTACAATGTCCCAAAATGACCTGCATGACTTAAAACATGTCAGCATTTTTTAGTGTTCTTATTTCTTATTATTTAAAACTAATTTTAATGTTCAATGTTTAATTTACATCACAACAGTAGATTAAATTGCCGTTTTTTGAAAAAGAAAACTACAGTAAATATCACAGTTTTGACGTTGAAACTTCACGTTCCGCAGTTGTGGTGGTGGTATTAGTGGTGGTTGTGGTGGTAGTAGTAATGGTGGTTGTAATGGTAGTAGTAGTGGTAGTAGTGATAGTAGTAGCAGAGGTTTTAGTAGAGATGCTGTAAGATTGTCTCTCTTTTTCTTTTTCTTCTTTTTTCTCTCTTTCTCTCTTTCTTGTTTTTTCTCTTTGCATTTGTTTCTCTAATTTTATATTATTTAAAGTTATCTGTTTAGGTATTTTTTAATGTTTATCAACTTTCTGCCTACGAGCTTTTAAGATTGGTCAGTTTGATAATATAATAAAAAATTTGCTAATTCAGAGAAGAAGAAAGAAAATTGTCTTTTTCAGATGATGTCACACTTGTGATTATGTGTGTCACTGTGCGTGTATGTGTGTGTATGTATATCGATTTGTGTGTGTGTGTGAGTATTTTTACACCTGTGTGTTTGCTATCTCTACGGAATAAATAGATACATATATTTCCAAGTGATAGATATAATGTTTTTCTATGTAAAAATACAATTAGAAATATATTGATTTTGTTGTAATTGGTTTAGAACAGAGAAATTTTTAATAAATTTGGTTTTATATAATTTTAAAAAAAGAAAAAAAAGATAGAATTAAAGAGTTTTTACAAGTACGCTAAGAACAAATAGAAAATTATGGAAAAAAGAAAAAAACAAAATTGGAAAAAAAAGAAGAATGTTTCCCATTAAAAACCTGAAATCGTCAAAGAGACTACAAACTTCAGGAAACATTTCGCTTCTCACAATTAGTTATTTTTAACATTTAAAATAATAAAACAAATAAAAACATTTTGAAAACTCATAAAAATAGTTTGAATATTTATAAAAACAATTTCATTGTTGGTGTTGTAACTGTTTATGGCAGTTTAATGGGGTTTTGTTTATACATGTTTTAAACCACAAACATCGTTGTTATCAGTGTTGCTAATTAATTCAGTTTCCATTCTCACCACAACCATCTCTAACATTATAATCATCATCATTGCCCATAACTTCAAAATTTCCGATAATGCTTAATTTTAATTTTTATCATTAGAACGTTTTACACTTTCTTTTTCAACACCACTACAAAACACCACACTTACTCTACAACATATCTATTTTAAATAAATACATCGATAACTTTTACATCTATGCAATACTACTTCCACACTCCAACCCGCACCTTTATCTACATTCTAACCACACCACATCCACACCCATTCACATTCTAACCACATTCCCATTGTAACAACTTTACATTAACATCACATCCACATCACATCCACACCCCATTCACATTGTAACAACTTTACATCCACACCACATCCACATTCTAACCACACCCCATTCACATTGTAACAACTTCACATCCACACCACATCCACATTCTAACCACACCCCATTCACATTGTAACAACTTCACATCCACATCACATCCACACCGTTTCTCCACCACGAAGTCATAAAAAGCATTCTCGTCATCCGAAAATGCTGCTCCTACAACGACAACTGGTATTCCAGATGTTACACTTGCAGTTGAGTTTGTTGCAGCATCTCATCGCAGGATTCGAACTGCCAGGTTCGCACCAGTCGTCCCACTTTCCGCACAGTTTTTTCTCCATGCTGTCACGTTCGAAATTAAAAAAAACAAAAATTAAAAAAAAACTTGAACTATAATTGTTTTACTTATATAATAAATAGAAAATTGATAAATATAACAAATTGAAGTCTTAAAATTAATTTATTACCATGTTGTAACGAGCAACATAAAAAAATAATAACTATTAAAAAGACATGAAGTATAATTTTTTATTTATATAATAAATAGAGAAATAATAAATATAAAAAATTAAAATCTTGGCGTTAATAACAGAGTTTAAATAAATTTAAAACTACTTTTGGTTGACATTAAAACAAATTGAAGTATATTTTTTAATTATATAATAAATAACATTTTGGATAAAAAAAATTTTTTTTAAATTAATAATTATCAAAGGTATTAACTAATAAATTAATATAAAAATTGTATTCAGATTATAATTAATTTGATTATTACATTGAACATTGCGTGTTTAAATAGATTAAGAACAAGCTGAATAAAAATAAAATAAACTCTTAATTAAATCTTTTTCAACATGTTGTCAGAAACCAAAACTTCGGTTTTCCACATATTTTTTTCATTCCCTCATAATAATAAACATACGTAATAGGGTACTGCACGGGCGGATTTTTCGTGGATCACCCCCCCCCGTCCTCAACTCGATTTCAACTCAACTTGCCTTGTAGGCAAAAATTCTAAACCCGACCCGCGTGCTGATTTGTACCGGCTCTATTTTTTAAAACTTTATTTATATTAGTTTATAGTCCTTTACACCAAGAGTTTTAAGACTGAAATAGATGTATGTAGGAATCACCTAAGTACTTCTTGTCGTAGATCATAATTTGAACCTTTTAACGCGTCCCTCCTCCTTTATCCAGGCATGGGACTGGCTTGCAAATGCAAGGCGGAGTTTTTTCAAACTTAAAATATCTACACTGACTTGCATAAAAAAAAACTTCTGCTCGACTGCATAAATACATGACATAAATACATGTTATGTCGGTTGGTTGGCGTGAGCTGGTGCCAGGGCGGCTTTGAAATTGATGAGTAACACCTGCTTTAGTATTGTCTCCGTCCTCATAAACTATTTCACTGGAATAAGTTGTTAAAACTAAAAGAATGGGGACGTTTTGTTAGCTTGGTCATTTAAAAAAAATTAAAATTTTTACAAATTGCAATAATAGTAAACAAACATTAAAGATGTCACACCTAAGAATGAAACTTTTTACATACAAAATTTTCAAATAAAAAAATTATTGCTGAAAAACATGTCATTATAATTTAAAACCTAATTTATTATAAATAAAATTGAAAATAAATTAATTAGATAAATGAAAAAAACATTTAATTATTTTAATTTTTTAATCTAAACTAGGCAAATATAATCACATTTTCAGGGCGGACGAAAGCAAACTGGAAAATGAAAATAAAAACTCACATTTTGTTGGGACGATATGGTTTCAGAGGGGCCCTGTTTACTACCCTCAGAGGAGGTGGGAGAGGAGGTGCTAACCCTACAGTGAAAAGTGCCATAAATGTCAGTAAAAAAATTTTCATTTGATAAATCTTCTTAGTATTATATTTTTTATTTATTTATTAATTACTTATTTAAATTGTTTTATATAAATGTAAACGTTATAAAAGCTTTCTAGTATTATATTGTTAATTTATTTATTATTTGTTTATATAAACTGTTTTATAAAAAAAATTTAAACGTTATAAAAGCTTTCTAGTATTATATTTTTTATTTATTTATTAATTGTTTATATAAATTGTTTTATAAAAATTTAAACGTTATAAAAGCTTTCTAGTATTATATTGTTTATTTGTTTATTAATTGTTTATATCAATTGTTTTATAAAAATTTAAACGTTATAAAACCTTTCTAGTATTATATTGTTTATTTATTTATTGATTGATCATCTAAATTATTTTATAAAAATTTAAAAGTTTTCTAGTATTAGATTGTTTATTTTGTTATTTATATATTAAATGTTTATCATCTTGTCAAAAAAAACAAATAAAAACAATATTAAAACAAAAACACTAAACTTAGAATTCAAAACAATAATCAAAAACGAGTGAAATTAATTTTCTCTGACAGTTCATGAAATGAAATTAAAAATGACTAACTTCTGTAGTAATAGTAGTAAGAAGGTTCGTAAGTGAACGAAGCTTCTTCAAATCGAAAAACGAAAGCGGAAAATCCCAGCAAAAGGATGCTCAATTCTGTGGCTTTTTTCATCTTTGAATTAATTGTATTTGATTGTTTACTGTGCTTTAACAATTGTTTGTGTTAAACTAAACATTTGTTCAAATTGTAATTCAGAGTTTTATTTGTTTTGCTTTGAGTTTATTTTTAATACAATTTTAAATACAAAGATAATCCATCAATGACTTTAGATAAATGCATCTAAAACAAAATATTAAAATAAACTTTTAAATTAATTTAAACTAAATTTTAAATATTTATTATTTTAAATTTAAAAAATTCTTTAAAAACCTCCATGCTGGAAAAGACGAATTGAGCTAACAGGAATGAAAAGGAATGCAGGAACTTCTTATGAAGGAATGAAAAGTAACGTTCACGCCACGCTACATTCACACATCTCACGCACAAGTCACAACAAACACACACACACATACATACATACATACATACATACATACATACATACATACATACATATATATATATATATATATATATATATATATATATATATATATATATATATATATATATGCAGGCTTGAAAAAAGATAGAGGGCCATTTGGCAGAAACAAGTTTCTTAGCCACCCCCTCTAATTTTCTAAACCACTTCCTCTGTAAAAAAAAAATTTGAGACAAAAAAAACTGAAAATAAGAACGTTTTTGAAAAATAGTTTTTTCAAACTTTTATATTATTACTATTATTATTATAATTCGTTTTTGTCTTTAAAACAATGAAAACAAAGAAATAAATTTAAAAATGTATAATTTATAGATATAATATAAATTGAACTTTAAACAGCCGTAATTCTAATAATTAACTTAAAAAGTACACAAACAATCATCAAAGCAACTGAAATTCTTCAGTTTTTACGCCGTCTTTAAGACACCTCAGTCGGCAATTTCAAAGCTTTTAACGCTAATTTTTGTAGAGCTTCACTTTTAAAAAAAATTTTTTGTTGAAATTTCTGCTTTTAACAATCAGCAAATGATTTTTAGCAGGTAGTTTTGAAATAGGTAAATTATTTTATAAGTCTACAATTATTTTTTTTGATAATTTGCGTAATTATATTTGTAAAAATATATAAAATGTACACACACACACATATATATATATATTCTTCGGGAGTATCCATTTAAAGTATTTTTTAAAGCTGAGCATTAAAACCATTTAAGTGTCGGACGAGATCAAGTTGAAGAGCATTTAAACAAACACACCTGTGCAACAGTAAACAGTAAGGTGAAATGAAGTTTCAGTGGGTAGAAAGAGAGGAGAGAAAGACATAACAGATAGTTTGCAAGAAAAAGAAAGACAGTGAGAGAGAGAGAGAGAGAGAGAGAGAGAGAGAGAGAGAGAGAGAGAGAGAGAGAGAGAAAGAGAGAGAGAAAGAGAGAGAGAGAGAGAGAGAGAGAGAAAGAGAAAGAGAAAAAAAGAGAGAGAGGAAGAAAAAGAGTCAAAGAGAGAGAGAGAAACAGAAAATTTGCGAGAGAGAGAGATAGTTTGCGAGAGAAAAACAGAAAAGTAGAAAAAAAAAAAAGAAAAAGAATTTGCGAGGAAAAGAAAAAAAGTTTGCGAGAAAAAAAAAAAGCAAGAAAAAGAAAAATAAAGAAAGAAAAAAAGAAAAAATTGCAAAACAGAAGGCGAAAAAAGTTTTTTATTCTGGAAACCCAGAGGTTATAATTGACATTTAGTCAAATTCACGTTTTGTTTATTCAATTTGATTACAAAACAATCATATTTATTGTTGATTTTAATGTTCAATATTGTTTCATTTTTACCAATGCTTTTATTAACTCGTCGGCTCTGTTTCTCTGTCTGTTTCTCTGTCTGTTTCTCTGTCTGTTTCTCTGTCTGTTTCTCTGTCTGTTTCAAATCTTGCAATCAATTTTTGAGTCACTTCCTGATGATAGATTTTTTTCAAATTTTGCATACATGCTCAAGATAGAAGACAATGCAATATTCAATTATTAGTTTTACAATAAGTCAATTAATTTAGTTAATTTTCTTGAGGATTTTATCGAGGGGTTTTTTGAGGGTTTTCTTGAGGGTTTTCTTGAGGGTTTTCTTGAGGGTTTTCTTGAGGGTTTTCTTGAGGGTTTTCTTGACCACAAAACGCTAACCGACTGGCAGACTATTTTACCAAGTTAACACGAACCATAGATTTTTTCAAATTTTGCATACATGCTTAAAATAGAAGACAATGCAATATTCAATTATTAGTTTTACAATAAGTCAATTAATTTAGATAATTTTAATTAATTTCGATATTTCGATATAATTAAGATATTTCGACTTTAACATAAAATAAAAGAGTAATATAAGAAAAAATTGATTGCAAAATTTGTGTTTTAATTACATATAAGAGCATTGGTTTTAAAAATTCGTTTTTAATTTACTTGTTATTAGTTTAATTAATTAGTTAATGCTCTAAACAAGTAATATTTGTTGTTTTTTAAGAAAATGATTTAAGTCTGGTAAATTTAATTTTATTCATTTTCACTTACTTCAACAAAAGTACTTAACATTACATATCATACGTAAACAATATTACAATAAAATATTGTCAGCATTAAAATGTTAAAAAAAACAAAATTACATTGTATGTGAATAAAAAAAATTAAACAAAATATATATATGAACATTTGCATTTCACCATTTAAAATCTATTTTGCTATATAAAAACAAAAAAAAATTAAAACAGCAATATGGAAAAAACTGTAAAAAAGAACTCTATTCTTTGATCTTAAACTTTCTTTCAATCTGAGATTTTTCAATCTTTCTTCTTTTTTGGCATTCATTCGCGTTCCTTGGGTTGACAATACTTTTTCTGACAAGGTGAACCGTTGGTTGACAAATTATACAGATGAAATCAGAACTTTATCAGATGATAATTCTATTAGAGAATCAATAGAAAATAGTAGAAAGTACAGTTAAAACAAACAATTTTATGATTTTCATACAAACAAGTAAATTATTAACACATAAATAATAATCTAAATTATTTTACCAATTCAACAATTTGAATATTTTTAATGATTTTAAAATAAGCTACAATAGTTTTTTCAGTATCATGATAGTTCTTTCAGTATCATGATAGTTCTTTCAGTATCATGATAGTTCTTTCAGTATCATGATAATTCTTTCAGTATCATGATAGTTTATTCAGTATCATGATAGTTTTTTCAGTATCATGATAGTTCTTTCAGTATCATGATAGTTCTTTCAGTATCATGATAGTTCTTTCAGTATCATGATAGTTCTTTCAGTATCATGATAGTTCTTTCAGTATCATGATAGTTTTTTCAGTATCATGATAGTTCTTTCAGTATCATGATAGTTCTTTCAGTATCATGATAGTTCTTTCCATTAAAATAAGAGGAAGCGTTTTGATAATTCCACAATAAACAACTTCAATAATTCAAGATGCTCTGACGATGATGACAATGAAATTGCAGAAAAATGTTCATTGCTAAAATTTTACATATAGGTATAAGATCATAACACTGAATAATTAATTGTTTATTAATTTATCACGACAATATTGAAACAAATAATACAAAAAACAAAAAAACCGTTTTAAACTTGGAAGACGTTTTAAACTTGAACGTTTAAAAGCAATTAAAATTTATTGCTTATGTGAAAAAAAATTCATTTAAAAAAACAAAACAAGTCGGTGAGTGTCGTCAAAACAAAATCAAAAATTTCAAACTAGAAAAACTTCAAAAAATAGAAATAAAAATAAAATTTTAATTTTTAATTAAATTCGTGTGTTTTTGACGGTAAGAGTTTTCTGTTTTCAAATCTTTTGAGTCTGAAAATGTTGAGACTTTTGAAGACCTGCCAAAATGTTTTAACTTTTTTTTACTTAAAACTTTTAAACAAAAAAAAACGCTTAAATTGCATCGTGTTTTTACAAAGTAGGCAGCATAATTTTTCAGCATAAACATTTTATTAATTTCAAGTTTATATATTACATTCTTCTGGTATGAAAACGATATTTACTTGGTTTAAATATATTTTTTGGGTAAAAATGAAATACTTTTGGTGGCAATTTATTTTTTTTTATTTTTTTTCGCTCGTAACAATAACGTTTTTCTGATAAAATAAAAACATTTTTCTAAAACAAGTAAAAAGTTTCTTTAAAATTTTTTAAACGTTTGTTCTAAAAAAAATTAAAAAAGGATTTAATATATTTTTCATAACTTTAACATAAAAGAGTAATAAATATTTTACAAACTTTTTTGAAAAATGAACTTGCTCTTCTATCATTTTGTTTCTTAATTTTTCATCTCTCAATGAAAACTACATTTAAAAATTATACAGTCATTAATATACTAATAAACATTAAATAATCATTAAATATAAAATAATTATCCTGTATTTTCACTTAAATTATAAACATTCATTAAAAAACAGCATTATAATATATTTTTAATAAAATCTTATTGACATAAAATAATACAAAATGTCATATTTATTATAAAAAAAATTTGCCGGAAATCCTAATTACTCAATTATTTTAATGTCATACAGTAACTTTTCATTGATTTAAAATAATTAACATAATTAATTTATAAAATTAAATTATGCATAAAAGTAACCAATCACAATAATTGCATTCAGCATAATTTACTTTGAGATTTTCAATTTCCTTTTCTGCATTCATCAGCTTTCTTGAAAGATGAGACAATTCCTGAAATTATTTTACAGAATAAAATACGATTTTGTAATGTTTTTTAAAAATAATCATTTTTATTTATATTTATGATTATTTCATTAAAATATTATTTAATTATAAACATTTAATTGAATATTAATTAATTAACTAATTGTAACAACAATAGTAAAAATAATAAATTGAATAATTAATTTTTAATAGATATTTATGAATTATTTATTTATAGAAAAAATTCATGTGAAAAATTTGAATATAGATTGAGTTTTTTTTCCTTTAAAACAGGCAAAAAAGATTGACGATGCTCGAAGGCAAAAATTTTGTTAATCAACTTTGAAAATCAAAACATCAAACGTTGGCTGCTGAAAACAGTTTTACACCAAAACGAGTTGATTTTTTTTTTCAAAATGGTTACTCCAAACAGAGTTTTGTGAAAAAAAGATAAGAAGATATATTTTGTTGAAAAAATTGAAAAAAATAGATCTAAGCAAATGTTTTTATTTTACAGAATAAATCAAAACTATGTATTCATCGAGTTTAAATTTTGTTTCCATCCTTACAATTAATTTATCTTAAAACAAAACTTTTACAGTTTTTGAATTGATTTAAAAAAAGACGTCCTCAGTCAAAACTTTAGTGCAGCTCAGCCCCACTTCATCCACTTGCGATCAACAAATGAGTACCAGCTTTATTAAGCTGGGTAACAATATGGAATGGCCTATGGAAAGAGTTTGGGTGGTGGGTAACTATGTGGTATGTGTGTGATCCCAGTGTGCTCTTTCATGGCGCCTTTGAAAGTTTAGGCAACTGGTGCTTTCAATCGATTCTGTATTAGTGCAGTATGAATATCTAAAGAATTCCTCCTACAAAGTTTAATGGCACTGATCTTTTAAACGCCTCACTGAGGAACGATTTTAATTGGTAATATTTCGCTCAGTTGAGTGGGATTTGAACCGCAAACTTCTTTTCGTTATCAAATCAGACGCTCTTCCTAGTCGGCTATCAAAGCACCACAATTTAAAATTAAACGACTTAGAATTTCTTCTAGTTCAAAAACTATTTCAAGGCTTATAGTCTGAACTGAAACAAACTCGAGCTACACATTGAAACAACATAAAACTGAAATGAACTATTAAACCAGCCTTATTGAATTTATTTCTTGAACATTTCTCTTGGTGTTCAAAATAGGATTCTGTTACTCCTGGTGAAATCTAGAAATTGTAGCTTAAATTTATTGTTAAAACAAATTAACAATATTTTAATAAATATTGAAACAAAATCGAGCAAGTCATTTAAATTAATTTATATAAAAAAAACATTTATCATGTTTATTTAAAAATAAATAATAAGTTTTCTATAAAATCAATAAAACATAATTATTAATTTAAATTACGAAATAAAAACATTAATGACACCAGGAATATATTAGTTCAAATTTATTGTTAAAACAAATTAACAATATGTTAATAATAAATATTAATTGTTGAAACAAATTAACAATATGTTAATAATAAATATTTATTGTTAAAACAAATTAACAATATGTTAATAATAAATATTAATTGTTGAAACAAATTAACAATATGTTAATAATAAATATTTATTGTTAAAACAAATTAACAATATGTTAATAATAAATATTAATTGTTGAAACAAATTAACAATATGTTAATAATAAATATTTATTGTTGAAACAAATTAACAATATGTTAATAATAAATATTAATTCACCAATTCATATGAAGGTTGAGGAAAAGTGGAATTTACGAGTTTCACTTTTAGTTGTTTCATTTGTTCTGCTGATACATTTAAATCTTTTTCCAGCTGAAATGAGTATAACAAGACATTTGAAAGTTAAATTTAATTAATAATAATAATAATAATAATAATAAACTATTATACTAACAATATTATTTAAATTAGTAAGCAATATTGTTGAAATTAATAAAATTAACCAAATGAATTGACAGATTTGCTTCGTTTAGTTGATCTTTTAAGTAAGAAAATTTCTTCTTTAAATCTTCATTTTCTTCTTCTTTACTTTTCAGTTTGCCTTCCAATTTGATTTTATCTTCCTTTAGAAATAAAACATTTAAGCAGGTATATTCATCAATTTATCCATTTCCAACTTATAAAATTTAATGGAAAAAAATAATTAACAATAATCTTTTCAATCTCAACTGCGAGACTTTAAGTTTTATAAAAATTTATAAAAAAAAAACTACAGCTATCATCATTTTTATTTTTTTAATTGTAAACGTAGTTTTACATCACCAAGCTAGAAATTGATGTTTCTTCATATACATCTACATATCTGCTTCAGGCAATAAACTCTGAGTGTTTTTTTAACTTTTGCTCTTCTGTTTTATTACTATAACCTTGACATAGTTACATGCCAACACCCCATAACTCAAGTTCTTTTGTTTCAGATGTCCAAACCAACTGAGTCGCCACATCAGTCTCTCAAAGAATATTCAAAAGGTTTTACAAATCCACACTGTGTACACGATCGTTCAACAGAAAATCCATCTAACCATCATATTGCTCAGCTTTCTCTCTAAGCTTTGCAGATTTTCAGCTTTTATTGAACATACCACAACAAGTGTAAATATAAACAACAAAATATACCACAACACGTGTAAATATAAACAACAAAACATACCTCAACAAGTGTAAATATAAACAACAACACATACCACAACAAGTGTAAATATAAACAACAAAATATACCTCAACAAGTGTAAATATAAACAACAAAACATACAACAACAAGTGTAAATATAAACAACAACACATATCTCAACAACAAGTGTAAATATAAACAACAACACATACCACAACAATTATAAATATAAACAACAACACATACCACAACAACAAGTGTAAATATAAACAACAACACATACCACAACAACAAGTGTAAATATAAACAACAACACATACCTCAACAACAAGTGTAAATATAAACAAAAACACATACCACAACAATTATAAATATAAACAACAACACATACCACAACACGTGCAAGTTCTCTTCTTGCTTCATCAATCGTCACGTGACCTTTCTTCCAGTTTCTCATCGAATTTAATTCCGAGGAAATTTCCTCAAATTTCGATCGAAAATCTTTCTCTTTTAGTTTCATTTTGTAAATTTTTTTGTTCGAGATTTCTTTATCGTTTGAGAGCCTTTATGAAAGTGGTGATAACAAATTAATTTATAACAAAAACCCTGATTAAACAAGAATTTCTATAAAATGAGTAGTAATATTAATACAAAGAAATTAACCTTTTTATTTCATCTTGAGCTTCCATCAATTGTTTTGTGGAAGATTCAACTGTTGACCTTTCAACTCTGAGAAGTTCATTCAGTTTTTCACAGACGTGTGACCCCTCTAATCGTAATCTTTGGTTTTCGAGTTTTTGATTTCTACAAACTTTTTCAAGCTCTTTACATCGTTGTTCGCTTGAATTCAACTGTTCTGCCAGCATCTAGTTATTTGTTTTGTTTCGGAACGAAAATAAATATTTTTATTTCATCTATCTTAAATCTAAATTAACTGTTATTAATTTCAATATTCTAATTTTATGAACTATCAAATTATTTATTAATAATAAAGTATCAATTATATTAATTTTATTTAATCAAATAAGAAGGTATGATGAAATAAGACTATTCTGATAACCTGAAATTTCAATTAGTATTCAAAATCATGTTGGACCATTAATTATAAGATATTATACATCTAAAAAACTTCTAATATTGTTTACGAAAAATTCATGATAAAATCACAATCAATGACAAAATTGTTTACGCAATTATTTATTTCAAATTATATCACTCTAATACCTGTATTCGATCAAGGTAGTTTGACTTTTCTTTGTCTGTAGTGACACCTGTGGAATAAATTGAAACTTTTTCTAAATTTTTCAAAACAACTTCAATCATTTAAAAGACACTGGAATATTAAAAGTTTAAAACGACGTATTTTTAAAAGTATATGTAGTAAACATATTGAAGTTTAATCTACTTAAATTTAAATTTTCATTTTATTGCAATTAAAAATTTAAATTCTATAATCTATATGTTGATTGAAATTTTTAATTTTGATGAAATCTTTAATGTTTTACAGAATAAACAACTTTTAAGGTTGTGTAAAATAGTGGAGGTTCGATCCTTTTTGATGAAATAAATGAAACTAATAGGAAGAAATGGGATACCACAATTGGCCAAAATTGTATGATATCAATTTGATGCATTCATTCCTATAATGTAACTTACAAAAAAAATAATAAAAACAATAAAATATATAGAATTAATTAATACAAACTTCTCCAGTTTTTTAGTAATTTTGTCTTTTCAAAATTATTTAGCACCTTCAGAAAGAAATAAAAAAATATATTTTGATAAATTATAATCTTATAATATTAAATTAATTAAATAGAAAAATTTTTTTTTTAACCTTATTGTGATAGTTGTCAGTATTTATAGCCTGGATAAACAAATTTACTGTTTTAAAATTATTTGTTTTTGTAGATATTTAATAAGTATAAACTAAAATATAACAGAATCATACAAATACTTCATTTTATAAAACAAGATATATAATTTAAAATATTGTATTCAAATGTCAAACTTTTTTTAATGCTTGTGAAAGTTGAATGCCATCCCCACCACCACCATCATCATCATAATCATCATCTTGAAACAATTGGTCTTCTCTCTATATAAATAATCATGTCAACAAAATTATCATTTATGGTATTAAAGAAATATTTATCACATAATATCATTTTAATCTTTTTATATAATTTGACATAATTATTTGATCATAATAATTTAATAATCTACCTTCAAAAAAAAACTAAAAATTAAAATAAAACTTATACTAGTACCTTAAAATCTTCTATTCGTTGTTCCCTTGAATTAAAACAAAATTGAAATTCAATTTTAAATAATTAAAAAATCCATAAATTTATCAGTCATTCATTCATTCATACCATGTAGGAATTTTTTTAAAATCAGTTTCTGGATTGTTCTGATCTAAAATCGAAGGTTTCATTGAATATCCGTTTTTGTTCTGATCAGTACCAATGCTAAAATTCAAACTTGTCATGCTTTTAGACTTGTTGGCATGACAATCCGATTGGCAGTTATGATGGTGATGATGATCGACATCATCTAAGGATTTACTGGAGTGCTGAAATATTGTATCAAATCTGAATAAATTGTTTTTATTTTTAAATAAATTAATTGGTTTAAAATAATTTCACATTATGAATAAAATAGTGATCTAAAATTTAAATGTTATTTTAATTATTATATTTATCATTTTGCAATTAATTACATTTATATGTAATCAAATAATCATAAATTTAAAAAAAATAAAATTTGGTAAATAAAACTGTTAAAAAATGTTACTTAATTACATGGAAATTCTGTGTTGTACTGTTACAGTTATCTGAAAATAAATCAGAATACAAATAATTAACCAATTAAATCACTCATGAATTGATAATTAATTACAAACATAAAGATTAATTAATAAGTTTAATAAATTAATTAATAATTAAATGAATAAATAAATTTTAATTTATGACTTTTAAAATACAATATGTTTATGTTAGTATAGCGCTCAATTTTTTTATTATAACTAAATCAAGCTGTTTATCTTGAATTTCATACTTTCAACCTACCAACCTCTAGGAATGTTTTTCCCATTTAATTCTTCTATTTGTAAATTCAAGAAAAAGTCTTCCTTACTTTCAATATCTCTTTTTAGCTACATTTAAAAAAAATACAAATTCAATTTATTAATATTTTCAACCAATTGTTTAAATCAATTTTTTTTATAAGAAAACTGTTTAAATACTGTATTAATGGCTGCTCTACTTTCTTTAAATACTTCATCATCTCGTTCTGCCAGATGTTTTATACTTTCAATGTCTGAGTTGGTTTGCTGGAAAATTATAATAACATTGTTGAAATTTGATTAAAATTTATGCACAAAAGAAATTAATTAAAAGACTTTTAGTTTTCTTTCAAACAACTCTATCTGGTGACAAATATCAAACTGAGAATGCTCTGGATAGAAATTCCCATTATTTTCTTTGAGCTGGCTCATGCGAAAAAATATTATTAATTTTCGATAAAAAATAGTTTTAATCTACTATTCAATAACTGTCCTATTCATACAAATGTGCGATTATTCGTCAGATTGAATAATCATGGCGTCTTTGGCAACCAGAAAATTAGGAGAAAATTTGTTTTTGAATAATTTTTAAAATGTTTAAAACACCTTATAAATAATTCCATTTTTATTTATGTAATACATTAGTAATTTTTTTAATTTTTTTAGAATTTTAAAATTAGGTTTAAAGACGCTCTTACTTATGCGTACTGATTACTAAAAAAAATTCCCCAAGAAGTCGTGCTTACCTGGTTGTCAATGGCGTAACAGAACAAATTTTCTATTTGGGACTTTGTAAATTATTGTCTGTATAGTTTTATTGTAGAATAGAATGGATACTTTCTTGAAAGGTTTGCGAAAGTTCGGTGAAGAGTTGGTAGGAGGAGGAGTAGGAGTGGATGATATTGCTGGCTCTCTTTTTCTACCGAAAGAGAAGAAAATTGTATTGAAAAAATTTCGATTGAGATATAAAAATCTAGTACAGATCGATGAAGATAGTAACGAGATTAGGTAATATTATGGTTAAATAGTGATTCTTTTTAATATTTAGTAGTTATTATTATGTAGAAATTATCATTATTAACTTTCATTTTAAATTTGTGTTTTCAGTTTCTTGAAAATATCAGATTATATAAAGCTAAACATTCCTCTGACGGCATCTATATGCGGACATTTACCTTTTAATACGGATCTTAAATATTACGAATTTGGTAAGTTAGTTAGTTTTTTCAACTCTGAGAGAATTATTATTATTTTATAAAAAAGATTTTTTTCACACATTACTGTTACGTTTTTAAAGAGTTGAATGCAAAAGATTGCGAAATAACGTTCGGAGTGGGAAATCTTACGTTCCCGAAAACCGTTCGACCGGGAGATGTTCCGGGAAGCATCGGCTGGAACGTCAAAGATAGGAAGTTAGAATTTTATTTTTATTCTTTAATAACGATAAAATGTTGCGCACAACACAACACGTACGCTTGGCATGTCAGTGATAATGTGCAATAAAGTTCAGATTGAATTTTATTGAAATTTCAATGCATAAATTAACGTGTCATTAAATAAAGGTTATATTACAAAATTAGTTCAGAACTGATTAAAACAAATTCAACTTTAATAATTTCTGATCATTGTTAGTTTAGAATTTATCTATACATAAATTAACATGTATTTAAGAGTAAGAGGAGCGTTCCTTGTAATTAGTTTATTTAATTTTAAATGTTGATCAAATTTGATACATTTACAAATTTTCAGAATAAAAAAGAATGGCGAAGTCACCACGGTGAATTTGTGCAGCGTAGAATTCGGAGATAAACTCGGTTGTGGGATTACTTTCATCGAAGATTCTATTTCTTCAATCCAGTTTTTCAAGAACCATGAAAAGGTATGCTTTTATAAATAATATTTTATCATTTAAATATATTATTAGTAATATTTTAAATCCCTAATAAAAAAAGAACAAAATTATTTATTATTTAGATTAGATTTGTGTATGTTTCAACTTCAGCTTTAATTTCAATTAACAGAAATTACTCCAATTTCTGTTTTCATTTCTATTTTTGAGCCCATTTTAATTTCTATTTTAATTGTATTTCCAGTTTCCCTAATAAATCTCAGTTTAATCTTCAATTTAATTTCTATTTCAATTTATGTTATTCAGACATATTGTAATATTGAAACATACAAGGCAATAATACTTTGTTTATAATAACAGAAATTAATAGCATTTTGATCTTGATGTAAATAAATCAAAATAAATACAACTTTAAACAGTTAACAAAATATAATAAATCAATGACTAATCATTCAGATTTTTTTCTTTTGTTTATCATTGCATATTAGTAGTAACTTTTTGTCATGTTTATAGCTGAGATTGTATTATTCTTACCAAAAAGTTTAACAATCACAATTCAATGACTATGGACTATTCTGAACTCTATATTAAACTACGCCTAAGTCTATTATTTTCATCTGTTACAAGTATTTTGGAGCAATCATTTATTAATTTAGCAACCCCTCTTGAGGACTTTTACTCTAAATAAAAATTTTATTTTAAAACAGATTGCAGACGTGAAATACAAGTATTTTGGAGCAATCATTTATTAATTTAGCAGCTGCTCTTGAGGACTTTTACTCTAAATAAAATTTTATTTTAAATCAGATTGCAGACGTGAAATACAACGGAGAAGAATCGTTGTATCCGATCATCAGCATGTCGTCGACGAATTCGAAAATCAAACTCACGATGGATGAAATCTGGAAGGTTGTTATGTTATATTCTTGTGTTTCTTTTTTAAAATTATTTATTAAATTTTTTATATCTCTTATTTAATGTATTGTTTATTTTGTTAATTATTTTTGAGGTTTGTCAAAATATATCCAGTTATATTAATTATTTTATTATTATTATTAAACTATATATAATTAGTTATTATGCGTATATAACAGTTGTAACTAATTTATATGAATACATCTATTTTTATATTTAATTCTTGTTCATCTATTGCAGAAAATGTCTAGACTATCGTTTTCATCTTCCGACAAAAGAGTCGTGTAAGTGTCATCGTCTGAAGAATTACAAATTTTCAATTAAAGTATTAATAAATTTCAATTTATTATTTTCTTTTAATTTGTTTTATATAAATACTTTTGATTCAGTTTGGCCTCCCACGAGGAACCGCTGAAAGAGAACGTCAAAAGCCACGTTTATTTCACGGAGAGTTTTAAAGACGTCACAATCGGTGAGTTCCAATTTTTCTTTTTTTTATCATCGGTGATGAATCGGTGAGTTCCAGTTTTTTTTTATTGTTGATGAATCGGTGAGCGCAGATTGGTGCATGGCGAATGTTGCTAAAAGCACAGAGGCCATGGAAGAGTATGGTGATTGGTAAACTCATAATATGGGGACAGAAATGATTGGTGGTTTTAGACGCACAGATAAGCAGCTGACCAGTGTGGTGCTCAGAAGCTGAATCAAGAAGACTTGAGAATAATGTTTTAAATAGAATTTTGGTATGAGAAAGAAGAAGAAGAATGTGGGAGTAGCTTAATTTGTTTGAAATCATTCAAAAACAGCAAACATGATGATGACCCAAAAATGCTCAAACGTAGATATATGGACGAATTAAAACGGTAGATGATGATGATAAAAAATAATTAAAATTTGTTTGTATTTATTAAATGTTAATTAGTAATTTATATTAAATGTTATTTAGTCATTCTTATTAAATGTTAATTAGTCATTTTTATTAAATGTCAATTAGTAATTTTAATTAAATGTTAATTACTCGTTTTTATTAAATGTTAATTGGTAATTTTTATTAAATGTTAATTAGTAATTTTTTTAAATGGTAATTATTACTTTTTATTAAATGTTAATTAGTAATTCTTATTAAATGTTAATAATTTTTATTAAATTTTAATTAGTAATTTTTATTAAATGTCAATTAGTAATTTTTATTAAATGTTTCATCTCCAGTAATTGACAGTGTGATGGAAAAAGGAAGCGAAGTGTGTTTGGGAATCGTGCCGTCCGATTGGTCAGAAAGGAGGGCACCCGGTGGCAGACTTCATTCGATTGGTTACAATGTTAAAGCAAAAAGGTAGGTCATAGCTGTTTTGTGAGTGGAACAACTGAGATTGGTTAATGAAATTAAATATTCAAATTCATAGAGAATATCTAAATGTTTACATTTAGGTAGTAAAGTGGATCTAAATTATAGATATATATATAACTTATAAAAAAGATTTGCAATACTGATGAAGTAAAAAAAAGGATTTAAGTTTTAAAATGTTGTTTATATAAAAGTAAAGGTTTTTATGTCGTTTTATATTATTTTACGAATACTTTACAAAGGCTTTACATTTCTGGCAAAGAAATCAAAGTGAACAACCCAAATGTCGTCATAGAAACGGGAGATGAAATCACTTGGGGATTGATCTTTGATAGGGGGAAAAGGCATTTTTTCTTGAAAGCAAAAAATATTGAAGTTTGTTTGTCTTCAATCAACTGATTATAATACATACATTAACATAATTAAGTGATTGATTTATTCAATCAACTGATTATAATACATATATTAGCATAATTAAGTGATTGGTTGATTCGATCAACTGATTATAATACTGATATTAACATAATCAAGTGATTGGTTGATTCAATCAACTGATTATAATACTGATATTAACATAATTAAGTGATTGGTTGAATCAATCAACTGATTATAATACTGATATTAACATAATCAAGTGATTGGTTGATTTAATCAACTGATTATAATACATATATACATCAACATAATTGTGTGATTTATTGAATAATTTCATTTTTTATTTTTTCATAATTGCACAAAACTAGATTCATAGAGAAAGAATATCGAAAAGTTTCCCGGAAAAAATGTTTGCTTGCGTGAATTTATCGAGTTCTAAAGGAGGTTCCGTGTCCGTCAAACTGGCAGAGGAGTCCATATGGAAGATCAACGACAAAACCCCATTGGTCGGTTTGAATTTAAAAAAACAACGAATAGATATGATTGAATAGTTCATTAAAATTAATTGAATATTCATAAACTTCAGCCTGATCTGACATACAAGTACAATATTATCAGTGGAAATATAGAAATGAACAAGGACTACACTATGGCAAGGTATTTCTTTGAGAATTTATTAGTTTATTTTTATCTAATTTGTACGTTAATTAATCTTCGAGACAGTTAACAACTATGGACTTGACCAGTTAAAGGATATAATTATAATAAAATATGCTGTTAGAGGGTATAATTATAATAACATATGCTGCTAGAGGATATAATTATAATAAAATATGCTGTTAGAGGATATAATTATAATAAAATATGCTAATTTCTACCAGCCTACCACCTCAAGGCCTATCAGCTGTGGACTCATTTTTAACACTTCCCAAGAGCGTGGAACATGATATAAGGAATTACTTTGAAATTGGTATGTAAATATTAAACACGGTATTCGTTAAATAATATGATTTGTTTGTTAATATATTTTTTTAAATTATTTAAAATTGGTATTTATTATTATTTTTTTTCAATTGAATATGTTTAAGGCCTGGTAGTGAGTTTAATACAATTTGTATAGGTAACAATAGTTCAGTATTTGAATATGTTAAAGAATAGAAAAAAAAATTTTATTCAGTTAATGGTCAGCTCAATTATATTTTTTATTTTGTGAATTATTTAAAAAAGTATTTAAACTACAATTCATGGTTCAATAATTAATAAACGTAATTTTTTGATTTGTCGCAGCTCTTTGTTTCGGTCAAACAGTTTCTATCGGGCTCACAAAATGCCAATTATCAGACCATCCTGGATTGACCGATGATTCCATTGGTTACCACTGTTCTTCAGGACTGTAAGTGATGATGATGATGGAAGGGGTAATGATGATGATGATGGTGTTCGTGATAATGATGGAAGTTGTGATGATGATGATGATAATTTTGAAAGTTGTGATTATGATGATTATCCTTATCTCGATAATTTGCATTATCATCTAAAAACGGTGTTTACTCACCACAAAACTTTTTTTCCAGATTTTATAAAAATCAAAAAGTCATTCAGGAAAAACCGGTTCCTTCCTCTTTCGGAGACCGAATCGGCTGCGGTGTGGAAATGGAGGAAGGATCTCAGATTGTTTATTTTACCAGGAATTCACACCAGGTCATTCATATCAGATGTTATTCAAATCAGCTGTTATTCATATCAGCTGTTATTCATATCAGCTGTTATTCATATCAGCTGTTATTCATGTCAGCTGTTATTCATATCAGCTGTTATTCAAATCAGCTGTTATTCATATCATCTGTAATTACGTATACACGTGTAAGTACGTACGTACAATCAAATGAGTGCATAAAATGAAATACGTATACTTACGGTTATACACTCATAACGTGCATACGTATAAGTGCACAAAGTAACATGTATAAAGAAAAATACACCACACACATACATACATACATACACACAGTGTTGGGGAGTAACGCGTTACAAGTAACGCGTTACTGTAATAGTATTACTTTTTTCAGTAACTTGTAATAGTAGCGATTACTTTTATTTCAAAGTAATATGTAATAGAAATATATTACTTTTTTTGAGTAATTGTAACGAAATTTACGTTATTTTTTTCGTTACATATATTTTTAAAAAAATTGAAATTTTGTTGTCGATGTCAATTTTATTTATGTAAAATGTCTATGCACGCTAGAACCCCGTTTAGCTAAGCTGTCATTGTCTTCCTTTATCGCTTTTTGCTGCCCGTTTGATACGCTTTTTAGATCGCTAAGTAACTGTTGCGTTATGTCTAGCAAAAACGAATTAAGTTCACACAGTTTCGAAAATGAAACTGAAGAAGAATTTGATAGAGAAGCAGAGGAGACAGAGGCTGTAGTGGAATTTTCCAAATCCCCATACAGTGAATTTTTTACGATTGTGTCAGAAACCGCTAAAAATCTAAAAGTTAGGTGTAGGTTATGTTTGCCTAAAGTGGAAAACTCATCTGAAGGTAAGATTCATTTGTATTTGTTATCGATGACTAAAATGAAAAAACGCACTTAATTTGGTTATATTTTAGATAGTTATAATCACAAAGTACTAAAATGAAAACATAGTAAATTAGTTGAGCTCTTGTAGCAAGTGTTATGATTTATGATATATTACTAAGTACTTTTGATGACGAATTGTAACTTTTTTGTTACTTAGCGTGTCCATCCATCGTCAATGGCCAGGTTGGAAGCTTCAAAACAATGTACAAAGAGCAACATATTGAAAACAGGACCAGCTAATAAAATTCAGTCGACACTGGACTTTAAAAAACCATTACTGTATCTACATTACTGCATCTACATTACTTTCTCAAGAACAAGTGAATAGATTGATAATGAAATTTGTTGTCGCTGACATGCAATGTTTCAGTGTGGTGGAACAGCCTTCATTCATTGAATTAGTTACTGGATTACAGCCAGGAAGGACTGTCATGTCAAGAAAAACAGTAATGGGTAAGGCTATAAATTAAAATCTTGACTTAATTGCATAGGGTATGTTTTATAATTTCAGTTATGGGGGGTTAAACAAATACATTCAGTAGCGCCAAAGCAACCGCTTGATATATTTGCATCCCAGTCTGGGTTTACATGACTATTGAAACATGCAAGCAGCTTAAGCAAAATATTGAAATTTTGAAATATGCTTTAAAGTAATTTTTTAATTTTGTAGACCGACTGGAAATGCTGCATCGAGATAAAATGGAATCTTTGACGACACTGCTGACAAGGATTTCTTATCTATGTACCACTGTTGATGTATGGACCAGCCGTAATCGCAGCTAAATTAGCTTCTCCGCTTGTAGATGCACTTTTATCCGGTGTCGACAAGCGATTTAAGGGATATCTTACCAGAGATGATCTTATCTTATCAAGTTTGACACATCCTCAATTTCGTCTGCGGTGGTTAGAAGATCAAGCTGCCAAAGAAAGAGCGCGACAGATTTTAATGAAAGCAATGACAGATGAAAGCGAAAGAGTTTCTCCTGTTTTGCAGAACAGTGAATCTGGACTATTAGAACATGGTTCTTGTGATGAAAGCTTTTTTTCTTTTGAAGAAAATGTAGACAATGGCTCCACAATTCTTGCAGAAATGGACAGGTTTCTATCTGACACATCACGAGATATTGGTTGTCTTGTTCATTACCCTACTGTGAAATCATTGTTTTTCCGGTATAATACTGGTATGCCATCTAGTGCTCCAGTAGAACGTTTGTTTAGTCTTGGTGGCCAAATTCTTACACCTAGACGGAATCGTCTATCTGATGAAAATTTTGAGAAGCAACTCCTACTTCGTGCTAATAATGGAATATAATAAACATTGTATTTTTATTAGTTATTTTGTTATTTTGCAAAAAAATAAAATTTTTGTGTTGTAATTACTGATTTATATTTGTTCCAACGTGATGTGGTTCGGGCCGATAGAATAGAACCACCGTGTATCCTCCTATGCGTGTCGTAAAAGGCGACTAAAGGGAGGTTCGCAGGAAGGGCATCCGGGTAAAACTTTGCTCCAAATTCCATATGGGTAACAAAACAAAGAATTTCCTGCCGGCTCGGACGTCGCCTGATCAAACAAGGTCGACAAGGTCCGCGCTTTCTTTTCTCGGCCTAGACGGAAGTGAAAAGTTAGCTATGGGCTTGAAGAAGAATTTATGAGCTCGGCCTGAAGCGACAGTCTGCCCTGGATTGTGACTTGTGGAGGGGCCTGATATGGAAAAAACGTCCAACCCTAGCATAGCGTGGAATAGGGACGTTTAAAAAATAAATGATGATGATGATGATGATGATGATGTTAATTATATAGTTTCTGAACCTGTCCAAATTTTTCGATATGGCTTCGAGCACTTAGTGCCATGAAGTAAAGTAATAGCTGTGTAATAGTATTACATTTTGTCAGTAACTTGTAATAGTAATATATTACAAATTTTAAAAAGTAACTTGTAATAGTAGTATATTACATTTTTAAGCCAAGTAACTGTAATAGTAATATATTACTTTTTAGAGTAATAGTCCCCAACACTGCATACACATATATGCATACATACCTAAAAATTGCACACATGTTTTTTTGCATGTACTTTTCGTGTAATGCAATCATAAAATCAATGTTTTTTTCCGAAGATCCTGAGGATAAATTACGGGCACCACAATTCTCCTCTCTTTCCGGCTATCGGCATGCGAACGTTCGGAGCAGCTCCGTGCAATATCAAATTACTGAAAGATTCGCAAAGATTCTTCGACTACAAGGCAGATGAGGGTGAAACTGCCTCTGCCGCCGATGTCAGTGATTGATCTTTGCTTTGTTGTTCTGTTTTGCGGTCTTAGTTTGATCGGTTCCCGATGACCGAGCGTTACTGCCACTGGCTTGAGTAGCGCAAGGCCCTGGAGAGAAATGTAGTATGTTGGTGCAAAACCTTTTTCTGTTCCCTGTTTTCAATCTGAAACACGAGTTAAGTTTTCGAAACCCTCTTCTTATTTTTCTTCCCAAAATGATGTCCAGGAGGGCTGTAGCTGGTAGTGCTTATCCTCTTCCAAAAAATTTTTAATAAACAACTCACAAATTTAATATGTTTACTTAATTAAATTATTATATCTACTGCTCATGGGCCCCTGAACTTTCCTGGGCCCCTGTGTGTGCACCCCCTCTCGTAGGGCCTGAAATAGTGCTATAAAAAGTTACCAATTGATTGATTGAATGTTGCCAGAATATCTCGAAATTCTATTCGCAGGCCTCGGACCAAAAGACAGGTCTCTACGTCGACGATAGCATGTTCGAGTGTCCGATTTGTATGAACATATTCGAAGATCCGAGGATGCTTCCTTGTCTTTCGCACACGTTCTGTCTGTCGTGCCTCTCTAAATACGTGCAAGAACAAGCGACAAACAAAATGATAAAATGTCCGATATGTTCCATCTCTTACAATTTGCCCGAAGGAAAAGTTTCCTGTTTGCCGAAGAACACTTTCGTTGCTCAGCTGTTAGATATCAGAAGAGCACAGCTGAAAGGTTCAGAAATGAAGTTGAATTGAAACTTCATGTAACGGAAAAATCAAGGCAACATTTATTTGCATTTGTGTTAAATAATTTCTATAATTAATAACGATCTTTTATTTGTTCTTGTTTACAACGAATGTTGTTATTAATTGTGCTCGTCATTTATTATTATCTTAGTAAATTAATAACGTTCATAATCATGCATGTCCTGTCCCGGTCTTTTGTTGTTGATAAATTTAGCTTGTTCTTTTTACTTCAATTTTGTATATCAACTTTTTCTATATAAAATTTAAGTTTGTTAAAGTTTATTGAATTGCTTATTCGTTGTTGCTAATTTGTCCTGCGTTTGCATTAGTCGTAATTTCCGGTAGCCTTTAAGCCTGGAACAAGGATTTGTCACAAACAACATTTGAACATAATAGCTCATCGTTTAAATTTTTACTATTACTTTCTGTATGTTTGCATTACACGTAAATCAATTTTGTAGATGCACCACAGTAGTAATGTTTCATAGTTTACATATGGTTTTCACATCACCGAGAATTTTCTATATGGATCAAATTTTGCTTGTTTTGGCATTAAAATATTGTTAATAAATGAAATCTGAAAATGGATTTTAACATGAAATGAGTATTGTAATTTTGCAATATTAGATATAATAACAACCCTCGTCACTCACTGATTCTGAAATGCAGTGTGATTGGACGAGGCTCTATATAGGCCGTAACCATATTTCTTACGTAACTTTTCACGAATCATCAGAAGACATCACTCTCGCAAGAATCACACCGGATGGATACACGTGCGTGGATCAGGCACGAGAACGAAAACGTTTGGCGAGGTCTGCTACACATAAGATGCAATCTGGTCGTCTACTGGGGGGCGGGGTTGCATGGATTTGCAAAGAATCGTGCAAAGCCCGCCGAATGAATCTTACCAGCAAAGTGGAGACTTTTGAATTCGTTTCTGTGATGCTTATCTTAAGGAGTGTTAGAACAATTGCTGTGGTCATTTACCGGCCTGGAAGTGAACGAGTTTCTGACCAGTTCTTGGAGGATTTCAGCCAGATGCTTGAAGAATTAACTGTTCACAGCTGCCATATTCTTGTCGTTGGAGATATCAACATTCACTTGGACAAACCGGATGATGTATGGACAATGAAATTCAACACGATCGTGGATTGCTTCGGCCTTGTCCAGAATATTTCTTCACCAACCCACAAAGCCGGACATACCTTAGACGTTGTCATCACGAAGGACCCAGCTCAGTCATCTTCTGTTGCTTGTGAAGTGTATGTTCCATCTGTGTCCGATCATTCTCTCATCATTTCAAGACTGCCACTCATGAAACCAATTCCTGTATCACTAATGGTAACAGGCAGGGCATGGAAGACCTTTGATCGTGATCTTTTTTTACAGGATCTCAAATCAAGCAAACTCTGCACTGAGGACAGCAGCTGGAGCGGCCTTGGACCGGATGAAATGGCTACGATGTACAACAGAATACTGACCGATCTTGTTGAGAAGCATGCTCCACGTCGGTCAGCCTTGAGAAATTATCGTCCGATCACTCCATGGTTCAATACTGCTTGCGGCGAGCAGAAACGAAAAGCTCGTTCTCTTGAAAGAATTTACAGAAGAACCCGACTGATCTCTGACCGTGATAAATGGGTTGCGCAGTTACGTTTTTGCCAGGATTTTTATAGGAGAGCACAGGATGCGTACTGGCAAAATACGATTGCGGAGAGTGCAGGAAACGCAAGCAAGCTGTGGAGAAATTTGTCTGCCGTGATGGGAAAGAAACGATCTTTCATTCTTCAGGATGGTCTGACTGCAGAGCAATTCATGAGCTCTTTTGAGAAGAAGGTCACGGACGTCCGAGCGTCTACCCTTGATTCGGATACGCCTGAGTTCAACACCTTCTCTGGAGAACGTTTCAGCAATTTTGCGACTCTTACTAAGGATGACGTCAGGGACCTAATTAAGAACTCTCCAAACAAGTCATGTGGTCTAGACCCGGCGCCAACATGGCTCATCAAAGAATTTTCAGAAACCTTGGCCCCATTTGTTACAGATCTGTTTAATAAATCGTTGGACACTGGTCACTTTCCGGTCCCATTCAGAGTGGCCGAGGTCACGCCAATCTTGAAAAAATCTACGCTGGATGTTTCTCTGCCTGCCAGTTATCGCCCAGTTTCGAATCTTCAGTTCATCTCTAAGGTTTTGGAACGGGCGGTTAACAAACAAATTCAACATCACCTGGATGGACACAACCTTCTACCGGAGCATCAGTCTGCCTATCGGAGGTGCCGTTCGACGGAAACTGCATTGCTCAAGGTTACTTCGGATGTTCTCTTGGCAACCGATCGAGGGATGGTAACACTGCTCGCTATGCTCGATCTCAGCGCTGCATTCGATTGCGTTGATCATGGAATCCTCGTGACCAGATTGGAGCGTACATTTGGCATTGATTCTGTTGCTCTTCGGTGGATCGGTTCGTATCTTTGCGATCGGAGGCAGTGTGTTCGTTATGGAGGTATCCTTTCTGGTTGGTCCTCGATTGTGTGTGGTGTTCCACAAGGTTCAATTCTAGGACCGCTATTCTTCATTGCATACATTTCAGATGTTTTTGCCCTGGTTGCCCAACGTGGTTTCAATATTCATGGTTATGCTGATGATCTACAAATCTACGATCATTGCGGCACTGAGAGTATCGGTGTGCTCGCGGACAGATTGGACGGCTGCGTTTCGGAGATAATGGAATGGATGAAATGCAATCGACTAAAGTTAAATGCCTCTAAGACAGAGGTCATTCTACTGGGATCCTCTAGACGTCGGTTGCACTGCACCTTTGACGAGATCAATATAGCTGGAAACATCATTCGTCTCGCCGATAGGGTTCGCAATCTTGGGGTCATCATAGATTCTCAACTGACTTTCAGCGAACACGTTGCAAAATTGGTCAACACCAGTTACTACCATCTACGACAGATGAGGTCAGTTCGCAAATCCCTCACGGTCGATTCTTCGCATGCACTTGCCCGCGCTTTGATCTTGTCTAGACTTGATTATTGTAATTGTCTACTCAGTGGAATACCGGATCTGTTAATGAGGCGGCTTGATGGTGTCATGCGTGCCACGGCTAGGCTGATTCTCCGATTGCCTCGATACGGTCATGTCACTAAAGCGATTCACGACCGACTACACTGGCTGAACATGCAGGCGCGTATCGACTTCAAGCTATCTCTCACTGCGTACCGATGCCTCCATGGTTCTGCGCCGTCATACCTCTCCGGTCTGTGCATTCCGGTGACTCAGTTTCCTGGCCGATCTCACCTTCGCTCGGCTTCTTCCGGTCAGCTTCTTGTTCCTTCCTGCGCAACCAGGACGTTTGGACCGAGGGCTTTCGCAGTTTCTTGTCCAACTACCTGGAACAATCTACCGATTGAACTTACCGATCCGGCGTGTGTCGATAGCGTTTATGTTTTTAGGAAACGACTTAAAACTCATTTTTTTCTTCGTATGACGAACGGATATTGACCCTTTTTGTTTCTGATGTGTGATTCTGTTCGTTCGTTTATTTTGGCACTGCCGCCTCGTGCTCTGAGAAATTTTTCTTTTTAGAGAGCACGTTAAATAAAAATAATAATAATAATAATAATAACTAATTAGTCGTATAGCTAATAGTAAATATTTTTATTATTAGCTATTAAATATATGAATAATTAAATAGTGTATAAAATTTATTTGTACATAAAAAGAGATGCCTATAATTTTTAACTAAATTCACAGTTATACACCCGTCACCAAGGTAACAATCATTCAACCAATCAGTTAAATTTGTATAGCGCTATTTGCTATCGTTCAGTAGCGCTAAAACACAGACACTATATAAAAAAAAGGCAGGAAGCTATCTTTAGTCTGCAGTCTTTGTTTGGTATCTTCAATCATTAATTAATGAAAGAAAAGAAAGACTGCAAACTGAAGATAGTCAAACTCAGTCTCAAACCAGTTTAAGCAAATGTTAAAAAAATAAGTTTATGAATAGCACCCCCCTACCCAAAGAAAAACTCATCGAATTTTGAAAAATTGGAGGGCCTTCCGATTTTGGCCTGGGGGAGCTTGAGCCACTCCTTGTCCCCCTGTAATGGACACTTTAAAAAACTTTTCTTGAGGTTGCTGATTAAAAGATTAAAATTTAAAATTGTTTCCTTTAGTGTTACTTATTAATAACTTAAAAAATAATTTTACTGCGCAAAGTGGAGGGGGGGCGATTACCCCCACCGCCTCCCTTGGATCCGCCAATGTATATAATACACACCAAAAACTTACGTTTTCTACGAAATATTTGGTTTTTTCTACATTTGCTATTCAAAAATATCATTTTTACTATATAATAACCAAAAAGTACTTTCAAAATTCTGGACTTTTTAACTTTTTCTTAGTTGCTTCTAACGCTAGTACGTACCTAAGTATCTATACGTATATTTTTTTACATGAGTAGGCTACATTAAAAAAGTAACTGCTGACAACTGACAGTACATTTAGAATTGAATGCATCCACCAGTAATTAAAACCATAAAAAGCAAAACTATCGGTGGAAGTAATACGAGAGATTTGAAAATTACAAATGCAGTTATTCAACAATAATGAATTAAAACTTTGATAAACTATAACAAGTTTGCTGATATATACAAAAAAGTTTGTATAAAAAGTCAACTTGAATAAAAAAAAAACCAAAATGATCTAAAAAAGACTAGAACATCAAATATTATGAATGTTATAAATTTACCAAGATAAAAACCAACAAACACAATTACTAACAACATTCCTAAACTAGAACAAATGAAAGACCATTTTATAGATGTTATTTATCATAAACACAAATAAATAATGTTTTTTGAAAATTCAATTTCATTTCTGCACTTTTCAGTTGTGCTTTTCTGATATCTAACAGCTGGGCAACGAAAGTATTCTTCGGCAAACAGGAAACTTTTCCTTCTGGTAAATTGTAAGAGATGGAACATTTCGGACATTTTATCTGTTACTTGTTCTTGTACGTATTTAGAGAGACACGATAGACAGAACCTGTGCGAAAGACAAGGAACCATTCTTTGAACATGTTTGAACAAATTGAACATATGAGCATAAAGTCTATTAGAGCAAAGAAGTCAGTTTTTTTTATCCGAGCCACGCAAGGGAAATCTCCTATTGTCAGGAATTTCATTCGCATCACGACGCAAACCATTGAGATTTTTAGTTTTTGGTTTAAAATCGAAGAATTTTTGTGAATTTTTCCCAAGTTGGACATCACATGAAGTCTTTCCGAAGGTTCGCATGCCGATTACCGGATATAGAGGAGTGTCTTGGTAACCGTAAACTATCTCCAGTATCTGTTTAGAAAAAACAAACAAAAAATTATATATATATATATATATATATATATATATATATATATATATATATATATATATATATATATATATATATATATATATATGTATATATATATATATATATATATATATAAATATATATATATATAAATAATATATATATATATATTCTTTTAAACAGGCTCTATTAAACACAATTAACCACTTAACGTTAGTCATCTTTCTTAACAAGTTTTTACAGCCCTTTTCACCCATTTGAAATGACGAGACATATAATTGAAGAATTTATTGGTTAAAATTGATGAGTAATAACACGATCATATATATATGAGTTTGAATTATTGGTAAAGTAAACAATTTGAGATCCTCCTTCTATTCGGATACCGCATCCGACACGACCGTTCTCGAAAGTCCACCTTTTATCTATTATCTGTTTTTCATCTCGAAAAAATCTAAAACAAAAAATTTGTAAGCATGCCATTTAAAAAAATAATTAGCTATGATAATCATCATCATCATCATCATCATCATCATCATCATCATCATCATCACAATTTCCGTCATCATCATAACTTACACTACCATCGCCATTCTTGCAACTTCTGTCATCATTATCACATTTTCATCATCATCGTAACTTACACCACCATTGTCATCGCAACATCTATCATTATTATCATAATTTTCATCATCATCATCATCATTACAACTTTCATGGTAATGATGATGATGATGATCATCATCACTCACAGTCCTGTGGAACAGTGGAAACCAATAGAATCATCAGCCATTCCTGGGTGATATAACATTTCTTTGTTTTCTGTGAGCCCAATGGACACATTTTTACACGAACAGAGAGCTGCAATTCAACAAAAACTTGTGGTAATTGATAAACCACAGCTCCAATTTTATAGTTTATTTATTTTTCAATATAATCAATAAATAGTGAATAAAATTGAATTTTCATCTTAGATCAAACCAGCAATTCAATAAAAAAAAAAAAATTGTTGTGTTCCTTACCACACCGAAAAAATTAAGATCACAGCTTGTACAACTTCACGGAAAACTAACAACTACAGCTTAAACATTCTTAATTAAAACCCAAAAACTCGTAATTATCCATTTGAAATGATTAAAAAAATTAATTTGACAAATAAATCTTAACTGATTTATTTACCTATTTCAAAGTAACTTCTTATATCGTGTTCCATACTTTTGGGAAATGTTAAAATAGATTCTACCATCGATTGCTTCCAGCTATGTAAGCTGGCAGAATAAATTAACATATTTTATTATAATTTTTTAAATTTTAATAAATTAACATATTTTATTATAATTTTTTAAATTTTAATAAATTAACATATTTTATTATAATTTTTTAAATTTTAATAAATTAACATATTTTATTATAATTTCATTTTGGTAGAGGTTATCAGTGGGTCAAGCCCAAAGTTTTCAACTCATTCGTGGGTCGGGTCAACGTTGCTATTATTATCACCACCAAAACGTACGAACGATAGAAATAAAATCATCAATTCATGAAGAGATACCTAGCCATGGTGTAGTCCTTGTTGAATGTCATATTTGTGTTACCAACACGCCAATTGCACGACAGATCAGGCTGAAATTCATGAATATTCAATTAATGTTAATGAGCTATTAAATCACAGTTTGTATAGAGCTTTACGCAATAGCGCTCGGTCACGATTAGTCGTGAACATTATCAAAGAGGAAGAAATTTTTTCAGCTCACAACGAAAAACAGTGTGAAGTGAAGTTAGTAAGAGAAAGGGACCAGAGTAGGAAAACAAGCGTTTAGCAAATTAATGCTCAACAGTAAAGATACATGAGTGATTGAGAGAAGAAAATCTAAGATCAGAATCAAGGGGGAATAATAATTAAATTAGTTAAGTAAAGTTGAGAAAAACAAGAGTTTTAATTTGATTCATGAAGAGAGACATATTTAAAAAAAATCACCTTATATTTAAGAGGTAGCCAAAAAAGAAAAAAACAATAAATAATGATTTGTGAGAAACCCAAGAAGTGCAAGAGACAAAGTGTGTCACAAAAATGTAAAACTTTAGAAGATATTAAGTAGTAATCGGTAAAGTGTTAGAGAATTAATTTTTACATCATAAAAACACATTAAAGAAAAAAAGTTTTTCTTGCATCCTAAAAATTATAAAATAATATTTCTGTTAGCCCGGCAGAATTTCTTAATAACTTGGTCACAATATGGTAACATACTTTAAAAAAGTTTCTAATTCATATACAACGAAAAACGTTGGGCGCATTAATTTTTTTTTATTTATAAATGTTTGTTTTAAAGAAATTTGGATGTTGTATAATCGCCCAATGTTTTTCATTGTATATGAATTAGAAACTTTTTTAAAGTATGTTACCATATTATGAAGAAATTATTCAGAAATTCTGCCAGGCTTACAGAAATATTGTTTTCTACTTTTTAGGGTGTGAGAAAAACATTGTTTTTTTTTAAATCTATTTTTATGATGTAAGAATTTTTTACTTTTTCCTTTTTGAGGAGTAAGCATTCGAGTTTTTGATTAAATGTATTGTGGCAATGTCTACAAATCAGGCTCTTTGATCTTCACAGACCATACAATATTTATCTATATATATATAATCCATTATATAATCTATTTTCGCGGACAGAAAAATATTCTCGGACTGACAGACAGACAAGAGAGCGACTTAATAAAAAAAAAAACGTTGTAAAAAAGCTACTACTTAGAATAGAAAATGTGCTTCATTTTCATTCGTCGTTTACGAAATTCAAACCAACCAATGCGGCTCTCACGATGGCCTCCTTTACCAGATCATACGGTTGCGAGACTGTTCCGTAACCAAGACGATCCGACTTTTTTTCTGGATTGCTCTCTTTATAAATCTGTTTTTTTTAATAAAAAAAATTTAAATATTCATGCATTTAAATGACTGATAGCTCAAGGAATTGTATAATTGCTTCAAATGTAATGAAAAACAGTCAATTGAAAACAGACAAACTTTAACAGTTTTTGCTTCTATGCACAAATATCTTTTAAAACCATTTTGACTGTAAGTGCATAATTTTTCTGTTACTATTTTAACACAAGTGTTGGTTAATTTCATTTCATATTCGCCAATCTGAAAACTATAAAAGTATTTTTTAAAATTAAATAAAACAATTTTTTTTATTGTAAAACAAATGACAATTTTTATATATCCTCTATAAAAACCATGCAACGGCATTGTATATTTTTCATAAACTAGAAATCAAAACATAGTTCCACTTTCCTCAACTAAATACACCTAAACATCAAGATCCTTCCTATTAACTTGAAACAATTTTTGACTTTCTTGGCTAGTAACTCCGCCATGCTTTTGCAAGCCAGTCCTAAGCCTGGAGAAAGGAGGAAGGAAAAACTAAAGAATCAAATTATGATCACCGACAGGAAGTACTTAGGTGCTTCCAACAAACAGCCATTTCAGTTTTAAAACAATTGGTATAAAAGACTATAAAGTATTATAAAAATAATTTGTTGGCTAGTATACATTTTTTTTTATACGACAATTTATATAGCGCTGTATACAACAGAAGCCGCTTTAAGGGCGCTCTACAATGTTGGCAACTTACAGGCTTATGTGGTGCCTCTGTCAGTATAGAGTTTGATCGCATTGCTAAAGGGTTAGGCCCTTATAAATGGCTACTTTTGCAAAGACCCTTTCTCGCTTTTGAGCAAAACTTGTCTTGAAAGAGGCATTTGCTAAATGTTAATTTAAAAAAGTGGGGAAACAGAAAAACACAATTATCACCCAGGAACAACAAAAACATTTAAAACTTTTTACAGTTGAGTTATGCTTTGAAACGATAGACAACCTTTACAAAAAGTACCTTTTTGCTTCAAAGGTGTAACGTATAGATTGGAATCCGGTAACGGGCTTCCCGAGATCAGAATTCGCAACTCCTATGAAAACTTCACAAATTTTTTCACCGTCGATCTCTAGGAAATTAAAAAAAAACATAAAGACAATTAATCAATTGATAAATATCAATCAATATTAAATATTTTTATGAATCAATTTAATATGCCAGCATTCCTATGTTTGCAGGATTTTTGATGATTTTTTGCATGTCAAGTTTCTCCAGATAACACCCTTGCTCCGAGCAATTCTTCTTTCTCACACCCAAATTCTATTTAACGCATTATTCTCAGATCTTCTTGATCTAGCCTCTGGGCACAACAGTCATCAACTGATTATTCGTGCCTCTAAGACAACCAATCATTTCTGCTCCCATCATACGACCGACCAATCCTTAAAATATCTGTCACACTCCGCTGTTTCCGTCACATCCGCCTGGCACTAATTCGCATTCTTTGACAATAAAGAACTGCAACTCTCACCTATTTTGACATCTTTAAAAGATTCCGTGAACACAATGTTTGTTATTTTTTCTTTCGTAGGTTTCTCGCCGCCGTTAGGACTGAAATTGATTTATTCATTAATGAAATAAATATGAAAGTTTTTTTTAAAGAAAAAATACATATAAAAGTTTACTAATAATAATTGAATTTTAAACTTGTAATTCCTTGAATAATAATAATACTTACATAGCTTTTTTTTCGTAAAACGGAAACGTTAGCGTGTTCATTCTCTGCAAAAGAGATAACTTAGCATTAAGTATTAAAATGAATGTTTGTTTGTTTATATACATGCTTGCGACTTGTATCTACCAGCATCAAAATGAAAGTTATGAATCAAGTTTTCTTTTCGAATTTCGATACTTTTGAAGAGCACAATTGGTTTGGGGAGAATGGGAACGTATTTGTTTTGCAAAATATATTGCCAGCCGGTTGGCGTTTTGTGGTCAAAAAACTATTTCGGTTTAGCTGTTGTAAGGGAAAGACAGTGTAATAAAAATAAAAATTGAAATAAGTTGTTTCACAAATAAAAAAACTATTAAAAACTATTAAGTAATTTGTTAACAGTTTAAAAATTTACAAAATAAATGTTTGTAATTTAATGGCATTTTATTGCTTTGTTTTACTTTGAGAAAAAAAACTTAATTAATAATATTTTAGGTGCCATGGAAACAATGTAATTCAATAAAATTTAATAAAATAAAAAGCTATTAAATGATTTTTCAACCAAAACAATTATAGCATACAAACTCTCCAGATTTCGTTGATTGATTTAGGTAATTGAGAATACGTCAAAAGCCTGTCCATTGCAGGATACAATGGTTTCTGCCCGTCGTATTTTACTTCCGTTACCTATTTCAAAATATTATTCTATAAAAATTATATTTCATACAAATTCACTGATATATGCAACTATTTCAATAATATGTCAAACAAACCTTACTCAAACGTTTACAATGTTCCTTATAATTGCCTAAAAATGGGCTTAGTAAGTAAGTAATAATTGAGATTAAATTAATTAATGTATTTTCAGAAATAACTTTTTTTAGCAAACACCTGACGGTTTTTTATCGTTAACTTTTTTGAATATAATTAGACAATTGTTATAAATCTTACATGAATTTATGTAAGTTTTCTCATCAGCTGAAACCTTTTGCTTAAAAGTTAATGCTAAACTAGAGGCTAGAGCTAGAGTGACTAGAGTGAAACAAGCCAACGCTCAAATAAATTTTACTTGAAAAAAAAAACATTTTGGTAATAAAAGAAATTCACTTTATTTAATAATAAAATAGAATTTAGAATTTGGTGATCATAACTGAATGCTATGAAAGTCCTTTTTTGACCATGGTTTTTTTTCCCAGGCAACTGTTCAGAGAAGCACACACACTACCTACCTACTCATATGTACCTGTTGAACCATGTCGAAGCCAATTATCAGGGCAAACTGGAGAAAAGTAAAGTTGTACTTAATACAATACAACCTGCTTGAAATTCAGTTTTAGAATACTAGTAAAATTTTAATATACAAATGCACTAAATTTTTAAAACCCTATGTTTTTGTGAAAAAAATTCAAAGCTAGAGGTATGTGTTCGAATTTTTTTTTAAACTTCGGGTTTGTGTCGTCGGGGCGCCAGTGACATCCCTGATTACGTTTTTAAATCATGAAATTATATGATGAAAAAGAAAACGCACTTGATAATGGTTTCTGAAAAATTGGACAGAAGAAATATAATTTTCGATCATCGAAACTCTACACCCGAGAATGTCTCCGCTTTCGACGCGGCACAAACTGACTGAATCCATTGATCCGTTTTTCCAGATTCTGTAAATGTAAATTATAATTTATTTAAAAAATCTTATTTTTAAAAAACGTTTAATTTTAAACAACATTAACTCATAAACGCTTCTGCAGTTTTCAGAAAAAATAGCAAAGACAAGTTTGAAAAAAATTGCATTTTTAATTTGGATTTAAATTTCAAGAAAAATTGAAGTTAATATTTTTTTGCTTATTGAAATTTCATGATGACAGGAATCCGTCATTGTGGAAAATGTTTTTCGTTTGGGTTTGTTAGATTAGACGAGAAGAACCAGTTAAGTTTCTCATATTTTCTTCTATTGTTATTTAATTAAAAATTAAATTTAAATTTGTTTTCGTCAATTTTTAACTAATTACATGCATTGCTTTTCTTTCATTTAAATTTTAGGTAATTCACATAGAAAATTTATAAAACTAGCTTTAAATTATTTTGTACATTACATTATTACAGACTTTTGTGTTTTTTTTTTTTTATAAAATTATTACATCATAAAATTAATGATAATCTTACTTTCCATCTTTGATAGACCACATGATGGATTCAGAAACACTGTTAGGATCGAGATTCTTTGACAAACAACAATCTGTTATTACTCCAAACTTGCGATCTTCTCCATTATATTCTATTAAAAATCACAAATCATGTAGTAATTTTTGATTGAATAAAACCATTCTTTATAAAAAAAAAATTAACTTACTAAATTCATAACAATTCATGTTGGAGTTTAAAGGCGTATATCCACATATAGATACTCTCAGTTGAAGTTCTGCCATAATATAGTACGTGATATTGTCATTAAGAAAAATTCATAAATCTATCCAGAAATCAAGATTTGTTATTCTGCTAATTCTGTTACGCCAATTAGTAAGTTATTTATGATAATATCTGCTTATCATATCAATTCAAGTCGAATGACGATGAGAATGTCCAAAATTTCAATATAAATTTTTTTAATCATATCCATTTCATTTATACTACTTTTCAAGACTCCAATCAACTGACGAAAAGTACCTTCCAACGTTCAATTTCATACCGATATCATCATTTATAATTTATACTTTTATACTGCACACACTGTTCGGTCATAGCAGCGTTGATGGATTCTCAAAAAACCCAGAAATTGTTTTTGTTTGTGTTTTTCAATGACGAAGAAGTAGGAGTAAGCAAGTCAGCTGGACAGGTTTTTCCCAGAAGGAAATTCCCAATGCCATTAGGCAAAAAAACTGTGGGATCGGGTCATGTAGAGTAGATCGTTAGGAAAGTCTCTAAAAAAATAAATGTAATGATAATTTTACTTTTTATTATTTGTTTTTATTTAAACATTATTATTTTATTATTGTTTTTTTATACATAACAATTGATAATTGATCCTTCGTTCTCTATGCTTCGTCCTGTGAAGATGACAACGGTCTGCCTGATACATTCAAATGAAGTTAATAATAAAAATTTTGTAGAAACAAAAAAAACCATAGACCAAAAAAAACATAGTAATTTTTGGACTTTCGAACCTAAATGTATGGAAACAAGCAACTCATTGCAGCAAGCAGATAAGAGAAACAAGTAAATTAAAAACGAATTTTTAAAACCAATACTCTTATATGTAATTAAAACACAAATTTTGCAATCAATTTTTTCTTATATTACTCTTTTATTTTATATTAAAGTCGAAATATCTTAATTATATCGAAATATCGAAAATAATTAAAATTAACTAAATTAATTGACTTATTGTAAAACTAATAATTGAATATTGCATTGTCTTCTATTTTGAGCATGTATGCAAAAGTTGAAAAAAATCTATCGTCAGGAAGTGACTCAAAAATTGATTGCAAGATTTGAAACAGACAGAGAAACAGACAGACAGAGAAACAGAGACGACGAGTTAATAAAAGCATTGGTAAAAACAGTCTATTTATAGACATTACGTATTATTGCCATTTTCTGATCGGTCGTTTTCTGCTGATTGATCAGAAATTAATTGATAAAGAAGCTCAAGAAAAAGAAGAAAAACTTGAAAAAGAAGCTCAAGAAAAACAAGAAAAACTTGAAAAAGAAGCTCGAGAAAACTTGAAAAGAGAATTAAAAAAAAAGAAACTGAAAAAAAATTTCTTCAGTTAATCTCAATGATGCAGGACAATAGATCCGTCAAAGTAAGACCAAACCTCTACAAATGAAATGAGCAAATTTTTTACGATCCAGATCAAGGACTTACATTCACTGATTGGATTGGGCGATTTGAGGCGCATCAATGAGCGATTCAGAAAAAAGAGCAATTCTCACCGGGAAGCTTCAACAAAACGAATACACGCTACTTAAGGGTAGTATATTGCCGAGAACATTCGAGAGTCTAAGCTATGAGGAGACAAAAGGTTGGATAGAAAAACTGTTTGGTAATAAAAAAAAAAGCATTCATCAACGAAGCACACTGGGAAAAATTTACAAAATAAGCCAGTATGTGCTTACATTTTATATGGGGATTGAAGGATCCAAAATATTTAAACATTAAGCACAAATTACTGCTCAGGGTAGAACAAGAGTGCTCACTGGAAGAGCTTATTGAAGAATGTGAAAGGATAAAACTGTTACATACAGAACAAATGATGATTTCAGAAACCTTAGTTAGTAAGGTTAATCATTATTCAGAAAGATCACCTAAAAAATCATTCAGCCAAGAAATCCGGGGTTCACCCGTAAACAAAAATGTTTGTTTGCGCTGTGGAAAACCGGGACATTTGACTGCCAACTGTAGAACTAGTGATAAAAGTCCCAAAAGACATTTTGGTAGAAAGAGAAGCCCAAATTTAAGGAGGAGTCCAAGTCCGTCGTATAGACAACACAAAACACAGCAAGTCAAGACATTTCCCAGCAAGCGAACAATTATAGCAGCGAATTGAAGATACACCACGGTGAAATTTGGTGATGTCGAAATTAGGATACAACTGGACTCCGGAGCCGATGTCACAATCATCAGTACAAAAACTTGGGTGAAGATTGGTTCATCAAGGCTAGATAAAGCAACAACAAAAGTACTAGGTGAATTTCAAACTAAATTAATTTTCGGGCGCAGGATTCACAGGCAATAGATGCTGTTTTGTGGCCAAAAACACAACACAACTTCTAGGAATTGAATGGATGGATCAACATCCACCAATAATGAAAGCGTTTGAGGCAATCTGTTGTTCTGTCGCAGAAAAGCTTTCGCAGGAAGTAAACAGTTTAGCTGTGCGGTTACAAACAGAGTTTCCAAATGTTTTCAAAAAAGAATTTGGGCCATTGCAGTAAAAATAAAGCAAGATTGCTCCTTAAGTCAGAGTCTCAGCCAACATTTTGCAGACCACGAAAAATACCTTTTGCTTACGAAGAAATAACCAGTATGGAACTTGAAAGACTAGTAAATGTAGGAGTTCTTAAAAGAGTTGAATACCGTCACTGGGCGCACCGATTGTGGTTGTTCCAAAGAAAAGCAGGAACGGTGCGCATCTGTGCTGATTTTAAAACAGGCCTTAACGACGCGCTTGAGATGCACCAACATCCACTTCCAACACCGGATGAAATTTTTTCAAAATTAAACCAAGGAGCTTGGTTTATTCAAGTAGATTTTGCTGATGCATATCTATATATATATATATATATATATATATATATATATACATATATATATATATATATATATATAAATTTATATATATATAATATATATAATTTGTAAATAGCTTAAATTTTCAATTTTTACAATGGAGTTAAAAATTTGTGAGCTTATTTGCTGCTGCGGACTTTACATTTTAATAAATTTTAAGATTAATTCGACAACATTAGAGTGAATTATAAAATAAAATCAATTAAACTTTTAAAAATTTAAATAATTACGAATTTTATGTAGAAAAACAAACTTTACTTTTTCATTTAATTTAAAAGAAAAGCAACGTATAATTTTCAAATTTTTAATAAAAAGTTTGTTTATTTTATTTGGATTCGAGACTTTCCTAAATTTTCAATCCTCACATACTTCACATATTAAGTATTTAGAAAACTGTGGTCAATGTTTTAGCATCTCATAGACTTCCTATTATTAAAAAAATGTTTTGCAAAACCCTTTAAGTCACCGAATTGCAAGATTGTAAAGGATTTTTTTAAAACAGAAGTTTTTTACGGGTTTCTTGTTTATTGCTCATAGATATATTGCAACTATATAGCAAAATAATCCACCACACGGGTATGCCATTCCCCGCTGTGGTTTTAAACTCACCTGGTACTATTATAATCAAACGTTGTTTCGCTTGTAGCTGAACAAATTCCATCGTATTCTTCGTTTTTTAAACCGTAGATGAGGATATTAAGATAATATGGATCTTTATAATCATTTATTTCTATTTTTATACCAGAAACAAATTTAATCTAAAAATTAAAAACAGTTGATAAAAAATAATTATTTACTATCAAGCCATTAATTAATTAATAAAAAAACTCAGCTACAAAAATATTTTATTTACATTGTATGTATTATTATTTTTCTCAAAAGTAGCTCTTGGATTAATTTTGTCATTCAGCATCATCTCAAACGGAAAGGTAAAATTTCTATTGTCACATGTATTCAAACCAATAATGTAATTCCCTAAAAGAAAATTTTTCTTATAAGCTGAAATAATGAAATTTTTTTATAGTTGATTCACCTTCTCGAATAATTATTCCACAATTGCAAGTAGCTGTATTCTTTATACACGGTATTTGTCGAACCTGAATCTACAAAAATAAAATAGTAATTTAAAAAAAAAACAAGATGTTTCGTTTAATGTTTTGTTAATAATTTGATTATTGTTAAATTTAATTTAATCAACTGCATACCTCAAATGTCCGATATCTTGCTTTTAACAGATAGAAATTTCCACTGAATATATTGATGAAAGCAAAATTGCTGTTAAAAGAACTGAAAATTGACTTTTTTTTAACTCAAACAGAATTTCATATTTTTTTATCAACCTGAATGTTATAATATGAGGATCTCCATTGGAAGAACATGTTGGTTGAGTTTGATTATCTAATATTTGAACCTATTTGCAAACATGCTGTCTTTTGTGAATTTAGGTTAACACTACAATTAAATAAAACATTACTTACCACAAATGGTGGGATGGTGTAATTCTCAAACAGAGAGTATTTACATTTAAAAGAAAATGAAAAAAACTTTATTTCCATTGTAGTAAATTCCTGACCAGGTGTAGTAACGGCTAAAATTTCAACTGGTGGCCAAGAAGTGTATGATAAACTACCATCTGAAGTGCCAAAAGTTATAAAACAATTGGTTGATCCCACATGAGAAAAGTTCATTTGAACGTTATATTGATATAATTTGCAAATTGTGTCGTTTAAGCAATGTCCGGTTGTTATCGGAAAAGTTGCTTTGAAGTTGATTTTCTTTTTTTCGTTTTGAACCATTTGTATTTGTGACAACACGTTGCCATCTAAATCCTTTTTAAACAAAAAAAATACAAGTAATTTCTAATTTTTTCGGTGTTTCGGTGAAACCATTAATAATAATTAAACATCAAAATTTTATAATAAAAAAATTGTCAAAAATTTAAAATTTTGTTTAAACATTGCTAAAAAATAATTCAATGTTTGGTTTTAGTATACATTTATTTATTAAGTAAAAAAAGTAAAAAATGACAGCAAATCACGCTTATTAAAATTTTTTAATTCAATTACTAAAGTAATGAAAAAAACATTTACATTTTTAAGTTTAATTAAAAAAATGTATTAAAAAGTTTTAGGAAAATAAAGTTTTTATTAAATTGGTTGCTGTTTATCCAGGAATAAACACGAAAGAAAAAAACAGGTTAACCAAATTTAAAATTGATATATCCAGAAGTCTTAATCTTTATATATTTGTGGCGTTTCTTGAACAACAATTTAATTTTAATTGCTTAAACAAGAAAAATAACTAGTTTTTAACTTAATTTATATCCTGTTTTCAGTGGTAAAAGTTAAATTGCAACCAGCGGTTTTAAAAAATACAGTTGCGGAAATATGCAAACAATTGTTGCTAAACTTGTTTTTTACAATAAGCAGCGCAATAACAAAAATAAAAAAATATGCGTTAAAATATTACTACTGCTTGCTAGTTTTTAAGATATTTTTGGGCATATGTATAAACAGTTGAACAAACAAAAATTGCTTTAGGCTCATTTTCAAGTACGATTAATTTTATTTATAAATCGGTTTAGTACACTTTAATAACCTGATAATATAATAACCTAAAACACAAAACTCGTATTTCTACACGTATTTTGTATTTTATGTTATTTCTACACGTATTTTGTATTTTATGTTATAATATTACGAGGTTATTAAAATGTGCTAAACCCATTTGTAAATAAAATTATTCATATTTGAAAGCTAGTTTATATAGATGAAAAACAAATAAATATACTTTTTAAAAACTAGTCTTATTTTAGAAATGCATTAAAAAGTAGAAAATAAAATCGTATGTCAAATTGATCATCTCGTTGTTCGCCATGATAAAACTAGGATACTCGCTAAGTTATACAGATCTGTTCATTAAATTTAATCTGAGCACCCTAGTCTTATTATGGCGAACAACAAGATGATAAATTTGACGTACGATTGTATTTTCTACTTTTTAGTGCATTTCTAAAATAAGACTAGTTTTTTAAAAAAAATCTGTTTTTAGTTTTCACACTTTTTTAATTATCTTAACAATTATCAGACTATACGCAAAGATATATATGTGATATACATCACACACACACACACACACACACACACACACACACACACACACACACACACACACACACACACACACACACACACACACACACACACACACACACACACACACACACACACACACACATACACACACACACACACACACAAATTTTGAAATTCGTCACAAAATGAGCGGAGCGGAGCGGGTGAGCAAGCGGAAACTATATATATATATATATATATATATATATATATATATATATATATATATATATATATGTATATTTATATATATATATATATATATATTTGGGGCTGAGTAATAAAATTCAAAATCGGTAATTGCGTAATAAAATTCAAATTTAGGTTACGTAACAACGTTGGAAAGCTTCAAGCAAGATTTATCCAAATCCATTTTATGTTTTATGGGCTAAAAGAAGTTAGGAAAGAATGAAAAAGAGAAAATGAGCGCGTGCGAGAAAGGGAAAGAGAGAGCAAGCTTGAGCGAAAACGGGAGAGCAAGCGGGAGCGGGAACGGGAAAGCGACCGGGAACGGGAGAGCAAACGGGAGCGGAAAAGTGACCGGAAGCGGGAAAGCGACCAGGAACGGAAAAATGACCGAGAACGGAAAGCAAGCGGAGAAGGAAACCTGAGCGAGAGAGACAAACACTAGAAAAACCTCTAAAAACCCCGTACAACGGCGGGCACTCCGCTAGTATATATATATATATATATACATATATATATATATATATATATATATATATATATATATATATATATATATATATATATATATATATATATATATATATATATATATATATGTATATATATATATATATATATATCCTTGGACAAACAGAAAGACAAACAGACAAAAATAGTCCAATTAACCTCACAAAGCAAGCTAATATAAAGTTTCACAATGTTTAACGTGGCGTTAATCGTTAGACTTCTAAGCCACGAATCAGTTTATCCAACTTCATCCAACTCACTAGTGGGCTCATTTAGTCAGGATAACCAGAGGCAGCCATTTATAGGCGCCTAACCATTTATCATACAGGTTTTTTATATAGCGCTTTTTTACAAAATAAAAGTCACAAAAGCGCACTGCACAATTAAATGGAAGAGAACAAATATGTCTTGAGCCGTTCACGAAAGACACTAAAAGGCATCGTTGGATCCTTCAGAGCGGGGGGGATTCGAACCACCGACTCTCAGGTCCACAGGTGAATGCCTTACCGCTATACCACCAAAGCAAGCCAATATAAGACTAGTAAAAAGAAGTTTATTTTATGATTCTATTGTGACAGCCAGATTATTAATATAAAAAATTTAGTTTTTTAAATATGAGTTTTGATCAAAATAAAAAGATTTTATAAACTAAAATTAAATTTTAGGAAAGCTCACTAACCACGGGTTGAATACCCATAAAATATCGTGTGCTGTTTGCCCAGTCGGTCTTAGTTGAATTTGATCCATCAGTGAACTGGTAGTAAAATCTTAAACTACAGCTGAGCTGAATAAAATAATTATGCATTTTTATTTTATTTAAATTGTAAATGTATATCTACAGTTTGATATTAAAATTAAACAAAAAAGATTTTCTAGAGTCCATTGCGGGCAACTATAGCTGTTTACAGGTCAAATTTTGCTGACTTAAAAGCTCAATAGAAACATTCTTCTAATCAAATGACATATCCCTGTCTGGCCTGACTTGACCCGACCTTATTCACATCTATTAACAAATGCTAATTTTGTGAAATTGTTGTTTCTATAAACCATATTTAATGTTACAAGAGATTTGAATCTTATAACACTTGTTTGACTTCATTAGCTAAAGGTCTTGAACGGAGATCTGTAATTGTGTTGCCAAAATAAAAGAGGTCTCTCTTTGATTGTGCTTGATTTAATAAAACAATGTATAGATGACCAGCTGTTTTAGAAGGTGTTGGCTTATTTTTGTTTTGTTTTTTCTTGTTCATCAAAATTTGAATTTTTAATGATACCAAAGAACATTATACACTAGAAGTTATTCTTCACAAGAAAATTCATAGACATTTTTGCAGTTTTTTTTCTATGATAATGAAGTTTAATCACTTTAATTAGCAAATAGATAAAGTTTTGGATCTTCTTGTAAGATAATTGTTTTTATCTGTTTGCTTTCAGTCAAAGTTGAAATTTTATCAGTTTTTTTTAGCTTGACCCGACATGACCTAAACCTAATAGGAATATTCTAAAAACCTTTTAGTGTAGTACTTACAAAGACTTTTGTGTTTTTTTCTTTGAAAAAAACTACTTATTTTAATAATGAACAACATAAAACCACTTCCAAATTGAACGCAGGTATTCATAAAAATATTTTTTTTAGTAATTAAATGTATACCTTTCATTGCTTTAATACGTTTTCTGATGCATTAGTTATTGGACGTAAAAATTAAAAGAGTTTTCTCAAACTTAAGTATTACATAAATCTATTAGAATTAAGATATGTGTTATTACTTCCTGAATGTTCAAAGGCTACCCAAGTTGTACAGCTTTTTGAACAGCTACGCGGGCTACAAAGAATTCAATAGTATCAAGTATCAATGGTGATAATATATAAAGAACTTCATTATTTGTTTGAATATGACATTATGCATACATGATTATAAAGGTTTAATTAAAAAACCAAAAATACTTGAATTATTTTAGTAAAAACTAAAATTTTAAGAAGTGAAAAAAATTGAAATCAAATCAGGCTTGTTTCATTCACGACAAATTCTGCTGGGTAATCTTCTACTCCACTAAACACAATGTTTTCATCCATTTTGAAAATTGCTTCAATTTTTATCTTTCCTGTGCAGTTCTGAACAACATTTGCAGAAATATTTGCTTTACAACCAACACTAAATGTGGTTGCATTGAAAGATGTAAACATATTGTTTTTTGCATTGCCTGGACAAGAAGAAAAAAATGCAATTATGGTTCTATGATATCCAATATTACAAATAACAAAATTTAGCTTACACACAGATTCTGCTCTTTGCATCACCGAAAAATCTGATATATATGGTTTACCCAAGGTTATGGACTTGATGTAAGGAACGTCTGAAAGAATAATTGTTTTTTCAACATTCAAACAAAAATCATTCAAACAATTGTCAAGAAAACAATGTTTCAACGTACACGTTATAATGAGTTTTTTTTGTTTTTCTAATAATAAATGTTATTTCTAATTACTTATTGTTTTCACTTTTTATTTCAAGTTTTGCACCTGTGATCGACTAAACGGTGTTGCGCAAATTTATACTATATTTTGTATATTTTATTATTTATTCTTTTTATTTTCTTGAACGAAATGACCCAAACACTGCTAAAACCATTTGGTAAAAAATGTGTTAGTTTAACTCATAAAAACACAAGCAAAAAGGTACGCTAAAAAATTTGTAAAGTAACAGATTGATCAGGCTCTCAATGCGACTCTAGGTAGTTGAGTTGACAACTTTATTAGGTAATGAGTTTTAAGAAAAACAAATCAGTATTAATTATACGTTGTTCTAATTGTTTGAGAGCATGGATGTTGAGAAGTGTTGGTTTAGTTGTTTAGAGCTCAGCTTGCATATCCGGAGTACCCGGGTTAGTTTCCATGTTTGGGCAAGTAGTTTCCTTGAGCAAGAAACTAACATACATGTGCTCACGTCACATCCTTTAGTGGTCGACAAATGAGTACCAGCTTCGGTTGGGGGTTGAAGTCCTATGTGCGCTTGTGGAGATAGCAATGAATATGCGGGGCTGCCATCGGCACGGTAAACGCCCCATATGCTAGCCTTATCTGCGAACTACAACATTGTAAAGTAACCGCTTGTAGGACTCTGTGAATGGCACTGAAAAATGAAAGCGCTTTAACCTTTCTAACTTTAAAGTTTGAAATAAAGTAGGCTATCAACGTTATGAATCGCTTCAGTGAATCTCTTTTGAACACTCCAGGCTGTCGAATAAGTATTTTTAATGTAGCTTTCACACTATAGCACAGTATTCAACATGCGTCAACTTAAACAACATCCGATGTCTGTTTGATTGCACGCATGTTTGTTTGATATTTCAAAAACTCTGCTGAAAAGCAGTACGATTAAAAATATCGTAGCGAGCTGGTCGAAAACTGAATAATTAGTAAAATAATAAAATAAAACATAAGCACTCCGTGATTACAATCTTTTCGTTAAATTTTATTTGATACTAGAGATAGCCTGTCGAAAATAATGTATTTAAAAAAAATCATTATATAGTATTTTGCAATTGCAGCAATACCTTTTTTAATCTTTAGGACTGAAAGTGTACACTTAGCGTATTTGGACTCGATTCCATTCACGAATAAATGAAAGTGCAAACTTACAGATTATTTTACTATACTTATCCAAAATTGAAAAAAAAACCGCCATCTTTGAACGCCCATAAATCCATATCCGGAATAGAAATTCACAAAATTCTTTCATTCAGGGGTCGTTTTTTCATGTAGAGTGCAGCTCCGTTTTGCCTGATTGGGTGGTTTTAGCGTGGGTCAAAAAATAGTGCCGAATCCTGGGTACCCATTTCCGAGCGCTCATAACTCCGAAACCGGAAGTCACATGACTGCGATTCAAGCTCGAGTTAGGGCTCATGGACCTCTATGTTTTTTTCAAGTTTGGTTTTTCAAGGTCACGTGGTTCCGGAGATATTCGACGTCGATTTGTGCGATATCACTGCTCTTAAACCATAGTCCGAAGCATCTACTGCAATCACATGATTTGAGTTATAATGGGTTAAGAGGAGATCTAAGACTAGGATTTTTTTGTATTTTTAAATACCGTTTGATCACTGAGTTACAACTCGAATTTTATGTTTTTTTTAACAACGCATCCAACGCTTACTCGCTAAAAATGAACTATAGTAACGTAATAGTCCTAGAAATGTACAAACTTTTCAGTTTTTGGAAGTTTGAAAACATAATGCTATAAAAATTTTAACTAAAATGATTAATTTGTCACTTTTAACAAAGCTACTTATATATGTTGATAATAAAAAACGCCATTTTTGAGTCACGACTAAAACATACAGGCTACGGAAATTCTGCTTGCTTGTATCATTTTATTTTATTTTTTCAGAAGTTTGACAAATGTTAATCATTTATTTGAGCATTTAATAATATCGTTAAAGATGCATTGGTGGAATTAATAGAAATTAAACAACTATAATAACCATTTTTAGATACGATATCCTATAGTATTACCAAGCTTAAAATGGTATCATCAATTTTGCCAATAAAATATTAGAATGTGAATGATATTTTAACACGATGTATAAAATGTATTCGATTTTTTTAAAATTATTTTCTACAAGTTAGAGAGCAGATGATTTTAATGTTTTTTCAAAAGATGTGATTTTAATTAATTTTATTATCAATTTGTGCTTCAAAATTGAATTAAATGTTAAAAGGTATTATTGTCATTATTACTCAATGTAATTTGATTGACATATGTTGCGTTATCAACTGTTTAATAATAATAATAATAATAATAATAATAATAATAATAATAATAATAATAATAATAATAATAATAATAATAATAATAATAATAATAATAATAATAATAATAATAATAATAATAATAATAATAATAATAATAATAATAATAATAATAATAATAATAACAATAATAATAATAATAATAATAATAATAATAATAATAATAATAATTGATTTTGATAGGTTCTTGATGTAAAAGCAGATAGTTTTTGCGCTGTGCTTAACTGAAATAACTTTAGTGTTTTAATAAACTATATAATTGTTAAAAATTAAACAAGTTAAATACATAGAACCTACTATCAATATAGTATTAAATATACTTACTACAACAGCTTTCAGGTATTGCACGGTAGACTTGAGTTATTGAACATGGAATATCTTTTCCAACACAGTAAGACATAGGACATGATGGAGGAATAGCCAATTTGTGAACATAAATATTCTTTGGGCATTTTTTAATTTGAATAGTTCCTGACCAACCACAGCAATTGTTTGCTTGATCTATGCCGCAGACTGTACCGGTAACGATTTCGTTATCTTAAAATGCAAAACTAAAATAATAAAAATTTGTAATTATTTATTTTATTAAAACCAAATAGTTATTGCTTATAAAATGTTCTCATACCAGTCGGGTAAGTTCCGTTGTACCATATTCCAATGTAAGTACCGCATTTTTCTAAAGGCACACAAGTTTCAGTTATTTTTCCACCAAGATCATACCAAACGTCTGCAAATAGTTTAAAAACTATTTTGATAAATGAAAAAAAAATCAAAATTGAGTCAATGTTTTTATTGTCTTGTCAAACAAAATAAAAACAGTTGTCTTTTTGTTCCAATTACGTTTTAACATTCATAAGTTTAATCACTCATGAATAGGTTTTCTTTTATTTAACTAAACTTTTTAAAGAAAGCAAAATAGATTTTTTTCGAATAATTATCTTTGTTTTGGTGCAGTTATAATTTCAAGTTTCACGTCTTTGCACATGCTATGCAATTTGTCCTATTCGCCATCGTATGATATGGTATTTTATTTAAACAGTGATTCTTAGTTACTAGCTTTTGCAAGTGACATGGTATTCTACCCAAAACTTTTTTAATTGATACATTGGGGGGATGCATTCCCATACTTTCAAAACTGAAAAGTGTAAAAAAACGGAAATGTTCAGAAGGCTGTGTTTAGTATGGTTTCACTTTTATCACTGTCAAAGACGACAAATAACGAACGACTGAATTGTTTTTAATGTGACAAAATCCTGTCAATGACGATTTAAAACAGAACAAGTTAAAAGAGCATTTTAGTGCAGTGCATTCCAACAATTCCTAATCGATTAACCAAAAAAGAGCTGCAGCGAGTTTACTTCAACTAGAATTTTAGTCAATTATTGACAAACTAATCCTAATTGTCTCTTACTTAGTTTTTTATCAAATTGTTAAAAGTAAAAAGTTATACCCTATTTTTTAGATAGCAACCCAGCTTTGGCCAAAAGTGCTCTGGCATTCATCACACTTTTTGCTACTGCCTACTTGTGTGAGATTAATTTTTCTGCTTTGGTAAATGTGGAAACCAAGCAAAGAATTTGATTGGAGGACGGTGATGATATGTGAATTGCCTTGTTAAAGACTGGTCATCATTTTTCTGACATAATTAGTGGGAAGCAAAAGAAAATAAATTAAATAAAAAACTTGATGCAAATCACTTACATTTTACCTATTGTTTTTTTATATGAAAAAGTAGGGGGGTGCGGTCAAATCGAGTTTGTCCAAAGGGGGGTGCGGGAAAAAAAGGTTAAGAACTAAATCCCTAAATCCTCTTCCTTTGGTTTTGCCACCACCATCTTCTCTTTCCATTTCTCCTTCTCCCTTGATTCGTAGCTTAGGTTTTCTCTTTGACTCTAACTTGTCGCTTACCCCCCAAATTACTTCTGTTACTAAATCCTGCTACTTTCATCTTCGCCGTATTAAGCAGCTTCGTCCACTTCTGGATGATCCTTCGCTGCAACTTCTAGTCTCTTCTCTTGTCCTGTCTCGAATTGACTACTGCAATTCTCTATACTATGGTCTTCCTGACACTACCCTCTATCCTCTCTCTAAAGCCTTCAACTCGGCTGCTCGCTTAGTTTCTCGCACCTCCTACTCCTCTCACATCTCTCCATCTCTTGTTCTTCTCCATTGGCTTCCTCTCAGATATAGGGTGATTTTTAAAATATGTTTAATAATGTACAAAATAAAAAATTGCCTTTCTCCTCTCTACTTAACTAATTTAATACATATCCCTCCTAAGTCTGGTCTTCGTTCTTCTTCTCGTAATCACTCTCGCATCTTCACTATTAAGCATTCTTTTGCTAAACGCTCTTTCTCCTACTCTGGCTCCTATCTCTGGAACTCTTTTCCTTCTTCTCTTACTAACTCTACTTCTCTCACAGTTTTCCGTCGTGGACTTAAAACATATCTGTTTACCAAGTTCACGACCGAGCGCTATTGAACACTGCGGAAATAGCGCTATAGAAATAATTGATTGATTGATTGATTGATTGAAGAACCACTGGATTAAAATGTTGTCTGACAGCTTGTTGTTTAAACTTAAAAAGTCCTAGTTGTTTTATTGTTTTATTACAGTCAGTCAACTTATGACAAACTGAATCTGATACGCAAAAACTTTACAAAAACCTAATTTAAAAGTTGTATGTTAGTTTTTTTAGATTTAAGTTACCATAGAACGAAGGAAGATTGGAATTTGTTTACGTCAAACAAAATCTAATTAAAATAGTTACCTGGATCGAAAAATCTATCACACAATGCAATTTCTCCTGATCTCAAAATGCTGTTTGGATTTCTTAACGGATTTGAAATGTCTTCAGGATTGAAACACGGATCAACTAAAATTTAAGAAAAAATTGAATAAAAATTGAAATATGATTAACTCGATAGAATTTTTTTACAAACATTGTCCTAAAACACAGCTCCAAAAATTGTACAAAATCCAAACAACTGAGAACATTTTTAAAACTTCCATATTCTGTTCACAACAAAATTTATTTCAGTATGCTTTACAACACAGTTTTTATTGTATTTTAACTTCTTTATTGAAGCTTGGATTTTCCAAAATGACTGTGGCTTGTAGAAGCTATAGTTGAACTACTGCACATATTTTAGGTTTGCAAGCGTCGTGTTTTTAAAATTTAATAATATAGCGATACATTTTTTGAAATTAGTAATTCAACATAGCTGAATTAATATATGTTTTTTTGTTATAATGAACGTCAACAAATTTGACATATCAATAACTTTCTAAAATTTTGAAAATAGGTGTAGCTTCATGGGAGACTAAGGGTAAAATGACTGGGTCAACTGCCTCAAAGAGACCAAATTTAGCATTCCAAGAAAAATGTTTGCCTCTCAAGAAAACCTTTAAGATATTATTTTTTCATAATTTACTAAATGATAATTTTGAGCAAAAAAGACTGTTACATAATATGTAAATAGCACTATTTGATAGAACAAGCAGTAAAGCCTAATAAAACAAAACATTAATGTTAATCAAATCTTTAGCATTCTTTTATCGTTTTAGAAAATCAACTTATTCAATCATTTTTAATTTATTTTCTTACTACCTTTTGAAAACAATTTATACGTTTTCAAATTGTTTAATCCCTTTTATAACAAAATTTTTCTTTACGTCATGCCCCTTATTGCTTCTCTCCTTCTTCGGAAAAATTAATACTTCATGTTTATGACTATTTTCAGTGAATGATTGATTTGAGACATAGCTGAACGGCATATCAACAAACTGCATACAATAGTTTGATTTCTTAAAGTGATGGTTTAAAACTTACAATAAAAAATATATGATTTCATTCAATAGTTTAATGAATGAAACACGCAACCGCCCAATTAATTTTAACTTAGTACAAAACATAAATCCCATCGGTTGTGGTTCAGCTTCCAAGTTCCCGATTATTAAAGAAGAAAATTAAGTAAACAAATTATGGTTGTACTAAAGATGAAATTAAAAAAAAACCTTGGCGTTAAAACATATTATTTGCACGTTATTAATTTCAGCTAAAAGAAAAAAAACAGGGAAACATTTTCAGACTCAACATAGATGTAATGGAGCTTGAAGGTTGCTGTGACAGGACTACTTTTAAACAATATTTAGAGAAGGTCCTTATTCCTTTTTTCTCAGTTGGGGGGATTAAACCCGCTACGCCACAATCACCTAAAACACGACGACACAGCATATTTCACTAAACAACGTAAACCACATTCTAAACAACAGAAAAAAATACGTCTGATGAAACACGTTCAGCCATTGAACAAGTCTCAATAGGACACACATTTCTATCAAATGGGACTTGAAAACAAGCAGCGATGATAAAAACTTCAATATTACATTTAAGATAAAGAATCGAAGCCAGGGTTCTTTTCATGCCATAAGAATATAAATCAGTTTGTTGAATAACAAATATAGTTACATTGTTGGCATTATTAAAATCAGTACAATGGCATTCATTATGAAAATTGATGTAAATTCCGCACTTTATAAAATGTAATTCAAAATGATAAAAAACTTATTATTTGCTTTTACACTTTTTCAGACAGGTAAATTTGTGTCAAAAACTTTGTTATCAATAATATCTGTAAGGTTTTGGTTTCGTGGCGGCAAACCACTGCCGCGAACTCTTTGCAAAACCATTTAAATAAATTGAAATAGTTAATAATTAAACTCCCACACGCTGCCTTAAATTATATATTTAAAACAATTAAATGATCAAATCTTTACTCCGCAAGTCATGTTGTAGTGATAACATTCAGCCAGACAACTAAATGTTACAAAGGAAAACATCAAAGAATAAATAGAACGTATATAAAATTGATACAAATAAAAAAATGACTACAAATAAAAAAATGACTACAACTAAAAAAATGTAAGTTACATTAAAAACAAAGAATCCGATCAGATATTAGTAATTTTAAAACCAATACGATGCAAGCAGCCGTAATCAGTGGCTCGATTACTTTATCTCTTGTGAAACCATTATACTCATATGACTACTGGCTGGGATTTAACTGAGCCGTAAGAGTTAACCCCTCGTCTATATTATAAAATGTTTAAAAAAAGGCTTGTCAACCTTTGTTATTAGGGTTCAATTGGAGACGATGTAATGAGAAATGAGTGGAACACTTTTTTGTGATCAAGAAGAAAGTTTACATTAGAACGTCCCGAATAAAGTTATAGTAATCAAAAATGGACAAAAATGTAAAAGTTTAATCATACATAAAAGCATCCACATCATCAAAAAAAATTAAAAAACCAGAAAAAACAAATTGAAAAATTTAGAAATTAGCATCTTAGTCTCAATCTGGTTAAACATCTTTTGGGTGAAATAACCCTCGTGTGAAGTGTCTTGAGTGAGTGAATGAGTGAGTAGGTGAGTGTGTCTGTTTGTTTGTCTTTGTGTGTGAGCGGGAACGGAAGAGCGAGCGGAAACGGAAAAGCGACCGGGAGCGGAAGAGCGATTTGGAAAGTAAAAGGAAGTGGGAGATCAAAAAACATGAGTGTGTAGGAGCGGGAAGGCAATTGCGAACGGGAAAGAAATTGAGAACAAGGGATCATGCGAGAACGGCAAAGCGACCGGAACAGGAAAGTAAGCGATGACGGGAAAGCGACAGGGAGCAGGAGAGCAAGCGGGGAAAGAAACGGGATCGAGAGAAAAACGATTGAAACACATCTAAGAACCCCGGGAAACGCCGGGTACCCCGCTAGTTGTCCTATATATAACTTCAAGTTTCAAAGTTACGAATCGATATCGAGCTAATTCGTCATCGTTTACGCTGTGATGTTAACTATTATGGCCAAAAAGTACAAACCCGCTGCCTGTTTTCTAATAATATTAGTAATAATAACTATATTCTATTTTTAGATAAGCAAAATAAAGATTTGTGACAAAATAATTTAGAGACGTTTTTTTATTCAAAATGTAGTTTTGGTAAAAAATGCTATTATAATGCTCATAAATTATCCTATATGTAGTGAACACAAGGCCTTCTCATGAACTTTCTCACACTTTGTTTAACATTTATATGCCGGTCTACATTTACTCCAATTAATTTTTTTTAGTTAAGAACAAATGTAAAACCAAATATTGTAATAAACCTTCGATTATCAGGTGATAAAATGTAAAATAACTATCAAAGAAGATGTAAATTCTAAAACAGCTTTTGAAGTAATGAACTGATACATCTTTGAAGAATAATAAAAAAACCGTTGTTCGTGCTCAGCATTTGTTTTAATTTTTAAACAGTGCTGAGTAGGTAATTATATTGAAAAGCTGACAAAATCGAAAGCAGTATAGTTAATAAAAAAATGGCGCCACCCCTGGTCTCCATCCTCAGAAATGAGAAGAAAGGTGTAAGTAGCGTAATAAGGCTAACTTTAAAAAAGTCAATAACTAGAAGGGTAGCAGTTTCCTTCAAAAAAAAAATCAATGACTTCGGAAAGTGAACTTTTTTTTATTTATAAATGTCAATGACGGATATAGGAAATTGATTTTTTTTCAAAATATAAATTAATGACTGGGCAGGGGGTAAAATCTAATCATTTTCTAATTTGTTCTAAAAAAAACTTCCGTTTCATCAAAAGTGTCAACCGGGGTGGACCAACTTTCCCCATCCCTACGCTATGCCACTGTAGAGGGAGTTTGGGAAAGTAATTAATGTGACTGTTGACAGTCGTGTTAATAAGGAAAAAGCACATGCTTTTGTATCCTGGAAGGATGTAGGAAAAAAGGCCATCCAGCGTGGGTTGAGAATTTTGGGCAACTGACATTTATTTTTTTGAATATTTTTAACGTTTTCTTTGATATTGAACATTTTCTACAGTGCAGAGATGTTATTTCAGCTTAGTATAAAAAATAAAAAATTAAAAAATTGTGAAAACTACTATTACATTTCTAAGAATGTTACTAACGATAATCTACAACAACAAAACAGTGGCAATTTTAATGCTAAGCACATTTATAGTTTTAAAACTAAAGCAGGAATATGTATAAATTGCCCAAGTTTTTTTTTTGCTGTAGATCATGGTTTGATCTTTTGTTCAAAAGTTTTTGTTTGCTCAGGCATGCTCTGAACAAAATGTAATTAGTAGCAATCATAAAAAACGTTTCTAGAATGACACAACAAAAAAGGCCTATACATTGAAATATTTTTTTTAATGATTTGTTTATCGATTATTTAGAAAAAATAACAGATTTTTAAGCTTTATTTCGGCATTTTTCAATAAACTACAAAACCATTCCAAAAACCCGTATACAATTGGCGATATCGTAACAATATCACTCAGTATGACAGATAAGGAAAAAATAGATAATAAACGTCAGCACATCTACTGAAATGTTTTTAATTTACAGATCACTAACATTATTAATTGGTTAGCATAAATTAAATAATAACTTCAGGATGATGGAACCAAAAATGAAATAAGAAATTCTCGATTGTCACGCATTTGGAAATTAAAATAAAATTTTGAACATCAGTAGTAATACATAATTGAATTTGTTTTTAATTTTTCTTAAAAAATTAAACCAAAAATTTTATTATGTTATTTCTGAACCAAAAATTACTTAAGCTCAATTATAATAATAAACAAGTTTACAAATATTTAAAAAATGTGATAATTAAAAAAAAATATTGAGCTGTATGTTATAAGAACATCTAGAATAATTTATAAAGATCAAAAACTGCATTATGAGCGTTGAACATTAAAACAAACTGTAAACTTGAAAACTTTAGGGAGTTGAATAAGCAATCAAATCAAATCTAAAAATTTATTAACTGCTAAACTATAAAAGTCGTATTGCTCTGATTCTTTTTAGATGATAATTGCCGTTCGCAACTAAAAATGTACTTTCATAACTCAACGGTGCCAGTATTTAACATACATAACTGAAATGAGATATTCCAACACTTGTCCAGGAGTTAAGAGATGACGTTGTAGAAAACCAGCATTTTGAACCAGTTGAAGCAGCGCTATTAAAATCGATGCCATAAGTGCATGGGTAATTCATCTGTACACATGCATTCTTACAATCATCAACAGTATTGTAGTTGATCTGCTGTATGCCACCTGGTGTGTTTTTGTTTGAGTATTCAGTCCATTGACAACTTCCTGGTAAGTTGAAAAACAATAAATAAAATAAACATATTACCTTATTAAAATCTCTACCGTTTTTATGTTTATTTTGTTTTTATTTAAAGTTTTTAAGATTTAAATCATCAGAGAAACGAAAAATCAGTTTTTTTATTTTAAAATTATTTTAAAAATTATTTTATTATATCGGTTGTGCAAAATAATTTTCAATGAACAACATAGTAAAAATTGAGATATTTTGTTACTCTTCTTTGTAAAAAAATGGTAAAAGATTAATATGTTGTTCTCAGATGATGTGGTTTGTTCTGCAAAAAAATTAAAAAATGCTTCCATTCCATGTCATTATTATCAATGTCATTCAGCAATTCGTGTACAGCTGTACAATAAATAGTCCAACTTTTTGTCAAATTTTCAGAGAACAAAATCGGTTCACAAGCATGACTTTTTGAAACCTGCTTTTTCAGCCATTTCTTGAGATAAAAGTGTTGTCAACAATTTTCTTTTCCAATTACATCACAGATGTATTTATTATGTAGTCTTTATTTTACCATTTAGTGTGGCAATCGTTGCTGCCAAATATTTCAAACTCCTGCTAGACTTATTAAGTCGAAACAAGTTATCGGGTTATAAATCACGATAGACAAATTAGGCTTGCCTCAGTTGATCGAATGGCATTGTTTTCTTCATAATCTATCAAATTTTGTTTCGGTTGATATTGCAGAGGTCTAACGCAGTTGACACAAATTTGTTTATCTAGTATCAGACTGATACTTTACAGAACACATGATACTAAATTTTTATAGCTTTTTATCAGTTTGCAGAAGCAGAGTTATGGTATAAATTGGCAGGACTTTAAAAGAGAAGAACGTATGGCACTATCCATAATCACAATATTGAGTGAATGATTTGTATGTATATGCAACACAAGGACAGTTTAATTAACTTGTTGAAGCCTTTTTTAGGGCCTCTAAGAAAGAGATAGGGATAATTCCAAAACTTTGGAGGGCCCAGTCTAAATAAGTTTTAAAAATGTTTAAAAAAAAGTTGAGAAGTCTTTTAGACTACTCCTCAGGTCATCAACTATTTTATAAAAACAAATGCAGATTTGAAAGAAAAAAGATTTTAGAGGACTTTGAATGGAGTCCGGGTTATTATTGAAGCACGAGTTTTTTTTCGACACACCTGTTCCTTTTGTATTAAAGTAATTATTATATGCCTTGTTCAACAACCTAAGATAATTAAATCCCAATCCACTACAAGCTTCAAAAGTAATCTGTTTTGTCATGACAAAAAATATTGCATACATGCATTTTTGAGTTATTATCAAAAACTGTAAAATCACGTTTCTTTGTTATTTTAAAAGGTGAATTGAATTTTTTTAAATAAATAATTTGGCTCTTGGGCCCTTTGGGGCCTTAATCTTTTTACAATTGGGCGGTCAGAAAAAATATGTAAAGTACATATAACTTTTGCTGCTGGAAAAAAAACAAATTTAAAAACCTAATAAAACAGATAAAAACAAAAAACATTTCTACACAAGGGTTAAAAAAAACTTACTGGTTGTTGTAGTAGTTTCTAAAAAAATACATTTTTTATTAAAACTTGATAAAACAAATATAAAAACTTGATAAAACAAATAAAATTGTTATGCAAAATTTTTACAAAACCATTTTAAAAACTTACTAGTTGTAGTAGTAACTTCTACAAAATAATTTATTGTATTAAAAACTGGGAAACAATTTTATCAAAATACAATCAACAAACCATTAGTGCATTGGTACGTGTAGGTGTAATGAAGAACTCCAATGTAGGTGTTTCTGGCTGTTGATGTTGAAAACCAACACTGAGATCCAAGTGGATCAGCAGGATTCCAGTCAAATCCATATTTACAAATTGTATTACTCATTGCCTGACATTGAGATTTGCATTGATCTGAAGATGTGTATGGTTGCTGGATGCCTCCTGGACTATTGGTGTTGGTGTAAGAAGTCCAAGTCCAGGTGCATTCTAGAACATTTTTAACAAGCATTCAACATTTTATGAAAAATGATTTCTCTAATTTTGTTAACATCGATGAGTTAAATTGATTAAACTAGTATGAAATACAATAATGAATAAACGGTTTCCTTGAAAAAGTTTGTAATATTTTCTAATTTTTACTGAATCTGAATCTAAATTAAAAATTTTAATTCCTAATTCTAAAAACTCTAAAAAGCCTGTCAACAATTAAACTTTGATGTTTATCATTCAATTAACAAAAACTCACGTGCGGTTGTTGCGACTGTAATAGAAAATTATTTTGAGAGTTATTCAATTTTATGTTAAGTCTTAGCAAACATTTAACATTTTGTCCAATTTTGTTAACATTGGAGATTTAAGTTGATTGCTCTGGGCTTTTCTTAGCTTTATAAAACTTTTATTTATATGCCATATATTGAACGGCCTGCTTGAACAAGTTTGTAATGTTTTTAATTTATGTTGATTCTGAACTCAAATTAAAAAGTTTATTTCCACTACAAAAAACTCTAAAAAACCTGCCAACATATAGAAATAATTATTATCCAATTAACAAAAACTCACGTGCGGTTGTTGGGACTGTAATAGAAAATCATTATTAAAAGTTATTCAATTTTGTGTTACATTTGCACGTAGCACTTCAAATCAAATCAAATTATTGAATGTTAATTAAACATCAGAGGAGTACTTTTCACTTTCACTAATCATTTAGTTTAGAATTTTCTAGAAAAGTTGAACATTTGAATTTTTCCAAACGCTTTTTAATAAGCTGTCTGGAAAACCGAATTTAAAGTGGGGATGATAATAGTTATAAACTTCTGTCAATACGAGACTTCTTCCGCAGGCTGTATCGTTTCAATGGCGATACGGGATCTCCCGTATCGTTTTGAAATCTCGATTGAATTCGAGATAACGATATCGGGACGCAGATGCTTAGTTTTTAATCATTTATGCTATATAGTCAACAAACCAGCAAGACATTGGTACGTGTAGTGGGAAACTCCGTTGTAAGTGTTTCTCGTTGTTGAAGTTGAAAACCAGCACTGAGATCCAAGTGGATCAGCTGGATTCCAGTCAAATCCATATTTACAAGTTGTAGTACTCATTGCCAGACATTGAGATTGGCATTGCTCGAACAATGTGAATGTCTGTTGAATACCTCCTGGACTATTGGTGTTGATGTTGGAAGTCCAAGTCCATGTACATTCTAGAACATTTTTAACAAGCATTTAACATTTTGTCTAATTATCTGTTAACATTTATGATTTAAGTTGATTACACTTTATTCACATGAAAATAATTGAACAATTTTAAATAATATTTTAATGATTTCTAATTTATGCCGGTTCAAAATCCAAATTGAAAAGTTATATATATATATATATATATATATATATACATATTATTTTAAATTACAAAATTACATGACACATTAAATGCATTGTCATGAGGAACAAGCATATATTTTAAATTTTAGCTCAATTGTATGACAGAAAGTTAGTTAGTTTTCACTTTCAAGTTTGAAATAATTCAAGCAAGCAACTATCAAGCAGAAGTAATTCTTAACTTCTTCAAAACAAATGTTTAATTTAAAGAATTTCAAATTTTGTTTTAGAAAAAAAAATTTGGTTATTAGATTTAATGTATTTACAGCTTACGTTTATTAAAATTATAATTTGACCAGCGCAATAATTTTTATTTATATTCAAATGATGTATTTTAGTGCATCTTAACTTTGAAAAAATCAAAACTGAGCATAAAACAATTTAATTTAGTCACTTGGCTGCGTAGTAGTAGTAGTCAAAGAGTTTGTTGAGCATTGGCCATTTTCATAACACACATTGTCAAGTAAACAAACGGTATTCTGAATAATGAATTAAAAAAATGTTCATAAAAAACAGGATATTTTTATGTCATAAATCTTGTTAATACATAATTGAATTAAAAAACAATCAATGAACACTATGTAAAAAGAAAAAGAAAATAACTTTCAAGAAGCAGATATTATTGGTGGAACAATCGTAACACGACCCATTAAAATATGTGAAACTCAGTTCATTACTGTCTAAGTTGTTGAAACCATTCCAGGTTGTGAGTTTTAAATTTAATTGTATTTTGCTATGTTGTTGCCTTTGTTGATTGAGTGACTCCATGTTGATGGTACATTGAAATAGTCCAGGCAGGATTACAGAGGTGGTCACATCAATTTTTTTTGTGATGCCATTCTATGAAAAAAGCTTTGCATGTTGTTATTAAATATTTAAAAACTAGAGATATCCCGTCAAAAATGACGGATTTTTTTTAAATTTCATTATTTGTTATTTTACGATTGCAGCGCCATCTTTTTATTTATCTTTAGGGCTGACAGTGTACAATTGCGAAATAACTTTTAATATTAGTTAAAATTATTATTAATTAAATTATTATTAAAAAATATCTACCTTTTTTAAATTATATAAAAAGATTTATTTATATAATTATTTATTAAAGTTATATATAAATTAATTTACCATAGATAGCAGATCGTCACACAAAAACGTCTTACACAGACATGGGCTATTATATATATTAATAATAAGTAGTTCAAAATATGAACTGGTAATAAATAGTTTTATAAAATATAAGTAACTCACCCCATCAATTATATTACCAACACATGACACGCTGTTAATATAATTCACTACTCGTACGTTGATCTGACGACACTCTTGAGAAACAATATCGCAAACAGATTTACTTGAAAATAAACTAACAACAGGAGGCTTGTTTAGATCCACTGAACAGTCGAAGTCTGCAAATCCTGGAATAAAACATTCCATTGCGAGAGTTCTTATTATGCATTTCACAAATTTCACAAATTTTAATAATTAAAACATTATATTTACCTGGTTTACAGACACATACACCGTTCACACACGTTCCATTGTTTATACATATTGGACAAATGCTCGTATCCATTTTATTCCACAAGTTTTGCAAATAAGGGCTATTTGAAGATATAGATCCATTTGTTATTACAAGTTGTTTTTCTAAATATTGTTTGCATACTTGTCCAAAAGCATTTAAATAGGTTTTAAGAAAAATTTGGTTTCCTGTAAGCTGAATTAAAATAAAAAATATAATTAATAATGTTTTAAAATTAAATGAGAAACAAATTTTATTTACTCGTAGGTCAACTATGCAATTTTTTAATAAACCATCAATTCTCTGCTTGTCCAAAATATTCACGCAGTCAGCGTACAAAGGAAATGAGTTGAAACTGTTGTTGCAAAGCTGGCTTGCAAGGTTTGGGTCAAAATTGGTGAAAACTGATTCCTGTTTGAAAACACAGTTAAATTTTCACATACTTCACATATCAAGTATATAAAAACTGTGATCAATATTTTTTTAAATAAATTTATTATCATCAAAAAATAATTTGCAAAAAATTATAAGCTGCAAAATTACAAAATATAAAGAATTAGTAAAAACCAAGTTTTTAACGGTTTACTTGTTTTATTTTAAACTTGCCATTCATCTTTGTTAACTAAACTTTATTTTACGACAAATAAAATTTTGTTTGATAAATGTTTAGCTCTCTTACTGTTTTATAAATTTTTCCAATAAAAAATTACTTTATTCCTCTAGTTTAAATTTATTTCAATTTAGAAAAGCTCCCATTCACTGCTCTGGCCATTAAAGGGGTTACAAATTATATACGGGGTCAACTCTATTTTGTCAAATTGGCATGCTCTCAGATTAGTATCTAAAAGTTTTTTTTCTTCGCTCTGATAGCCCGTCAAGCTGAGCTTTATGACGTCATCGGTCCTCAGTTATAGAACAAACTTTAATTTTTTTTTAAAGTTACCACATTGCTTAGTTTAACCTTTTTTTCACTCAGTTTTCAAGACTTTTTTGGATTGCAGTATGCAATTTTTCATATGAACATTAGTAAACAGTTCTTTAAGTCATACAGTCATGCACCTTCTAAATCATACTTGACTTTCTTATTATCATCACTATCACCAGCATGATAACCAACACTGTAACCATCATTATAATCGGGACTTTCACCACCTTTTCAACCATTATCATCCTCACCAGCATCATCTTTATCATCAATTTTAATGACATTAACCTTCAATAACTGACCATTAAAATACTGCAATTAGTACCAGTGATTATGATGTAATAGAATCAGTGATTAGTACAAAAATGTAAATTTACAAATTAGAATAACTTACATTTCTTGCTGAGTCATTGTACTTTACTGTCCTTAAAATATCACCCGTAGTGATTCCTTGGTTGTTAGTTTGACTTGAAATTGATCTTTTTTTCCTTCCAGCGTTGCATACATTATCTACGATTGTTATTACTCCTTTATTTGTCCCGTTTATACCACATGTAATACCGGTGCTTGTAGTGTTTAAAAAATTCAAACATTTGCACAGAGGAAAATTAAAAGATTCGTTGACACAAGAAGGAAAATTGTTTTGGAAAAAACTGTTGATATAAGGAACCCTTGAAAAATTAAAATGTTTAAATGAACACTTGAAGGTTTAAATTTTATTTGTTTATAAACTTTTTATGTTTATAATCTTTTGAAATAAGCTAACTCAAAAACTATTATCGCTAAAGTTTAACAAGATAAATTTATTTCAATTTAGCAGCAACTGGGGTTTAAAATTCACCTAAACTCGTTAAAATTAGAAGCTGTTGCTGCACCAGAGCATGCTCCGCTGTATTCTTCATCTTTTAGCCCGTTGATGTAAATGTTCATAAAACCATACTGCTCATAATTCCTCCAATTTACTATTTTTATCTTTAAGCCGGAGACAAATTTAATCTAAAAATAAAAATCATGCAAAAACTGTTCTGCGATGAAAGAAACTATGTTAAATAAATTTTAATTACATTATATTCATCTCCATTTTTCTCCAAGGTAGCTCTCGGATTAACCTTGTCGCTTAGCATCAGCTCAAAAGTAATTGGTGTAGTAACATTGTCGCATGCAGTCGCCCCGATAATATAGTTTCCTTCAGAAGAACAATGTTAATTTTAATAAGCTGAAATAACAATATATTTTTACAGAGGATTTACCTTCCCGAACAATTATTCCGCAGTTGCAAGTAATTGCACCTCTACACGGTATTTGTCGGACCTGAATCTATAAATTTATCATATAACTTTGCAGACTATTAAAACAAAATAATTTAAATATTTAAATTGAAACTTAAAATTTTATTATCATTCATCTATTAGCAATGATTTTAACTAAACTAATTACATACTTCGAAAGCTCGATTTTTGGCTTTTAGCAGATAAAAATCTCCAATAAAATAATTGTCATAGTAAGTGTTGCTTGAAAAAAAAACAACAAATTATTGTTTTAAATGTTGCTTGAAAAAAAAAATTATTGTTTTAAATGCTGCTGGAAAAAAAATTATTGTTTTAAATGTTGCTTGAAAAAAACAAATTATTGTTTTAAATGTTCTAGATTGAACTTAAAATTGAATTAAAAAAAACTAGCAAACTTGAATGTTAGAAAATGGGGATCCCCAATTGTGTGACATGTAGGTTGAATTTGATTATCTACTATTTCAACCTATTAGCAAATGTTATGTCATAGGTGAATTTAAGTTAATAAAATTAAAACAAAAAGTTACTTACTACAACTGGCGGAATGGTGTATCCTTCAAAAAGAGAATCTTGACAAGTATCATATTTGAATGATCCGAATTTTATTTCCGTTGTAGAAGATTCCTTTCCAGGAGTAGACACTGCTGAAATTTCAACTGGTGGCCATGAAATGTTTGATATACTACCATCTGTAGTTCCAAAATTTATATAACAACTGGCTCCCCTCACATAGGAATAAATCATTTGAAACTGGTATTGATGCATATTGCAAATTGTCTCGTTTATGCAATGTCTTGTAGTGATAGGAAAAGTTGCCTTGAAGTTAATTTTCTTTTTTTCGCCTTGAACCATTTGTATACGTGACAACACGTTACCACTTAAATCCTTAGTAAAGATAAAATATCAGATCAAATAATTATTTCCTACAATTTTTGTCCTAGTTTTATGAGAATTCAAAAAAATATGTCTTATTTAATACCTCTAGAAGTGTACGACCAATTTATGTGTCTATACAAGTGGGCTGACCCGGCGTTGCCCAGGGGTCTTAAAGGTTTTTATAATGTGTCTCTTTCTTTCTCTCTTGTTTTCCCCTTTTTTCCTCGCCCCGTTTCTTTCCCCGCTTGCTCTCTCGCTCCCACTCGATTTCCCGCTTGTTTTTTCGATCCCGCTCCCTTTTTTCATCCTTTTCTTCCTCACTTCTTTTTGCCCATAAAACGTAGAATATATTTGTTAACAGTTGCTTAATTTTTTTAAAACTTTGTTACGTAAACTAAATTTGAATTTTGTCACGCCATAACCTTTGGTATTCGTACATAAGCATTTTTGGCCTGAAAGGTCTTTTGGCCATACAATTTAACAAAATGGAAACTAAAACAAAATTCAAGCTTCAACCATATGGAATTCATCAATATCGTAACAATAAAATAATTATTGTTTATCCACTTACTAATCATTATAGAATCTTTGCTCAAAAATCACGCCAAAATAAATTTTTAAAGTAAGGTACTTGTTACTAACCGACTCAAACCCGACATTATGTAATTTTAGAACCCGGTAGTGGAAAATTATAAACCCAAACCCAGTTTGTGTCAAATCATGGCCCAACCCCAGTTTTTAAAAAATCATAAGCCGCCCGACCAAAAAATTATTATTCCTAAACCCGAACCTGAAAAACACCAAAAGTCAACCCCATGACATTCTTAATTGTTTTCTCTTTCTCACATTTTTTTTCATTCTTCTTCGTGTTTTATTATTTTTTTCTTGCTTTTTCTTTTCATTTTTCTCCCGGGTACTGTTTTATCTTGTAGAGATAAACTCAAATCTTGAAGTACTTTTGCATACCTAAAACTTAATTTTACTAAGTTCGATCTGATTTTTTTCAATACAAATAGATCTACTTTTGCTTGAACTTATTTCTTAGCTTTTTTTCCATATCGTTTTCCTGCAGCTTGAGTTTTCTAAATCAATTTTTTCAGTCAGCAGATGTTTAGCTTGTTGAAATGGTAAAACGTTTATAGCTGCAGATTCAACGACACAGACACAATCAAAAAATGAAAGTATCAGTGTTTTTTTTGTTGGAAAAAATATCATAGGTTTTTTTATATAAAACTCCAAAATATAAATAGTTAGTATTTACGGTTTCAGGTGTTTAAAAAATCTTTTAATTTGGATGACGGACACACACGTTTATTGTTTTTCATATTTTCAGACATTCGTTATAAAAAAACTGTGATAATAAAATTGTAATAGTAAGCTTTAATCACAATTCTAAAAAATAAACATTTTTAAAAGATAACTAACCACAGGCTGAATTCCCATAAAATATCGTGTACTGTTCACCCAATCGGTTTTGGTTGAATTTGATCCATCGCTAAACTGGTAGTAATATCTTATACCGCAGCTGAGCTAAAAAAATATATGCTTTCAAACTATTTATTTTTGTAAATTAAAATGATAAAGCTAATTTTCACAACAAAGGCTTAAAAATTGAAAACCTACCTACAACAATAAAAAAAGTTGCTATTTTAATTTCAATAAACAAAGTTTCACTAGTTTTACATAGTCCAAGTTTGTAGACGTCTAGACCACTAATCACTTATCTAAATTTATTCACGTGTGGGCCCTTTTATACAAAACAACTAGAAGCAGTCATTTCTTGGCGCCTAACGACACCTTGCAGATGCTGCTGACGCCGGCGGATTTGAACCACCGGCTCTCAGGTTTACAGGCAAATGAATTATCGCTATAGCATCAGTATACCCACCAAATATGATCAAACATACAAAATAACCAACTGAAAACGTGTTTCTGTCAAAATTTATAAAAAATAAAAAAGAATTCAAGTTACAAAACTGATTTTGTTATAGCTCTTAAAATATTGGACTATTGTATCACCTAAAGTTGTTTGATGTAATTATTAAGCACTGAATCAGTGGATTTATTTTAGTTTAAGTATAAATATCGTAACTAAGAAACTTTTAAATAAAACTAAATTATCAAATGTCAAGAAATAACTTTAATGTGAACCAAAACGTATATTTTGGGATATATATTCAGGGAACTTGATAATGTTAATTTAAATGAATACAATTTCACTAACAGATTTTCCAAGATGACCTTTCAGAGATTTTTCACTCATAGGAACTACTGGTGATATATCAAGTGTGTCAATAAACACAACATTTTCATCCATTTTGAATATGGCTTCGATTTTTAATTTTTCTGAACCAGTTATTGAAACAAATGTTTCAGCAAGTTTTGCTTCACAATTAACACTGAATCCTGTTGCGTTGAAAGGTGTATCAGCCATTCCTATGCCTGGACAAACGATATAAAAAAATATTATTGTTCTCAATTTAAGAAAATGTTATAGAGCTCTGAAAAAAAAGTACAAAAATTCATCTAACATGGAGAAGTTGTTCTATTCTTCTTCAAATTGACTGATATGTATGGTTTGCTCAAAGTTGCTGTATCAATCTTAGGCACGTCTAAAAAGTTTAAAAAAAAATTTTCTTGTTTCAGTTAAAGAATTAGAAAATAATAATTAAATAACAAACGAGATTGATATTTTTTCTGAAAACTTTTGTTAATATATGTAATAAGAAAAGTGAAAATTAACCCATTAGTGCCTGAGATCTTAGATTTTTTTTAAATTTTCTGATATTGTGTGGGTTTAGTGCTCAAAATAATATAGGTCAATTTAAAAAGTAAAAATTTTGTTTAGTTGTTTTTTTTTATTTTGAACGCGCATCCCTATTTTTGGGACGCTAAGCATGGGAGGGTTGGTGTCTTAGCTGAAAAAAACGCACCATGATGACATTATTTGTTGCAGAACACATAAATGTGCAATTAACTTTTGTTATTAACAAAATAATAATATTTAATAAATCAAGGATCAAATACATTTTTAGTTTATTAGTTACTTTTTTATTGACACAAGCCAAACAACACGTAAAATTTGAAAAATTGAAGTCAGATGGTCAATGGTTGTTGCGGTCCAAATAATGAAAAGCAGCAAAACATCACACATGAAGTCCAATATTACATTTGCTACATACCTGTGTAGTTTTTTGGTTTATTGTTTTATGGATATACAATAGCGTTACACTAACAATAGTGTAAGTGTTCTAACCTTTGTCACCAATGCGTTACACAGGATTCCATTTAAAGACCAATATAATTAAAACGTTAGTGTAGAATGTCCAGAAAGAAACTAGGTTTTCAGTGAGAGTTGTTTTAGGTAGCGAGTTATTAAAGAGCAAGTTTAAAAAAAAAAGACTCCATAGTTAGACAGGTTGACAGAAGTTAAATGCTACCTGATCATGGATAACGTTAGAAACTTGGATGCTTAGGATGACAAAAACAGATGGTCAATTACTAAAAACACCAGTAGTTAATAATTTCTTATTAGCACAAGATTTGGAAATATATAAATAAATGACGGTTTTTTGGCTTTTATCGAAATATCCGATATCATTAAATAAAGAACTTTTTTCTACCATTACTAAAGGGGCATACAAATACATGAGAAGAAAATATAATTACTCCAACAAGTCCTTGTTTGTGGATGGTAGACTTGCGTTATCGAACATGGAATGTCATTTCCAACACAGTAAGACATAGGACAGGAAGCTGGAATGGCTAATTTGTAGACGTAAGTATTGTTTGGGCATTTTTTAACTTGAACTGTTCCTGACCAACCACAGCAATCGTTTGCTCGATTTATGCCACAGACTTTGCCAGAAACAATTTCAGTTCCTTGAAATTTGAAAAAATGCATAAAATTAAATAAAAATAAATAACTAAGAACTGCTTGTTAGATGTTTTCATACCAGTTGGGTACGTTCCGTTGTACCAGATTCCAATGTAAGTATTACATTTTTGTAAAGGCACACAAGTTTCAGTTATTTTACCTCCGAGATTATACCAAATTTCTGCAAATAATTTAAACAACCTAATTTGTTACATAAATAATGCGATATATATATATATATATAATATTTCAAAATAACTATTTCAATCAGTTACTAAATTTGTATCTTTGTAGAATTCAACAACTACTTTTACTTCTAGATAATTCTATGTTGCAACTTCTTGTTTTTTTTTATATACTGTGCCGGAAGAGAAGCTTTTACGTTACGGCCCACGCTTTTCTTCAGTTTTTTTTAACTCAAACTTCCGTTTCCGCTGTCGTTCTTCACGTTCATGTTCATTCTCTTTTTCTTCACGTTTTTTCAAATTTCTATCTTTATCTCAGTAATCTAATTCCGAAACTTAATTTTTTTTAATCCGCGCCGGATTAGCCCAGAGCATATATATATAGAATAGGTATATCGGCCCGCCTGTCGTTTAGGAAGGCTTTTAGCTAGGCAGCCTAGTAGACCGGAGATCCAAAACGAAGTTACCGTATAGTAACTTAATCAAATATTTTTTAATAGAAAAAAAGAATTTTTTATGTACAAAATATATTTTTAACTTTATAAAAATTAACAAAAATTTTTTTTATAAAACTTTAGTAGACATTGAATTTTATTTTTGTAGTCTATAGTTCGATGATTTATTTATGTCTATTTAACGTCGCCTATGTTATCGGTAAATTAGAATTGTATATTTTTTATGTCGGATATCGCGTTAAATTAAAATAAAGCTCATAACAACTACTTTTAGCTATAAGAAATCGACGTTTCTGTTTCTTACAAACCGGAGTTTAGTCTCCGCTGTCGTACCAAAAATAGATTAATACAAATAATGAATATTCATGGTACCAAAAAGACTCTAAATCGTTTTTCGGAGGCCATCTTGGCATTTCACTCAAAACCTGTTCATCTCCGATATACCTATTCTATATATATGGCCCAGAGATTCCCTCATCTCTATACGTTTTTCCGTATTGCATATTTTTCTATTAAACAATTTGGCAACTTGTGATTAAATAACTTCCATGAACATTTATTTATGAAAGAAAAGTGGTAAATACAAATTGTTAAAGATAGAAGTTTTTTATAGGACAATATATCTTGGATCACAACTCTGATTTACTACTTCTTTTGAATATTACTTAAAATTCTATTTATTTTTCCACGTGACTTTCATCAATTTGTCTAACTACAGAATTTATTATTTTTCTGTGAACTATTGCTTTCTAAAAACGTTTACACTCTACAAACTCCTGTCATGGATCATAATTTGATTTTTTTCAACAGTTTTTTTCTCCTTTATCCAGGCTTAGGACTTGCTTGCAAAAACAAAACAGTGTTTTTTTATAATAGTTTATAGCCTTTTACACCAGATGTTTTAAAACTGAAATAGTTGCGCGTAGGAAGCAGCTAAATACTTTCTGTCGTGGACCATAATTTGATCCTTTTAACTGTTCCCGCCTCCTTTATCCAAGCTTTGGATGACTAGCAAAAGCGAAGCGGAGTTTTTCATTTTCTTGTTTTAAAAAATTCTTGGAGTTCCATTATGGGAAGAGGATAAATAAAAGTTAAAACATTCACCTGGATCAAGGAATCTATCACACAAAGCAATATCTCCTGTTCTGAAAATGCTGTTTGGTTTTCTTAACGGATTTGAAATGTCTTCAGGATTGAAACAAGGATCAGCTAAAAAAAATTAACAATTTAAAACTGAATATTAAAAAAAATTCTTAAATTAAATAAAATTCTAATAAATTAAATCAATATGTTATTTACAAACTTTGTGCCATAATGCAACTTAAAAAATTGCTTGAAAACAAAACCAAAAAAACTGTGAAAGTTTCCATGATCTGTTTGCAATCAAACTAACTGCATTCTGTTTTGTGAAGAAGCTTTTAATGTCTTTTATATTTTTATGGGCGAGGTTTGGGTTTTTCCAAAATTACTGTGGTTTTAGGGAATTACAGGTAAACCGTCGAGGATATTATTAGGCTTATACAAATTAAATATTGGCATTTTTAAGCCAATTCTAATTTTTATCAGACCGTGTGTTTTTAGTTTTAGGAGCGTTTGACAACGGAAAGTTTTACTAACAATAATTTAGATACCGACTTGGAAATTCACCGATCGAAATAATTGTCAAATAGGAATATTCACCAATTCAAAATTCATCCTAAAGAAATTTTACTAATTTCAATTAATTCTTAAACACGTTTATTTATTTTAGATGATTGATTTTTTACCAATGCTTTTATTAACTCGTCGTCTCTGTTTCTCTGTCTGTCTGTTTCTCTGTCTGTCTGTTTCTCTGTCTGTTTCAAATCTTGCAATCAATTTTTGAGTCACTTCCTGATGATAGATTTTTTTCAAATTTTGCATACATGCTCAAAATAGAAGACAATGCAATATTCAATTATTAGTTTTACAATAAGTCAATTAATTTAGTTAATTTTAATTAATTTCGATATTTCGATATAATTAAGATATTTCGACTTTAATATAAAATAAAAGAGTAATATAAGAAAAAATTGATTGCAAAATTTGTGTTTTAATTACATATAAGAGCATTGGTTTTAAATATTCGTTTTTAATTTACTTGTTTAAAAGCTTATAACACATACATATGAATTATTGGTTATTAAAATTTATTATATGCCATGTCTCTCTAAAAACTATTAAAATGTATAAGGGCGGATGCAGGATTAGCAAAAAGAGGAAGTCCAAAAATGAGTGTTTAGGAAATTTATATATATAACTGGGATAATTTCATTTAAAAATAATCAGATAAAATAGATTTTAAATACAAGATGAAAAACGTTATAACAACTTTAACTCTGTACCTAAAACAATTTGCTACGTTCACGCTTTTTGGATCATTTAACTGACTGTAAAATGCTAAATAACTTGAGTTTTTATTTAAAACAAAATGGGTGGTTCTGGACTTCTGATAACGTAGCAAACTTTTAAGTAAAAAGTTACACGTTTCTAGAAATGAAGCGGTACAATCGGCGTCCCATGCGTCAGAAACATGTCATCTATTTCAGACGTTTAATTTTTCCTTATCCTCTATATAGCAGATTTTGCCAGATTCATTACAGCCTGATAAACAACATAGATATTATCTGTTTGATAAATCACACCTTATACGCTTTTTTACTCCAAAACTGTAAAGAATAAAAACTTACACAGCGGTGAGTTATTGAGAAAACTTGCAGCTCGATCAAATACGAGGAAGTGAAATATCTCATACCTTAAAAGTTTTTCAAAAGATTTAAAACCTGTGTGAGAAATATTTCGTATACACAATTGAGATAAAAATCAATGAAACATTCCAATACAGCCGATTTACATTCTAACATGTATACAGATATACAAAAATACTAAGTGAAGTTGTAAGAAAATGTTTAAGCAAAAATGTCTTAGTTATTATGTAATTTTTATCTTTTGATACAGACAAGCCTTCAGCCATTTTTTAAAAGCAAATTTTTTTTTAAATGGACAGACTTTTAGATGATACATTTTCAAGACATTCATTAATATTCAATTTAAATAGGACAGGAATAATGTGAATAGCATTTTTACACTATATTGCGCTCAAATGTATGATAAATACAAGCTGGATAAAAACTTCCTTCATATCATAATTAGTGCTAATGTTGCAGTTATTGATTGTTCAAAATATCGGAGGTCGCGCAGCATGCTAACGCGTCGTAGATTTTCATGACTAAAATTTTTACAACAAACTATTTTAGTATTCACATTTACATGCCCTAGTCCGCACGCTAATATCAATCGCATAAGAACGCCTGCCTCAACATGCACACCATGGGTTGAAGTAACGCGCGCAATTTGCCAATCGACATAAAGAAAATAAAGAATCTAGGTAATAACAAATCATAAGGGGTTCGATCACGTTTCCTGCCCTAGCGTTATATGCTTGAATAATAAACCCTGGTCTATAATAAATAAAACAACTAGGACGGATTCAACAATTTTTAATTTAACTACGTCGTTTGTCAACTTTATTGTTCAATATTTATTTTATATGACGCCCATAAAAAACGTCACACACATAGAGCTGTATTCTTCAAAATATTGCATAACTTATGGACATTATAGACCCAAGTATTAGACCAAAATATTTGGATTTTACGTTACTAGCAGGGGTTTTAATTTTTACTATAACCAGGAGATAGTCTTAAAAGGATCTCGAATACAAGTTTTGAATAGTCCTGAAGGACAATGGATGCCTGTCACATCAAAGCGCCAACTGATCAAACACTTAATTTAGATTAAACATGACGACCGTAAATTTTGTGATTTGGAGGTAAGTACATACTGGGCATACCTGAAAAGATCAAGCACCTGACAAAAAGCTTAAAATTGTTTTTAAGTTACAGCTTAATAGAACTTTTCTGGCCTAAATCTATTTTGCTTACTTCAAATTTGCATATAAACCATATCAACTTTATCTATATTTTTGTTGACCTAATCTCGTCATGGGCAATATAGAGCCACGTACTGTATCAATCTTTTTTTGAGTCGTCAGCAGTCCCTTCACTACTGAATTGCGAATCACTAAATTTAAATTAAACCTAAATTTGATTGAAACTTGATTGAAAGAAGACTTCGATGTTTCCTACAGAATAATAATTTTGGTTTTTTATTGTAAAGATATTGTTAATAAATTGCGATGTCTGCATCAGTTCAATTTAAAAAAAAATTGGTTTACAAGTGTGCATTATCTTATTCATTGCACCTGTCTCATTGTCAGATTTTAACCTACTCAGAAGTATCTAGCTGCAAGCTTAAATTTCAAACCAGGAATATGACTTATAACTTATTTATTCACGTTTTTTTCATAACATTTTCTAAGTACACGTTTTATTACTAGTTTTTAATAATAACTTTTTTGGGTTTAAAGATAACTATGTTTGGGTTTGGGTTGCCGTCCCGAAAACAGCTACTTTTTGATAAAAAGTGTGTTTAATTCATAATGATTCGAAAGTTTCTTAAGTTTTTAATCCTCACATACTTCACATATTGAGTATTCAAAAAAACTGTTGTCAATGTTTTCATATTTTATAGACATTACTTGCAGTGCCCGTCGCGGCTTTGCTCGCATGAAATTAGAGAATTTGAACCTTGCATCCATAGTAGAGTACTTCATAGGCCGATTTTTTACGACCCGGCTCGGACTGTCAACAACGTAGCTTGACCCGTTTCATAAACCAAAATTTCAGGAGCGACCCGGCCCGTCTTATTTGGGCCCATCCCCGTTTTACAGACCTAAAATGTCTATATACTTTGCAAAAAATCTCGGCCCGGCCTGTCTGAAAACCCTAGAATTACGGCCTAGCCCGGCCCGGCCAGTACTCTAACCCATAGAGCCATATTTTTTCATTGATTGATTTTAATAATTGAGTTCAGTAACTTTTCATGGAAGAAGTGGAATTACCTATTTCAGAAGAACCCGGATACGATTGCCAATATCGTAACAATACACATATCCACAAATAAGGGGTGAAGTTAAATACAAATTTTAAGAAAAAGCTTTTTATTGAGAAAAACTGTAAAGTTTTCAAAATAAGTAGTACAAGTGTTAATTTTTCTAAAACTAAATTAAAACTTTTATTTATCATTATTTTAAAAAAACTGTTATTAAGATTGTTTATCCCGCTTGTAGATAAACTAAAATCTACTTTAGTATCACACCGATTGTTATGGTGTCAAATTGTCCAAACTTTCAAAGTTTACCATAAATATAGAAAACACATAATATGCACAAATACAACAGACATGTGCATATATTGATGTAGTGTCTGAATTCTTGCAAAACTGTCAAGTGTATTCTGAGTAGTCAAAATTTGTTCAGTAGATTGAAGTCTTTCATAACAAACATTGTCAATGAGGTCGAAGATATCCTGAATATGTGATGTTTATTAAAAAAGAATTATTATTTTGTCATAAACTTTGAGTTAATAAAATAAAAGCATTTTTTCCAGAGAAACCATTAAAAACGGCTTCTCTGTATTAGATTGAATTTTGTGAATTGACCAAATCGATTTAGGAAAACGGCTAAAATGAGTCAGCGGACGGTCAAAAGTGCAACACTGAATTTTTTAACCTCATACATGAAAGTTTATTAAAATAAAAATTAAACCTATTAATTTACACTGAATAAAAATAAAAATGTATTAACTTGTTGTAATTAGAGCAAATGAAACAATGAAAATCGTAAACACTAAGTGTGAAGTAAATTTTACAAAAACCTACTTGATGAGCCTCTGAAATTTAGAAAAAAGATGTTTTATTTGAGTGATTTCAAAAAGGTTTCGCATTTAGGGACAATTTGTGTAATTTTTGTGCTGGCTTTAACAGTTATTTTTACAAATCCTGACAAAAATAAAAACCCATTTCTCAGGTATTTTAAAATTAGAAAACATTTTTATTGTCGAAAAATTAAAATAACTTTGAATAGATAACTTTACATTTCATCCAAGTTAACAATAATTTATTGGTCAATTCACAAAATGTCACCATTTCCCTATTAAAAATGTAATTAAGTGTAATCACCTTCAAAATGCAGTTATCATTGAAACAGCTGTAACAGGATCCATTGAAGAATGTAAAATTTAATTGATTACTTTCTAACATTTTCACACCATTCCAAGTTGTAACCTTTAAAAACAATTGTATTTTGCTGTGTTGTTGTCTCTGTTGATTAAAGGAGTCCATGTTGATAGCACATTGCAGTAGTCCAGGCAGAATTACAGAAGTGTTTACTTCAATTTTCTTGGTGACGCCGTTCTTTGAAAAAAAAATTGAATTATTTTTATGAACTATTTCGAATGAATAAAAAAATTTATAACATAGACTGCTGATGCAAAGAATATCTATATAAATAAAATTAAGTGTCTTTAAGTGTTGCTAAGCGCTTAACTCATAAACGGCTGTACCATTTACAATAAAATTTTGACACAACATAACCATCATTGAGTTACTCAAATAGATCTATTTGAAAAAAGAAAACTAAATAACTTCTACTCAATTAGTTTTCTTTTTTTCAAATCCATTTATTATTTCATTTTTTATAAGCAAAAAAACTTCCTATTGCGTAATCACTAAAATCTAGGATTTATAAATTAGGAGTTTGTTAAACAAATTATAAATAGAAACAATTTATTTTAAAAATAATTATTCAAGTTTATGAATATTATTTAGTTTGCGGAATATAGGCTTCTAACATTTATTATTGTTTCTTATACTGTTTTTGTTTCTGTTCTATTGTTTTAAGCTACAATTTAAAATTATCGTGGCCAATTTATTGAGAAATTAAAAGAGTAAATCAAATCTTAGAGATGAGGCTTTTGTTGAGATACTGGTTAACATTAGCAATCGTATTAATCAGATAATTGTTTACGCAAATATTTGTGTATTTGTCCTTTTTTGTTTCTATTCAAATGTTTTAAACTACAATTCAAATGATGGAACAGTCATTTCTTCTGTTTTGTTTTTCATTTAGTCAAACTAAGCAATATAAAAATTTCGACCCATCAATTATGTAACTATTGCATGTCATATACTGCTAATAATTCACAATTTATCAAATATAATAGTATTATTAAAAACAATCTTTAAAACACATTTTTATTTAAATGCACTAAAAATGATAAAATAATTTGTATGAATAAAAGTGTGGGGTGCTTTTTTTTGCACTCATACGATCATAACAATTGCGTTCCACGTTTTTATGTTTACAATTTATTTTATCATTTTCAGTGCATTTATATAAAAGCGTGTTCAATTTTTTTAATAATAATATTTTCATCTTTTATTTTATTGTTGCAATGTTTTTTTTAAGGACCAAAACTTTGAGTAAAAGAAAACTATGAAAAAATACAATAAAATTACGAAATCATTTGTGTACGCAAATTTTAAAAATTAAATGATTTCGAAAGTACAGGTTTAAAATTTTTCTATGTATTCTTTTGACACGTAAATAATGTTGGATTATGTCCCCTTATTAAAAACTTTATTTGTATTTTTATTGAACAATGCAGTGCCTCAAATTCGGTAAAATATTGCATTGTCGCTAACAATACGTTTCTATTCCAAGTTTCAGCTTGTGATCTAAAATTTTATTTGAAAATTCGTACAAGCAAACGTAGGACAAACAGATGAAGTAAAAGCGTATAATATAATAAAAATCTCACCCCATCAATTATATTACTAATGCATGAAGTGTTATTATAGTTTGCTATTTTCACATTGATTTGACGACATTGCTCCAAAACGATATCGCAAAATGAAATATTTGTAAATAAACTGATAATAGGAGGCGTGTTTAGATCCACTGAACAGTCAAACTCTGCAAAACCTAGAATCATAATTTCAATGCGATAAGAGTATAAGACAAATGAAAGTTATTTTAAGAGAATAAAAACATGCTTTTAAGACAGTTATGAAATTTTATAGAAACATCGTTTTGTAAAAACATAACCCGAGTGAATAGTAAACCAAAAATGTTTATATAGGTTTTTGTCATCATTATCGTTTTGCATTATATATATATTTTTTATAAATGTATTAAAATATTTCATTTACTTGGTTTACAAACACATGATCCATTCACACACGTTCCATTGTTCTGACATATTGGACAAATGTTGCTTTCAACATTGTTTAATAGGTTTTGGAATTGAAGACTTGTTGTAGATACAGATCCATTTGTAATTACAATCATTTTTTCTAAATTTTGCTTGCATACTTGTCCAAAAATATTTAAATAAATTTTAGCAAAAAGGTCATCTCCTGTGAACTGAAACGCAAGATGTGCCATAAAAACAAATATGTGATTATTTGAAAGCAGTTTAAATGTAATTTAAACTTACTATTGTGTCATCAATGCAAACTTGCAGCAAAGTTTGAAATGACTGATTATCCCAAATTTTCAGGCAATCATCGTACATAGGAAATGACTTGAAACTTGTTTTACAAAGCTGACTTGCTAGATCTTGACTAAAATCGGTGGGAACTGGTGTCTGTTAAAAATAATCAAAATTAAATAATTGATGCAAACTTCTGGAATTGTTGTAATCATAGTTTTCAATAATCAAACTTTATTTGGAATTAATTGTTTGTCATATAAGCAGCTTACAGAAGTGTTTCATTATCAGTTCAACTGAAATTTCAAAACTGAAAGATTTCAAAGAAACGAAAGTATTCAGAAGACTATGCTCAATATGGTTTTACGTTTATTGCTGACAATGATGGCACAATACAGCCGAAGTATTTTTATGCAACAAAGTTTCGCATTGTTAATAGCATCGTTATTAAAAATCAGTCTTTAAAGCAATTCTACTCCACTATGAAAACAATTAAGCTGAAAATATGCGCTTTCACTTTATTTATTATTTTAAACATTTAAAAAAAATAGAAAAGAAAATATAAAAAAAACTACTCAGAATGTTAACATAGCTTAATCATTTTGCAAAAAAAGACTTTCCTAACTATACTAAAAATAATGATTTAAAATAACATACATTTTTTGATGAATCCTTGTGATAGATATTTCTGAAAATATCTTCGATAGTGATACCTTGATCGTTGCTTGGTCTTGTGGTTGATCGTTTTTTTCTATTAGCGTTGCATACATTTTCTACGAATGTAATCAGTCCTTTATTTGGCTTGTTTGTACCACATGTTAAATCCGTCTTAGGGTTTGTACTAGTTTTAGAATTGTCACATTTACACGAAGGTAAATTGAAAGATTCGTTGACACAAGAAGGAAACATGTTTTGAAAAAAACTTTTTTGATAAGGAACCCTTGAAAAGTTAGAGGCAATTTTTAAAATATTATTAAAAGTAGTTTGCCAAAGTTTATGCACTAAATTAAATAAAATAATAAAATATTAAACATTAATTTATGTAATTTATAGAATTTGCAGTTCCTACTCAATTTTTTTAGGACTTCAAGTTTAATCATTTTTGAAATAAACTAATATTATATATAGCATATATATTGTCATAATTTTTATTTTGCTATTTATGTTATCCCGAATGTTTTATACTTTTGATCTTAAAAGCGAATATTGGCAGGTGAGCATATACTTCCAGGTAAGCCTAGTGACGTCATAGAACTTACCTAAAATTATCATAATTAAGGGATGGTAGATCTGTAACGGAACAAATTCCATCGTATATTTCATTTTTCAATCCGTAGATATCGATGTTCATAAAACGAATATTCCAAGAATTTATTGTTATCTTCATTCCAGAAACAAATTTAATCTAGGAATAAAAAAAACTAGTTGTCAAAAAAGTTAGTTGTCTACAAGCTAAAACCGTTCAGCAAACCAAAAACCCAGTTAAAACTAAAAATAATTTACATTGTAGGAATCTCTATTTTTTTCCAAAGTAGCTCTCGGATTAATTTTGTCATCAAGCATCCGCTCAAAGGTGATTGCCGTGGTTTCATTGTCACATAAAGTCACCCCAATTATATAATTTTCTTTAAAAAAGCAGTTTTGGACTTTATTAAGCTAAACAATAAAAGTATTTATTTAAGCTTATTTACCTTCTCGAACAATTACTCCACAGTTGCAAGTAACTAAACCACCATTACACGGTACTTGTCGAACCTGAATCTAAAAATTAATTTTTTTATTTTGCAACAAACAAAACAGAAATAGTTTTTAAATATTTTAAATTCATTAATTTCAAGTTCAATTAAATTAATTACATACTTCAAATGTCCGATATTTTGCTTTCAACAGATAGAAATCTCCGGTGTAATAATTGTCAATGATATAGTAGTTTGAACTAAACATTAAATCAAGGTTAAAAAATATAAAAAAAAAACAAATAAAATTATCTGTCAAACCTGAATGTTTTAATATGCGGATCACCTACTGAACTACAAATTGGCTGAGTTTGAGTGTCTATTATTTGAACCTATTAATAAAAACATCGCTTTAGGAAAATCTGAGTTATTGCTAAAATCAAAATTAAAAATAACATACAACAACGTTTGGTATAGTGTACCCTTCAAACAGTGAATCCTGACAAATGCCATAATTAAACGAAAAGAATTTTATTCCCGCTGTAGTAAATTCCTGACCAGGGGTGGTAACGGCTGAAATTTCAACCGGTGGAAATGAAGTGTCTGATGTACTACCGTTTGAAAGGCCAAAATTTATAAAACAGTTTGATGAAAGCCCAGGATCAAACTTCATTTGAAAGGAGTATTGAAACAAGTCGCAATTTGGTTCATTTAAGCAATGTGCGGTTGTGATTGGAAAGGTTGCTTTGAAGGTGATTTTTGTTCTCTCACCTTGAACCATTTGTATTTGTGGCAACACATTGCCACTTAAATCCTTTTTAAAAATAATTATGTTTTCATTTTTATGGTGCCCATTAAATGTGTTTTTTAAATAAAGTAAAGATCATTTACTACTTAAAACCTTTTTTAAAGTTTTTTTGTGCATATTTCTCTGTAGCAAGTCTAGTTTAAAAAAATTCTAATATTTGTTTAGGCATGATTTAACTATCTTTTTCAAAATTGTTAACGTTTTTTAGTCCAAAAACAAGAACATTGAGTTAAAAATGTTAAAACATCAGCAAATCAATTAAACACAATTTTTAGATAATTAAAAACTTTTAACTTTTTAAATAATTTATTAATAAATACAACAACAAAATTATTTACATTAATAATATAAATAATAGTGATTAAATAAATATAACAATTAAACTCATACAACGCACCAAATATATACAACAATAAAACACAATAATTACAAATAACACGTAAATCAAAAGTCATCATTTTACATCGTCTATGCTGTATGTTGCTACTGTTACCAAATTTAATACATTTTGGCTCCAAACACACAGAGAAAAATAACAGTTATACTTTTCTAATGTCACAGGTGCGATAAATAACTCGAAAATTAGTATGTAAAGTACTTATATTGAAAATAAGATTGTAATCAGAGTTAATAAAAACTTAAATATTTTTAAAAATTCACTAACCACAGGCTGAATTCCTATATAATATGGTGAACTGCGCACCCAGTAAGTTTTAGTTGAAATTGATCCATCAATGAACTCATAAAAATATCTTATACTGCAGGTGAGCTAAAAAAAAATATAGTATGAACATTAATGCTTGTTTGGTTGAAAATTTATCAAACATGCTACACTGACAATTTGGAAATTTACTTTAACTTACATATATTATATACTAACTGACATACCAAAAGTTGCAGCTACTTTTGTGTTTTAACGCATTTCTAGAAAACTTGTTTATAAAAATGGAGCTCAACAATACACATTGGCCGATTGGCTGGCTAGTGAAGGAAATAACTGTAAAAACTTGATACCGTAGAGAGTTCGTGTTTTTTTTCTTTATATATGAGCCACTATATGTGCCGGAGGCGATAAGTTTAATTTTTTTCGTAGGTGGACATTTTCGGATTAGATTCAGTGTTTGAAAAACTTTTTTTTCTCAACATTTAGCACACGCCCGTTCCTGTTTCCGCTCCCGCTGGATCAAATTCATGGAATGAACTACCTTCGTCCATTCGGAGTGCAGTTATGACAAAAGGCTTCAAGACATTGCTTAAACACATTTTTACATTTTTAAACTGCCATACGGTTGATGGCTCGACTTAGTGCAAAACGTGGGTTTTGTTTTGAACATAATAAAATAATAATAATAATAATAATAATAATAATAATAATAATAATAATAATAATAATAATAATAATAATAATAATAATAATAATAATAATAATAATAATAATAATAATAATAATAATAATAATAATAAATTATTATTATTATTATTATTATTATTATTATTATTATTATTATTATTATTATTATTATTATTATTATTATTATTATTATTAATAATAATGAAAAATTTTGCCAATTTTGAACCATTTTTCCAATTTAAGTTAAAATCAATACAAAAAAACTAACTCAACAGAAAAAGTCTTAAATTGTTTTGAAGTGTAAGCCTAAACGCTTAATTTGGAATGATTATTTGAAAATGTTAATTTAATTAAATTGAAGTTCACTAACAGATTTTCCAAGATGACCTTTCAAAAACGTTTCATTGATAACAACTCTTGCTGAGAAATCAAGTATTTCACTGTACACAACATCTTCATTCATTTTAAATATGGCTTCAATTTTTAATTTTTCTGAACCCGTTGTGGGAGCAAACGGTTCAGCAAGATTTGCATCACAATTAACGCTAAATGCTGTGGCGTAAAAAGTTTCAGAAGTATCGATATACGCTCCGCCTGCACAAAAAAATGTTTTCTTTATCAAACTAAATTGTATAAAATCCAAAATTAACAACAACAAAATTTTGTCTTACAAGCAACAATAGGTCTGCTTTTCTTTATAGAGGTCGATATGTATGGTTTGCTCAAATTTGTTGTGTTGATTTTTGGAACGTCTGAAAAGTTAATTACAAAAATATAGTTCTAAGTTGAAAAAAATTGAATTACTAACAATTTACCATTACATTTTATAATCTGCTCATTTTTACTTTTTAAATTTATGTCAACGTTATCCTCTATATTGTGAGCAGTGTTTCTTAACATTTAGTTACCATAAAATAGGTTACGATGAAAAAAAAGAAAATTAGGCTATTGTAGTTACATTTTTTTATGGATAAAATAAAGCGTTATATTGAAACTGAAGCTTGATTGACGCAAGTGCTGTCCGTTTTCGCTTGCCTTCCCGTTCCCGTTTCCGCTCATTCTCTAGTCCCCGTTTTCAATTTTCAATATTTAAACTTTGTAGCATAAGCAAAAACAAATTAAACAAATGGTAATAAGATGCATATATAAAATAAAAATACAATTACTTAGACAAGTTCTTGTTTGTAGATTGTAGACCTGAGTAACAGAACATGGAATATCATTTCCAACACAGTAAGACATAGGACATGACGCCGGAATCGACAAATTGTAAACATAATTATTGTTTAGGCACTTTTTAATTTGTATGGTTCCTGACCAACCACAGCAATTGTTTGCTTTATTTATGGCACAAACATTACCGGTGACAATTTCACTACCTTAAATTGTTGAAAAACCAAGAAATTAAAAATTGCAAAATATTTTGCAAACTAAACATATAATAACTGATTATACAATGTTTTCGTACCAGTTGGGTAAGTTCCATTGTACCAGATCCCACTGTAGGTGCCACATTTTTGTAAAGGCACACACCTTTCAGTTATTTTTCCACCAAGATCATACCAAACGTCTGTAATTAATTTAGCAAAGAAATTATGGACAAAAACATATAAACAAACTTTTTAAAAATTTATTATTAGGAATGTTAAAATTTCCAATAATAAAAGAGAAGTAGATGGAGAGAAAAGAAATTCAGAAGGGTATTAAAAATCCTCAAAAAATTGTGGTTTAGAACATTTTGGAGGCCTAAAGATACCTATAAGATTGAACTTAAAAGAGTTAATTTTAGCAGAAGTAAAGAGGCATTTAAAAGATGAGAATTAAATTGAAGAATTTAGAGTAGATAGACTTAAAGAGAAGGCAGATGCCACCATAGGAAGAATGTCAAGCAGACAAAGGATCAACAGGAGGCCTAGTCTGCTCAACAAAAGAAAAGCCAGTAGGAATAGATGCAAGGAGAGAAGGAGAAGAAATAGATTCATGCCAGGTCTCAGTCAGAAAGAAGAGATCAAGATAGTTAGACAGGACCAGCTCAGAAAATATACGGTGATTTTATTATTTAGAGAACAAATATGAAGAGTAGCTATGTTGAGACCATGATTATTATTAATATTATTAGATTTAAGATTATTTATTTTATGAAGAGAAATCATTTAATACAATGAACAAGATACTCAGCAGGGCAAAAATAAAATTATAATTTATAGATTTTAACTTTTCTTAAACTTTAGGACTTCAACTTGTTTTATGATCAATGATCACTAAAAGGACAGTTAGGGTTAAGGCTAGGGATATAGTAGTAGACTTATATGCTTTCAAAAAACCTCGGCAAATGAGATTTTTTTGAAAATTTCAGTTTTAAATTTTTTTTCTTATTTTAGCTTATGTAATTGATTTCTAATATGTTTATATAGAGTTGTTAGTTGAAACATTTTGTGTAGCTAAAAAAATGTTTTCATAAAAAAACTGGCCCCCGAATACCTGAAACGCCATCTAAATTACATTTTCTGAAAGAAACCCTGGTTGTATATATGATTCTGGCCTCCGAATACCTGAAACGCCCCTTAAATGATTGATTGAAGAAAAGTGAATTTCTAATATTTTAATTAAAATATACCTGAGTTGAGATAATGATCACATAAGGCAACATCTCCCGTTTTTAAAATGCTGTTTGGACTTCTTAATGGATTGGATATGTTTACGGGGTTAACGCATGGATCAACTAAAAACAAAATTAAAACGTTTAATATTTAAAAACATTGCTTAATTGAAATTAAATTGAAAATTGAATTTTACAAACTTTGTGCTTTTACGCTAATCAACATGCTGTAGGAAAACACAACCAAAAAAATTGCTAAAGTTTCCATGGTCTTTGTGGTTGAATTAAGTTCAATATGCTGCTCAAAAGAGCTTTTATACTAGTTCACTTTAATGATCACGCACATTCTGACTTATTAATATTCATGATGTAGAAAAAAGCATGATTGGCAGGCAAGTAATGAAAGCAGATTTAAAATGAAAGTGTGTAAAGTTAAGGGGTTGTATTAAATTACGGAATATTGAAAAACAATTATTTTTCACATATGTTTTAAAATCCTGGCTATGGATTTTTTATTTTTCACTTCATCATTGAGGTCCCAGAAACCAAAAATATGGTGAAACACCTATCTTTTTATTTGAAAATTTTAGATACTGAAACTCGACATTTTTAAAGTTTTAGTTCTGAAATTTTTAAGCAATAATTTTTTTCCACACTACATTTGAGGTCCCGGAAGCAAAATTATCAAAGAAGTGAAACACCTGTACTTTTAGTTTTTAAATAGAATCTAAATACTGAGTTTCAAATTTGAAGCATTTGTAATTTTTGAATGGCATTAATGTAAAAAACCATAAAACCTATTGTCCACCCCACATTCGAGGTCCTGAAAACCTAATTTTTAAAATATGATGAAATACACATTTTTTACCTTTTAAGAAAAATCCAGTTACCAGATTTCAAAACCTTCTAATTGTTTGTTTTTGAGATATGTGTTTTTTGTGAAAATAGTTTATCATCCCGTTTCATCTTTTCAGGAGCGCAAATTTAAAAAAATTATTTTATAGTAGGTTCATACGCTATAGAAGTAATAAATGTTCTGAATTTTACGTTTCTATGGTAAAACTTTTTAGTACGGCGTTCATTATCAGTCATACATACATACATACATACATACATACATACATACATAAATACATACATACATACATACATACATACATACATACATACATACATACATACATACATACATACATACATACATACATACATACATACATACATACATACATACATACATACATACATACATACATACATACATACATACATACATACATACATACATACATACATACATACATACATACATACATACATACATACATACATACATACATACATACATACATACATACATACATACATACATACATACATACACACACACACACACACACATACATACATACATACATACATACATACATACATACATACATACATACATACATACATACATACATACATACATACATACATACAATATAGTTTCTGACTTTAGAAGTTCAAGCAACGCGTCGTAATGGCGTATTTTGTTTATGTCAACCGCCTAACTTCCTAAGCTAAGAAATTTTGTTTTAAGCATTTTCAACCTAAAGTGTTCAACGCCTCAAAATCTATTATCGTGCGTTTTTTCAGAGCGTTAGATGCCAATCGGGGGACATACATACATCATTGCCCTTTTATAATTGAAATTTCAATTGTATGTAAGTTACGTTTTTGACACAGGCATTTAGTCTTTTGAACAATTTTGTATAATTTCACTTCCTTTTATTTCATTAAGCTAAAATTTGTTTCAATAGTTCCCAACGCAGTATATTCAAATCTAATGAATTTATGACCAATTCAAGCCCCTCGTTACCTTTCTATTGCAATAAAAATATTTCTAAAATCCTATCTACGTTGAACGCTTTTGATGCAGTGAGATTTGAAAAGTATCACGTATGATTCATTCACTTTGATTTGACATTTTAAGTGTTTAAATAACCAAGAAAAAATTCTTTTTGTCTTATATCTCAAGGCATTCAAAATGATCAAACTTACAAACGAGTTTTTTTTAATCTTTAATTATTTTGTAATTGGGCGCCTTAAAATGTTTTGCAAAAATTTCTTGATGATACTTGAGGGGTGCCGGTGTTGCCCGGGGTTTTTAGGGGTTTTCTATTGTTTTTCGTTTTTCCGTTCTCAGTTCCCGCTTGCTTTCCCGTTACAGGTCGCATTTCCGTTCCCGGTCGCTTTCACGCTCCAGCTTGCTTTACCGTTTCCGGTTGCTTACCCGTTCTCAGTCGCTTTTCCGTTTCCGGTCCCTTTCCCGTTCTCGTTGCTTTCCTGCTCCTTCTTGCTCTCCCATTTCCCTTCCCACGCGCTCTTCCGCTCGTGGTCTCTTTTCCGTTCCCGCTTGCTTTCCTGTTTCCGTTTCCACTATATATATATATATATATTGACAGTATTTAGGTATTAAATTTTCTTGTAAGCATGCTCGATTGAACTTTACGGCCCATACTCTGTTGCAACGTTTTTCAACGGACGTTTCAAATCGTCTCCATTTTCCACCATGTATCACCAACACTTCTTTAATAAAATCTTGATTTAAACATGGGGTTGAACCATATATATATATATATACCATATATATATATATATATATATATATATATATATATATATATAAATATATATATATATATATATATATATATATATATATATATATATATATATATATATATATATATATATATATATATATATACTAGCGGGGTTACCCGGCGTTGCCCGGGTTTTTTAGAGGTTTTTCTAATGTTTGTCTCTCTCGCTCCCGTTCCCTTCTCCACTTTCCCGTTTTCGTAGCGTTCCCGGTCGCTTTTCCGCTCTCGGTCGTTTTCCAGCTCCCGGTCGCTTTCCCGCTCAGAAGTTCTGTTATCGATTTTCTCTCTTGCTCGCGTTTCCTTCCAAGCTTGCTCTCCCGATTCCAGTCGCTTTCCGCGTTCCCGGTCGCTTTCCGCGTTCCCGGTCGCTTTCCGCGTTCCCGGTCGCTTTCCCGTTCCCGGTCGCTTTCCCGTTCCCGGTCGCTTTCCCGTTCCCGGTCGCTTTCCCGTTCCCGGTCGCTTTCCCGTTCCCGGTCGCTTTCCCGTTCCCGGTCGGTTTCCCGTTTCCGGTCGCTTTCCCGTTCCCGCTCACGCTTGCTCTCCCGTTCCCGGTCATGCTTGCTCTCCCATTCCCGGTCACGGTAGCTCTCCCGTTCCCGTTTCCGTTCCCGCTCATTTTCTCTTTTACATTCTTTCATAACTACTGTTAGCCTATAAAACGCAAAATAGATTTGCTAAGACTATATATATATATATATGAATGTTTGAGGGTTAGTTTGTCTATTATAGAAACGGGAAAGCACCCGGAACGGACAGCGAGCGGGAACAGAAAAGCAAGCGTGAGCGGGAATGGGAGAGCAAACGTGAGCGGGAACGGGGCAGCGACCGGGACGGGAAAACGACCGGGAGCGGGAAAGCGACCGGGAGCGGGAAAGCGACCGGGAGCGGGAAAGCGACCGGGAGCGGGAAAGCGACCGGGAGCGGGAAAGCGACCGGCAGTGGGAAAACGACCGAAAACGGAAAAGCTAACAGGAGTGGGAAAGCAGGTGGGAAAGGAAACGGGAGAGAATGAGACAAACATTAGAAAAACCTCTAAAAAACCTGGGCAACGCCGGGTATCTCCGCTAGTACATACATAAACACACACACACAGACACACATACATGCACATACACATACATACATACACACATACATACGCACATACATATATATATAGTTCCCGCTCGCTCACCCGCTCCGCTCCGCTCATTTTGTGACGGATTTCAAAATTTTTTTTTTCTTTTTGATTTTCATTGACTCTCAAGGTTGTGTGAAAATTTCATTACGATCGGATGAATGGTGTAGCAATGCATAAAGGACATTAACATACATAAATACATATATACAAACATTCATTTTTATATATATAGATATATATATATATATATATATATATATATATATATATATATATATATATATATATATATATATATATATATATATATATCAGCTATTTTGGGAAAAAAATGTATATGATTTTGGATGAGAAAATTGTTAAAAATGTTGGAACAAGTTTGAAATGTAAAGTTTTTTCAAATTATTTTACTTTCTCCTTGCTTTTGCGATCAGCGAAAAGAGCATAACCAGACCAATATTACTTTGCATAGTCAAACCTCGATAGTGAATACCCTGGTTATTAAATAACCTCGGTTTGTAAATACGCGTTTGCTTGGTCCCAGCCAAGTCAATTACTGTCAAACCCTGTTAGTAAATACCCCCTTACCCCGGGGTTTGAATGTATTCCATTTCAAATGCATGTAGTTGTTTTAATTTTTGACTTGCATATAGATTTGAGATATCTGTTATGAATTTCAAGACTTCGTTGTCATATAACAAATTAAGAACCGATATAGGGGAGATTTTATGATAAACAGAGTTTGCATCAAAAACAACTACCGGCATGGATTCAGTTACGATAAACAAATTGTGTTTGTTCAACTATTTTTTATGTGTTACTATTAACTTTAACGTCTTCATGCATGATACTATATGAAATAATTTTCAGAATGAAAAATTTAAAAAGTGTTGCGTACAAAGATTTTGTAACTGCCCATCTCTAATAACAAAATTTTGTTATTTTTAATGTGCTATTTTTTCTATTTCAATGCAATGCCTGTTATACTTGCCGGTTATATTTCTTTTACAATGCTTATATGAGGTTATTCTTAATAGCAAAATTACATTTTTAAATAATTGAGCCGGTATATTCAATGTATTCACATACTACTTAGTAGCAATTCGTGAGAGAGTGGTAGCCTAAATAAAAATATGGGCATATTTTTTTACATTTATTTTGCATACCTGATTTTGAAATCCTGGCTAAGGGCCTGCACTGAAGGCTCTTAAACATTCATACAAATCAGGAATGACAAAAGCAGAGGCTTTTGTTTGTTTCAGTTCAGGTTTCCCATGTAGTCATACCAAGTAGTCATAAAAATACATTTTTTAAATAATTGTAGTTTATTATAACCGATAACTATTGAAAATAAACATAATAAAGTCCTAATGCATTTTATGTTTATGTGTGAGAAGTATGTATAAAAGAAAGCTATTTTCATCCAATACTTGTTGCGAGGTTTCTCTAGCTTTCTTTTCTTTTCGCAACTCGAGACCCTCAATATTTTTATTCCGTCTCGTTAACTATTTTCCCAATTCTTGTTCGAGGCTTAAGATTCAACTTGTAGTTTTGCCGTTTTCACTTCTATATTTTTTTCTTAAACTGTAACAACGCGTCTTTATAATAATTGTCTTTTCCCTTGTATTGCTTTACGTTTGTGATTATACGCACCAGACATCGTGTTTGGTTTTGACATGACAGCCAGATTTGAGTCAGAACCAAAAGTGTTATCAAAAGTAAAACTTTGAACTGTTTTAATAAGATTTAAAATAACACGGTAGATCTAGGATTTCCTGTGCAAATCTGAACAAATTTTCCGACATTATATGGCCTACTGGCAGGGTTACCCGGCGTTGCCCGAGCTTTCTTTGCTTAGTTTTTTTCAATGAAACGTAAAATAAATAACAGATTTTTTTGATCCAGCGAAAGATAGGGATATGCATCCCTTCACCAAAGTACCTATTCAATTTTTTTTGGGTATAATACCTAGTATTTAAAAAATGACAGTAGCTTTTCGAGAAGAAAACATGGAAATCTTTGAAAAAAAATTGGAAAAAATACTTACGACTACCCCTCACCAGTCATCGGCTTTTTTAAAAGTATGTGAAAAATGTCGGAAATGCATCCCCCTACCGGGAATATTTTGATCTACCCCTAGATACAAGGGGGTATGAATGATTTATTTATATTGCAGGGGCATATATGGAATTAATGAAAAGAGGGATCCAAAATGGGTTCGAATGATTTTTTCTATTTTGTGTTAGATTTAAAGGTTTTGTCATATATTTCTGGTCAAAATTTAGTTATTCAATAACAGAGATTTTTTACAAATAGCGGAATAGTATAGCTAGTTAAGTTTAATATAATTCTTTGGAGTCAAGTTCTGATATTGTCTTTAATGTACACTTCTACGGTAAATTCATTTACTAGAGATTAAATTTCAATAAACATTGAATCATCACTATTAAACATAACAATTTTTCAGAGAAATTCAAAAATATTTTATTAAAATATTATTATTGTTAGCTGGTTAGCATAAAAATTGAAAACTTCAATTTAAAAAAAATTATGAGAAAACTGTTTTGAAGAAAAAAAATATTAACACAAAGTTGCTGGTAAAACTGAAAAAATGCAGCATCGTATTCCTTTTTTAAAATTTTAATTTAAGAACACGATTGATTCATAATTCACATTTTTTGAAAATTAAATATTTAAAAAAAGTTATTAAAAAACATTATAGAATTAGATAATTTATACAAGCAAACATATAAATTATAAAATTAGTGAACTGCTAAATTATATTAATTGTACTGTTTTGGTCCGATTTATCTACTAGCTTCTGCAAACACTAGGCAATGTACTTTCAATTGTGGCAGTATTTAACATGCATAAGTAAAATGAGATGCTTCAAAACCTGTTTCAGAGATCAAAGATGAAGTGGTGGAAAACCAGCATTTTAATCCATTTGAGGCAGTGTTGTAAAAGTCGATGCCATAAGTACATGGAGAGTTTATCTGTACACATGCATTTTTGCAATCATCAACCGTATTGTAGTTGATCTGTTGAATGCCACCAAGCGTGGTCTTGTAAGTGTATTCAATCCATTGACAATTTCCTGATAAGTTTGAAAAGTGAATAATAATAATACTGATAATAATAAATAATAAAACACATCATTATTTAAAATGAATAATAATAATTAATATTAAAACACTTCATTATTTAAAGTAAATATTAATTGCAGATGAACGAATATTCTACATGTTATGGCAATTTCTACTTGTATTAAAAATCATGAGGTAGATTTTTATAAAACAATAGTTAACAAACCAGTAGGGCATTGGTAGGTGTAGTGGTAAACTCCAAAGTAGGTGCTAGTTGCTGTTGATGTTGAAAACCAGCACTGAGATCCAAGTGAAGCAGTTGGGTTCCAATCAAATCCAAATTTACAATTTGTAGTTCTCATTGCCAGACATTGAGATTTGCACAAATCCAATGTAGTATACGACTGTTGGATACCTCCTGGACTGTTGATGTTGGTGTTCAAAAACCAGGTACATGCTAGAACATTTTTAAGTAGTCATACACAATTATGTTTATTTCAAAAAACATTTATAAGTACAACTGATTTAACTCGTTGTTTCAATAACGTTTATTTTTAATTTGGTTTCTTTAAAAAATTTCCTTTGAAGCAATTTAAGAAATGTTCTGGTTGATAATTTTATTCAAATTTTTGTAAAAACAAATTTTATTTTTCCAGCTCAAAAAACGTATTGGAATAGGTCATAGATACATTTTAATCAAATAAAACACTTACTTGGGGCTGTTGTAACTGTGAATACAAATTATTTTTTAAATTATTAATATTTAAGTTATTATTTAAAAATTTTTAACTTTGCAAGTTATTCAATTGGTGAACATTCTTAAACAAACACTCCACACTAGATCAACCGTTGCAGAATTTAGTTGACAAGGTCTACTTTTGGTATATTTGATGCACATTTTATGATGATTAATTTTTTTAGCTATTATTGTCAAAAAACGCAAAAACATTCGAACACCTAATTTTTAAATTAACTTATTTTAAATAGTATATTAAATTTGCAATAGGTTCATCAAAAACGTGAAGAAAAAATTTGTTTTCAGTTATCTCTTGTTGTTTTTTGTTTGTTTTTCATCAATTATTTCATGATTTAAAATTATGCACTTTTTTTGTTTTTAACAATTATTTAATTTGTTGTGTCTAATTCATTTTTATTGATGGTTGTTGCATGCTGTTGCGTGAACATAAAGTTTGGGTTGGTATAGCGCTGGTGGTATAGCGGTAAGGCATTTGCCTGTGGATTGATTAAATGTTTTTAGAAAAGATAAATAATTATATTAATTATTTTGCAGAACAATTGAACAAACTTACCAATTCTTATTGTAGATCCTGAAAAAAATTATTTTCATGAATATCGTGCGGTACAATTTTATTGAAACCTAATCAACCAACCAGGCGGGCATTGATAAGTGTAGTGGTAAACGCCAAAGTAGGTGTTTGTTGCTGTTGATGTTGAAAACCAACACTGAGATCCATACGGATCAGCAGGATTCCAATCAAATCCATATACACAATTTGTAGTTCTCATTGCCAGACATTGAGATTGGCATTGATCGAAAGATGTATAAGGCTGTTGGATACCTCCTGGACTATTGGTGTTGATGTAAGAAGTCCAAGAACATGCTATAATATTTTTTCTTTATTAAAATTAGTTAATAATTATAAAACAAAACGTTTTTGCGATGTTGTCATTATTAAAATATTATGCGTGTTATACTTCTTCTACATTGAATTTTTATTTTTAAACTTGTTATAATAAATAGTTGTAAAAAACTGTTAAAAACAACTTTTATTTGATTATAATTTGTCTATTCTGTTTCAATTTCTATGTAATAATGACTAGTAGTTAGGCGGGCGCTAGAGCCACCATCATCTGCAATGGGTGTGGGTAGGTGCTCATAAATGGCTGCCTCTGGATGTTCTGTTAAAATGTGCCCACAAGTAAATAAGCATTTCATAAGTGATATGCTGCTTAGAATTCTAACAAATAACGCCACGTTAAACAATGCTAAACTTTGTTCTTTCCAACAACTAACGAAATTTTATGAGTAGCCCAATGCGTGCTAAGGCCACTTTAATTCAGGAGATTTGGGGCTAATTGCAATAAAAAAAGTTCAAAAGTTATTAAAATTGAGCAAAAAAACACATTAATTAGATTTACTTGGCTGCTGAGTTGTCAAACTTGGCGTTAGGCATTGGCGACTTTCATAACAAACATTATCAAGTAGACAAAAATTGCTCTGAAAAAAAAGATAAAATTACTGTTTATATAAAAACAAAAATTAATATATAATAAACTTTAAGTTTATAAAAGTTGACAATTTTTTCAAGATTTATTGATATGTATTACCTAAAAAATGATTAAATAAAATCACCTTCAAAGAGCAGCCATCATTCGAACACGTATAGCACGAGCTATCGTAAAAAGTAAAACTCAATTCATTACTGTCTAACATTTTTGTACCATTCCATGTTGTGACTTTTAAAATCAATTGTATTTTGCTGTGTTGTTGTCTCTGTTGGTTGAGTGAGTTCACGTTAATAGTACATTGTAGTAGTCCAGAGAGAATTACAGATGTGGTCACATCAATACCTTTTGTTATACCGTTCTGTGCAATTTATATTGAGAAGAAATTAAAATGCATTGTAAAACATTTTTATAAGATATCAAAATAGTTCAGAAATAAAAGTATCTTACCCCATCAATTATGTTACCAACACATGACACGCTGTTAATATAATTAACTACTCGTACGTTGATCTGACGACACTCTTGGGAAACAATCTCGCAAACTGATTTACTTGAAAATAGACTAACAACAGGAGGTTTGCTTAGATCCACTGAACAATCAAACTCTGCAAAACCTTTAGAGAAAAAAATTACAATCAAATAAATATTTTAAACTAATTCAACGTACACCCTTCCTTACAAACGTTTTACAACTGTTGTAGTTGATTATTTACCTGGTTTACAAACACATGATCCACTCACACACGTTCCATTATTCATACATATTGGACAAATGCTGGCATCAATTTTTTCCAATAGCATTTGCTGGCTGAAACTTTCTGAAGAAATAAATCCATTTTTAATAATGAGCTGTTTTTCTAATTTTTGTCTGCACACTTGTCCAAACACATTCAAATAGGCGTCAGCATACAATCTGCTTCCCGTAGACTACAATGAAATGTTAAATAAAAACACAATTATCATTAAATTATTATAGTCTCAAATACAAATTATACTTACTCTAATGTCATCTATACAATTTTGCAATAGATTTCGAATTACCAGCTGGTCTAAAACGTTCACGCATTGGCTGTACATGGAAAATGAGTGTACACTGTTCGTGCAAAGCTGATTTGCCAGGTTTTGATCAAAACTGGTAAAATTTGGATTCTGTTGAAAAATTCAAAGTTGAATGAACTTTTTAAACAGTTGCAACTTTTTAAAACAAAATTTATTAAAAGCAACATCTGTTTCTACATGGAATCAGTTATAAAAGCCCTACGATCTGCTTGAGTAAAAATAATATGAAGAAAAATTGAAATAAAAATTATAATGCGATACAGAGAATGACAAAATATTCTTTAACCATCTACATGCTTAGAGGTAAAAGTAAAATTCTATAACTGAAATTATGACGCGCATTTAAATAATAAAACTATCACTATGAAAAATTTTAGGTTATTCTATGAAATTGTGCAGAGATAATCTTTCGACGAGTTAAGTTCAGTCTGAGGGTGACTTGTCTTTATGTTTTTTGGAGATGCCATAGGCCCATAACATAAATGTGAGGCCCTTATAAGGATAAAAAAATAGGCTATTCTTAGGTTAACTCCGCCTTGCTTTTGCAAGCCAGTCCCAAGCCTGGAGAAAGGAGGTGGAAAACGTTGTAAGGATCAAATTATGATCCACGACAGGAAGTACTTAGGTGCTTCCAACATACAGTCATTACAGTTTTAAGACACCTAGTGTAAATGACTATAAACTATTATAAAAAATATATATATATTCTAAGGTTGAAGCAGGCCCTGTTATGTTGAAGTAGACTCCCTTGTCATCATTTTTTCAAGCGAGAACACGGTCATCAGCTTTTTTTGTAAAAGGTTTAAAGAATGAGTTGGCCCTTAGAACATTCCGTTCTCTCTCTAAGGTTTTGCTAATATAATGTTAGTCTCGATAGTTAGACTTCAATGCCAGGGAACAGATAAGTTTTTAATTCTTTTCGGAAACACTGAAGCGTCGCAGTTGATGTCACAGCAACTGACAGACTATTCTAAATCATTATAGAAAGAACTTGCCTTAGGTTTTTTAAAAACTAAAGTTAATATATATATATATATATATATATATATATATATATATATATATATATATATACTATCAACATACATTGTTTGAGGAGTCTCTGTAATTTATGTTTCTAAAAATGTCATCATATGTTATTCCTTGTTTGTTGATTGGGCTTGTTGTGATTGATCGCTTTTTCCTCGTAGGGTTACACACGTTTGTAAATGTTATCATATCTTTATTAGTACCGTTTCCACTGCATGTTACATTCGCGTAGGTATTTGCATTATCTTTTGTCGTCTCACACTTGCACAAGGGAAAACTAAAAGATTCGTTGACACAAGAAGAGAACATTCTTTGAAAAAAACTTTTTTGGTAGGGAACCCTTTGAAAAATAAAACGATGTTTTCAATAAAAAAATTAAAGATTGTAGGGTTTTTGCTAAAAATATAATAACTAAACACTTATGTTATACTTAATTCCATATTTAATATACCTATTTTCAAAATTCAGATTTAACAAATATTTGTCGAGGGTTGCTGTTTAATTTTTTTTTAAATTTAACTAAAATGGCCTTTTATAAATATGAATATTTTTTAATATCCAACTTTAGGTTTAATTATTAATCAGTGTTATTTAATCTCACCTGAAAATATTATAATCAAATGGTCCCACGGCAGAGCAAATTCCATCGTATTCTTCATATTTTAAGCCGTTGATATAGATGCTTAAATAACTTAACCAGTTGTCTATTTTTATCGTCACTCCAGAGACAAATTTAATCTAAAATTAAAAACCATATAGAATGAAAAAAAAGTTGTTTATTTAAAAGAAAACTCAGCTGACCGTGTATATATTTTGATTTTTCTCCAAAGTAGCTCTCGGATTAACTTTGTCACCAAGCATTTGCTCGAAGGTGATTGGTGTAGGCTCGTTGTCACACGCAGTCACTCCAATGATATAGTTTTCTTTTAAATAAAATGACAATTTTTAATTAAACTCATGACAGAATATTTGCTTTAAACTTTGATTGCTAAAACTAAAATTTAGCATTAGTTTTTTATATTAATTAATTAATTGATCTACCTTCCCGGACAATTATTCCACAGTTGCAAGTAACTAAACCATCATTACACGGTACTTGTCGGACCTGGATCTACGCAAATAAATTAGTTTGCAAAAAAAAAGAAAAAATTTGTCAAAGTCTTTATCATTATTGAGCCATTTATAACTCTAATTGAATTAATTACATACTTCAAATGTCCGATATTTCGCTTTAAGTAGATAAAATTCTCCGGTGTGATAATTACTAAACCGATAATTTCTGTGAGAAAACAAACAAAATTACTGTTTTTTTTTTGAGTAATTTAAATTTTTTTAAGTTTTTTTTTTCAAACCTAAATGTTGCAATGTGTGGATCTCCCGCTGATTCACAACTCGGTTGAGTTTGAGTATCTACTATTTGAACCTATTTGTAAAATTGTTCTTATTGGTAATTACTAATTTTATGTTATAACAAAAATGAAAACAAAATATTACTCACAACTACTAGTGGGATAGTGTATCCCTCAAACAAAGAATTCTCACAAACACTAAAACTATACGAAGCGAATCGTATTTCAGTTGTAGTAAATTCCTGTCCAGGGGTAGTAACGGCTGTAATTTCAACTGGTGGCCATGAAGTGTATGATACGCTACCATCAGAAGTGCCAAAGTTGATAAAGCAGTTGGCTGATCGTACATGAGAAAAATTCATATTAAACTGGTATTGATACAAATCGCAAATACTATCGTTCAAGCAGTGTCTGGTTGTAATGGGAAATGATGCTTTAAAATTGATTTTCTTTGTTTCACCTTGAGCCATTTGTATTTGTGACAACACGTTACCATTTAAATCCTTTTAAAACAAAAACACAAACACATGATTAATAAATTTGCCTAAAACTTAGTTTTGGCTTTTTTTAATCTAAACTTTAATTTAATTTTATTTGTTTTCTCTTTCACACGCCTTTTCCAAGACAAGTCTTGCTCGAAGACGAAAAAGGGTACTTGCAGAGGCAGCCATTTATAGGCGCCTATCTTTTTAGCAATGCGAGTGAACTCCTTGCTTAAGGGAGTTACGCTGGTGACGCCGGCGAGGTTCGAACCGCCTACCTAACGATCGACAGGCGAACGCTCTACCGCTCTGCCACCAGCGCCTCACATTTAACTATGTAATTATAAATAATTTGTATAATATATTATTAAATAAATAAAATACGTATGTGTATATAAATCCCATGGCATGTGCCTGCAAGTGAGCACATAGAAAACTTTGCGGCTAAACTGAACGCAAGGACACCTAAACAAAGCTTTCGTAAGCAAATGACCTGATTAACTCTAGCTCGTTAACTTCTATTGTGCAATATGTTGGACAGGGCTGGCAAATCCACACTCCCCTTTTCAACTAGCAATAACTATATCTCACTGGTTATAGTACCGCTGCTGGCTTTCATTTGTCTGGTCTCCTTCAAAAATGATTTTTGTTAGATTGATTAATGACTGTATCTGTCTGAGAAAATTTAGACAATATGTATGCTTGAATGTTCTGTGATGTGTTTATGAGACGCGAAACGAGTGTCTATTATTTTTAGGTTTGGGACAGATAGACCGCCATAAGTACAAGGTTTTCGTGGGCTCATGGCTCAATTTATCCCAGCTTGCCAACTACCGCTGTGCATTAGGTTGGACAAGACCGCCTCCGTCAACCTGAAAAAATGAATGTTTGTAGACTCTGTTATATAACGCTACTGTTTAACGTTTTTGAGGTATTTTTTCAGACGCACTAATACTGTTTTAATTTTTCCGGACATTCTTTATCAATAAAATTTAAAAAAAAATCATTATCAATAAAATTTAAAATGTAAGTTTCAATCAAAATCATAAACAAACTACTTATTTAAAAATTCAACTAACCACAGGCTGAATTCCCATAAAATATCGTGTACTGTTCACCCAATCAGTTTTGGTTGAATTTGATCCATCGCTGAACTGGTAGTAATATCTTATACTGCAGCTGAGCTAAAAAAAAAGTTATTAAGAAGATTTCAATTAAAATTTTTATGAAAATATTTTCAAAAGACGTTTGTAAATTAAACAAATACTTATTCAACAATAAAACAAATAAATCAAAACCAATTTCAAAGCGTATTTAAAAAAAAGCTGAAAATTGAATAATGTGTTGAATTTGAGTTTTTAATTCAATTATATATAGTAATTAAAATTAATAATATGCAGCAAATATTTATAAATTATTCAAAAAGAATTCATTAAGTTTAAAATTTGATAAATACTTATACAATGAAGGGGTGTCATTTCAACAAAACCTTGCGGGGGTAAAATTTTTTTTATAAAACCCTTGACTCTACAAAAGTTCATCTCCCTATTCCTAACAATATTTTTTTTTCAAAATAGCTGGTGACCGAGAAAAAAATGACAAAACAATATACACTTTTTTTCCAAAAAAGTTTATAACCGAGGGAAGGGGTGAATTTAAGGTCCACAACGTGCGTCCCTGTTTCACTTCCTAAAAAATACGTATTGTCTAAATTTATCACGGCGTTCAAACTGTCAGATGCATATTTGTATATATAAAGTAGCTTAATTCAAATCAGTTTTCGAGAGAGAGAGAGAGAGAGAGGAATATGAGCTATTGTTTGCATTATACTGTAGCCACAATAGACTGCAAACTAAGCGTCATTCATACACTGCCATACATCGTAATTTTTGTAGGCTTGTCGAGCCAGAGATACGGTCGCGATGCATGAACCTCATGGCTGTAACATTTATATTGTTACAGCCTACAAATAATTTTATTTTCATTCAGTTAATCGCTAGTTATATACGACAAAATTTAGAAAATGAATTTCGCACTGTTCATGAATTTGCAGTAGCAATGAATACATGCTGCTGAAAAATAGCAACTCCATGGTATTGCAGAAAATAGATCATAAAGATTTTGCAAGAGGGTGCAATATAATAGTTTACATTGATTGATTAAAATAAAAATTTAGAGAGTTTTCATTCTTTATTCTCATTCCTACCGTTCTATATAGTTCATGGATAGTTTTGACATTTTCCATTTATATTCACATTAATTATTATGTCTTATTATTGATGTAATTATTATTTTTCATTATTAACGTAAGCAGCTTTACCAGTTGAGTTCATTTGTTCAACTGGCAAAGCCCTGAACTGCCCAATTTTTTGAAGCCCAACCCGGTCCAACCCGTTTATAAAGCCCAAAATTCCAGGCCCACTTTTGCCGGTTTTTACAAAAACAAATCCCCAGGGCTCTTCACAATATTCTCTGCCACTGTTGACTTCAGGCCGCTTGTTTAGATAAACATAATATAAAGTCCTGAACCCGATGATCCAGTCTTGTACCAACTTTGATCATTGCTTTGTGGGTACGAATATATTTGTACGTTGCACTATTAAAATTGAAAATATGCATAACGCAAATAAATTTCTTTGCAAGTACTACAACGTTTTTAAATTAAAATATGCAGCCCTTTAGCTCCAGAAATCCTCATACACATTTTCTTATTAAAAAAACTGATGACCAGGAGAAAGTGAGTTAGGCGTAGTTTCTTTTCTGAATACCTCTCAAAAAAATGTCATAGCTATTTTTTAAACAAAATTTATTTTTGAAAATACTTGAGGGGGGAGAAATTGTCTCCCGCAAATGACGCACCTGATACCATGTAAATATGAATGCAAGAAAAAATGGCTAATTTTGATACCAACGAACAGATTTTAATGAAAGTTTACATTTTTATTTCTAAAAAACATTATTTTTCAATAAAAGGATTTGTGCGGTTTTTTCTAATTTATGCCAGTCGTTCAAGAGGTTCTGATCCTAGCAGTTAGCGTATGACAAAAATAGAAGTAAAATATAAAACTCTTTATTTTTAATTATTTAATTGATAAAATAAATTAATACAAACAATTTTGTAAATTAATTTTTTATGGTTATTTGTTAAAATTTGTATTTTAAGACGCGATTTCGGTCAACTGATGAAACGATTTTAAATAAATTAAATTTGACTAACAGATTTTCCAAGATGGCCTATTAGATATTTTTCACTCATAGGAACTTCTGAAGAAAAATCAAGCGATTCAGTGTGCACAACATCTTCGTCCATTTTAAATATGACTTCAATTTTTAATTTTTCTGAGCCAGTTGTAAAGACAAATGGTTCAGAAGGTTTTCCTTCACATTTTACACTAAATCCTGTTGCATTGAAAGGTATGGAAGTATCAACCTCTCCAGTACCTAAACAAGAGATAACAAAACAATTGATATCTTTTATTTAATTTTTTTATATAATTAATCCAATCAATAATAATAAAATTTGTCTTACAAAAAGAAGTTGTTCTGATTTTCTTTATATTAGCTGATATGTATGGTTTGCTTAGAGTTGTTGTATTAATTTTAGGAACATCTGAAAAATAAATTAAAATTATTATTTTGACAAAATATATATATGAACGATATGAAAATTGTATTTATTTTTTAATTGACGTTAAACCATGTAAGTTGAATAAATGGAAATTTCAAAATAGTTTAAAGTAAAGTTACTCCAACAAGTCCTTGTTTGTGCATGGTAAACTTGAGTTATCGAACATGGAATGTCACTGCCAACACAGTAAGACATGGGACATGAGGTTGGAATTGCCAATTTGTAAACTGACCTAACCCATTGGCTGTCAAAACGGGTGTTGCCAGTAGAGCTTATATACCACTACTAATCTAATTTATTATACCTTTTCAAAAACGGGTTTTCCAAAAATCGGTGGTTTAAACGATTACAGGTAGTTTACGACGCATGTATTTTTAACCACGCACGAATTTATATTTTAGGGTGATAAACTTCCTGAATAAATTGGGCTATTTCTTATTTTAAAATTTTTTTTTCAATATTATCATTTGACTTAAACAAAATATTTCACTTGTTGCATATTTCTTAATTTTAACAGTTTTTTAGAACTTTCAAATAACTTTGTCAACTTGTCTTTACCTTTTTTGTTTTCTCTCTCTCTTTCTCTATCTCTCTCTTTTTTCTCTCTCTTTTCAACATGGGTTTACTCACAATCAAGGCAGCTCTTTGGCTGTTGGTCACGCCGGTGGGATTCAAACCACTAACCTTAAGGCTATTCAGGCTATGCACTTCCTTTTTTCTCTTTTTTATTTCTCTTCCTTTTAGCTCCTTCTTTTTTTCTTTCTTTTTTTCTCTTTCTCTCTCTATCTCTCTATCTCTGTTTCCTTAACAAGTGTTTTCCCAATTTTTGTGGCCATTTTACATTTACAAAGCACTTCGATAATTGTTGGTAACGGTAAAACTTTACAATAAAACTTTATGTTTTAAATTTGATTTAAAAAAAATTAATATTATTTAAAAAATTAATAATATTTAAAAACAATATTATTATTTAGAAAACTAATATTATTTGAAAAAATAAAAATCACCTAAAGCACTTTGGTGCTTTAACGTTTAAATTGCAAATGTTTTAAGCTATAAAAAGCCACTCAAAAGTGGTGAAGAACATAACCAGTGGCGCACCCAGGATTTTATTTGGGGATAGGTTTTTTTCCCATAAACCCTTTGCCCATGGGTGCACTCTTGAACATAACACGTGGTTTAAGATTTTACAGAACGCAATGCTTCTGTGAAAATCACTACAAATACACGATTTGTTTGGGATGAAAACCTGTCAACATCTTTTAAACCACCACTATGCACAATTAAATATTAACAAATAAATCAAACTATCGGCATTGAATATAAAGGACGAGAGAACGCTCTATTGTAATCGTTGAAACCGTGATGAAGATTATACTCCAGGTAACTCAGTTACATGGTTTTTATATTACTACCTGTTAGTAGTGGCAAGCCTTCGGCTATTGTTCAAAACAAAGAGTTCTAAATAAAGACATGATCTTAAAACTGGTAATATCATTTCTATTTCAATAACAACTTTACTTTTTTTTTTAAAACAGATAAACTTTCTGACTATAGATGTTTTATCGATTTTTTACGCGCTTCTATTGAATTTTATCACATGTTCGTTGATATCCGACTGTCACTAAACTCGGAAAATACTGAGTTGATGTGATTTAGATCTAGACATGTGTTGCGTCGGATGCCGACTGAAACGTTGCAGCTTATTGGTGCAAAAATCGGCCTTTCAAAAACGGTTAAAAGTCTCGGTGTTCACCTGGAATCTACCATGTTTATGGGGATGCATGTAATTTCCACTGAAAGTTATGCAAACATACGGGTTCTTAAAGAAGTCAGGCCCTTTGACCCTCAACATTTATTTATGCAAATAATTTTAGAATGATAATTGTTTAAAAAAATATAATTTATATTTGTTTATATTATTCATTGATTGAAGGGTCGTGTTGGTTTTCGGCTTTGTTCTGGTTTGTGCATTTTTGACGAAAGGTTATCATACTGGTGCTAACAATTTATTAAGTAAACAAAATAAAACAAATAAATTAAATTAAAAAATGAGAAAATAACAGAGAATAACATGTAAGCACTAATTTTCAAAAATAATTTCATTATAAAATTAGAAATATGGTTAGCCGGTTTCCATGAATAGAAAAAATATCATGTTTTGTCTTGAAACAAAATATTTATAAAAAATTTGCTGGAACAATTTGAAATTTTAGGCACTAATTAGTGATTTAAAAAAATGTAACATAGTATTATTTTTCGAACGTTATGAAAATTAAATATTTAAAAAAAGATGTTTGAGAAGATTAGTCAGCTGGATAGTTAGTATAAGCAATCACACGGTGATATGAAGTTTGTTAGCTGCTAAACTAACTAACAAATTCGTAGTGTCTTAGCACAAGTTAGCTGCTAACTAACACGATCAAATGAGAACGTATTTTTAACTGCGGCTGTATTTAGCATACATAACTGAAATGAGATATTCCAGTGCTTGTCCAGGAGTTAAGAGATGAAATGGTGGAAAACCAGCATTTTAAACCAGTTGAGGCAACGCTATTGAAATCGATGCCATAAGTGCATGGGTAATTTAACTGTACACATGCTTTTTTGCAATCATCAACAGTATTGTAGTTAATCTGTTGGATGCCACCTAGTGTGTTTTTGTTCAAGTATTCAGTCCATTGACAATTTCCTAGAATTAAAACAAATGAAATGATAAAACAGTTTGTTTTTCAAAATTCAATTAAACAAATTTACCAGTTGTTGTGATAAATCCTACAAAAAAAGTTTAATATTTTATTAGAAATCGTGAAGTACAATTTCAATGAAATTTAATCAACCAACCTGGCGGGCATTGATAAGTGTAGTGGTAAACGCCAAAGTAGGTGCTAGTAGCTGTTGATGTTGAAAACCAACACTGAGATCCATATGGATCGGCCGGATTCCAATCAAATCCATACTTACAAGTTGTAGTTATCATTGCCAGACATTGAGATTTACATTGGTCCGAAGTAGAATAAGACTGTTGGATACCTCCTGGACTATTGGTGTTGATATAAGAAATCCAAGTACATGCTAGAGTTTTTTTCCATAAATTTTCAAAACTTTATTTGCAGTTAACATTGAAATTTCAAGTTGATTGTGATGTTTCCATAATTATTTATTATATACTTTCATTTTTTTTATAATAGTTTATAGTCCTTTACACCAGGTGTTTTAAAAATCTAATGGCTGTATGTAGAAAGCACTTAAGTACTTCCTGTCATGGATCAGAATTTCATCCTTTTTACTTTTCCCTCCTTCTTTCTCTAGGCTTGGGACTGGCTCGCAATTAGCGAGGCAACTATTATATACTAGCTTACGAACGTTTATATTATGATACTTGTTATACATTGGACAATTTGTTTTTAAACACATTTGCATTGTTGACTTACTGGCGTTGAGTTTGTATTTAAAAAAACCTTAATTCAAACTTTAATTAACAAATTCTGAGCAAATTGACAATTGTATTGTATTGTAATATATAAATGTATTTTATTTTATATAGAAACTCCCTTCAGTTGTTGAAACTGAAACAATTATTTTGAAAGTTAATATTAGAAATTTTATTAAAATTAGGTTTTTATTAAAATTAGGTTTTATTAAAATTAGGTTTTATTAAAATTAGGTTTTATTAAAATTAGGTTTTAGACATCCAGCCATATAAATATTCATAAAATAAATAATTGTGATACATAAGGTTTTCTTAAGTACTGATTGTTTAAATTAAAAACACTATAAATATGCTACTCTTACTTTTTGGGACTGCAAAATAAAAAAAATAATTTTTGAAATTTTAAACAAATAAAAAATGAGCACTAAGTTATTATTAACAACATTTTTAAACATATTTACCAGTTGTAGTCGTGATGCCTGAAAATAAAATTATTTTGCATTAAAATTTGTGAAGTAGAATTTTTTTTTGAAATACAAACCAGTAGTACATTGGTAGGTATAGTGGTAAACTCCAAAGTAAGTGCTAGTAGCTGTTGATGTTGAAAACCAGCACTGAGATCCAAGTGGAGCAGTTGGATTCCAATCAACCCCATACTTGCAAGTTGTATTACTCATTGCCTGACATTGAGATTTACATTGATTAGAAGATGTGTATGTTTGCTGGATGCCTCCTGGACTATTGGTGTTGATGTAAGAAGTCCAAGTCCAGGTGCATTCTAGAACATTTTTAACAAGCATTTAACATTTTATGAAAAAAGTTGGTTCATTCAAAATAATATTTTAATATAGTTTAATTAATGTAGTTTTGAAGAAAAACTTGATCGAGATCAAATTTCTATCTTACATCTAAATTACACTAAATTAAAACAAAAACAAAAACAAAAGTAAAATATTTTTATTTAAAATAAAAAAAACTCAATTGGTAAAAATATTTACCAATTTTAAATGCATGGTTAATAATATTAGTATCGGTTTAATAACAATACTAGGTTGTTACTTTTATCTGTATTTGTTTTTTCAAAATAACAAGAAATAATTGTTGGAAATGTTGGAAAGTTTTTTTGAAAAGATTTTACTTCCTTAGTCATTTCAACATTTTTGTAGAAAAAAAATTGTATCCCTCCTTCCAATCAACTTTTACCCCCAAGCCTGGTCATCGATTTTTTAGAGTAACTCTTTTAATAACATTTATTTTAGTGACTTCCACGTTAGTTACTTTTTCTTCGTCTCTTGTTTATAATCCGTTTTTTCTATATCTCTTCTTAATGCGCACAAAAAAACATAAACGCAGCCTTAAACAGCACATTTGGGCACCGACGTTTCGGCCACGGTTGATTTGGTGCCAAAACTGTTGCGCCAAGCCAGCCAGTGCCAAAACGTCACGTACAGCACACAACCTCAGCCTATTAGACGCCTTACCGTTAAATTTTGAAAAAATACATGTAATAATAGATACATATTAGCTGAGTAGTCGAACCTGGCTGATTGCATAGACGATTTTCGTAACAAACATTATCAATTAGACAAAAGTTGCTCTGAAAATAAATGAAAAAATGTTTTTAAAAATGTTATTACAATTAGTTGTGAACTTTAATATACAATTTTAATTGAAAACTTTGAAAACCATTGATAAAAAAAAAACAAATAAACATGTGGTTTAATAAAATCACCTTTAAAATGCAGTTATTATTGGAACAATTGTAACACGACCCATTAAAAAATGTGAAACTGAGTTCATTACTGTCTAAAAATCTTAAACCATTCCAAGTTGTAATTTTCAAAAGTAACTGTAATTTGCTGTGTTGTTGCCTTTGTTGATTGAATGAATCCAAGTTGATTGTACATTGCAGTAGTCCAGGCAGGATTTCCGATGTTGTTACTTCAATTCTTTTAGTGATGCCGTTCTGTGCATTTTATCCGTAAATTAGTTTGAAAGGTTATTGATTTTTCAAATTCCTAAATAGTTCAAAAAATGAATAATGCAGAATTTATTAAATATTAAAACCTCACCCCATCAACTATGTTTCCAACGCATGACGTATTGTTAATGTTATTCACGACTCGTACGTTGATCTGACGACACTCTTGATAAACAATATCGCAGAAGGAAATGTTTGATAATAAACTGATAACAGGAGGTTTGTTCAGATCCACTGAACAGTCAAACTCTGCAAATCCTGGAAGCATAAAATACTACCATGCATTGAGAATGTATAATTATTTTAACGTATATTCCCTAATTTTACAAATTTGTTGAAACTGTTTATATACCTGGTTTACAGACACATGATCCGTTTACACACGTTCCATTGTTCATACATATTGGACAAATGCTGGCTTCAATTTTGTTCAATAGATTTTGGTATGGAAGGCTGGATGTAGATACAGATCCATTTGTTATAACAAGTTTTTTTTCTACATTGGTTTTGCAAAATTGTCCAAAAATATTTAAATAAAGTTTAGCATAAAATTGGTCTCCTGTGAGCTGAAACGTATTAAGAAAATTGCAAATTTGTTAGTTTAAAACTATTTTAATCTAAATTTAACTCACTCTTATGTCATCAATACAGTTTTTTAAAAGATTTTGAAATGACTGATTACTGGTAATATTCAAGCAATCATCATACATAGGAAATGAGCTGATGCTCGTTTTACAAAGCTGATTTGCCAGATCTTGGCTGAAATTGGTGAAAACTGGTGTCTGTTAAAAAACTTGAAGTTAAATAATGTTTTTTAATTTTACAATTGTTTTTAACATTTTTCTCAAAAGCAAATTTTGTTTGAAAATAATTGTTTGTCAAAGATTACCGCAAGCTGAATGTTTGAAATATACTGAGAAATATATATTGTTATTTTTAAATAAACTTTCTTGTTTTGTTTTAATCGGTTTTTCCTTTCATTGACTGTTTATTCTATTTAATTGATCATACAGGCTACAATTATAAAATAATCTTAGGTGCTTAGCAGTATGATGCCATAGAGTAACATTTACGTCAACAGTTATGCTGCAACGTCTATCAAATGTCTAAAACAATTTATAACCTATTAAAGCCACTTGCAGGTATTGTCCTACAAACCAACAACCGTATCTAGACCAACTAACTTCATTTTTATGCTCATGCTTTACTGCTGGAAAGTGTTTGAAGAAATAAAGTCAACCCCATTGATGCAGCAGTTTTTGGTAGTACATATCAGGGAAACGAGTTTAGAAAAGTTAAGGACAGGGTCAGCTGCATTCAAGCATTTCGTAACCTGCCCATCGATGTAAATGTCTGTGTTATTGAGACAGAGTTGCACTAGTGATATCAAAGATTTCTTTGATGTAACATTTGTGGGATGTTTTAGACCTCCCCCAAGTCGGGAAGCTAATTAAAAACTGTTTAGGAGATTCTGTCTAAGCAGACATTAAAAACCAACAACAAAATAGCTTGCAGATTTTTTACGTTTTATTATCTATACTAAAAGAAAGAATATTCAATTTAAAATAACCCACATTATCCGATGAATCTTTGTAACGGATGTTTCTAAAGAGATCTTCAATGGTGATTCCTTGATTGTTACTCAGACTTGTGATTGCTCGCTTCTTCCTCTTAGCGTTGCATACATTATCTACGAATGTAACTATTCCATTCTTTGTTCCGTTAATACCGCATGTCACACCTGCACTGGTATTTGTATTATCTTTGATGTTTTCACATTTGCACAAGGGAAAGTTAAAAGATTCGTTAACACATAAAGGGTACATGTTCTGGAAAAAACTTTTTTGATAAGGAATCCTTGAAAAAAAGGAAATATTATTTTTAAATAGAATGCAAATAAACGCACGGTTTTTATAAAGTAAAACAAAATAATTGAAAAAATATAATTTTTTAATTTATTTTTTGGTTAATTTAGTATTTTAGGGCCATGGATAAAAAATAAATGTGCAGGTGCATCACAAGATTAGACTACTGCAACTCCGTACTGGTTTTTCTATTTTTATCGTCCTTGAAACCCTTTACTTTTGTACTCTATGCGACAGCTCGACATGTCAAACATTTTGGTCCTCGAGACCTCATCACCTCAACTTTACGTTAACTTTACTGGCTACCTATCCCTGCTAGAATAAATTTTAAAATATGCCTCTTGATGTTTATATATTTTTTCTCTCTCTTCTCTCTCTCTCCTGTTTGTCATCTATCATTTCGCCATGCTCGTCGCTCCCTGCAAGGCGTCGTCTGCGTTCTACCAGCAAGGATGATTACCCCCAACCCCTTGAAAGCTGATTGTAATTTAAAACTTGCCTGGAATTATTAAAATCAAATGATGCTACAGCAGTACAAATTCCATTGTATTCTTCGTATTTCAAAGCGTGGATTTCAATGGTTAAAAAATTAGTCCATCTTGTTATTATTATTTTTATTCCAGAAATGAATTTAATCTATAAATAAAATGCTTCGTTATAAAAAAAAATTTCATTTGTTACAAAAAATACCTCTAAGCACAAAAAATAAATTTTATTTACAACATAGCCATCTCTATTTTTCTCCAAAGTAGCTCTCGGATTAATCTTGTCACCAAGCATCCGCTCAAAAGTAATTGGTGTAGGTTCATTGTCACATACAGTCACACCAATGATGTAATTTTCTTAAAAAAAAAGTGATTTTTATGAGCTAAATTTAAAAATTAGTTTCTTTTAGTTAATTTACCTTCCCGAACAATAATTGCACAGTTGCAAGTAACTGCACCCCCATTACATGGCACTTGTCGAACCTGCACCTACAACATCATGATATTAATTTGCACAAAACAAAGCAGACATTTTTTAAAGTGCAACCTTCAATTATTTTGTACAAATTATTGTTATAATTTAACTATTTGCCTACTTCAAATGTTCGATATTTTGCTTGTAATAGATAGAAATCTCCAATGTAGAAATTGTCAAATCTATAATTGCTTTAAATTGAATAAAATATACATTATATTTTATTAAACTCAAAAACCTGAGCAAAAATATTGATCTTACTTAAATGTTACAAAATGAGGGTCTGCATATGATTGGCATACTCGTTGAGTTTGAGTTTCTACTATCTGAATCTACTTGTAAACACACGTTGTCTTGATTAAAGTTGAGTTAATACTAAACTTTAAATTAAAAATTACTTACCACAACTAGTGGAATAATGTATCCTTCAAACAAAGAATCTTGGCAACGGAAAGAAAATGCAGAAAATTTTATTTCCGTTGTAGTAAATTCCTGTCCGGGAGTAGTCACCGCTGAAATTTCAACTGGTGGAAATGAAGTGTATGATAAACTACCGTCTGAGGTGCCAAAATATATAAAACAGTTAGCTGATTGTAAGTGGGAGATGTTCATGTGAAACTGATATTGGTACAAATCGCATTTCGTCTCGTTTAAGCAATGCCTGGTTGTTATCGGAAAAGTTGCCTTAAAGTTGATTTTCTTTTTTTCACCTTGAACCATTTGTATTTGTGACAGCACGTTGCCATTTAAATCCTTGTTCAACAAAAAAGTTCTTAAATCATCAGTAGTTTATTCAGTATTTTTTAAATTACAAATTAATTAAATTAAACAATTAAGTAGAAGAAATTGTATTTACTAATTTTAAAACTTTTAGGGTTTTTAGTGCCTGTTTCTCTGTAGCAGCCCCTATTTAAATTAACGTCAAACATTTTTAAAAACTTTATTTTACTAAAAAGCAGTTTTTAAATTAGTCTTAATTAAATACTCATATAATATTGTTAATAATAATTTTGTTATTTGTATGTCATTTTTAAATATTTTGAATACACAGGTATCGTCAGCATTTTAAAGGAAAAATTAATCAATGTCTGTTACCAATATTTAAAGCAGCTTAATGCCAGAAATATTATTACAATTATTGTTTATTTTCATCAGGAATTTAAAAAGGTTACTAACCACAGGCTGAATTCCCATGAAATATCGTGTACTGTTCACCCAGTCAGTTTTGGTTGAAATAGATCCATCCGCAAACTCGTAGTAATATCTTAATCCACAACTAAGCTAGAAGAAAAAACAAACGAAATATTTTAATTTAATTATTTGATTAGATGACAAATATAAGCCAGCAGTTTAATAAAAAATTAAATAACTAAAAAGCTTGTTTATACAATAATAAAGTATAAACATTATTTAATTAATAAAAACTCCCAAATGTGTGCATTTTACAGAATATCGTGCATATAAATACATGTTTGAGGTTAGTAGGAGTTCAAATAAATTTCAAAACATTCAAAAAAAGTATCGACATCATTGAGATAACTAAAAACAAATTGTATTTACAACCAATTTTTTATCAACATAAACCATTTTATTATAAAAAAAGATTTTTGAATATTCAAAATGTTAAGAAACTTATCAGATTAATGATATTTGGTTATATCACTAATAATAAATAAAACTTGACGGTACAAACATTTTATTTAAAACAAATATGTGTCTCTAAAACACATCTAATCCATCGCAAAATTTCAGCAAATGCTGTCAAACTCGTCTGATACTTCTTTATTAACAGCCGTATAAGCCGTATACGACCCTTTCGTGATAGAATGCAAAGACCCTTACATCTATAGTTATTTTTAAAAGTTGACTAAACACAAAAAATTAATTTGAAGATATGATATGTTTTGATAACATATCCAAAATTTGTATTATCATCCCATGCACACACACAAAAAATAAACAGAGATATGAAAAGATTAGCATTCTCTCAGATAGCAAATGTACGTTGCTGATATTAAAGTAGTATCAGTAGATTTTGTCGTGGTCTAAGAGTGTGTGATGTTTGTGATGTGATGGGCTGGTGATATGGATTCCAAATAAATTAAAAAAATGGTAAATTTTACTAACAGATTTTCCCAGTTGACCTTTCAAGTATTTTTCACTAACGAAAACTTTTTCTGAGAAATCACGTGTTTCAATGTACACGACATCTTCATCCATTTTGAAGATTGCTTCTATTCTTAATTTTTCTGTACCATTTGTGGCAACAAATTTTTCGAGAAGGTTTGCTTCACAATCGACACTGAATGCAGTTGCAGTGAAAGGTATGGAAGGATCAACCTGTCCCGAACCTGAATAAATAGAAATTTGTTCCTATCATATTGAACTTTTTGTTAAAATCAACAATCAACACGTAAACGTGTCTTACTTACAAGGAGAATTGGATCTGTTTTTTGGCAAATGAGCCGATATATTTGGTTGACTCAAAATTGTTGTATAGATTTGTGGAACGTCTAAAAGTTAATATTTTCAACGGTTTACCAAAAGAATTTTTAAATATTCATCAGGTATTTGTGCATTATATTTTATTTAATTATCTTAGAGGTGCTATAATTGTTTTTGTCATCTTTATTTAGTTTATATTGGCATTAAATTATAGTTAAAACATGTTTGGAAATTGAAAAAACAATTAATTTGCAGTTAAATTTTAAAGATAATTCATATAAGATTAGTGTTATTAGTTTAAGCACAAAATTTAATTAAGACAATATAATTTATTAAATTAACTTTGCAAGAAATTTAAAATAGTTTAAAAAAAATTAAACCACAAAAAACTGTATAGAGAAACGTATAAAATAATTACTCCAACAAGTCCGTGTTTGTGGATGGTACACTTGTGATACCGAACACGGAATATCACTGCCAACACAGTAAGACATAGGACATGAAGTAGGAACTTCCAATTTGTAAACATATTTGTCGTTTTGGCATTTTTTAACTTGAATGGTTCCTGACCAACCACAGCAATCGTTTGCTCGATTTATGCCACAGACTCTAGCGGAAACAATTTCAGATCCTATAATAGATTTTTTTTTATAATAGTTTATAGTCCTTTACACAGGTGTTTTAAGACTATAATAGAAAAAACCCAAGAGATTAAAATTTGTTATATACATAACTAATAATTAAGTTTACCCGCTGGATAGGTTCCATTGTACCAGATCCCCGTGTAAGTTCCACATTTCTGCAAAGGCACACAAGTTTCAGTTATTTTTCCACCAAGATCATACCAAAGATCTGTAAATAATTGTAAATAATTAGACAGATGGCTGCAACAAATACTACAGTTTTTGCTGATTTTGTCTATAGAAGAATTTTTGCTGATTGATTTTTTTTATATTCGTTAGATGGTTTTTGTAAAATAATTTTCGTTATATTCGCTAGATGTTTTTTCTGATTTATTTTCTTTGTATTCGATAGGTTTTAAGCTAAATGATTTTTACTAGATTCGGTAGATGACATACTACTTTAGCTTCTAACATTTTAAAACTCAAATTAAATGCAGTTTATTTTAATTTTTCCCATTTTTTTTTAAACTGGATTGTATGAGACTACTAAAATAGAGTAATTACCATTACAATTTTTTAAATGAACCAATAAGTTGTTTTAAAATGTTTCCAAGTTTTAACTGGTGTTTATAAAACAAAGTGTTTTTTAATGTTTTTAGACCAAACAAACATTGTTCTCACATCAAACAAACAAACTATAATAATCCAGGTTATTGTTTGTTTAAATATTTTACAAATACATTTCTTGACGATTTAATAAAAGAAATATGTCGTAAAAAAATTGTTAGTTTTTTTACACTGTTATATTATCCGAAATATTAGTCGGTAAGAAGTTGTATCTGTTGTATATGTTTGTTTACAATAATGCCTATTTTAATACTTAACGATTACCTAAATCAAAATACTTACCTGGGTCAAGGAATCTATCACACAAAGCAATATCTCCCGATCTAAAAATGCTGCTTGGTTTTCTTAACGGATTTGAAATGTCTTCAGCATTAAAACATGGATCAGCTAAAAAAAATTATTTTTTTAAACTTTAAACACTAGAAACACAACTTAAGTAAAATAAATATAAATTCAGCGTAGCCAGGGGGTAAGGAAACTTAGCCCCCAAACGCAAACAATAGCCCCACTAAAGGTTTTGGACATAAAAATAAAAAATAAAAAATTAAGCAATAAAAAGCTTAACAGAGGTCAAATTTGAGCGAACCTAAAAATTCAAAAGTCCGAAGTTTAAGAAAAACATGTGAGTGTTGTTACAAACTTTAGTATAGAATGAGAAATAACAAAAAATATTGACGTAAACAACTTAGTAGATATTTTTGCAACACGTCTATATTAACAAATTGATAGAATTGATAAGCAGTTGGACAAGTTAAGTTGAACTCATCAAACACGAGACGTGTTCTTTGACTTGTTTCCCATTTGCTCCGTCTAAATTAAGGAATCTATTCAGCAGTCATCATCCTTACTTTCTAAGACAAAAAGTAAACTTTGGTGTTTTAATATTCGAAATTGTTTTTTTCGATGTAAAATATGAGCGGTTTTAACAAGAAACAAGTAAATTAAAAACGAATTTTTAAAACCAATGCTCTTATATGTAATTAAAACACAAATTTTGCAATCAATTTTTTCTTATATTACTCTTTTATTTTATGTTAAAGTCGAAATATCTTAATTATATCGAAATATCGAAATTAATTAAAATTATCTAAATTAATTGACTTATTGTAAAACTAATAATTGAATATTGCATTGTCTTCTATTTTAAGCATGTATGCAAAATTTGAAAAAATCTATCATCAGGAAGTGACTCAAAAATTGATTGCAAGATTTGAAACAGACAGAGAAACAAACAGACAGACAGAGAAACAGAGACGACGAGTTAATAAAAACATTGGTAATAATAATAAAAATATCTTCAAAAAGCATAAAATTTAAATATCTCAACTATTTTCATGAAAATTTCGTACACGCTTGAGAATCGCGGTCAGTGAGTGTGGTTCGTGTTAACTTGGTAAAATAGTCTGCCAGTCGGTTAGCGTTTTGTGGTCAAGAAAACCCTCAAGAAAACCCTCAAGAAAACCCTCAAGAAAACCCTCAAGAAAACTCTCAAGAAAACCCTCAAGAAACCCCTCGATAAAATCCTCAAGAACATTAACTAAATTAATTGACTTATTGTAAAACTAATAATTGAATATTGCATTGTCTTCTATCTTGAGCATGTATGCAAAATTTGAAAAAAATCTACTATCAGGAAGTGACTCAACAATTGATTGCAAGATTTGAAACAGACAGAGAAACAGACAGAGAAACAGACAGAGAAACAGAGCCGACGAGTTAATAAAAGCATTGGTAAAAACAACAACTTTCATGTCTATAGTCAGCGTAGAGGTTGACACCCAGCTTGCGTGATTCAACCAGTTTAGCAACATCTGCAATGTACAAAACCTACAGAATGGGTCTTAGGACTGATCCCTGCGGAATGCCATATCGTACCCAAGTTTTCGGAGAGACTGATCCCCCAAAACAAACTGACTGTGTTCGACCTGTGAGGAAAGTTGAGAACCAGGCAAGAGCAGAACCAGTTGTTAGCCCACAAAACACTAAAACCCGATGAATCCGAAGAATAATGTGGTGGACCGTGTCAAACGTTGCACTTACATCAGGATGTGCGAGCAGCGCAATTCTCCCTCCATCGACAGCAGAGCAGACGTCTGGCAGGACGCGACAAACAGCCGACTCAGTAAAGTGGGAACGCTTGAACCCGTATTGAAATAAAAGCAGCAAGTTATTTTCAAAAAAGTTTTTAAGAAAAAAACTTATTTTCAGATCTTAAAATTTTGGTGCTTCAACATTTAAATTCCAAAAATTTTCAGCCATAGAAGGCCACCAAAAAAGATGAAGAACATAACCAATGGCGCACCCAGGACTTTTTTGCCCAGAAACTCTTTCCCCATAGATGGGTTCTTAAAAATAACACATGTTTAAAGATTTTAAAGAAAATAATGATTATGTGAAAACCAATACAAATTCACAACTGGATTGGGGTGAAAACCTGTCAATAGATTTTAGTACCCCAACAATGCCTATTTATGCGTTAACAAATATATGATTCAAACCGCCATCTTTAAGCCTATATAGCCTTTATTTTCTTTTTTTATCGTTTTTATTTGTCCTTATTTAAGCTCTCTCTCTCTCTCTCTCTCTCTCTCTCTCTCTCTCTCTCTCTCTCTCTCTCTCTCTCTTTGTTTCAATTATATTAAATATTGAACCTGTAAATGTAGTTTTTATTTGTGAAACTTGCTTTGAAAAATTGGCAACAAAAAGCAAAATTAATGAACAAGAAGCAAGCCAGTAACAAGGTTTTTATGAGTAATGGGTAAATGTTTCATATATATATATATATATATATATATATATATATATATATATATAAACTGTAAAACATATTTTAGCAAAATACAATCAACAAACATGTTGTAACAACAATAAAAAACATTTAATTTTTTATTCATCAAATTAACATACTTTCAGCTGTTGTAAAAACCGCAAAAAATATTTTAGCAAAATACAATCAACAAACCAGTAGTGCATTGGTAGGTGTAGTGGGAAACTCCAGTGTAGGTACTAGTTGCTGTTGTTGTTGAAAACCAGCACTGAGAACCAAGTGGAGCATTTGGATTCCAATCAAATCCGTATAGACAAGTTGTAAATCTTGTTGCCAGACATTGAGATTGGCATTGCTCGAACAATGTGAATGTCTGTTGGATACCTCCTGGACTATTAGTGTTGATGGAAGAAATCCATGTGCAGGCTGGCGTGTTTTCTTTGTTCAAATTAAATTGTCAAATGTTGTTGACAGTATTTACAAACGTTTATCAGTATTTGTTTTTTTGTTTTATTAATTAACTCTAAGCCAATTGATATATATATATATATATTTATTTATATGTATATATATATATATATATATATATATATATATATATATATATATATATATATATATATATATATATATATATATGTATATATATATATATATATATATATATATATGTATATATATATGAAGAAATCCATGTGCAGGCTGGATAATATTTTTGTAATCATGTGAGGTTCGTTTATTTTGGTTGAAATTAAATTGTCAAATGTTGTTGACAGTATTTTCAAAAGCTTATTAATATTTTTATCTTGTTTTAATAATTAATTCTACAATTTTGTTTACTTGAAACAATATTGTAAAACAATTTAAGCTGGTTTTTTTGCAATGCAACTCGTTTGAAAGCAAGAATTATTTTTTGTTATAATAGTTATCTTTGAAAATGTTGTAACAACAATAAAAAACATTTAATTTTTTATTCATCAAATTAACTTACTTTCAGCTGTTGTAAAAACCGCAAAAAATATTTTAGCAAAATACAATCAACAAACCAGTAGTGCATTGAAAAGTGTAGTGGGAAACTCCAGTGTAGGTGCTAGTTGCTGTTGTTGTTGAAAACCAGCACTGAGATCCAAGTGGAGCATTTGGATTCCAATCAAATCCGTATAGACAAGTTGTTAATCTTGTTGCCAGACATTGAGATTTGCATTGATCGAAAGTTGTGTAAGACTGTTCGATACCTCCTGGACTATTAGTGTTGTTGGAAGAAATCCATGTGCAGTCTGGATAATATGTTTGTAAACATGTGAAGCGTGTTTTCTTTGTTCAAATTAAATTGTCAAATGTTGTTGACAGTATTTACAAACGTTTATCAGTATTTGTTTTTTTTTGTTTTATTAATTAACTTTAAGCCAATTGGTATATATATATATATATATATATATATATACTGGATTGTTGCTTCTTTTTCATTAATTTTGCTATTTGTTGTTAATTTTTTAAATTAAATTATATATATATATATATATATATATAACACATACAACAAAACTCTTACTTTGTCCAGCAACAATTGGAAGAAGTATCATAAAAAACGATGAAAATGCTAATGCAATCATGATGACATACGCATAAGAAAATAATTTAATGATTTTGTGGGTTTTTATTTTATAAAAGTAAATTAATTGGTTGGTAACGTGCCGATGTCAATCATGCGTTTAACGTTCATGATTGGCGCTGACTAAACAACTTTCCACTTCTCTTTGTATATGCTGCATTGTAGAACATAGGTCTCGTTCACAGAACAGACCAAAAGCTATTTAGAGGTTTCAATTTAAAAAACAAGTGTATTTAGAATACTTAATAAATGATTTTGATAAAATGTATCAATGTTGTCGAACTTGGTTGTTAAATTTGAACTAATATTTAATTATTATTTTCTAATTTTTTTCTAAATTGCCGTCTAGCAAAGTTTTTAGAAAACTGTACTGTATCCTGTTGTTATCAAACTGTTATTTAAATCTTCAACAACAGAATTGCAGTCAATGTTAGTGACGTGACCAATACTGATCATATCCCTTCCACTCTTATCATTTCTATCAAAAACAAAGACGATTAAAACAACGTAATCATTCATTAAACTCATCATAGAGTTCTAGAGAGTTAAACGTGACATGTATGTAGAATCAAAGTTAATAAATATTCCAAAACCGTAAATACTCTTGTCAGGGCATAAGAATAAGGGTAAATAATTTTGCTCTCATAATAAATAATTAAATGTCATTTCTTGCATTGCTTAGTACAGTTCCATTCATTGCAACAATAAATGTGTAGCCCGCAATTTGAAGCATACAACTCCGGCTAATGTTATTATTTATGTTTTTATTTTCTATAACAAGTTAAAAATTATCGAGAATATTTGTTATAATTATTTATAGTCGTATTATGTAATCAAAAAGTTAAATTTTTTAATAAATGTTTTTAAACCACTATGACAAGTACATCGTAATTTGCACAGTAATAAATTAGAAGGTATAACCTTCCACGTATAACATATTAGTATAGGAGAGCAAGGGAATTTCAATCCGTACAAAAATGTTAGGTCATATAAGCACTAAAGTCGTATAACGGAGTGAGGGGTGGTCGTATAAGCAAACTTGATTAATTTAAATGAATTGTGCTGTGAGTTATTTAAAACATTTTTCAGTTCAATGGGAATAAGGAAGTATCATAACATAAAAAAAACACATAGTTTAAAGTTGTTGAAAAAGATTGAGCCCATGGGAAAACTTTCAAGTATGAACAATTGTGTGAAATCTTATCAAAAAATTAAGAAAGACATGTATATTATATATATACGTTTAAACATATACAAAGACACATATATATATATTTATTTAAACAATATTGTCAGTTAAATGAGGGTTCTTTAGAATAATTTTGAAATTTATTAAACCATAATAAACACTTAACCAGACTAACCAAATTTCAATTCCTATTATTAAAACCCGTCTAATTGAAAACGTATAAAACACTCACTGAAATAATAGTTATAAACGTCAAATCGAAATAACAACTACTAAATCACAATTAATTCTTGGGTTTTTTATATAAGTTTTTAGTCTTTAACACCTGGTGTTTTAATGACATGTTGGTCTATAATGACGTGTTAGTCTAGTAGTATAGACACCGGCTTTCAGAGTCGTAGGACCTGGATTGGATTCTTGGTCTGGGCACGTAATTTCTTTGAGCAAGAAACTAACTCACATGTGCTCACGTCAACTCAGCGTTTCATCCTTAAGTGGTCGATAAATGAGTACCAACTTCGGTTGGGGGTTAAAGTCTTTCGTGCACTTGTGCTCCATAAGTTGTGGAGCTAGCGAGTAGTATGCGGGGCTGCCAGCGGCGCCGTAAACACCGCATACGCCGTTAGTCTTATCTGCAAGTTGCCAACATTGTAAAGCACCCTTTAAGCGGCTTCTGCTGCATACGGCGCTATATAAATATCATAAGGTGCGGCATGTCCTTTGTTTGATTCATAATAAAGAATATTTTTGAGACTGATATAGCAGTATGTAGAAAATACCAAAGTACTTCCTGTTATGTCGTGGATCATAATTTGATCCTTTTAACTGTTCCCTCCTACTTTATCCAGGCTTGGGACTGGCTTGCAATAAGCGGAGCGCTTTTAATTATTTTATAGCTAATAACTACCTATGAGAATGGCTTACAGAAATAGGCCGGGTATATATAAATTTTTTTTTTCAAAGAAACCAACCGTTTTATAAAACGTTCAACGGTTTTGAACTGAACGACAATTCCGAGTTTGGATAAAGTTATAAAACTAATAATTTATTTAATAATATTTATTAATTTAATAATTATTTAATATATATAAATATATAATATTGTTTAAACTGTGCCTGAACTATGTCTTGTTTTTGTGAGCCAGTCCCAAGTTTTAATAAAAAAAAGATGGAAAGAAGAAAAGGGTTAAATTATGATCCACGCCATGAACGACATCCGTATTTCCTATTTTCCTACATACTGCTTACTTCTATTTGATTCTTAAAACACCAGGTGTATAAGACTATACACTATTAAAGAAAAAACCGTCTTTGATCAGAATTCTTTGTTTAAAAAAGCAGATCCTGAGAGTATTGTTCTGTTGACACGATTTAGAGCAGTGTTACATTGTGACAGCATAACTATGCAACATCGGCCATGATGTTTTATGCGTATTTTATATGTTTTATGACTAATATTTTATTTTATTTCATTTAATTTTGGCTTGGGTTTCTGTTAGTTTTTGTTTGACTATTATCTAATGCTGCAAGATTTAATTTTTTCACATTTTACGCAAATAAAGTTACAAAGAGCAACAGCTGAGGTCCACTTAGTAGATCTGACCCACCTAAAAGATTTACCCGACCGAACACAACACAGACGTTGATTTCTCGTTTCACTTCCTCAAATTTCACGCAATGGGAAACTGCTAGATATAAATGGAATTTTTAAAAAATGTTTAACGCGTAAGCAAAGCGGATGATTTTCGGTTTGCTAATGGTTATCATGTAGTTTTATACCATCCCCACCCCCATCTCCTCCACAATGTCTTTCTGCCATTTGATGTATTAACGTGGGGTCTGTAGTTTATTAAATGTTTCAATTGCACAATGTATTCATACTTTTGTTCAACTAGAGCAATCCTATACTGTACATAACTGATCAAAATATTTTTAAATGTCTTATTTTTGTTTATTTAAGTTATTAATTTATTAGTTTTTAGGTTTAATTCCAATGAATTATTTTAATTTAAGATCAGCTTAAAAAAAAAGTTTTTTAGAGTTTATAAATCGCTTTTTAAAATAATTTTATTGTAGTATTTTCAAAAATAAGTTATTGCTACAAAAAAGTCTAAGGATAATGAGTAAAAGTGAGAAAATAAGCAGCAACAAAGAAAAAAATATGAATTTCAAACATTATTCAATGAGTGTTCAACTCAAAAAAAAGAGACAAAAATTAGACAGACAAAAAAATCTTGTTTTAAAGCTAAAGAAAAATAAAAAAAGAGAAAAACATTTTTTGCAATACAGCCAGCGGCGTCATTTGGTGAAGCACAGGAAGGCCTTCCCTCATGCATTTCCGAAAATAAGTTATGTACAAATTAAATCAAGAGTATTTTTTAAAAAAACTACTTGGATTGTCATAGTAATTATAAACATTTTTGTTTTTGATACGACGTTGCTGTGCATTTTATTTTCACTGTTATATAAAAATGTTATTAATTTTTAAATTATTTATACATGTACCAAAACCGTAAATACTCTTGTCATGACATGAGTATAAAAGTAAATATGTTACTTTATAAATGATAAAATAGCATTTTTTGCATTGCTCAGTACAGAGCCATTCATTGCAACAATAAACGTGTTGTAGCCCGCAATTTAAAACATAAAACTCCGGCTATATATCGTGAACCAATATTATTATTTTTGTTTTTATTTTTTACAACAAACTAAAAATTATCGATAATATTTGTTATAATTATTTATAGTCGTAATATTTAATTCAAAAATATTAAATTTTTTATTAAATGTTTGTAAACAATTATGACAAGTACATAGTAATTTCCACAGTAATAAATTAGAAAGTATAACCTTCCACGTATAACCTTACAGCAAACAAAAAATGTGTATTTTATGGTTTGAGTTTTTAATAGAAAAACGTGTATTTGTAACAAGATAAAAATGGACAACACCAAAAACTGTTTACATTCTCCTGAAAAGTTGCAAATCAATACCCATGTACCCAATACCCATCTAAGAGCAGCTCTACTGGTACCTTTAATGACCAAGCAAGCATTGGTCTACAGCTTAAATTACTGTTACTGACTTCTGTTTTTATCGCAAAAACAGAAGTGTGAGCTTGTTTCTGGCTTCGAACAGCAAACAAAATCATGTCTAAACACAGAACTCACCTAAGCAACTACTATGTCTCTCATTCGATTTCTTAACTGATTCAAGCAATCTATTCAGTAGTCATCATACTTACTTTTTGAGACACCAGGTTGCTTAGGTTAAAACAAGTTTTTCAGTCAATCAAAATGAACTTACATAATATAAATTTTAAAATTAATAATAACACTTTAAATTACTATATTCGAAATAGTTTACTGACAAAGGTTCTCATTACAATCGATAGAGCCGAGAGCAGACAATGATAATCTGATTTGCCTGTTTGTGTTGTTGCTCCTTGCTTTTGATTTCGTTTTCGTTCGAACGCTCAATTATTTTTGTTTTGTTTATATTGTCATTAAAATGGTGCAAGTGGCCGTTGGCCACTTGATAACGTTATAAATAAATAATATAAAAATGAAAATAAAATAATACATTTTAAATTTTATTATTAGTTTAATAATGATAACTATAATATTGAAATATTTTGATAAAATTAAAAAAATAAAGATTCATACATTAAAAAAAACACTAAAAAATGGATAATAATTAAAAAATTAAAGACACGCTTTTATAAAATGCCCTAAGAATTAAAAAATTTAGCAGACACTTTTTTGCACTGCAACTATCGCAACGATTGCGCACCACCCTTTTATATTTATTATTTATTTTGTACTTTTTAGAGCATTTTGTAAAATCATGTTTTTAATTTTTTTAAATTGTTATTTGTTAGTTTAAAGTCCTTTACACAGAGAGGTCTTTCAACAGAAATTATATCTTTCACAAAAATCCTAATAAAGTCGATGGTTAAAAAATAGACCATTGTAAAATTAAATTTATATACCATAAATATATATGATTTATCTATTATATAAACAATATAGCTCATAAAAAAACAGAAAAATTTTGAAGAATAAAATTTGCACACTGCTTGTCATACATTTTTATTTAACAAATTAGTAATATAATTAATCGGTTAGCATGAAAAATTATTAACTTCAAGTTAGAACAACAATGTCGAAATTTTCTAGAAAAAATTACTGAAAAAACAGCTGGTACAGCTTAAAACAAAATCAAAACTTAAAACATCGGTAGTAACTTGAAAATTGAAAATATAATGCACAGTACCTATTGTTTCATGATTTTATTAAAAAAAAATATTCATTTATGAAATTCAAACTCTTTTATGAAAATCATTTACTCAAAAAAAAACATTAGTGAGTAAGTTTTATCAGCAATCATAAAATATAAAATTAGTTAGCTGATAAACTATATTATTTGTAGTGTTTTGTTTCAATTTAGCTGCTTACTTTTGCGAAGTGCCCCTCAATGTACTGTCATAACTTAACTGTGTAAGTATTTAACATACACAACTGAAATGAGATATTCCAGTACTTGTCCAGGAGTTAAGAGATGAAATGGTGGAAAACCAGCATTTTGAACCAGTTGAGGCAACGTTATTAAAATCGATGCCATAACTGCATGGGTAATTTATCTGTACACATGCTTTTTTGCAATCATCAACAGTATTGTAGTTAATCTGTTGGATGCCACCTGGTGTGTTTTTGTTTAAGTACTCAGTCCATTGGCAAGGAGCTGGTAAGTTTAAAAATAAATTAGAAAATAAAAACATTAAGATGCTAATAAGAAAAAAATTACTACTTTTGTGATCATTTTGTTTAGGATTTTTTAAGTTGCGTTTGTATTGGAAAATGCTAGAGGCCCAAAAAATTGTTTTTTTTTGTTCCTTAGAAAAGTGTATAAATACCATACTTTAAAAAGTGTGAATTAAAACCATATCTTTGAAAAACCTGTATTAATACCATATTTCAAAAACCGTGTTAATACCATATCTTGACGCTTTAAACCGAAATGAACTAAATTTAGTTGTAGTTGATAATAAACCTACTCTAATATGCCTCACGGTACTACTACTTAGATAGTTGTTCGATAGTTACATACAAAGATTTTATGAGTATGATAAAATTATTTTTTTTTTGTAGTTTGTTACATCAGTTCAATTGTAATCATAATGTATTAAATAATAAAATATTGAACCTATTAGAGTAGGTTGTGTGTCCAGCTGTTATATCAAAATATCGCTGCTTTTTTCCATCATTTGCGCAGCTGCTCTCTACGAAAAGCAGCTTTCAAAAAACTTTTAAAGTCTTAAATGTTTGAAAATAGACTAATTTGTTTAATTATATGTTACTAAATAACTTATGGTCCAAAATAGGCAATATACTGCTGGGGCCATTGTAGTGTTAGCATTAATTGGTGCAGTTAAAAAGTTTATATATTCATACTAAGGCTAAAAATAATAATTGTATAAATACTAATAAGTAAATGTGATTTCAAAATAAAAATGTTGCTATTACCTTTTGAAGCTGTAAAAACATATTATTTAATAAATAATATTTAATACAACAGCTAAAAAAAATTAGAACAAATTATATACAAAACATTTAAACAAATTTACCAGTTGTAGTGATTATTCCTGAAACAAATATGAATTGTATTGAAAATCGAGGAGAAACACTTTAGCAAAATACAATTAACACACCAGTAGGGCATTGGAAAGTATAGTGGTAAACTCCAGTGTAGGTCCTAGTAGCTGTGGATGTTGAAAACCAGCACTGAGATCCAAGTGGATTAGCTGCATTCCAATCAACTCCATATTTACAAGTTGTAGTTCTCAGTGCCAGACATTGAGATTTACATTGATCCGATGTGCTATATGGCTGTTGGATACCTCCTGGACTGTTGGTGCTGACGTAAGACGTCCATGTACAGGCTGGGTTATGTATTTGTAAAAATTAGAGGCAAATTTTTTTTAAATTTTAACGTCAAATGTTGTTCATTGTTTTTACGTATAAGTTTAATAATATTTGTATTTCATTCGTTTTATTCAAAATGGTTTACTTGAAACAATTCAACTTGGAATTTTTTCAATTCAACTTGTTTGAAAACAAATTATATTTCTGTTATAAAACTTTATTTAAAAAATTGTGACAAGAATACAAAATGTTTAGTTTTTCTAATCATTAAAACAACGTACCTTCAGCTGTTGTAACTGTAAAATTCAAATGATTTTTTTATATTTCTAAATTTGTATCTATCTCCAAAAGCTAAAAGATTTAGAAAATAATCTATAATCAATAATGGTTAAATCGTAGTTTAACATTTAGTGTTTAACTTTTTAAAACCGTGTCTCATGTGGTAACTTTAATAATAACTTTAATAATATTTTGTCAATCTCTGTTGAACGGTATCTAAAACATTACACATTCATATTTTACTATAATTTGCAGATTACTAAAAATAAGCCCTATTTGGTGATTTAATTTTTTATGTAGGGTTGTGACGCATTTTACCTAAATGGTAAAATTTTTATCTAATAAAAAAACTATGTACAATTATTTTTAGGTTCAAACAGAAAATAAAATAAACAGGGATATATATTTACTGCTATTTCTCTTTATACGCTTTAATAAAAAGCTCTACAAAATTACAAAAAAAATTACTAACATGAAAACGTGGGGCGCAATCGTTGCGATTGTGTCAATCTCATTAAATGCAAATAAATGCGCCCCACGTTTTTATCTTTACAATATATTTTTTAGTTTTTAGAGCATTGTATTAAAGCGTGTCCTTATTTTTTAATCATAATTTATTTTATAATTTTTAGTTTTTTAACTGCTACCTAGCGATTGTAATAAAAGCCATAACAACAAATATTACACGTACACTAATTAAATTAAAGTCTAATTATTATATTTTTAAATTAATGTTGTTGATCAAGATATACAGAATAAAACTGTATTCCAGATCGAAAACATACTGAGAATTGGGTTGATATGGGATTGCAAACTTTGTCGTAGAATTCAACAAAAATGTGGAGTAAAAGAAAAGCGTGCGACAACAGTTGTTAACCCTTGCTGGTTTTTTTTTCTGCATTTTCTTATACGTATAAATTTTTTTTCACAAAAAAGTGTTTAATTTTTTGCTGTTTAAAAACATGCGTGCCATTAATTTTGTTTTACTATCGGCCAGCCTACACATACCTGTCGGTATTCAATTGTACAAACGGACATAGAACGATAGGTATCAAATTGTACCAGTGCATACATAACGGTCGGTATCCAATTGTACGGGCGCACATTTAGTTTCTCTTCCAGCATCAATAGAGAGTCCTTAGCCATTTAAAGCCAATGTAAATTTCACACAAATTGTTCTAGCATTTATTAATCAAATTTAAAGTAATATAAATTTGTTTCACTTACTTTTTGGAGCTGTAAGAAAAAAACAAAAATTAATACAATTTTAATAATGAAGATAAAAACAGTTTTTAGAGTCACTAAACAAACTTACCAGTGGTTGTGGTAGTTCCTAAAAAATAATTAATCGTATTAAAAAACGTTAGGATTCATCTTGTATCAAAACTAATCAACCTACCAGTAGTGCATTGGAAGGTATAGTGGTAAACTCCAATGTAGGTGCTAGTTGCTGTTGATGTTGAAAACCAGCACTGAGATCCAAGTGGATCAGCTGGATTCCAATCAACTCCATATTTACAAGTCGAATTTTTCCTTGCAAGACATTGAGATTTACATTGATCTGAAGTGGTATACGGCTGTTGAACCCCTCCTGGACTATTGGTGTTGATGAAAGAAGTCCATGTACAGGCTACAAAAAATGTTTGCAAGCAATAAAAATTTTACTTAGTATTGATAATTTATGTGGATTATGCTGTTTTTTGATAATAAAGTATCATTTGTTTTATAGTTTTATTAAACAATGTTATAATATAGTATAATTAATGAAGTTTTAAATCAAATGTGTTTAAATAAACTAATTTTTAGCTTTATTTCAAGGAATAATTCATATACTAAAATATTTTTGAGACAGTTTTAACTAAAAAAAAACTCACTTTCAGTTTCCGTAGCTGAAAAAAATATCAAACACATTTATTTAACGTTTTTTAAATAAGCACGTAACATGTTAATAAAACTAGAAAACAGAACTTGCGGGTGATATTGGTTAAGTAACGAAACAGTATTGCTGCTACATTTCTGTAACTGCTAACGAAAGACCTGGTAGCCCATCTAATTTATGCACCACAATCAAAAGTTAAGCTAAAACCACGTTAGCTTGTTTAATACAGTTGAAAACTCATTGCAATATGTAATAAATCAGAACAAACTCTTAAAACATAGCAAAAAAACAATTTGATTTACTTATTTGTTGAGTAGACGTAGTAGCTGAAGTAACGCACAGACGACTTTCATAACAAACGTTACCAATTAGACAAAAGCTTGTCTGATTAATAAAAAATACTTATGAAAAACAAACAACTATTTTGTGTTAACCTTTAATATTACAAAATTTAAATAGAATCTCAAGAGTGATTGGTTAAAAACGAAATAAACATGTGGCTAAATAAAATCACCTTCAAAATGCAATTATTCTTGGAACAGTTGTAACACGATCCATTGAAAAATGTAAAATTCAATTCGTTACTTTCAAACGTTTTTACGCCATTAAAAGTTGAAACTTTAAGAAGCAACTGTATTTTGCTTTGTTGTTGTCTCTGTTGGTTTAGTGAGTCCATGTTGATGGTACATTGTAGTAGACCAGGCAGGATTACAGAAGTGGTCACAGCAATTTTTTTGGTGGTATTGTTCTGTACATTTTGTAAGAAAAACAAATAAAATGTTGGTATTGATTTGTTTTAAAACAATTAAATAAATACCTAGTTTTACAACAATTAAAACGATTAAATAAATACCTAGTTTTTACAACATTAATTTATCATTCAAATAAATGAACCGCTTAAAATACCGACTGATGATGTACCTATTGTTTCAAAAACTTCAAAAATCTAACCCCATCAATTATGTTACCAATACATGACACGTTGTTGATATAATTCCCTATTCGTACGTTGATCTGACGACACTCTTGAGAAACAATATCGCAAAATGAAAAGTTGGAAAATAAACTGATAACTGGAGGTTTATTTAGATCCACTGAACAGTCAAACTCTGCAAATCCTTAAAAAAAATGCAATTGAACTGCAAAATGAATTCAACGTCAATTTTTTATGTGCATTTCACAATTTTGTTGAAACGTTATGTTTACCTGTTTTACAAACACATGATCCGTTCACACATGTTCCATTGTTCATACATATCGGGCAAATGCTTGTTTCCATTTTACTCCACAAGTTTTGTAAATAAGGGCTATTTGAAGAAACGGATCCATTTGAAACAGCAAGTTGTTTTTCTAAATTTTGTTTGCATACTTGCCCAAAAACATTCAGATAAACTTTTGTAATAAATTCGTTAGACGTAAGCTGAAATGCATCAAAGTTTGTTAAATGTTTCGCAAGCAATCAAACAAGCAAGCAAACAAGACCGACAATGAAATTAGCATAAGGGATTTAGTAACTATAAAACAAAATTATTATCAAATTAAAATTTAATTAGAAAATTGTAACTCACTCTCAAGTCAGCAATACAGTTTTGTAACAAACTATCAATTGTTGATTTGTCTGAAACTTTAACGCAATCGCCGTACAAAGAAAACGAGGTGAAACTGCTGTTACAGAGCTGTTTTGCCAGGTTTGGATCAAAATTGCTAAAATTTGAATCCTGTTAAAAAGCTTGAGATGAATAAAGTGTTCAAATTACTCTTATCTAAATATTTGTTATATTATTATTATTAGGAAGAGTAAAAGTTCAGTAGTTCTAAATTATATCAACAGTTGATTCAAATTTCTTTCTATGGTTGTATAAACGAAGATCTATTTAAATTTTAAGTAAGCATACATTTAAAAATTAAGGAAACTATTAAAGCAAGTGTTCTTAAAATGCACAATGGCCACTTTTTGTTACATTGAATTTTTAGAAAAAATCTTTTTGGGCTTAATTCATTACTTAACCCTTACGATCATGAAACCCGGGCACAATTGAGTAACCCAGCTAGTAATCTTTCGATAATACAAAGTTTACAAAAAATGACTCAAAATTACACGTAACCTGAACTTCTTTTACTTTTCCTGTCTTTACAAAACATTGAAACATTCAATTTAAAACAACCCACGTTTTTTGATGAGTCTTTGTAATTGATGTTTCTGAAAATATCCGTAAAATTGATTCCCTGAGCATTTGGACTTGTGATTGCTCGCTTTTTCCTCTTAGCGTTGCATACGTTATCTACGAATGTAATTATTCCATTATTAGCTCCGTTTGCTCCACATGTCACACCTGCACTGGTGTTCGTGTTATCCTTTAAGTTATCACATTTGCACAAAGGAAAATTGTAGGATTCGTTGACACAAGAAGGGTACATATTTTGGAAGAAACTTTGGCTATAATTAACCCTTGAAAATTGTTCAAAGTGTTTTAAATTTAATTGTAATACAACTTTTTAATGTTTTTGTGACATCAAAAATGTATTAAATACTGTATTAAACATCGTAATTAAAATTTTGTAAAATAAAAGATAAAAATGTTTATAATATGACGTTTATTTATATTTTATAAATTAAGTTTATTTAACCTTTTTTGAATTGATTACAAATTTATTTTGCTTACTAACTTACAATATTCAACAGTTGAAGCTTAAAACTCACTTGAAATCATTAAAGTTAACTATTTGTCCTTTAGCTGAGCAGATTCCACCGTAATCTTCGTTTTTTAAGCCATTAACGTAAATGTTCAAATAACTATATTGATTTAAACTTATCCATTTATAATTTTCTATTCTTATTGTCAATCCAGAAACAAATTTTATCTATGAATAAAAACAATATAACTAAAACGATTTACGAAATAAAAATTCAATTATAAATATATTTTATTTACAATGTAGACATTTCCATTTTTTTCCAGAGTGGCTCTTGGATTAATCGTGTCACCAAGCATCCGCTCAAACGTTAATGGTGTTGGTTGATTGTCACATCCAGTTACCCCAATAATGTAATTTCCTTTCAATAAAATAGTTTTGAATTAACTAAATAAATTGAAAAACGTTTTAAACCTGAACTACCTTCTCGAGCAATTACTCCACAGTTGCATGTTATTGACATTCCATTACACGGTACCTGTCTTACCTGAATCTAAAAATTTTTAATTTAATTTTAAAAGTACATAAACGTAACATTTTATTTCTTAACTTTCAGTTAAAAATCCTTATGAATAAAAATAAGTCGCAAATACGTATTACGTAACAAAGTTTAAAAAAGGTTTCAAGCAAAGTTTACCAAATCTACTTTAAATTTTATGGGCAAAAAATGTTAGGACAGAGATAAAAAAAAGGAGCAGAAAAGTAAGCGGGAGAACAAGCGGGAGCAGAAGAGCAAGCGGGTTTGGAAAACGAGCGGGAAAACAAACGGAAACTGGAGGGCGAGCTGCAGCGGGAAAGCATCCGAGAGCTTCCGCGAGAGCGAGCGAGAAAGGGAGAGGAATCGGGAGAGTAAAAGAAGCAAAAGAGCAAGCGGAGATGGAAACGGGAGCTTGCGGGAACGGGAAAGCAAGCGGGGATGGAAACAGAAGCAAGAAGAATAACAGACAAAATCACAACTCGCGGACAAACCAACGACTAAGTGACTCGGGAAACGACGGGTAACCCCGCTAGTTTTAATAAAATTATTGACATTTTAGAGTTAATGACATTTTAATTCAATTAATAATAACATACTTCAAATGTTCGATTTTTCGCTTTAAGTAGATAAAAATCTCCAATGTTATAATTGTCAAAACGATATTGGCTTGAAAAAAATATATAAATTGATCAAATTTACTCAATTAACTTTTAAAAAAATTAAAACACATTTCAAACCTGAATGTAGAGAAGTGGGGATCTCCAGTTGAATAACAAGATGGTTGGGTTTTATTATCAACTATTTTAACCTATTTGTTAAAACATGCCAACTCTGGTGAATTTTGATTGTTGCTATAATGTAAGTCCAAAACCACTAACCACAACTAATGGTATAGTGTATCCCTCAAATATAGAGGTCTGACAAGTGAAAGAAAAGGAAGAAAATTTTAATTCCACTATAGTAGACTCCTGTCCGGGCGTATTCGGGGCTGAAATTTCAACTGGTGGAAATGAAGTGTATGATAAACTACCGTCTGAGGTGCCAAAATATATAAAACAATTGGCTGATTGGACGCGGGGGATTTTCAGTTGAAACTGATATTGGTACAAGTCGCAAATTTTGTCGTCTACGCAATGTCCGGTTGTAATCGGAAAAGTTGCCTTGAAATTGATTTTCTTTTTTTCACCTTGAACCATTTGTATTTGTGACAACTCGTTGCCATTTAAGTCCTTTTCAAACAAAAATATTTTCTAAAAATATTGGCACATTTTGACATCATAATAATCAAATCCTCTGCTCTGCAGCAACAACAGCTTTTTAATTTGTGGCTTTTTGATAGAACTACGAGTATATCTGTGAACTTGGCCTAATGCAAAGTCACAGGTAAGGCCCATATGATTTGGTAGTGTTTTAACACGTGGCTTATCGATGGTCGAAATAAATTAATGTATTTTTTCTAAATTATGAAAATGTTCAAAATGTGTACTTATAGTAGTAGTAATAAAAATAGTAGTCGAGAATGTATTAGGCGCACTCTAGTGTTGTGAAACCTCAGAATTGCGGTTACTTTAGCCACATCAGGAAAGTCTTGAAGTCCTTTTTAAACTTATCAAATTCGGTTGTCATTCGGACATTCTGGTGTAGGGAATTTCAGAAAGAGGGGCCGGCGACAGCAAAGGAACGTCAACCGAACCTTTTAAGGTGGAACCGCGGGACAACCAGGTCAACACGGTATGCATAACGAAGGTTACGTCGACCTTCATTTGAACTGACTGGTTTGTAGAGTTCTGCAAGGTAAAGCAGAGCAGAGTCGGTAGAGCAATTTTGGACGTGCAAACAGATTTTGAAGTTTATTCGACGCGCAACAGAAAAACAGTAAAACTCGTTTCGAATAGCGTTCGAGATATGGTTCTATTTTAAAAAGTTCTAGATCATCTTGGCTGCGGCATTCATGACACATTGAAGGCAATCCAGGATATAGCTACGCTTTATTATTATTATTATTATTAACCTTTTTATTACATTAGTCTAAAAGCGTTGTTGAAACATTTGTTATTTAAAAATTAGTTACAACTGAAATTACAAACCACCTAACTGTTTTAAAAAGTTTACTAACCACAGGCTGAATTCCCATAAAATATCGTGTACTGTTCACCCAGTCTGTTTTGGTTGAATTAGATCCATTACTGAACTGGTAGTAATATCTTATACCACAGCTGAGCTATAAAAATAGCTAAACCTATTAATTTTTGATTAATATAAACTTTTAAACTAAAAAATAATGTATAAAAACTTTAAAACTCGACTTATTATTTATGGTATTAAAAATAATTATTTTATTCATGAATGCGCCACCGGCTGTCAGCCGCTAACTCCAAGCTATATCAATCAAGCAACTAAATTTATATTATGCTATTTACGACTAAACGTGCAATAGCGCTTGTTAGTGAACTGTTTGAAAAACAAAAGTTTTTAACCCATGAAGAAAAAGAGTGAATGACGAAGAAGTAGCAAAAGAATGAGGAAGAGAACGTTTAGCAAAAGAGGGTTAAATTCCGAAAACATTATTTAAAGTAGATTTGTTCAGGTTTATATATAATTCATTAAATACACATAAAATACGTGAGATGACACAATTTATTTAACAAATGTTAATTTGAATAAATCAAAAGTTACTTACAGATTTTCCGAGATTACCTTTCACCCATTTTTCATTCATAGAAACCGTTGTTGAAAAATCAAGCATTTCAGTGCGCACAACATTTTCATCCATTTTGAATACTACTTCAATTTTTAGTTTTTCAGTCCCGTTTGTTGGAATGAATTTTTCGGCAAGATTTGCCACACAATTGACTATAAACGCAGTTGCAGTAAAAGGTTTAGAAGTATCGATAAGTCCTGTGCCTGTAAATTAAAGTAAACACAAAATTGTTTATAATCAATCAAAAAAAAATCAAACTCGAATAAAAAGAGAACTGTGTCTTACAGGGAGATGTTGTTCTATTTCTTGGCAAAATGGCTGATATAGATGGCTTGCCGAGAGTTGTAGTGTTTATCTTTGGAACGTCTAAAAGGTTAATCATTGAAATGGTTTTTTTATTTAAAAATAAATTAAAATAGTGTGTTCCAATCAATTTTAATTTTTTTTAGCTCTCTATCTCTAAATAGATAAGACAAACGTATATTTACTCCAACAAGTCCTTGTTTGTGGATGGTAGACTTGCGTTATCGAACATGGAATATCATTTCCAACACAGTAAGACATAGGACAGGACGGGGGAATTGCAAGCTTGTAAACATAGGTGTTATTTGAGCATTTCTTAATTTGAACGTTTCCTGACCAACTGCAACAATCGTTTGCTTGGATCAGAGCACAAGCTTTACCGGAAACAATTTCATTTCCTTGAAATTTAAACAAAAATAATTAGAACTTTTGATGAATTTTCCAAACAAAAAACAGAGTTTCATTTTTTTCTACCAGCTGGGTAAGTTCCATTGTACCAGATTCCATATCTCGTTCCGCATTTTTGTTGAGGTACGCAAGTTTCAGTTATCTTTCCACCAAGATCATACCAAGTGTCTGTAAATAATTTTAACAATCGTTATTTGATCATTAAAAAAATACCAATATAATTTGAGTCAAGTTCTTTTTTTTATTGAATTGATATTATAAAATTTGACATGCGCTATAGAAGTAATGTTTTTGTTTTCTTCTAATTTTGTTTGTTTTTCGCGCTAAACTGCACACTAAATTAGTTTTTTATGTAATTTTTCCAAACTACTTCAATAAAATTCAAAATAATTATTTATTTCCAGTACAGGCTGGCAGAAAAATTTAAATCTCAGAATTTTTTTAAAATTTTAATAGGATTTCCTTTATTAACAAGAAAAAAAGCGAAACAAACATTTTTTAATTTAAATTAAATAAACAAATATTTTCTAGCCAGTTTTATTTTGATAAAACTTGGAATATTTCCAAAATACATTTTATCATTAATTTCTTCAAAATCCTAAAATAATTAAAACAGCTTTTTATCATCTTTAAGGTGTTTTGTTATCTGTTGTAGGTAAATGATTGTTTCAAAAATGCAATTTTCAATAATTAACGTAAAAATATTTACTTAAGTCCAGATACCGATCACATATAGCTTGATCTCCCGTTCCAAATACGCTGTTTGGTTTTCTTTTTGAATTTGAAATGTTTTCGGGGTTAATGCACGGATCAGCTTTTAAAAAAAAGTTTTTTAACCAAAATTTATTAAAAAACAACAAAATTATTTAGAATAAAATAAAAAGTTGAATTACTTGATAGAAACATTTACTAACTTTGTGCTGTTGCAAAATTAACGCAACTCAAAAGATTGTAAGAAAACAAAACAACCAAAAGAACTTTTAAAGTTGCCATGGTCTATTGTGATCCAACTAATTCTAATATCTCTTCTGAATTAGCTTTTATATTAACTACTTCATTTGTTAAACCCACTGAATTTTCCGTGATTAATATTCATGATGTATACAAAGGTGTGATTGACAGGCATGCAACTCCGCCTCGCTAAATGCGAGCCAGTCCCAAGACTGGATAACAGAGGCGGGGACCGCTAAAAGAATCAACTTATGATGCACAACAGGAAGTACTTCGGTATTTCCTACATATTGCTATATCAGTTTTAAGACCTTTAGTGTAAAAGATTGTAAACTATTATGAAACACGTGGCAGGATTAAACAGTCACGTAATTATCGTTCAGAGCAGTTAAAATATAAGCTTGTTGAAGTTGTAAGTAATAACTTTTTATAGAAACAAAACGGAATAATAGTAAATAAAAACACCCAACCAGTTTTTTTTTAAATTTTGATAATTGTGATTCTGTAAAACTATGTGTGAGTAAAAAAACGGCAATCATTTAGTTTGACGGGTTGAGGTGGTTAGGGAAAGGTTTGTAACGGGACTACTGTAGATTCATAATGTGACCACTGTTGGCCAGACCCGTCAAAGCAATGATTACTACACGTAGAAATATTTATTTTGTTTACTAGACACATAAAACAAATTGAATCTGCTGAGTCTTTTAGCGTTGACAGTTTTCGACTTTAGAGAGATTATGCAAACATTTTTTGTCCATAGAAAGCTAACCAGTTCCGTTCAGATTCATGCCAAACTTGATTAATTTAAATGAATTGTGCTGTGAGTTGTTTAAAACATTTTTAGTTCAATGGGAATAAGGAAGTAGCATAACATAAAATAACATGGTTTAAAGTTGTTGAAAAAGATTGAGCTCGTGTGAAAACTTTCAAGTATGAACAATTGTGTGAAATCTTATCAAAAAATTAAGAAAGACGTGTATATTATATATATATATATATATATATATATATATATATATATATATATATATATATATATATATATATATATATATATATATATATATATATATATATATATATACGCTTAAACATTTACAAAGACACATATATATATATATTTATTTAAACAATATTGCCAGTTAAATGAAGGTTTTTTAGAATGGTTTTGAAATTTAGTGAACGATAATAAACAATTAATCAGACTATATAAATTTCAATCCCTGTTATTAAAATCCGTCTAATTAAAAACCTATATAACACGCACTGAAATAATAGTTATAAACGTCAAATACAAACAACAGCTATTAAAACCCAATTATTTTATAGTTTTTTTTATAAACGTTTTTAGTTTTTTTACACCAGGTGTTTTAAGACTCATGTAGCAGCATGTCGAAAATACCAAAGTACTTCCTGTCGTTGATAGTAATCTGATTCTTTTAATTTAACTGTTCCCTCCTTCTTTATCCAGGGTTGGGACTGGCTCGCAATTATAGTCCTTTACACCAAGTTTTTTAAAATTGAATTGGCTGTATGTAGGAAGCACATAAGTACTTCCTGTCGTGGATCAAAGTTTGATCCCTTTAAATGTCCCTCCTCCTTTATCCAGGCTTGGGACTGGCTCGCAATTGGCGAGGCGGAGTTTATATAATATTTTTTTAAACTGTGCCTGAACTAGGTAAAAAAGAAAAGGATTAAATTATGATCCACGCTAGGAACGACATCGTTATTTCTTATTTTTCTACAGAATCAGTTTTGACTGACGTCCTGGCGATGCATACTATAGAAATGATCCCTAAAAGTATGATCTACATACTACTGCTTACTGCTGATTTGAGTTTTAAAACACCAGGTGCATAAGACTATAAACTCTTATAAAAAAAACCCGTCTCTTATCAGAATTCTTTGTTTAAAGAAGGAGATCGTGTAATATTGTTCTTTTGGCACGATTTACAGCAGTGTTGCATTGTGACAGCATAACTATGCAACGTCGGCCATGATGTTTTATGCGTATTTTATATGTTTTATGACTAATATTTTATTTTATTTCATTAGTTTTGGCTTGGGTTTCTGTTTGACTATTATCGGAATTCCTCTAATGCTGCAAGATTTAATTTTTTCACATTTTACGCAAATAAAGTTACAAAGAGCAACAGCTGAGGTCCACTTAGTAGATCTGACCCACCTAAAAGATTTACCCGACCGAACACAACACAGACGTTGATTTAATTTATCGTTTCACTTCCTCAAATTTCACGCAATGGGAAACTGCTAGTTATAAATAGAATTTAAAAAAAATGTTCAACGCGTAAGCAAAGCAGATGATTTTCGGTTTGTTAATGGTAATCATGTAGTTTTATACCATCCCCACCCCCCTCTCCTCCACAATGTCTTTCTGCCATTTACCGGAAGCTGAAATGTTTTCCTTTGCTATATTAACTTCAAAATAATTCTTAAAATGAAATTTGGAGTCTCACTCTCGGACGCCTAGACACATTGTTACTTATTAAACTGTTACTATTTTTCTGTCCGCAGTGACGTAACTACAACGTTGTTGTGTTTATTGTTATACGAAGATTTCAAAATAATGCTATCAATCTTACGTTAAACAGTTTACTTAATAATTTGACTGGTTTTTTTTTTGCAAATTCTAGAGATTCTTGCCACAAAGTAAATTTTCTACCTTGAAAGTTAGTCTTACAGTAAATCTAATGGCTAGTAGTTAGAGTGACAATATGCCCAAGTTAAATTAATCTAGTTTAGCATTTTCTGCATTAAGTTAATTTTTTTTAAACAATTGTTATTGAATGTTGATGTTACATAGTTTGATGGTTATCTCGAGTTGTTACGATAATACGTCGTTGTTATTATTATTCATGTTCAATGAATGCTGGCTGGTCGGTCCGAGTGCGCATGTACTGTGAATGTCAAATGCACATGCATTAATTCCATTAAAAAATAAAACATTTTGCACTGCAGTATCAGGCCTGATATTTTCTTAATCCAGTCCTGCATTTATTGATAATGTAGTCAAAAATAATAATTTCAATAAAAAATAAATCAATCAATCAATCATACATGTATTAAAATAATAAAAGCAAGCGTTCCAGAATGAGTCAGTCATTAGCGTGAGTATATATAGTATTGCTTGTATTGTATGGGTTGATTTTCAATAGAAAAACGTGTATTTTTATTAACAAGGTAAAAATGGACAACACCAAAAACTTTGTATATTTTACTAAACAGTCGCAAATCAAAACCCATTCCTAGATCCAAAAGCAGCTCTACTGGTGCCCTCTGCGGCCAAGCCATCATTAGTCTACAGCTTAAAATATTGTTACTGTTTGTATTGCAAAAACCTATAGTTTCTGGCTTTGAAGAGTGAACAAAACCATGTCTGTAGGTCTGCGTATAGAATATCATAAAATGGAACTTATATACCATACCTGTATGAGATGTATCTATTGTATAAACGGTATGGCTCATAGAAAAAAAAACAGAAAAATATTGAAGAATTAAATTTTTACACTGCTTGTTATACATTTTTATTTAACAAATTAGTGATATAATTAATTGGTTAGCATAAAAAATTATTAACTAGAAGTTAGAACAACAATATTGAAATTTTCTATAAGAAATCATTTGAAAAAAACTGCTGGTACGGTTTAAAACATAATTAAAACTTAAAACTTAAAACATCGGGAATAATTAAAACATTGGAAAGATACAGCACAGTACCTATTGTTTCATGAATCTATTAAAAAAATATTACTGTTCAAGCAAAATCTTTACAAAAATCGTTTACCCAAAAAAAAATAATGAAAACATTAGTGAGCTAGGTAAGTTGTATCGGCAATCATATAAAATATAAAATTGGTTAGCTGATAAACTATATTATTTGTAGTGTTTTGTTTCAATTTAGCAGCTTATTTTTACAAAGTACCCATCAATGTACTATTATAATTTAACTGTGCTAGTTTTTAACATACACAACTGAAATGAGATATTCCGGTACTCATCGAGAGGGATGAAGCAATAGAAAACCAGCATTTTGCACCATCTGGGGCAGCACTATTGAAATCGATGCCATGAGTGCATGGGTAATTTATCTGAACACATGCTGTTTTGCACTCATCAACAGTATTGTAGTGGATCTGCTTGATGCCATTAATTGTGTTTTTGCTTGAGTACTCAGTCCACTGACAAGGAGCTGGTAAGATGGAAATAAATTAAAAAATGCAACATTTAAATTATTATTAAAAATAGTTGACTAATTGTTTGCATATCTCGTTATTATTTAAAACCTATTAAATTGCGTTTTAGTGTAAAATCGTAAAAACGAAGTTTTTATTTTCTGTTTTCAATTTAAAATTATTTTTAGCTGTCGAAACGCGTTAGCCCTAATTTTGAATAACATTTTCCTTAAAAATAAAATCATGTATATAGAAAGGCTTATTAAAAAAATATTGCTGCAAAGTATTTCTTGTTATTTTTGCGAATTTAAAGCCAAAATTTGTATTAAGAATCGTAAAAAATGTTTTCGAAAAATACACTCAACAAACCAGTATTGCATTGAAATGCGTAGTGGTAAATTCCAGGGGCAATGTTAATGTTAGTTGCTGTTGATGTTGAAAACCAGCATTGAGATCCAAGTGGAGCAGTTGGATTCCAATCAAATCCGTATTTACAAAATGTTGTTCTCATTGCTAGACATTGAGATTTGCAGAGATCCAATGTGTTATATGGCTGCTGGATACCTGCCGGACTATTGCTGTCGATGTAAGACGACCATGTACAAGCTGGATGATATGTTATCAGAAATGTGAGTCCCGTTTTTTTTTATTTGAAATTAAAACGTCAAATGTTGCTTACAGTGTTTTTAAAAGTTTAATAATATTTGTATTTTATTTGTTCTATTTTAATAAGATGATTCATTTGAAATAAAGTTGAACAGAATTTAAATTGGTGTTTTTTTATATCCAAGTTGTTTGAAAACAGGGTTTTATTTTTTGTTCTACTAGTTTATTTTGGAAATGTTGTGACAAAATAAAAAAAATTTAATTTTTTAGATCATTAAAATAACTTACCTTCAGCGGTTGTCACTGTAAAATTCAAATGTTTTTTTTATTTAATTTTAAAAACATGTTACTTTGTAGGTAACAATATTAAAAATTCTATAATAGAATAATTGTTCAAACCTTGGCGTTGAATTTTACAAAACAAAGCATATAATTGTACAGAAGGACGGTATCCAAGTGTAGAGGCGCACATTTAGTTTTTTTTGCAATTTTATAGAATGTTCTAAGCTATTTCATACCAATATCAAATAAACAGAAATTGTTTTAGCTTTTGTTGATCGCAGTTCAAATAATTTAAATATTTTGTCCTCACTTTTTGGAGCTGTAAGAAAAACAAAAAAATTATTAAATTTTCAGTTAACAACATGAATAATTTTTTAAAGTTATTAAGCAAATTTACCAGTAGTTGCGCTAGTTCCTACAAAAGAATTTATTGTATTATTAAGACTCATGCTCTAAAATTGACCAAATAATTTACTGTTTCAATAAAACTTATGCTCCAAAATTGACAACACATTTTTGAAATGAATGTTGTATTAGCAATAATTCGAGCCTGTTTTTATAAATGCAAAACATAATAATTGTAGAAACACTAATAAGTATAACCTCTTGAGGCTGTAAAAAACAATGTATAGAAAACGCATCAATAGTAGAGCAATTTATAAACGAATAAATTAAAAAAAACTTTATTAATTGTTGTGATTATTCTTTAAAAAGTGAATTGTATTAAAAACTGTAATAATAAATTTAGCAAAATACAATCAACAAACCAGTAGTGCATTGAAAAGTGTAATGGGAAACTCCAGTGTAGGTGCTAGTTGCTGTTGATGTTGAAAACCAGCACTGAGATCCAAGTGGAGAAGTTGGATTCCAATCAAATCCATATTTACAAAATGTAGTTTTCACTGCAAGACATTGAGATTTGCAGAAATCCAATGTGTTATATGACTGTTGGATACCTCCTGGACTATTGGTATTGGAGGAAGAAATCCATGTGCAGGCTTGATGATATGTTTGTTAAATGAGAAGCCCGTTTTTTGTTGTTGAAATTGAAACGACAAACGTTGTTTACAGTGTTTTCAAAAATTTAATAATAAATTTATTTTACTTTTTTATTAAAAATAATTGACTTAAAACAGTGTTGTAAAAAATAAAATGTATGTTTTTTCATTTTTTGTTCTCTCAGTTTATTGGGGAAATGTTGTGACTAAAAAATACTCACTTTTTCAAATTAATAAATTACCTAACCTTCAGTTGCTGTAACTGTGAAATTCAAATGTATAAATATATATATATACATATATATATATATATATATATATATATATATATATATATATATATATATATATATATATATATATATATATTCTTGAATACAAGCTCCTTGAAAATTAAGGCCCATTGGGCTTTAATCAATTTCTCAACATAGGGAACGCGGGAGAAAAACGGCAGTGGTAAGATTTATTTGTCATTTTATTTTAGAAACTGCAGTATCGGAAAATTACATTTCATCTTCAAAGCCGATAAAACAAAACAACTTTGAACAGAAATCAGGAGCAGAACAGGAATTAAAAAATTGACGCAAGCAAATCAAAAACACACAAATTTGGTAAGTTGAATTGTATCCAATTGAACATGCGCACATTGAGTTTCTCTTGCAATTTTCATAGAAAGTCTTAAGCATTTGCAACCCAGCATAAAATAAACTCAAACTTTTTACTGCACTCGTTGATTAAAGTTCAAATAATATAAATATGTTTGCCTCACTTTTTGAAGCTGTACAAAAACACAGAAATTAATAAATTTTTATAATTCAGATGAGCAAATTAAAATTTTTTTAAAGTTAATAAACAAATTTACCAGTGGTAGCGCTAGTTCCTACAAAATAATTTTATATATTAATAAGACTCATGCTCCATAAGTCAATACTTTTAAAATAAAAATGCTGGTATTACCTCTTGAGGTTGTAAAAACATATTATTTATTAAAAAATAATTTTTAAAGCAGATACAATAATAGATTAGTTTATAGACAAATCAATTGAATAAATTTACTAAATGTAATTTTTCCAAAAAATTAAATTGTATTAAAAACTGTAAAACATATTTTAGCAAAATACAATCAACAAACCAGTAGTGCATTGAAATGTGTAGTGGGAAACTCCAGTGTAGGTGCTAGTTGCTGTTGTTGTTGAAAACCAGCACTGAGATCCAAGTGGAGCAGTTGGATTCCAATCAAATCCGTATAGACAAGTTGTAAATCTTGTTGCTAGACATTGAGATTTGCATTGATCGAAAGTTGTGTAAGACTGTTGGATACCTCTTGGACTATTAGTGTTGTTGGAAGAAATCCATGTGCAGGCTGGATAATATGTTTGTAATCGTGTGAGGCTTGTTTTCTTTGTTCAAATTAAATTGTCAAATGTTGTTTACAGTATTTTCAAAAGCTTATCAGTATTTGTTTTTTTTCTTGTTTTATTAATAAATTCTGTGATTTCGTTTACTTGAAACGATATTATAAAAAAAATTAAAATGGGGTTTTTTTTATTCAACTTGTTTAAAATCAACAAACATTTTTTGTTATATTAGTTATTCTTGAAAATGTTGTAACAACAATAAGAAACGTTTAAATTTTGAATTATAAAATCAACTTACTTTCAGCTGTTGTAACTGTGTAATTCAAATGTTTTTATTTTGTATTTCATTTAGAACGTTTTTTATATGCAACAATTCTTAAAAAAAATGTATAATAGATTATTTGTTGCTAAACACTTTGTCTTAAATTGTATAGAACATTCTCTCATTGAACCATGTCCATCATTGCCTCAGCCGTTTCTGTCACTAGACTTTCAATAGCCCTGTAATCCAGACAACTCTTATGAAAATCGCTACCAGAAGACCCTTCGTTTTCATTCATTTGTCTGTTGTTCACTGGCAGCATCACCGTACCAGCCGCTGCTATTCCGTATTCAGGACAAACCTGACCACTATGACTTTATTTTTTTCTCATCTTATTCATAGCTGCTTTATTCCTTTTTTTCACTTTCTTTTGTGTAGTTTTTTTATTTTCTTCCTTTCTCTTATCAAAATTGTTAGTTTTTTTCATTGATATCAAACTCGCACATCTGGGTCAAATCCATTGTCCTCCAATAACATCGAGAAGCGGTCAACGAACTTGGGCTTTTTTCCTTTGGCGTTCAGTCCATGTTTTTATATTTTCTAAAAAAGGAAAAATTCTTCAAGAAACTGCAAAACCATTTTTTAGATCCTAATTCTGACACCAAATGTAACGATATTTCTAATCGTGAACGGGATTATCAAGAATGGTTTGAATAAATTTTTTTCTGCTAATTATCAGGCAAATGTCCAGAACCATTGAAAACGAAAAAGATATTTATAGAAAGTTCTAAACTATTTCAAGAAAATACAAATAAACAAAATTTTATTTAGCATTTGATAATCAAAGTAAATAAAAATAAAAATGCTGATCTTACTTTTTGGACCTGCAAAAAAAACACAAAAATTAATAAAATTTTAATAACGCAGATAAGCAAGTTGAATAATTTGTCAAATTTATCAAACAAGACTTGTGCTCCATAAGTCAATAAAACTTTAAAATAAAAATGCCGGTATTACCTCTTGAGACTGTAAAAAAAAAAAGTATTAAAATTTTAATAACGCAGATAAAAAATTGAACAATTTGTCAAAGTTGTCAAATAAATTTACCAGTAGTTACGCTAGTTCCTACAAAATAATTTATTGTATTAGTAAGACTCATGCTCCATGAGTCAATAAAATTTTAAAATAAAAATGCTGGTATTACCTCTTGAGGCTGTAAAAAACATAAAAATTAATAAATTTGTAATAAAGCAGATAAACAAATTGAACAATTTGTCAAAATTGTCAAATAAATTTACCAGTAGTTACGCTAGTTCCTACAAAATAATGTATTGTATTAATAAGATACATGCTCTACAAGTCAATACAATTATAAAATAAAAATGCCGTTATTACCTCTTGCGGCTGTAAAATACACAAAAATTATTAAAAATTGTTATAAAGCAGATAAAAAAATTTAACAATTTGTCAAAATTGTCAAATAAATTTACCAGTTGTTAAGCTAATTCCTACAAAATAATATATTGTATTAGTAAGACTCATGCTCCATGAGTCAATAAAATATTAAAATAAAAATGCTGGTATTACCTCTTGAGGCTGTAAAAAACACAAAAATTAATAAAATTTTAATAACGTAGATAAAAAAATTAAACAATTTGTCAAAATTGTCGAATAAATTTACCAGTAGTTACGCTAGTTCCTACAAAATAATTTATTGTATTAGTAAGACTCATGCTCCATAAGGCAATAAAATTTTAAAATAAAAATTCTGGTATTACCTCTTGAGGCTGTAAAAAACACAAAATTTTCTAAAATTGTTATAACGCAGATAAACAAATTGAACAATTTCTCAAAATTGTCAAATAAACTTACTAGTAGTTACGCTAGTTCCTACAAAATAATTTATTGTATTAGTAAGACTCATGCTCCATGAGTCAATAAAATTCTAAAATAAAAATGCTGGTATTACCTCTTGAGGCTGTAAAAAACATAAAAATTAATAAATTTGTAATAACGCAGATAAACAAATTTAACAATTTGTCAAAATTGTCAAATAAATTTACCAGTAGTTACGCTAGTTCCTGCAAAATAATTTATTGCATTAGTAAGACTCCTTCTCCATAAGTCAATAAAACTTCAAAATAAAAACAGATAAATTAATAGACTTGTATAACGCAGATGAACAAATTAAATATTTTATTAAGTTAATAAACAAACTTACCAGTGCTGGCGCTAGTTCCTAAAAAATAATTCAATATATTAATAAAACTAATGCTCCATTGAACAATAAAAATGTAAAATAAAAGTGTTGGTATTACCTCTTGAGGCTGTAAACACATATTATTTATTAAATAGCATATATTAAAAGAGATACATTAATAAAACTATTTATAGACAAATCATGGTGATAATAATGATGATGAGGACGATATACATGATGAAAACAACAATGTTGATGAAATCATTTATTGTGAAACATAAACCAGATAAGGGCCACCTAGCTATTAAAAAGGAGTAATGTAGATATCTTCATTAATTTGTAATAAATAAGGCAACGTATATAAAATATATAATTACCTGAAGATGTTGCTGCAGTTGTCTTTGATCTGACTGTATTATTTAGTCCACAAATTTTAATTACTAATTTATGAAGATAAATAAATTAAAGTAATGGCCAGAGATTATGTTTTCTCATTAGAAGATGTAGAATATCAAATACCAGTAGCTGTTGTTAATGCGGGACCATGTACTGTCGTTGATCCAGACGAAGGTTTCAAACCTTTCAAATAAAATAAAATAAAATTTCTAGAAGTAATCAAAATAATAAAATTATATTAAAAATAATTATAGACAAATCAATTAAATAAATTTACCAGATGTTGTGATTTTTTCTAAAAAAAAAATAAATTTTATGAAAAACCGCAAAAACACATTTTAGCAAAATACAATCAACAAACCAGTAGTGCATTGAAATGTGTAGTGGAAAACTCCAGTGTAGGTGCTAGTTGCTGTTGTTGTTGAAAAAAAGCACTGAGAACCAATTGGAGCAGTTGGATTCCAATCAAATCCGTATAGACAAGTTGTTAATCTTGTTGACAAACATTGAGATTTGCATTCATCGAAAGTTGTGTAAGACTTTTGGTAACCTCCTGGACTATTAGTGTTCATGGAAGAAATCCATGTGCAGGCTGGATAATATTTTTGTAATCATGTGAGGTTCGTTTATTTTTGTTGAAATTAAATTGTCAAATGTTGTTGACAGTATTTTCAAAAGCTTATTAGTATTTTTTTCTTGTTTTAATAATTAATTCTGCGATTTTGTTTACCTGAAACAATATTGTAAAAAAATTTAAACTGGTTTTTTTGCAATCCAACTCTTTTGAAAGCAAGAATTATTTTTTGTTATAATAGTTATCCTTGAAAATGTTGTAACAACAATAAAAAACATTTAATTTTTTATTCATCAAATTAACTTACTTTCAGCTGTTGTAAAAACCGCAAAAAATGGTTTAGCAAAATACAATCAACAAACCAGTAGTGCATTGAAATGTGTAGTGGGAAACTCCAGTGTAGGTGCTAGTAGCTGTTGATGTTGAAAACCAGCACTGAGATCCAAGTGGAGCAGTTGGATTCCAATCAAATCCGTATAGACAAATTGTTAATCTTGTTGACAAACATTGAGATTTGCATTGATCGAAAGTTGTGTAAGACTGTTGGATACCTCCTGGACTATTAGTGTTGTTGGAAGGAATCCATGTGCAGGCTGGATAATATGTTTGTAAACATTTAAGGCGTTTTTTTAGTTAAAATTAAATTGTTAAATGTTGTTCACAGTGTTTTCAGAAATTTATTAATATTTGTTTTAATTTGTTTTATTTACTTGTTCATTTTGCTATTTTGTTCACTTGAAACAATGTTGTAAAAAAAGTTAAATAGGTTTTTTTTCAATCCAACTCGTTTAAAAGCAAGTATTATATTTTGTTATAATAGTTAATCTTAAAAATGACGTAACAACAATAAAAAGCATTTAATGTGTTAATCATCAAATTAACTTACCTTCAGCTGTTGTAACTGTGAAATTCAAATGTTTTTATTATAAATATTTTTTAAAAAAAGTTCATAATAGATTATTCGTTGTTAAACACTTTGTGTTAAGTATAATTAAAACAGTCTCTCATGTGGATCAAGTGTTTTTTCCTTGTTTTTTCCGTGCCCCACCTGATCTGTGTAATCTGTACGGCCGTTATCTGTCACATGTTCTGAAACACAGCTGGTTTACTCCGTTCAAATTGGGGTTTGCAGCAAGCAGCAGCCCACATCGTTTTCTTTACTAGCGACACGTTGATATAGAACCATGTCCATCACTGCCTCAGCCGTTTCTGTGACCAGACTTTCAATAGCCCTGCTATCCAGAATATCTCAGGCAAATCACTACCAAAAGAACCCTCGTTTTCATTTGTTTGTTGTTCATCTTCTCTTTCCATTTCTCCTTCTCCCTTGATTCGTAGCTTAGGTTTTTTCTTCGACTCTAACTTGTCGCTAACCCCCCAAATTACTTCTGTTACTAAATCCTGCTACTTTCATCTTCGCCGTATTAAGCAGCTTCGTCCACTTCTGGATGATCTTTCGCTGCAACTTCTAGTCTCTTCTCTTGTCCTGTCTCGAATTGACTACTGCAATTCTCTATACTATGGTCTTCCTGACACTACCCTCTATCCTCTCTCTAAAGCCTTCAACTCGGCTGCTCGCTTAGTTTCTCGCACCTCCTACTCCTCTCACATCTCTCCATCTCTTGTTCTTCTCCATTGGCTTCCTCTCAGATATAGGGTAATTTTTAAAATTTGTTTAATAATGTACAAAATAAAAAATTGTCTTTCTCCTCTCTACTTAACTAATTTAATACATATCCCTCCTAAGTCTGGTCTTCGTTCTTCTTCTCGTAATCACTCTCGCATCTTCACTATTAAGCATTCTTTTGCTAAACGCTCTTTCTCCTACTCTGGTCCCTATCTCTGGAACTCTCTTCCTTCTTCTCTTACTAACTCTACTTCTCTCACAGTTTTCCGTCGTGGACTTAAAACATATCTGTTTAATAAGTTCACGACCGAGCGCTATTGAACACTGCGGAAATAGCGCTATATAAATAATTGATTGATTGATTGATTGACTGGCAGCATTGCGTACCAGCCGCTGCTATTCCGTCTTCAGGACAAACCTGATCACTATGAATTTATTTTTTTCTACTTGTTATAGCTGCTTTTTAAGGTTTTTCGTGTAGTTCTGTTTATTTTCTTCACTTCTCTTATAAAATTTGTAAATTTTTTTATTTGTATCACACTCGCATCGTCTGGAAGCGGTCTATGAGCTCGGGCTTTCATCCTTTGGTGTTCAGTCCTTGTTCCTATAATTCCTTGAAATGGAAAAATTCTTCCAGAAACTGCAAAACCATTTTTAGATCCCAATTCTGACACCAATTGTTACGATATTGCAGTTCTTATACAGGGTTATCTAGAGTGGTTTGTAGATTTATTGAAAAATAAAAAAAAAAGTTTGAATTAACAAGCAGCTTTTAAAAAGGACGAACTCAGGGAAAGCCTCTTAGCTGCGTTTGTAAATGAAGGCTATGGGCCTGAGGACGATGAGTATGAATTTGATATTGACGAAAAAGCTGTGGTTAACCGTAGAAAGTTGAAAAGAAAATTAATAGAGCATGAAAGATAACAAGCGAGAGAAAACATGGCAGGAGAAGAACCAGCATAAAATAAACGCAAATTGTTATTGCACTCGTTCATAACGTTTAGATAATAGAAACATGTTTGCCTCACAAAAATAAAAATCCTGGTATTACCTCTTGAGGCTGTGAAAACATATTATTTATTAAATGATGTAAATTAAAACAGATGCAATAATAAAGCAATTTATAGACAAATTAATTAAATAAATTTACCAGATGTTGTGATTTTTTCTAAAAAAAATTAAATTGTATGAAAAACTGCAAAAACACATTTTACCAAAATACAACCAACAAACCAGTAGTGCATTGAAAGGTGTAGTGGGAAACTCCAATGTAGGTGCTAGTTCCTGTTGTTGTTGAAAACCAGCACTGAGATCCAAGTGGAGCAGTTGGATTCCAATCAAATCCGTATAGACAAGTTGTTAATCTTGTTGCCAGACATTGAGATTTGCATTGATCGAAAGTTGTGTAAGACTGTTGGATACCTCCTGGACTATTAGTGTTGTTGGAAGGAATCCATGTGCAGGCTGGATAATATGTTTGTAAACATTTAAGGCGTGTTTTTTTAGTTAAAATTAAATTGTTAGATGTTGTTCACAGTGTTTTCAGAAATTTATTAATATTTGTTTTAATTTGTTTTATTTACTTGTTCATTTTGCTATTTTGTTCACTTGAAACAATGTTGTAAAAAAAGTTAAATAGGTTTTTTTTCAATCCAACTTGTTTAAAAGCAAGTATTATATTTTGTTATAATAGTTAATCTTAAAAATGATGTAACAACAATAAAAAGCATTTAATGTTTTAATCATCAAATTAACTTACCTTCAGCTGTTGTAACTGTGAAATTCAAATGTTTTTATTATAAATATTTTTAAAAAAAGTTCATAATAGATTATTCGTTGTTAAACACTTTGTGTTAAGTATAATTAAAACAGTCTCTCATTAGTATTAGTATGACTCATGCTCTACAAGTCAATAAAATTTTAAAATAAAAATTCTGGTATTACCTCTTGAGGCTGTAAAAAAACACAGAAATTGATAAAATGTTAATAACGCAGATAAACAAATTGAACAATTTGTCAAAATTGTCAAATAATTTTACCAGTAGTTACGCTAGTTCCTACAAAATAATGTATTGAATTAGTAAGATACATGCTCTACAAGTCAATACAATTATAAAATAAAAATGCCGTTATTACCTCTTGCGGCTGTAAAATACACAAAAATTATTAAAAATTGTAATAAAACCGATAAAAAAATTAAACAATTTGTCAAAATTGTCAAATAAATTTACCAGTAGTTAGGCTAATTCCTACAATATAATATATTGTATTAGTAAGACTCATGCTCCATGAGTCAATAAAATATTAAAATAAAAATGCTGGTATTACCTCTTGAGGCTGTAAAAAAAACAAAAAAACTAATAAAATTTTAATAACACAGATAAAAAATTGAACAATTTGTCAAAGTTGTCAAATATATTTACCAGTAGTTACGCTAATTCCTACAAAATAATTTATTGTATTAGTAAGACTCATGCTCTACAAGTCAATAAAATTTTAAAATAAAAATTCTGTAATTACCTTTTGAGGCTGTAAAAAAACACAAAAATTAATAAATTTGTAATAACGCAGATAAACAAATTGAACAATTTGTCAAAATTGTCAAATAAATTTACCAGTAGTTACGCTAATTCCTACAAAATAATTTATTGTATTATTAAGACTCATGCTCCATAACTCAATAAAATTTTAAAATAAAAAACAGATAAATTAATACACTTGTATAACGCAGATGAACAAATTAAATATTTTATTATGATAATAAACAAACTTACCAGTGCTGGCGCTAGTTCCTAAAAAATAATTCAATATATTAATAAAACTAATGCTCCATTAAACAATAAAATTGTAAAATAAAATTGTTGGTATTACCTCTTGAAGCTGTAAACACATATTATTTATTAAATAGCGTATATTAAAAGAGATACATTAATAAAACTATTTATAGACAAATCATGGTGATAATAATGATGATGAGGACGATATACATGATGAAAACAACAATGTTGATGAAATAATTCATTGTGGAACATAAAACTGACTAGTGCCACCGAGCTATAGAAACGGAACAATGTAGATATCCTCAACGTTTTTAAAAAAATATAATTACCTGAAGTTGCTGCTGCAATTGTCTTTGATCTGACTGTATTTTTTAGTCAACAATTTTTAATTACTAATTGCAACGTTTTTAAAAAAAAAAAATTACCTGAAGTTACTGTTGCAATTGTCTTTGATCTGACTGTATTGTTTAGTCAACAATTTTTAATTACTAATTGATGTGAGAAAATTAACTAAACTAATGGCCAGAACTTATGTTTTCTCATTAGAAGATGTAGAATATCAAATACCAGTAGCTGTTGTTGATGCGGGACCATGTACTGTCGTTGATCCAGACGAAGGTTTCAAATCTTTCAAATAAAATAAAATAAAATTCCTAGAAGTAATAAAAATAATAAAATTATAATAAAAAAATTATAGACAAATCAATTAAATAAATTACCAGTTGTTGTAATTTTTCCTAAAAAAATAAATTGTATTAAAAACCGCAAAAAATATTTTAGCAAAATACAATCAACAAACCAGTAGTGCATTGAAATGTGTAGTGGGAAACTCCAGTGTAGGTGCTAGTTGCTGTTGATGTTGAAAACCAGCACTGAGATCCAAGTGGAGCAGTTGGATTCCAATCAAATCCGTATAGACAAGTTGTTAATCTTGTTGCCAGACATTGAGATTTGCATTGATCGAAAGTTGTGTAAGACTGTTGGATACCTCCTGGACTATTAGTGTTGTTGGAAGAAATCCATGTGCAGGCTGGATAATATGTTTGTAAACATGTAAGGCGTGTTTTTTTAGTTAAAATTAAATTGTTAAATGTTATAAATAATTTAAGTTTTTAAATCATTAAAAGAATTTACCTTCAGCTGTTGTAACTGAAAAATTTAAATGTTTTTATTTTATTTAGCACGTTACTTTGTAGTTAAAAACTTTTTTTTTTAAATCCATAAAGGATTAATCGTTGTTTCACACTTAGTGTTGACTTTTATAAAACAGTGTCTCATGATATAACTTTAATAATATTTTTTTGAACGGTGTCCAAAACAGTACACATTGATATCTTACTACATTTTACAGATTATTAAAAATAATATGAACTCAGCTTGAATATGTGATTTATTTTTTCATTTGAGCTTGTGAAGTATTTTAACATCTTAGTATCTTTTATCTTTTAACTAATTGATAAGTATTTATCCTGTTTCTGGAGGATAATTGTAAAAATTTGTTGATCGTTGAGATTGTAAAAAAAAAGTTTAATGACAGAAACTGATGTCCGTGGAGTCCAATTTAAATTTTTTGCCGATTTCCGATTTTCCGATTTTTGGTTCAAAAATTTGCCGATTCGGTTTCGGTCCGATTAATCGGCAATCTCTAATATGAAAAAATTCACATCAACGAAAATGTTTGCCTATTCTTCTGAAAACTATTTTGGTGGGTACCCAGGACGGTTTTTTTTTTTTTTTTGCAGCTTTTAATTCGTCTTCTGCTTTTCGTTTTTTGTCATTTTCACAGATTCCAGAATATTTAAATAAAATTGTCTGGGTGTCATGTTCTCAGATATGTAATCAATCCACTCGTAACGAAAGTGCGCGCATCGCTTCCTCCTCGTTTTAGTTTTTCATTGCAAACTAAACAGTTTTCCCTCGATTTGTCAAGCGCATTGATTTCAAAAAATCCCAAATTTTGCTTCTTTGCGCTATTATTAACTTTTTCGATTTACTTTAATAATAATATTTAAATTAATTGTAGTAGTGTACGTAGACATGTAGACAAAATGTATATTACAACATTGCATACACAAGTGTTTGTTTTGCTTATTTTATAGCAATTGAAGTACCAGCAGGGGTCGTATTTACCAACCGACGTTTAATTAGCGAGATGTTAAGCCATTTACGCATAAAAACAATTTCCTGGTTTAATAACCCACCCTTCCTACTACTAATAAACTTCAAATAACAAACATTTATGCATAATGCATCTTCCTGTGCATGTAGTTCTAGTATTCTCGACGTTTGACTGTGCAACGTTTCATTGTCATCAATAGAATACTCAAATTTAGAGAGCATAAGGTAAGTTAATTAGTTGATAGTTGAATTTTTAAATCAAAGGCAAAAATGAAATAACAGTTTAAAATGTGCGGTATTATATTATGTATATTATGTGCGGCCCTTGGTACCTTGAAAACTATTTGAGTGGCCTATTGCGTCAAAAAAGTTAGACAGCACTGGACTAGGACCTATCTTCAGAAACACCAAATGTACACAAAAAATTTCATAAAAATCGGTTCAGCCGTTTCGGAGGAGTTCAATTTCAAACACTATGACACGAGATTTATCTATATATATATATATATATATATATATATATATATATATATATATATATATATATATATATATATCAAATCCAAATAAACTTAAACTTAAACTTATATCACAAGAAATAAATTTACATAAAGTATATTTATATTTATTTATATCACGTTTCTTCCATTATTGCAATTTGTGAACCTAAATTTGCCTAAGATGTTTTTAGATCCAGTTGTTTTTTAAATCTAAAATAACTCACTGATACTGTTAAAATCTGTTTAAAATATCAATAAATGTTTTACTTTTTTTGTTTTTATTAGCATTAATTGGAGCAGTTTTTAGATATTTTTGCTAAAAATAATAACTGTATAAAAACTAATACATCAATATAATTTTAAAATAAAATGCTGGTATTACCTCTTGAGGCTGTAAAAACACATTAATTAATAAATAACGTTTTTTCAACAATTCTTTATAGTCCTTTACACTAGGTGTTTTCAAACTAAAATGGCTGTTTGTTAAAACACTTAGTACTTCTTGTTAGTGGATCATAATTTGATTTTTTTAACTTTTCCCTTCTTTATTTTCCATGCTTTGGACTGGCTTGCAAATGCAAGGCGGAGTTAATAAATAATATATAATAAAATGAATAAATAATAGACAAATCAGTTAAACAAATTTACCAGTTGTTGTGATTATTCCTAAAAAAATTGAATTCTATTCAAAAGCGTGAAATTATGTTTTACCAAAATACAATCAACAAACCAGTATTGCATTGAAATGTGTAGTGGTAAATTCCAGGGGCAATGTTAATGTTAGTTGCTGTTGATGTTGAAAACCAGCACTGAGTTCCAAGTGGAGCAGTTGGATTCCAATCAAATCCGTATTTACAAAATGTTGTTCTCATTGCTAGACATTGAGATTTGCAGAGATCCAATGTGTTATATGGCTGCTGGATACCTGCCGGACTATTGCTGTCGATGTAAGACGTCCATGTACAAGCTGGATGATATGTTATCAGAAATGTGAGTCCCGTTTTTTTGTTTTGAAATTAGAACGTCAAATGTTGCTCACAGTGTTTTTAAAAGTTTAATAATATTTGTATTTTATTTGTTCTATTTTAATAAGATGATTCATTTGAAATAAGGTTGAACTAAAATTTAAATTGGTGTTTTTTATATCCAAGTTGTTTGAAAACAGGGTTTTATTTTTTGTTCTAATAGTTTATTTTGGAAATGTTGTAACAAAATAAAAAATATTTGATTTTTTAGATCATTAAAATAACTTACCTTCAGCGGTTGTCACTGTAAAATTCAAATGTTTTTTTATTTAATTTTAATAATACAATGTTACAATGTAGGTAACAATATTAACTCAATGTTGTTAAAATTCATTTAATAAATTGAGCAAGCGGTTTTTTGTTAATAAATTAGTGTTTGTATTACAGTTACAATTACCAATATTTTACTATAGTATAATTAATAAAGTTTTGAATCCAAATTGTTTAAATAAACTAATTTTTAGTTTGTTTAAAGTATAATTTAAAAACTAAAAAAATAGGCAGTTTTAACTTTAAAAAGCCTACTTTTGGTTGTTGTAGCTGAAAAAATTATTAAACAAATTTATTTAATTTTTTTAAACGGATACGTTATATGTATGTTAATTTGTTGTTTGTTTCATTGCATTTTCTAAATCTTTGTTAAGACACTTATAATAGTTATGAAAAGTTTAGTTTCTGCTTGCAAATGTATATCTAGTGACAATACATTAAGCTGTTTTCAGATTTAGAATGAATTTTTAAAAATTGTGAACACTGAAAAATTAATAATTAAAACTAACTTTCCGTTTGGGAAACAAAAGCATTGGGGGAATGTCGAATATATATATATATATATATATATATATATATATATATATATATATATATATATATATATATATATATATATATATATATATATATATATATATATATATATATATATATATATATATATATATATATATATATATATAGGTGAATAAGTCAAACATCCAAAATTTATAACAAGTATAGGAAAAAATGAGTTTTTCAACACAAACTTTTGTTTCAAATACACTCGATTTAGAATTAATTGAATCATGTATTGTCATCTATTAGAAAGCTATGCTGAAAGTTTCAGCTTCATAGCTTGTGAAAAAACTGGTTAAATTTTACTTGCAAGATTTGTGCCACACACACACACAAACAAGATATTGTAACCTAAATAAGAGTTTGTAAAAACACAGCAAAAATAAAAGAATTACTTATTCGTTGAGTAGACGAAATAGTTGATGATACGCACAGACGACTTTCATAACAAATGTTACTTATTAGACAAAAGTTGGTCTGAATAATATGAAAATTAAAAAAACATCTTAAGAAAAACAAATAGTTATTTTGTTTTAAACATTGATATAATAAAATAAAAAATAAAAATTTTAAGAACTAAACATGTGGCTAAATAAAATCACCTTCAAAATGCAGTTATTCTTGGAACAGTTAAAACACGATCCATTGAAAAATGTAAAATTCAATTGGTTACTTTCAAACAATTTCACGCCATTCAAAGTTGAAACTTTTAGAATTAATTTTATTTTGCTGTTTTGTTGTTTTTGTTGATTGAGTGAAACCATACTAATTGTACATTGCAGTAGTCCAGGCAGAATAACCAAAGTGGTCATTTCAATTTGTTTGCTGATATTGTTCTGTACATTTTGTAAGGAAACAAAATTTAAAATGTTAGCATCAATATGTTTTAAAACAATAAAATAAATAGTTTACATCATTTCAGATGTCTGTATGCATATATGTATATATGTATGCATGTATGTATGTATGTATGTATGTATGTATGTATGTGTGTGTGTGTATGTATGTATGTATGTATGTATGTATGTATGTATGTATGTATGTATGTATGTATGTATGTATGTATGTATGTATGTATGTATGTATGTATGTATGTATGTATGTATGTATGTATGTATGTATGTATGTATGTATGTATGTATGTATGTATGTATGTATGTATGTATGTATGTATGTATGTATGTATGTATGTATGTATGTATGTATGTATGTATGTATGTATGTATGTATGTATGTATGTATGTATGTATGTATGTATGTATGTATGTATGTATGTATGTATGTATGTATGTATGTATGTATGTATGTATGTATGTATGTATGTATGTATGTATGTATGTATGTATGTATGTATGTATGTATGTATGTATGTATGTAGGTATGTATGTATGTATGTATGTATGTATGTATGCATGCATGCATGTATGTATGTATGTATGTATGTATGTATGTATGTATGTATGTATGTATGTATGTATGTATGTATGTATGTATGTATGTATGTATGTATGTATGTATGTATGTATGTTAGCAATTTCGCATAACGCGATGGTCCAAGATATCCATGCATGGTACCAGCAGTCAGCAGTTGCTAAAATTAGTGCGCACAGGCGTGTAATAAAAGTTATTAAGCAATTGTACACCTTCAGCCCTAAAGATAAAAAGAGGTGGTGATGCAATCGAAAAATGATATAAAATGAGATTAAAAATAATTCGTCCTTTTTACGGGCTTTTTCTAGTTAGTTTATAATTCAAGTGAATAAAGAGTTCAAAATATGGCTTGATAGTGCATGGCTTCATAAACTACCGAAATCTAACCCCATCAATTATGTTACCAATACAAGTCACGCTGTTGATGTAATTCCCTATTCGTACGTTGATCTGACGACACTCTTGAGAAACAATATCGCAAAATGAAAAGTTGGAAAATAAACTGATAACTGGAGGTTTATTTAGATCCACTGAACAGTCAAACTCTGCAAATCCTTAAAAAAAATGCAATTGAACTGCAAAATGAATTCAACGTCAATTTTTTATGTGCATTTCACAATTTTGTTGAAACGTTTTGTTTACCTGTTCTACAAACACATGATCCGTTCACACATGATCCATTGTTCATACATATCGGGCAAATGCTGGTTTCCATTTTACTCCACAAGTTTTGTAAATAAGGGCTATTTGAAGAAACGGATCCATTTGAACCAACAAGTTGTTTTTCTAGGTTTTGCTTGCATACTTGTCCAAAAACATTCAGATAAACTTTTGTAATAAATTGGTTTCCTGTAAGCTGAAATGCATTAATAATAAGTATGCCATAAAACCGTGATTTTTCCACAAATCCCTTATATTTCAACATTCAGAGTTTTTTATTTATTGCAATTTCTTAAACAGTTTTTTGAATTTATATATGCACACATCTATTAAAATGTATTTGAATTGTTTGTGTTTTAAAACATAGATAATTATTAATTTTAATTAAAACATTTTTTGTTAAAAATTTTTAAAATCTAATAAAAAGCAAACAAGACCGACAATAAAATTAGTAGGAAGGATTGAATAATTATAAAACTAAATTATTATCAAATTAAAACTGAATTAAAAATATTACTCACTCTCAAGTCATCTATACAGTTTTTTAACAGACTGTCAATTGTTTGTTTGTCTGAAACTTTAACGCAATCGCCGTACAAAGGAAATGAGTTGAAACTGCTGTTACAGAGCTGTTTTGCCAGGTTTGGGTCAAAATTACTGAAATTTGAATCCTGTTAAAAGAAAGTTGAGTTGGAAAAAAGTGTTGATAGTGTTTAGAAATAACCTGCTGATTAAAACAAAATGTCACAATATTTGTTTGCTTAAAAGTTGCAGATCTCATTAAGCCCATTGTTTGTGTAACTAGACTGCTATAGGACAGGTTATAATTTTATGAAGTCAAATCTATTGGCGCTCAGATTTATCATTGTGGTTGATCTTTTGTTATAACATCATTCGGAAAAACAAAACAAATCTGTGCTAGACCCAGTAAGCGAGGCTGGAACATATAAAAGTAGATTCAGTAAAACAAAATTTATGTCGGCAATTGATTTAGACGTCTTTTTATAGTTTAAAAAACATAAATCTACTTGAACTCTAAGTAAACATAAATTTTTTTTGACAAAAACTTCTAATGAAACTTTAAAACAAGATTTCCTACAAACTAAACTTTTAGAAAACACCTTTTTAGGCTTAATTCATTACTTTACCCTTAGGAGCATGGAGCTAGGACAACTAAGAGGTTGAAATGGTAAACAAAACTTACTTAATAAATTAAACTTGTTTTCCATAAATTTATTTTTCAATAATAAATATTTAAATAAAAATTAAAACTTTTAAAATGTTGTTTTGAAGTTAGAGAAAAAGAAAAAACAAAAAAAACAATAAAATCTGGGCAAAATTGGATGACCCATTGAGTATTCTTTTCATATTACTAGTTTTACAAAAAAGGATTCAAAATTACACATCTCCTGAACATTTGTAACTTTTTTGTCATAACAAAACATTGAAATATTCAATTTAAAACAACCCACGTTTTTTGATGAGTCTTTGTAATTGATGTTTCTGAAAATATCCGCAAAATTGATTCCCTGAGCATTTGGACTTGTGATTGCTCGCTTTTTCCTCTTAGCGTTGCACACGTTATCTACGAATGTAATTATTCCATTATTAGCTCCGTTTGCTCCACATGTCAGTCCAGCACTGGTGTTTGTGTTATCCTTTAGGTTATCACATTTGCAGATAGGAAAGTTGTAAGATTCGTTGACACAAGAAGGGTACATATTTTGGAAGAAACTTTGGCTATAATTAACCCTTAAAATTTTTAAAAAAATTTTAATAGCAATTGTAATAAAAACTTTTAACGTTTCTGTGTGAAATCAAAAATAAAATAAATAATTTATGTTTAATAAAATTTTCTAAAATAAAGAATTAAATTTTTTACGGTATGACGTTTATTAACTCTTTACAAATTAAGTTTATTTAGCACCTTTTGAATTAAATACAATTATTATTTTGCTTACAAACTTACAATATTCAATAGTTGGAGTTTAAAACTCACTTGAAATCATTAAAGTTAACTACTTGTCCTTTAGCCGAGCATATTCCACCGTAATCTTCGTTTTTTAAGCCATTAACGTAAATGTTCAAATAACTATATTGATTTAAACTTATCCATTTATAATTTTCTATTCTTATTGTCAATCCAGAGAAAAATTTAATCTACAAATAAAAAACTATATAGTTAAAACGATTCAAGAAATAAAAATTCAGTTATGACTAAATTTTATCTACAGTGTAGACATTTCCATTTTTTTCTAAGGTAGCTCTTGGATTAATCTTGTCACCAAGCATCCGCTCAAAGGTTATTGGTGTAGATTCATTGTCACATCCAGTAACACCAATAATGTAATTTTCTATTAAAAAATAGTTTTGAATTAACTAAATAAATTTTTAAAAATTTTGAGCTGAATTACCTTCTCTAATAATTATTCCACACTTGCATGTAATTGTCATTCCATTACATGGTACCTGTCTTACCTGAATCTACAAATGTAAAATATAACATTGCCAAATACACAAACGTTATCAGTTTTAAAAAGACCTTAAACATTATTATTGTTTTACGTTTACCAAATTTTAAAAGAGCTAATAACATACTTCAAACGTCCGATTTTTGGCTTTTAGTAGATAAAAATCTCCAATGAAATAATTGTCAAAATAATATTTGCTTTAAAGAACATATGTACAATAACTCAATTTGCTTAATTAGTTTTGAAAAAAATCAAAACACTTGTCAAACCTAAATGTTGAAAAATGGGAGTCTCCAGTTGAATAACAAGATGGTTGAGTTTTATTATCAACTATTGTAACCTATTTGTTAACATGCTACTCGGTGATTATAGTTTTTTATTAAATAAAAATAAAAATATACTCACCACAACTAGTGGTATAGTGTATCCCTCAAATATAGAGTTCTGACAAGTGAAAGAAAATGAGGAGAATTTTAATTCAGTTCTAGTAGACTCCTGTCCGGGCGTATTCGGGGCTGAAATTTCAACTGGTGGAAATGAAGTGTATGATAAACTACCGTCTGAGGTGCCAAAATATATAAAACAATTGGCTGATTGGACGCGAGGGATTTTTAGTTGAAACTGATATTGATGCAAGTCGCAAATTGTGTCGTTTACGCAATGTCCGGTTGTGATTGGAAAAGTTGCTTTGAAGTTGATTTTCTTTTTTTCACCTTGAACCATTTGTATTTGTGACAACACGTTACCATTTAAGTCCTGTTAAAAAAAATAATTTTTATTTATTTTGTTAATATCATCAATGTTCACTACATATTAAATGAGGTTTCACGAAGTCATTAATAAATCCTATTATTTACAACAGAGTACCTCACAAACGCCTACTCCATAAACTAAAAGCTTACGGCATCCTAGGTATGCTACTCACATGGATCGAAGCGTGGCTGAAAGATAAGAAGCAGCGCGTTTTGATTGAAGGCTGTGAGTCCGAGTGGAAGAATGTGACCAGTGGCGTTCCTCAAGGTTCTGTTCTTGGTCCACTACATTTTTGTGTTATATATTAACGACTTACCGGACACTATCACACACCAAATTAAAATGTACGCAGACGACAGCAAAATCATCGGCATCATCAAGTCAGCTTCCGACATCTCATCTCTCCAGGTTGACATTGACCGTGCAGTTGAGTGGTCATTCATTTGGCTAATGCACTTCCATGTCGAGAAATGCAAAATCATGCATGTCGGTCGCTCACACAGAATAACCCACCAATACTCTATAAGACATATTGACGGCACGCGGCGACCACTCGGAGTCACAAAAGTTGAACGTGATCTTGGTGTTCTCGTCTCAGATGATCTAAAGGTCCAAGCACAGGTCGAAAAAGCAGCGTCATCAGCCAATCATATACTCAGCCGTCTCAGAAAAGCTTTCCGCAGCCGCAGCCTCATGCTGTGGCGTACACTTTACCTCTCCTACGTCCGCCCACATCTTGAATTTGCTGTTCAATCTTGGTCGCCTTGTCAAAAGGGCGATATTAACCTTCTTGAGTAGGTCCAACGTTGCGCAACAAAAATCATTGCAATACTAAGACATCAGCCCTGTGAACATCGTCTGCAACAGCTTGGAATCACAACGCTACAAGACCGCCGTTCGGGAGGTGACCTGATCGAGCAGTTCAAAATTGCCCGCAACATTGACGACCTCAGCTCTTTCGTTCCGCAAACTCGAGCATCCGGCCACACGGCATACAATCTCCGTGGCCACAACTGCAAATTGGAGCACAAGTATATCAGAGGTTGCGAAGAGCGATACAATTTCTTCACAAACTGGATTGTCGCTCCATGGAATGAGCTTACACAATACACAATTGACGCCCCGACAGTAAACGCTTTCAAGGATCGCATCTCTTAGGAGTCGCGAGTCCTCCAGCTTCTGTCAGTATAGAGGAGCCTGATGTAGCTCCTCTTCATCAAAAATATAACTTTCAGACTTATTAATTTTTTATTGCTAGATTCTATATTTTATATTTTTGATTCTGAAAATAAACAAATTCATATATATTCGACGTTTTTATCTTCCATAACAAAACGTTTAGCTCAAAAACTTTTATTACATACACTTACATATTATTGTTAAGTTTTTAGTACATTTGTATGCAGGCGTTGTTTTAAAAAATTATTTCTTTATTTGTTTTTATTATTCTTTCGTTTTCATTGTGAAAAAAAATTATTTAGACGTTCGTTGTAAAAATCTTTGTTATTTAAAAATTAGCTACATTTGAAATTATAAACAAACTAAATATTTTGAAAAGTAAACTAACCACAGGTTGAATTCCCATGAAATATCGTGTACTGTTCACCCAGTCGGTTTTAGTCGAATTTGATCCATCGCTGAACTGGTAGTAATATCTTATACCACAGCTAAGCTATAAAATTGATAAAACTATAATTTCATGCAATACAAAATTCAAAAAAAAATAGTGTATAAAAAACATCAACGCTATTGAGCTTACATAGTAGAATTATTATTGATGCTATTAAAGATAATTATTTTATACAGGAGCGTTTATTTTGTTCATTAAATAATGCTGGCAGTGGCATAAAAATTGAAATTAGAAAAAATAAGAAAAAGTATCGAAGTTGGATTAAAGCCACGACACGAGCTGTTCAAATAAACATAAAATTTCAAAGTGAACGTTCTAAGATTGTTTTGCCATGCTTCGTTTTTTAAGCTGCATACTCTTTGTAGTCAGTGGCGAAAAGTTGTGAAAAAAGGTTTACCTTGGGTGGCACTTTTGAAAGAGCAAAAAAACTTTTTTAAAGCAGCAAATTTTGAGTGAAAATAATAATGTGTGTTTTACTTTTTCTAGGTAATTGACCTTTCCTGTTGAAAATGATCATTGGGAATACCTATAGTATTTATGGTGACAATTTAAACATTTAAATGGGAGCGGCGAGTTTGTTCGCTCATTTCGGGCTGATAAAATTCCCGCTTGTAAGATGAAGATGGCTCATCTTACGTGTGTTTGTGTAAATAGCTTATTTTATTATCTCTTATTATGTTAATTTGTGTATATGTATATATATATATATTTGTATTTTGTATATATATATATATGTATATATATATATTTGTATTTTGTATATATATGTATATATATATATATATATTTGTATTTTGTATATATATGTATATATGTATATGTATATATATATATAAGTACTAAGCCGGAATTATAATTCGAGAAATATTGTGCTATAAATAACTTCAAGCTTTAACGTTACGAGTCGCTAGAAAGCATATTCGTCAACGTTTACACCGCTACACCACTGTCTTTAGTAAGTTTTATGTCCAATATTATCTGGAACTAGAAGTTTGTAGCCCTAGATGTTATAACATGTCCAATATTATCTGGAACTAGAAGTTTGTAGTCATAGATGTTATAACAGAGGCATAAAATCGTGGACAGTAATATTTTGAGTTGTGGTGTCACCTCATGTGATAATGTGACTCTGTGAGGTTGGTACCCCCACACTTGCCTAGTGACGCTGCTGCCTGATGTGCTAATGGCAGTCAGCCACTAACGTCAAGCTATATCAGTCAAGTAGCTAAATTTATACGGTTCTATTTACGACTAGACGTGCAATAACGCTTAGTCATAAACTGTTTGAAAAAAAACCTTTAGCTATAACAAAAGAGTGAATGATAAAGAAGTGGCAAAAGAATAAGGAAGAGATTGTTTAGCAAAAGAGGGTTCAACTATGAAAGCAGAATTGAAAAGAGATATTTCAGCCCTAGCCTAGCCCAATTGGGTTTTTAGTTAAATAATTTGAATATAGAGGAAAACGACAATTTTAATTTTAAATTTATTCAGACAAATTTTAAAATCACTCTGCAAAGATCGCTAGCAGTTTATTTCTATTTAAGTCTTTAGTAAGCAGCCTCCATAATGGCGGCTGTTTAAGCTACTCCAACAAATTTCCTAATTTAAATGTTCGTTTCAATAGAATAGAGAATATTTCTTATAAATGTTAATGTTTTTTGTCGTATTGACGACCTAAATCTTTTCAGCGATTTTGTCTACCAAATTTGGTCAACATCAGCATTGTGTTTTCTGTCAGCCGTGATCTCATACTTCATCGCAATTCGTTTCAGCACTCGTATCTGGTGGTAAACGTTCTCATCTACCGGTGTCTTATTCTCATCTGATTGCACCATGTTGCAGTTTGCGGCTCTTGCTAGGATCAAGAGGTCAACCTGGGTCTTTTGTTCTTATTTTTGACTTTGTTTGTGACTGAATGGTCGTTTTTTAGTCAATTGTTTTGCTATACCTACTTTTGTTTGAATTGTTGCTGGCTTGAGCTGTTATTCAAAATTTGTGTGTGCGGAGTTTTCTTCACTGATCGATTTGTTGGTTGGTATTTTACAACGTTTATATTAAGTTGCTCTGTTCTTTGTTTTTTTTTTGTTTTTTTTTATCGCATATGTTGAAAACACCGCTTCTCGTCCAATCACCGAAGTTAAGCAACGTTGAGCCCTGTTAGTACTTGGATGGGTGACATTAAATACATTAATCCGTTTTAGATTTAGAAAAAATATTTGAAAAAATATGTTAAACTAACATACATATATAGTCAAAGATATATATGTATATAGATAACGCTCTTATCTTCCAAACGAAAAGTTTAGCTTCAAAAACTGAAACAAACTTTCCATTCGGAAGGTAAAACCGTTGGGCAAATGTCGAATATATATAGATAACACACAACGCTTCTTGTATCTTCTGAACAAAAATTTTGGCTTACATTTTTTTTATTACATGCACTTAGATATTATTTTTAAATTTTTAGTATATTTGTATGTAAGCATGTTTAGAAAAACATCTTCATAATTTGTATTATTTTAATCATGACTTTGTTGGTTTTTTATTTGACTTAATGTTTGATTTGTTAGTATTTCTTTATCCTACATATTATTAATTTTTTTCTTTTTCAGAATGTGTGTCATAACAATTTATGCTTTTTATAGTGTGTTATCAAGTTAGTGATTGAAAACATTTTTCGTAGTTGATAGTTTTAGGGGCATTGGTAGTGCTGCCTTATAGAAGCCATTTTAAAATCTTTTTCTTCCGTCTTTTAATTAGATATGCATGTTGTAAGTTTTTGTAGTTTTCATTAATTGCAGAACATTGTGATTTAGTGAATTTATTTTAATGACATATATTCAAATGTGATTTGTTTTTGTTTTTAAAACATAGATAATTATTATTTTTAATTAAAAAATGCTTTCTTTAATTTTCAAACTATAATAGAATGCATTGTAATAAAAACAAACCTATAGTTCAAATGTCAGTTCAATTTAATGTCGGGAAATTAACTAGTTTTCACTTGCACAGTTTGCAAACATTCAAGCAAGCAAACAAGCAAGACCGAATGTGAAGTTAATCAAAGGGATTTAAAAATTAAGCATAGTGACTCCGTTTGACGTTTTAAACTTTGAGTAAATATTCAAACAATGTTACATTAAGTGAGGTTTAATCATTTGAAACGTATATTTAATTAAACTCATTTAATTAACATTTTTGAATATTTACTTGGTTATTGTTTGTAAATTAATGTACAAGCAAAACTGAAACTTTGTTGGTGTATTATAATCAAACTTAATAATTTACAGGAAGTGGGTATACCCGCGGGTAAAAAATCAACAGGTAGACCGTTTTACCCAAGGTCTGAGTAAGGGTATAGGTAGGAACAAAATTGACCAATAAAAAAGCTCAAAAAATTTAACAACCCTTAACTCAAATGTAACGTGAAACATAATAAAATAAACTATTAAGACATAAACTACGTAAGAGGACTCAATTCATCTTACAAATGTTAACTTGACTAAATCAAAATTTGCTTACAGATTTTCCGAGATGACTTTTCACCCATTTCTCATTCATAGAAACCGATATTGTAAAATCAAGCACTTGAGAGTGCACAACATCTTCATTCATTTTGAATATTACTTCAATTTTTAGTTTTTCAGTCCCGTTTGTTTGGACGAATTTTTCGACAAGATTTGCCACACAATCGACTATAAATGCAGTTGCTCTAAAATATTTAGAACTATCAATTATTCCTGTGCCTGTAAAAAGATAAATACAAAATTGTTTATAATCTATCTAAAAAATCTATAAAGTCTAAACTTAAAGAAGTTAGTCTTACAAGGAGAGGTTGTTCTATTTTTTGGCAAATTAGCTAATATATATGGATTGCTGAGAGTTGTTGTATTGATTTTTGGAACGTCTAAAAGGTTAATCATTAAAATGGTTTTTATTATATATATATATAAATATATATATATATATATATATATATATATATATATATATATATATATATATATATATATATATATATATATATATATATATATATATAACAAATACATATAAACATATATATATATATACACATATACATATATCTCCATATATCTACATATATATCCACCAATCAGAATACAGGTATTCATATATAAATATATATTTATACAGACCATTAGAAACGTATAAAATATAATTACTCCAACAAGTCCTTGTTTGTGGATGGTACACTTGCATTATTGAACATGGAATATCATTTCCAACACAGTAAGACAAGGGACATAAAGTTGGAATAGCCAATTTGTATACAAAATTATTGTTTGGGCATTTTCTAATTTGAATAGTTCCTGACCAGCTGCAACAATTGTTTGTTTGATTCATAGCACAAGCTTTACCGGAAACAGTTTCATTTTCTTGAAAATTAAACAAAAGAAATTAAAACATTTTTTTATTAAATTTTAAATAAATAACTTTTAATATTTATACTAGTTGGGTAAGTTCCATTGTACCAGATTCCATATCTTGTTCCGCATTTCTGTTGAGGTACGCAAGTTTCAGTTATCTTTCCACCAAGATCATACCAAAAACCTATAAATAATTTTGCATTTTATTCTTTGAAAATAAAAAAACGCCAATATAACTAAAGTCCAGATTTTTATTAAATTAATATTATAGAGTCTGTCATACGTTTTATCTGGTTTTGTTGGTTTTCCACGCTAAACTACAAACTAATTAGTATTTTAATGTAACTTTTTCAAAATATTATTATAAAAGTCAAAATTATCATTACATTCCTGATACAGGCTCACAGGCATAATTCAACATTAGGGTATATTACACACGGTTTTCAGTTAGCCATATAATTGTCATCTCCTTATTTGAGTCCCCTGCCACCACGAATACGCCCGCTGTTCCGACTGGAATAATACTGTGAGAAAGACCCAAAAACGTGATCCGGAATCTGACCAAACTGATAAAAGTGCCCGTAGTTGAAGTTCAAGTAGTAATAATAGACTAATCTAATAATCCGGAGAGGACTTGACAAACCTATTAAAATCGAGTTGAGTATCAGATCATACTATGAACTATTTACTTATTTTAATCCAATCTTATTTGATTCCAATAATTTATCTTTATCTACATATACGTCTCCTTCTGTTCTTATGTTTTCTTTCATCAATAATACGTTTAAAAACTCCGCTCTTGATCCTCACTTTTCTGTTAAGCTATAGCAGGGGTGCACAACCTTTTTGAGGCCGAGGGCCGAATTGTATGTTCTCAGATAGCTCGAGGGCCGGAAAAAATTCACGTTTTATAATAACAAACTAAATATACTAGTATATGAATTTACGTTAAATATTAACAGCTAATATACAAAAACTGTAAATGAACTACATGTCTTACTACTGTAAGAAAGTATCAAAGTGAGTTACAAAGAAATGAAAACCAGTTTTTTTTTATTTTTTTATTTTGCAATCAACAAAATCTAGCTGAGTCCAATCATGAATAAAAACCATTCTAATGTGATGGTTGCGACTGAATGTTTTTTATTATTTTTTTAAATGTTTGGCTCTAGTTCAGTTGTTGCAACCTTTAAAGTGGCAGTGAGATTGCCATCAGTCAAGCTCGATCTCAAACGGTTTTATTCAAATTCATGATAGAAAAAGTCTGCTGACACAAATACGTACTCCCAAACATTGAAAACAACTTTAAAGCCATGTCCTTTATTCTGCCGTATTTGTTTGGACAAAGATATCTGAAGAAGTTCAAAATGTCATTGTCTTTAAAAAGCCGCTTTCAAATCACTGAAGGCCGATGATCTCTAACTGATATTCACCAGGAAATTCGTCCACTGTACAGCCGTAGGGATCACACATAAAATTAAACAATTCTTTACTTTTCCTGAAGTCTTGAAAACGATTTTCAAATTCCTTCTTTAATGTTGCAATTGACTCATGATGTGCTAAAAATTTACATTGGTATTCCTGCTTAAAAAGTTGGCACATCTCAAAGTGGACAAGATTCCCTGACTGCAGCTGAGACTGGAAAAGCTGGAGTTTTAATTGAAAAACTTGCAAGTCTTTAAACATATCAAAAATGAATTGACTTTTACCTTGCAGACGTTTATTGACAGTATCTAAATTATGACTTGTGATGTCTGTAAGAAAGGCCAAGTCAGAAAGCCATGTCTTATCAGCAAATACAGCAGTTTCTCTACCTTTCTCATTTAGAAATGTCTCAATTTCTGAACGTAATTCAACAAAGCAAAATCAACACGAAAACCGGGAGATCAATGGAAACCGAACAATGAATAGCAATTATAATAATGGCGGCCGACAGAGTTCGATTCTATTTATAGCCACCCCTCCAGTTTGTTGGGATGTGCTGCACTAAAAGTCGATAGATGCACTAACGAGTATTATAAAAATAAGTATGTTTCAAATTTTTTGAAAACGAATTTGGCTCGCGGGCCAGATTTATGTGTTTAACAAAATTATCTCGCGGGCCGGACAAAAATCGTTGGCGGGCCGGATCCGGCCCGCGGGCCGGAGGTTGTGCAGCCCTGAGCTATAGTAACAGTAAAGAGCAAATATCAGAGCCTTGACTTATTTTTAATTTATCTTTTATTTTTAAAATCATATAAAACATTGTCTATAAACAAATAAACCCTTATTGAACTACACTCTCACTTTTTTCCCTGTCCCAATCTGGTTTTTTTCAAGCTGGCCACTCTACTGAAACTGCTCTGCTTAAACTCTATAATGATCTAATTATTTTTTCTGTCTCTGGCTTCTCTACTCAACAATATTTAAAAAAATTGCTTTTGATCGAACCTGGTTTAAGTAAATTAAAATCACTTTATATCGTGCCATGTCTTCGTAAGACAGGTGTATAATAGCTATTATGCAGACGTCCATAAACCGCTTTATTATTTTGCGTTGTTTTCTTTTGGATGACATTTTTGCATAATAAGCTGAAGTCAAATTGTTTTGGATCTTTAGGACTGGCACGATTCAATTACGCACATTAATTTTATCAACTGCTGATTGCTGACCACCGTGGTGGCCGCCGCATACATACATACATACGTACGTACGTACGTAAGTACGTACAAACATACATACATACAAACAACGGAAATTATATATGCTGATATAACATCAACAAAAAATGAAGAATTGTGACAGAAAAAATAAATTTCCTCCATCATATATCACACATCTACATGCACCACAAAAAACAATCCTGAAGCTACTTTCCTGTCAATATAAAAGGTGTGATCAGAAGTTATTTTCCACTTTTTGGCAGGTTTTGAAAATGCAAAATTTCTTTCAAGAAGTTGCTTTTTTCAGAATTTTTTTTTATTATTTCATTTCCAATTTTTTGGCACTTGTTTCAAAGAAGTTTTGTCAAAAACAGAATGTTAGATTAGGCGACTGGGATTAAGATTGCGATTTTTTGCAACCCACCCACTCCATCCCATTTCGCTCCTTTCAAGTATTTATTTTGGTTGTTCACCTTTTTTCCCACATTATAAGCAAATTTTACAGATAGCTAAAATGTATTCAAATTGTTTTACAACCACTTTTAAAATAGACAAGCATAACTGGATTCATCAGTTCATGTGCAAGGTTAATGACAATTGTTTTTGTATAATCTCAGTCGTCGATAAACAATTTTAGATGTTAAAAATTACTAAAAATGGACTCAAAGATTTAGAAACCCCCTCACAGTTCTAATGCACTAATACGTGTGATATTCAATTCATCGAACCCAAACTCAGATTGACATGTTTGCCGTTTATTAATTGTATTCTCTCGACTATCGCCCTACTTATAATAATAAACAACAAAGATCGTTTACATGAAAGATAATATTATAAATCAAATAGATAATAATTAAATCAAATGAAGCTCAAATTTTAATTGAAGCTGTTGTGTTCCGACTTAGGACTGTGTGCAAAATTTCAGGTCGCTAGGATATCAGAAAGTTAGTAAAATTAACGATATCAGAATTTGTCTTATACCGACAGTAGCAAGCTAATAAGGAAGTTCCTTCAAATAATAGTACGACAGCCATGTTATTTCGCTTGAGAGTTATGTGCCTAAAGAGATTGGCTTATGAATAGCTTTTCTTTATCTAACCAAACCAAGTGTCAACCCTGAGAGATTGATTGAATCTGTGACCAACAGAAGAGTGAAGTTAAGTGAAAGCATTTAAAGAAAAACATTCCGATTATTGTAAAGCGTGTATTGTCTACTTTTGTTTTGTTTGACGGCAGTTTGGACAAAGAAAAAATACAAAATGTCAGTACAATTCAGTTTGCATTCCAATAATGTTAATAATATTTTGAATAAAAAATATTTCTTAATTGTGGTAAATCAAAAAAAGATTCCAAGTTGATTTAGATTTTATTAAATTGTTCTTTGTTTAGACTTTTTCAATTTTCCGTCTAAGCTTTGAGATTCTTTTCATACTTATTTATAAAATTTATTACATTTCCGATAAATTTTAATTTATTGTATTCATTATTTGTTGTTCAATTTTTCAAAAGAATAAAAAATTGTTATGAGAAAACGTTTTTGCTCAGCTGAATATATAAACATTTTACTCAATTTCAACGAGTTTCTAAGAAATTTTTCTAAATTCATAAAAGTTCTCACTAATTTAAATTAAACATATCAATTTGTAACGTCTTGTTTTCATAAAATTTAGATTATTTCCGAAATGCATTTTATCATCATTTTAATCGAGAAGCTAAAAGCTGATATAACAAAAAATTATTAAAACGGTTTTATAATCTTTAATGAAAAACTTTGGTTAGCTGTTGTATATTATTGTTTAAAAAAACGCCATTTTCAATAGCTAACCTGGGTCCAAAAACCGGTCACAAAGAGCTACATCTCCCGTCCTTAATATGCTGCTTGGTTTTCTTAGTGAATTAGAAATGTTTACGGGGTTGACGCACGGATCAGCTTTATTAAAGGTTTTTTCCAATTAAAAATTACCAGAAAAACTAATCAATAAAAATAAAATAAAAATGCGAAACACTCGATAAAAACTTTTACAAACTTTGTGCTGTGACGTAACTCAAAAAATTATGAGAAAACAAAACAACAAAAAGAACTGTTAAAGTTTCCATGGTCTTTTACGATCAAACTAATTCTAATATCCTTTGCAAAGTAGTTTTTATATTCGTTGAACCCATTCTGCAATAAATATTCATGATGTATACAAAAGTTTGACTGACAGACATAAAACTCCGCCTCGCCAAATGCGAAAATTCGAACTTTAATCCCCAACCTGAATAAAAGAATAAAGAACAGTTAAAAGGATCAAATTACGATCGACGCCAAAAAGTACTTTGGTATTTCCTCCATAATGCTATTTGAGTTTTGAAACACCTAGTGTAAAGGACTATAAACTGGTTATTTTGATTTATTTTACTGAAAGTTTCTTATAATTACTCAATTAACTTTTTTAATCTTTTATATTAATTTTGCCGGCGGTCTTGCTTTAAAGTTTGGAAGTGTAAATTATTTTAATAAATGATTTCACAACACAAAACAATTTGTAATATAGTTTTTGCAACACAACATGCCTGCAAGATGCTAACTCAAGAGAACAATAAATGATATCACAACACAAAACAATTTGTACCGTAGTATTTGTAACACACTCTGCAAGATGCTAACTCAAGAAAATATTTGTTGTTTTCAAATAAAAGATTGTATATGAAGTTGTCCGAGCTAAGTTTTATGTTGAAAAATTATTCAAATATTTAAAAAATAATAAAAAAAGAAAATTAAACAAAAAAGTAGCGTTCAGATAATTAAAAAATAAACTGGCTAGTAATGTAATGTAATGTAAAGTATGTAATGTGAAGAACATTTGTATAGCGCTTCTTCATAGCAGGGCTATCACATGGTAGTAAACGATAAATCAAAGTTTGGATAGAATGATAAAACGAATAATTTTATAATTAATATGTATTATTAATTAATTAATTAATATATATCCACTGTCGATTTAGTAGACCTAACCCACCCAAAAGATTTACCTTGCCCAACACGACTCAAACGTTGATTTATAGTTTCGCTTCATCAAAGTGCACGCAATGGGCAACTGCTTGTTATAAATAGAATTTTAAAAAAAAAGCTCAACACTTAACGTACGTATCCTAAAACGGATGATTTTTAGCGTGTACAGAAAAAATTTTAACCGTAAATATTTTTCTCTAATTTTTTTTCTTTAACTTTTTATCGCCAAATAAACAAAGCTAGGAGGTACGTCATTTGTTTTTTTTCAAGCCGTCAATGGTATTCATGTAGTAGTAGATTACCCCTACCCCAACCCCTCCACAGCGTCATTTTGCCATTTTTGATAGCAACAAAAACAATAGATATTTGAAACATTATTTAGTAAGTTTTCAACTCAAAAAGGAAACAAAAAAAGAAAAAGACAAAATTAAAATAAATCTTGTTTTAAAGCTTGAGAGGGAAAAGTTAAAAAGTGAAAAACAATTTTTTTGTTATAGCCAGGGACGTCATTTAGGAAATAGGAAAAGGACTGTTGCCTTTCCCCAAACATTTTTAAAAAAATATTTGCTTAATTATATAGGGAACGGCAAAAATGTAAGTCTACCACTCCTCAAATCTAACCATTCTGAAAAATAGTATATAATGAAACAAGTTAAGAGAAACTTTGGCGTTGATGACAGTTTGTAATTTTGTGGTCGCTTCTCCAGCCTAATTCATAATATTGGTTCGGTTGTTTATGATGAGCAATTCATATTGAAAAACAACTTGTATATGTAGTTCACACGTCATTTAATACAGCAGTATAAGTTAATTTTTAAATTCAATTGCTTTGAATAGCGAAGACGAGTAAATGTTGTGGTTCATAATCAATCTGTTCACAAACAACCATATTAATTTTGTCAGTCAAACTTAAACATCCTTCAACTCAGATTTAGACGGGAGATAAGATAGTAAATTGAATAACATTATAATAGTCAACTTAAACACATTTACTTAGGTACATGGTAACTACAAGTGCTATTTTATTTTTCTAATTTAAATTATTTTATTAAGGCTGAATATAGGGTAACAGCAGGCTTGTACGTAGATTTTAACAACAAAACTTAGGTTTGTAGTGTTTTTCTTTAAACGAAAAATAATAAGCTAAACTATCCTACAGCAAAATGGGTAGTCTTTAAACAATTTTCTAAGAGTAAAACTGTTTAATGATTTTAAATTTTTTACAAAAAAAAACAGCTGTTTTACTGTTAATACTGTTGTTTAACAGTAATCAAAATCCCCAATCATTGCAAACTAAAAAACAAAAAAAAATTTGAACTCAAATGAGGATGGTCTTTAATAAGATGTTAACCCAAGAAAATCCGAACTAACAAAATAAATGCAAATAAAAAAAAAGAATACTTGTTTAATTTCTATGAACAAGAATGTGAAAAAACTCAGTAACACTGGCATAAGAACACCGAGTAGAAGACGAGTTTCAATGAATAACAACAGATCAGCCTGAGTAACAACAATGCCCCAAGAGATGTCAATGACTGATCACTGATATCACATTTCATATACTAAGGCACTAAGAAACGTTTAGTAAATGTAAATAAAGCACCGAGTTAACTGATAGGTCCAGTGGTCATTGGTTGGCAGGGATGATTTTTGAGCCATTTGAAATTTATGAGGAAGCTACAAAACTTTATCAACACAAAAAAAGCAAATAAAAAATAGTAATTGTCCAACATATTTTTACGTTTATTAACAATGAAATGTTTATTTTCTCAAACTTCAGTCAAAACAAATACTAAAATAGAAAAATACTTTAAAAAATTATTTTTTTAACTCATTTAAAATTAAAAAATAAATGCTAAAATATTTTAGAGATGAGATAATTTATATGTTAACATTTCTTCTTGCCTGTATAATAAAACAACTACATAAATAATAAAAAAAATGAGAAACAAAATAACTCATTTGAAGCAAGTTGAAAATTTGCTAAGATTGGTTTGCAAATATAGAGATCATTTTTGACTTAAGTACAAAATAATAAACAAATACTCTGAAATTCTACTAAACATTTTACAACAAAATAACTACACTTTATTGCACTACCAGTAGTAAAAAAATTGAAAAAATAGAAAAAAGATTTAAGCAAATAAGAAATTAGAACGTAATCTCCTGAAATGACAATATGGAAACACAGAGAAAAAGTTATCCTGTTTTTTTTTTAATTTGTGTGTTTGTCTGTCTGTGTGTATGTGTCTATACATGTAAATATATATGTAATTATGTGTGAGCAAGTCTGTGTATGTGTGTATATGTGTATATGTATGTATGATATGTATATATGTGTGTATATGTGTGTATGTATGTATGTGTATATATGTGTGTATATGTGTTTATGTATAAATGTGTATATATGTGTGTATATGTGTGTATGTATGTATGTGTATATATGTGTGTATATGTGTGCATGTATAAATGTGTATATATGTGTGTATATGTGTGTATGTATGTGTACGTATGTGTGTTAAATTTTTTTTTTTAATTTTCCACTTGTTGAGAAATCAATTTTTTTCTTTGTGCATGGACGCCATCTTGTTTTCCAATCGGCGTCTCAGCTCAGTGAATGTTGGTCGGTTCTCTGGTACCAGTTGCCAACATTGTTGCATCATATCCCAGCTGATTATAATTTATGAGAGAAAAAAATGCATTATTAAATATGTTTATATATATTTTAAATATCTCACTAGTGGCTTTTTAAACTGAAATATTATTTTGGCGGGAAATGATAAGCTAAATTCCACCCATGTCTATGGTGCTATATCGAAACTTGTATGAATGAAATTGGGTTCATTTAAGAAAAAATAAGTGAAGTTCAGTATATCAGTAGTGAAAATTATGCTCCCAATTAGGCGTATCATCATAACTATAACTGTAATTATCATCATCACTGAAACATTATAAAGATCCACACTGTAATTAGAGCCGTGTACGAGCCTGCTCGGATGGCCGGGTCGAAGGTATTGTGTAGAGTCTTTGGATTTTGTGTCGGGAAAAATGGCTCAGGCCCAAATCAGCACAGACCATTCGGACAAGATCCCGCGCGCCTCTGACGTTCCGCTACTGGCGCTTTACAAATTGACTATTATTATTATTATTATTGGATTTTGTGTCGGTAAAAATGGCTCAGGCCCACGTCATCACAGACCGGCCAAACCGCAAAAAATCGGTTCATGCAGGCAGGGTTTTTAACATTGATCAACAAACAGATAAAAAGCAAGAATTAAATTGATAACCAACATCTCATCGTCAGCATAAAAAGGCCTGGAAAACTTGAAGCCTTCCCAGAGTTTTTGTGCAAAAAGATGAGGTGGGATTTCAGGGCATGGGTCTTTGCCAAGTGAAAATATTTCAAGAAGGACAACACCAAAAGACCACCTGTAATGAAAACAACTAAATGAAAATACCAATAATGATATGATCATCATCATCATCACAACAATTATAACCATCATTTGCATAACGGTTTTTGACAGCTAATAAAAGTGCAACAGTACTTAATCACAATCAATATGGAAGCACCCAACGTTTTGCAAGACATCGATAATACGGTAAAACTATTGCCAGCAATGCATACGCAAATCTACCACAAATCTCATCTCATTAGCAAAATTTGGTAACACAGAACAAAAAAAAATTCTAAAGTTTGTGTCAAAAACTAAAGACATGACTCGAATGCGCCGTACAGTGATATTTTTAGGAAAGAAAAATTACCATTAAACTTCCAATTGTTAAAGCTAAACTTGATTGCCTGTGCTATGTTCAACTGCTATGTTGAAATGCACAGTACATATCTGTTGCATTTAGACCAATTTTGCGTTTAAACCATTATTTTACCTTATTTTAAAACCAAAATTGTCATAAACATTGAATATTATCTAATTTAGTTAAATAATTTGCTTTAAAATATGTCAAAATATCATAAATAAACAAGAAAAACAATAAAAAAACATATATTTATATCATTAGAATGCAATACTTATAAAAAAAATAAAAATTTTGATTGACAGGACAAAGAACTTACACATCACTCTCGAAAGTACATATCCTTTTGAAGATGGACTCTGGTGGCATCCATTTTACAGGCAGGACAAACTACAACAAAACAAGTATATTCAATTTATTCAAGTCCTTGTTGTTATCGCTCTGGGAACTACCACAACCAAAACCAGATCAGCATTATTAGAACAAAATTTAACCAAAAATTCAGTTTAGTGCTTTAAATAATTCTTGACTTAAAAAATAAATTTTAAAAAACTGATCATCACTACTTTATTGGCAATGGTGTAATGATTTTTGTTTTCAAGCGACCTTGCCAGGCCAAAATCTCCAATCTTCAACTGATTGCCTTCTGCCAAAAGTATGTTGCGAGCTGCCAGATCTCTGTGGACTACCTAAAGAGTGTTTTTAGATATATAAACTACTAATAATAGTTTTTGTTATCTGCTATAAAACAGATAAAATAAATAAATAAGAAAAATAAATAAATGAACCAATCAGAATAAAAAAACTGACCTTCTTACTTACGAGATACTCCATTCCTTTTGCCACCTGAGTAGCATAATCCACCAGCTGCTCAAAAGTGATTCCCTTTGGCATGATTATCAAAGAGCCATCTGGAATTGTAGGATTTGCTGTTTCTGGTTTAGAGGAACCGAGTGGAATATCACTGGGTGATAATGGCAGAACTGGAAAAAACAATTGCTGAGTAGCCGATCTTGAAACCATCGTAACCAGAGATTCGGAAGAGCGGGCAAAATATGGAGAAAGAGGTGAGATGAGAGCAGGTGAGGAAACTATTTCAGCGTATATTATGCTGAGGTAATCTGAACCTGGTGGGTGTCGTGGTAGTGGTGGTGGTGGTCGCCTGGGTGGTCTAGATAATGATGCTGGCATAGAAGACTGTGTAGCTCCATTACATGACTTGTTTAGCTTTTCTTTGGATTCTACCAAGGTCGATCCTGAATGTTCCAGTGAGATTTTTGAACCGGATGCACATGAAGGTATAGGTGCTGGCCTCTTGTACAAAACCTCAACGCTTGACTCTGATTTTCTTTTCAATAACAGTGGCGCATTTGTCAACGATGGTGATGCTTGTTGTGGTAAGTTTAAATAATCATTTTCTTCTTCTTCTTCTTCTTCTTCTTTCGTTCTTATACTTTTAAGATGTTGAAGAAGACTGCCGCGTTTTGCATATTCCAGAATGGCGAGGATTTGTCCTGGAAAAAGTAAATTTCTTGTTGATTATTAGCTGATTAGTCAATGAAATGACATATTTTGTCATCAAACATTGTTCCTTCATTTTGTGATAAAATTGATCATTAATTTTTTGATCAAATTGTTCCTTCATTTTGTGATAAAATTGTTCAAACATTTTGTGATTAAGATGTTTAAAATGTTGTGATTTAAATTGTTCAAGTAATTTGAGATTAAACTGTTTACACAATTTGTGATTAAATTGTTCACACAATTTGTAACTAAATTGTTCACGAAATTTGTGATCAAACTGTCAAAAAATTTGTGATCAAATTGTCAAAAAATTTGTGATCAAATTGACAAACAATTTGCGATCAAATTGTTCAAACATTTTGTGATCAAATTAGTAAACATTTTGTGATCAAATTGTTAAAACGTTTTGTTGTCATATTGTCCATAAAAGCCTATCGAGTAAGATAATCAAAAGCAGAAACCATATAATAATATAACTTCAAAACCTTACCAGGAGTTCCAGTGCAGCCTCCAATAAACTTGACAATATTGTCATGCTTTCCCAACTTGGACATCAACAGAATCTCCTCCATGAAATCAGCATCACCTTGAGGAGAAAAACCATCTGGAAGAAAATGAAGGTTTTATTAAAGTCGGATATCATAGAAACAATTGGGCATCATTAAGAAAACTTGTTGCAACATAGATATGAGAATTATTTGTATCATCTATTATTTAATAGGAAAAATTATAAATCAGTAATAAGTTAAAAAACAAATAATGTGAAGAAAACAATAATTAAAATCAAATCAGTTAAAATTAAATGTGCTATAAAATAAATATATTCTGTATTTTCTGATTTGGCAATGTTTAATTATTTAATATAGTGTGCATTGATCCAGCTGTTAAAATTTGAAGTAAAAATAAACATTCTGTAAGCTGCTAAAAATACCAAAAAAAATGACTGGTCTCACAAAAAAATGAGTGATATTGCTTAAGAATTTAGAAGAAAGAAGCACACCTACTTTGCCATTTTTAATTTTTTTACTTTTTGAGCTTTCTCATTGTTTAGCATGGAATAAGTATATTGCAGAAAGAGCAATACAATGATACAATCCATAATTAGGCACAGCAAATGTATACATTTTTTTAAATTCATTATGTGCCATTATGGCAAACGTGGTAGACGTGTAGGATTGAGTGTAAAATAGGTATAGAGACACTTCTAATTATAACAGCATTTATACTTTAATATAAAAATTGTCATTCTATTTGACATACAATAAGTCAGTATTGTCGTCATCATCAGGATGAACATCATCATCAGCACATCTAATAACCCTAAATGACACCAAACCTTTGAGTCTTTTAACAGCAACATCCATGTCAACTCCACCCATTCTTAGTCTTCCTCTGACAACAACTCCAAACTGTCCCACACCAAGTTTTTCTTCTATGCTGCCAAAGGTGATGCTGAAATGTTAATGTAAAACTCGATAAAACTACTTATTCAGTAATTGATCCATTGATCAATCCAATTCAAATTCTCTAAGTCATGCCCAAATTAACATAAGTAAACATGAAACTAGCCATTTTCGTGGTATTTCCCACGGTGTAAAAAGTTCCATTGGCATGTAGGATGGGTTGGAAACACCTTCAGTTAAGAAATCTGATGAGTTTTTGTCTTGAGCCTTCTGCAGTTTTTTTCTCAGCACCCAAACAAACCAGCTCAACTGGGCAACCAAACCAGTGAATGAAGAGAAAGTGATAATATATCCCAACATCCAAGAGCGATTTACTTCAAAAACGGCTGCATCGGACATTCCAACTTCTGTTGTCAATTCTGAGTTTAGTGTGGATACAGGAGATGGACAGTTTTCTAGCTTGGTGACTCCAGAAGAGCGAGATTCGTTCGACAGGGTTGTCACGTTGAGATGAGTGTGACCAACAGCTCTACCATGAGAGTTTGTCGCAAGGCAGGTATACCATCCACTTTCTTTTTCGGTTACATTTTCCAAGAATAGCCCTGTTCTTCCATCATCATCCAGTTGACGCTGCTGCATGTAATTATTGTAATTTTTAAATAAATCAATATAAAATAGTTAATAATGTTTCTTGTTTAGCTACTTATTAGGTTTTAGGGATTATTCAATAACTTTAAAGAGTTATATCAAATTTATCTGCTTCCTCTCCCCCAATAAACAGGAGTGTCATTTCAATAATTTCTTGGGAGGGCAAACTTTTTCTGAGGATCTATTCAGCAAACATTTTCTAACAAATCTATACTTTTGCTTCCAAAAACGTAGCTGATGACTGACGGGGGCAGTCAAAGGTAAACTTTCAAAAAATGTTCTTAAACTCTATGCACTTTTACCTCAAAAAATAGTTGATGACCGGAAGATGGTAGTCGGAGAGGTACTTTTTCAAACAATTTCCAAAAATTGTTTTTATTTTATATCAAAAAAAAATTTTGGGGGGGCAACTGCACCCTGCCCCACTCAAAAGACGCCCCTGTCAGTAAATAATCATATCATAAAAACAACTTCTCACCACAAAAACTTTGTAAAGGCCAGGATCAATAGAATCTAGATCGAAGTCGTGAGGAAATAATGTGCCATTCCACCACCTGATCCACTCCACGCGAAGGATGGAAATCGTTGAAGAAAAGGTGCAGGTCAGACATACGTTTGAGCCCCTCCGTGCCAACGTGGTGTCAACTGGAGACTGCAAAAGTATTGGAGATGACGGACTGGTGACCGCTGGAGATCGATCGCCTGTTTAGTGATGGTTGTTTTTATAAATAAAAAAAATAATTTAATGTAATTAATTATTAGTTAATTAATTAATTAATTAATCGTTTGAACATTCTAGGTACACAAACGATTGTGGAAAGAAAAATATGAGGTTTTAAACTATGTTAAACTCCGATTTTCTGGCCACAACATCATTAAACGTCAGTACTACAACCATCCACCAACAATAATACCTGAACCATTATCATGACTATCAGAAAACCTCATAACTACCGTAATCATTATCACAGTTTCCAAATATAAAAAGCAGAGTAATAAAATAATAACAATATTTAATAATCATCATTACCCCCTCTAACGTCATCATCATCAATATCAATATGGTCAACGCCATCATCATCATCATTACCCTCATTATCATCACCATCACCCCCACTAACGTCATCATCATCATCATCATCATCGCCATCATCATCAATACCATCATCATCAACATCATCATTATCATCAATATCAATATGGTCATCGCCATCATCATCATCTCATCATCATCATCTCATCATCATCTTCACTAACCTCCACGAATAAGAGGAAGAGAAGAAGTCAGGTTGATAAACAACAGAAGAATAAAGACTATCATTAACATGGTCCTTGAAAATTAAGAAATAATTCAAAATACAAAATACAATAAACTCTTATTATAATTATAATACAATCAAACAAAATGAATCAGATTCCGCCGGTGGTTTTAATTACCATAAAGCCATAAAGAGAAAATCCTTAATCTTCCATTCACTTAAAAGTCAAACTAATGTTAATTAATGCACAAGCATATTATTATTTCATAGAAAAAAAGCTCATATCCTTTTTCTGTTGCAGTTGCATGAAAACAGTAGAAAGATAATTCATAGTCTTTAAATATTCTTTTATAATAAACACAATATTCCAGTACAGAAAACTAATCTATCAGAGCAAACACTTATTCTAGTATTAATTTCTTTCTGTTTCATCTACTTCTGCTACATTACCCAAACAGCTGACCAATAAATAGATTCAATCAAGTTAAATACTTTCAACTTTCTGGAAAGATTTCTTCTCCACAAAGAGCCTCACTCCAGAAACATGAGCAACTGATATCAACTTCTCTGACAGGCTGTAGTAGATTGTAGCTAGCTGTAAGAAATGGAACTATCAATGGGGCTCTCACTTTCTTTTAGGCTTTTTAGCCTATCAAGGTGAGCCTAGCTGTGTGTTTTAAATGTGCGCCAAGAAAGGCGCGCTCAACAGCTTCTGCGAGGAAGCGAAATGGACAGATTATAAATTATAACTAAATACTAGGAACAAACGCTTACAATATAGAAAGAGAATTAAATCAAATAAAAACCTAAAGACGTGTAATATTTTTAAATATTACAATTCAAATGAAATGTTCATTGATTGTCAACTTATTGAACCATTAAAAAATTTGAGCATCGCAGAAATAACACGCACGCCGTTATTCACGTACATCTGCTGCTCGCACATCAACGTGCACATTAGCCTGCGCTTGGATGCAGCCTAAACTAGTTACCAAGGTGACGAGTATTTATTTATTACTAGTTTATAGTTTATATGTAATGTTCCGATACCAAAACAATCTTCACTATTTTAGGTAATATAGTTAAAATATATTATCTTTTGCAATTGGGTTGATAGCCTATAAGATTTGTTAAATGCACTGGTATACAAAATATAGTTATTGTGTAATGGTGTTTTAGTTTAATATCAATGAGTTGACCATAATTATACTAATTTATTTATAATAAACACAAGAACATTTAGTTACTATATGAAAAAAAGTTTAAATTTAGAACAAAAGTTTATTTATCTATATATGGTTGTGCCTGAAGTAAGTAGGTACCTATATACTTATACGCAATATACACATGAAAGATATTTTGAACCGTTATAACTATTACCAAGGCAGTAGGCGCCGTTTACCGGGGCACTGAGCCAGCGGTTTTGCCAAAACAATTGATTCTTCGATCAATTGATAAAGATGTACATATTTTCTAAAGGGTTAGGGGTAGGGATAGTGTTAGGGGTAGGGTTAGGGTTAGGGTTAGGGTTTAATTTTAGGTAGACTTACGGCGCGACTGCGGCTCATTAGCAATTTTACCGATTATTTCCACGGCTAACCGCCGGGGCAATAGCAGCGACCATTTTGAATACATTTTAACCTGCCACCGCCCACTGCAGCCGCAGAACACCATACAGACCCCAGACCAGTCAGTAAGTCTACTCTGGTCACGACTGTGGCCGCCAGAGTGGCCTAAGCCTTTGTCCTGTTGTGTTATTTCCTTACTTGTATAAAAAAAAAAATATATAAATACACGGCATCCTGTCTGTGCTTGGAGAAATTCTACCATTATCTTCAAAAGTGAACGCTCGAGTGTATGGCATCATGGTAACAGGCAAACACTTTCAGCTCGATAGATATTAATCTCCCGGATTCTATTATAACATTTACCAGTAATTTAATGGAACAAAGAATTTTTGTTTTTATTACGCTGAAGTTGCGACTACCCAACTAATATGTTTCTGTAAAACACGTTTGCACCCCGCGTAATGTAAAAAATAGTTAATACAATACTATTACTATTGCTCTAACAAAATAAATAACTTACTTACCATAGTGCAATTTAATAATCAGTTTTATATCAAATAAACGCAAAATTTAAATTTGATGCTGATTCAATTTCATGTGGGATACATATATTTATGTTCTGTCTATCTTTAATATTTTTCCCAATACCACGTGAATCTTCTAAAAGCAGTTTTCAACTCTGTGAGCGACAAGTGCGATTTGTTGAGACGACAAGCGGCAATCGTACCAGGAGGATCTGCTGTGTTTCATCAAAACCTTGTATGAGGCACTGGTGGCAGAGCGGTAGAGCGTTCGCCTGTCGATCGTTAGGTCGGCAGTTCGAACCTCGCCGGCGTCACCAGCGTAACTCCCTTAAGCAAGGAGTTCACTCGCATTGCTAAAAGGGGTGGGCGCCTATAAATGGCTGCCTCTGCAAGTACCCTTTCTCGCCTTCAAGCAGGACATGTCTTAGAAAAGGCGTGTGAAAAAAAAATAAAATAAAAAATTAATGTTAGGTTAAAAGATCTTCCGGACATCAGGGCAAGTGAAAGGTAATATAGTCATGTAGAAAAACAGCTATATTGCAGAAGTTGTTATGCATATTACGACCAAGTCAACTACTATACTTTCTTGACCACGTCATCACACAATATCAAAAGTCGATTTAGTCAATGACATTCTGGCAAAAAAACTGTCTTCCACTATACTGTATCATATGAGATGAATATGATAATCAATGAAAGGAATTAAACAGCAGTTCATTGTAATCTGTTATCCCAGTCTTGTTCAGGCTGTGAAAGCAGAATTTCAGTGGTGTCGGCTATTGATTGGAGGACCAATTAAATTAGCCGACGCATCAGCCTAATTAGTGGATCCCTCCGCGTTATTTGCTGATATCAATGTGGCATCGCTTCTACCAATTTTGTCAATAACAAGTACTTAAGTTCAAAATTGCTAACGGCTGTCTGGGGCATCATTTGGGAAGAGGGTAAGGATAGCAGCAGTGTTGTCTTTTGAGCCATATGATTTCTTTACTTGCTTCTCTTACAGCACAGATTTCTGATTCAGTCGTTGATGTCGCTAGTACGGCTTGTTTTTGACTAAGCCAAAAATTGCAGCTCCGGCGTACAATACGATCACTCCAGAAGTTGAACGTCCAACGATAAAGAAAATGCGGAGAAATTCAGACAATCTCTTCCACCTGGTGAGACGATGTTTAAAATTGAATATTAATTACGCAATGTTATTGGGTTTTTTTTCTTGAAATTCCCAGGTCTGCAAGTTAATGACCTCAAGTAGATGATGAAGTTTTGAGGGACTTTTGTTGTTTTCTGCTTTGGGTTAAATAAATCTTTAAAACAGATTTTACTGTGTCAGTGCTCACTCGTTGCACATTCCCATACAACAAAGCAGTATAGATTCAAGAACAATTAGCAAAAGTTAATGAATATCATTGTTGTTGTTGTTGTGGTTACAGTGTTTTTATGTAAAATGTTTTTAAAACACGCGAAAATGGGAGCTTGTATTCTATTCTATTTCACAACGCAGTAGCTTTTAAACAAATTTTTGAAATTGCATTTATTTAAACCAAAGTAGTGCATTGTATACTTTTTTTTTAACTTAAGTTTCATTCCTTGGTCAGCAGCCGCCATAAAGGCGGCCGTTTGAACGTCTCAATTAAATTACCTAATTTAAATGTTTTTCTTAACGAAACAGTTGATATTTTTTAAAATAATTATTAACTTTTATAAATGCAAACGTTTTTTGTCGTTTTGACGACCTGAATCTCTTCGATGTTTTCGGCTCTACGTCGTCTGCCAAATTTGTATGGCTGTTCAACATCAGCATTGTATTGTGTTTTCTGTCAGCCCTGATCATCAGCCATGATACTTCATCGCAATTCGTTTTAGCACTCGTATCTGGTGGTTGAAGGCCCTTTCCTGTCGGTATCTTTCTCGTCTGATTGCACCATGTTTGCAGTTTTTGCCAAGACTTATGTTCTCATTTTTAACTTTGTGAATGAATGGTCGTTTTTTAGTCAATTGTTTTTTTTTATAGTTTTGCTATACTTTTGTTTGAATTGTTGCTTGTTTGAAGTGTTTTTCAAATTTTTTGTGGAGTTTTCTTCACTGATTGATTTGTTGGTTTGTATTTGTTTTAATCAGAGCTTTGTTGTTTTAATTTGACTTAATATTTGATTTGTTAGTATTTATTTATTCTCCTGATTATTATTTTTTTCAGAATGTTTGTCATTCATCGCCATTGATACTTTTCATAGTGTGTTTTCTTGTTAGTGATTGAAAAAAGAATTTTTTATTGTTGCTAGTTTTAGTTTCATTGGTAGTGGTGCTTTATAGAGGCCATTTAGAAAGCATTTTCATATAATAATATAATTGTTTCTTTTTTTAGTTATCTATGCTCTTGTTGAATGTTTGTTTTCATGTGTCTGTTGGTAAATTATACTAATAGTCTACAGTTTTCTAATTAGGTATGCATGTTGTAATTCATTGTTATTTTTCGTGGTTCTTAGAACATTTTTATTTAACGAATTTATTGGAGAGTAAGCGCCTTTGAATCCAAGCAAAAGCGTTTTATAAGTTTGATTGATGAACCATAAATACATTTTTTTTCTGCATATATCTTCTCAATAATTTCCTTTTCACAGTTGTGATAGAAGTTCTATAATAGAACATACCCATTTCTGATATATTAAAGTACATTACAGTAGGATAAATATATATATATAATAGTACGGCAGAAAAAGCAGCACTCCACTAACAAAAAATTTTTTTTCTATTTTCATGCATGAATTATGAACGCAAAACCATCAAGTCGTTTATTTAATGTATTCGTGTTTGAAATTCGACTCACCTTTCTAATACATGGATCTTTAAATTAAATAATTGTTAATTATTTATAAATCAAGGTTCAAAGATTAAGTGCGCTTTGATTCGTTTCATTCTTTTGCTAAACGCTCTTCTTTTCACTCTGGTCCCTTTTTCTGGAACTCTCTTCCTTCTTCTCTTACTAAATCTACTTCTCTTAGTTTTCCTCAGGGACTTAAAACTTACTTATTTAATAAGTCCGTGTCCGAGCGCTATTGAACGATTGTAAATAGCGCTATGCAAATTCAACCGATTGATTGATTTGATTTAAAACAAAGCTTTAGTGTGTTTTCCTGCAGACACAAAAATCGATCAACCAATAAAACACTGACTTGTTTTAAAGCCATGAATGTCATTTGACATGTAACAATAAATGTAAACAAACTCGAAAACCAAACTGAACAAAATCAAATTGCTGCAACAAGTTTATAAGCATTATATACATAGAAATTTTAACGAAAGATGCGTATGAGTCAAGCTAATGTCTTCAACCGAGGCTTAGAACGAAGATCTCAAAAACCACACAAACGATAAAATTAAAATGCACTCTTAATTTTAACGATGCTGCTTTCAAAATAAAATCAACTTGAATGGTTTTCCGGTCCACTCCATAACTGTTCGTTGCAACACATGTATATGGACCCTTGTGTTTTTCTTCTACATCATTGATAACATGCAAGACTCTGAATATGTTCAGTCCTTTCTTGTTTGAGTAAGAGACGGCACGACCTTGTGGCATGGCAATAGAAACGTAAGGAGGTTGTTGGCCATGCGCCTCACAAAAGATGCTTAGACTTTTATTCAAGTTCCATTCCAAGCTGACAACCTTGATTGTTGGAAGCACCGTTTTTCCATTGCTAACATTACTGATTAAGTCAGTAACAATACAGTTAACACTTGAAAACTTGTTTATATCAAGTTTTTCTGCACTTCTTAAACATGTTCCATTTATGGTCAAATTGACCTTCATTCTGATATCAGACATGGATTTACAGTCGCATACCAAAGGGTTATTGTATAAATTAATTATTTCAAGTTGTGCAGGGAAATTCGTTAAATTAGGGAAAACGAGTAACTGATTGTTCATCAGATTTATTGTCTTTAATTCAACAAAGTCTCTCAAACCGAAATCACTAGTAACTTCAGAAATATTGTTGTTTGACAGGTCTAAGACTTCTAAATGCTCCTTCAGCTGGTTGTATGCTGAGAAATTCCAAGTGTAGTTGAACAATTTAGAAATTTAAAGGTGTTTTACAGATATATTAGGATTGTTGAGAAACTCAAACGATTTAATGCTCCCGTGGAGTACCAGTCCAGCAATACTCAAATTTCCGTTGGTCTGAAATTGTTAAAAACATCAATGTTTTACTATAATTAATATTCAAAAAAGAATAATATATAAATTAGCTTCAAAACAGTGATGAGCATTTAAAGTAAAAATAAATCAACGAGTCAAATTAAAATATCTTTTTAAAAGCAATCTAATAAAAAAATGAATGTTTGATTTGTCAGAATAAATAATGAGCGACTGTGGTATATTTAAAATAATCAACAAAAACCACACTTCACCTTCATTTCTTCAAAACGGAAAGTCGGATTCAGATCTTTCAAATGCAATAATTTAATTTCTGAACGAAGAAAATCAAAAGTTTCCATCTTCAATCCAGTTGAATTAGTAATAACTATTTTCTTAATCTGATTTCCCTCAAAAATTCTCTCTGGAGATTGTTGAAAAGTTACATTGTCGATATACAACAAATCCGCAACAAGACCATTGAAAGCACTTGGTCTTGTTTCAATAATCGTTACAGAATTTAAATAAACGTTGGTAAGAGTTGTTTTCTGCAGAAAATTCTTTGGCAGAACCTCTAACGTGCTGTCTCTTATTTCTAAATTGGTCACATGCTTTATGTTAGGAAATCCAGTTTCATTTGCATCGATTAGAATTATACTGTTTATAATTTTGAATTGGCTAAGTTCATCTTTATTTATCGCTTTAGTGTATTCGTCCAATCTTTTACAGTTTTTGCCGCAAATTAACTGAACTGAGTCTATCAAAGTCCAATTTGTTGTATGTTTAGGAAACTGGCCTTCAAGACATTTTAGTACTATCAATTTTTCCGTCGTAACCGCAGTATCATAAGCTACTTCACAAGGCTTCTCCACCGATACAAGACATATAACACAAAAGAAGAAAAGAAATATGAAATAACCCATCTTTTCTTCACAACTTGCCTACAAATTTCGCTGTAAAATCAAATTCAATGTCAGTCAGCTCTTCGAACGACTCGGAAGTGCAATGTAATTTTTGAAATAAGAAGCGGGCCTAGTGACGTCACGGTGGCGCGTTTTGAAATTTAAAGAACGTAAAAATGTCTTCATCTGAAATGATTAGATGTTTTTAGTTTAAAACTATGACCTAGCTTTATAAAAATTTTAAAAAGTTTAAGACGAAAAATTTAGTGGCACCATTTTGAAGATTAATATGTCATGCTATCAATCACAAATAACTTAACTTTTGATTTTAATATCATAGATACTATCACAAAATAATACTTCAACAAATATCCTGAAGCGTCTGCTCCATCAGATTCGGTTAGACCAAGTTTCAGAGACATTTTTGTTGCTCTGATCATGCGAAGTGTTCTAAATGGAGCAAATAATTAACAATTATTTTTTTAAATAATTAAAGTTTTTAATAATTTTTTTTAAATGGTAGGTAATTTTTGAAAATTTTTTGTTGAATTTACATAATTCTATGAGAATGGCAATGGCTGCCGTGTAAACACCACCGAGTGATTGTATGTTTTATTATTATATCTATAAATTATACATCTATATTGAACACTATTTAGCTTTGAATCAAAGCTTTTGATTTTTTTACTCAACATGGCGGAGGAAGACGTACCCAGCAAGAAGGTTTTTGATTTACTTTTGTGTGAGATACTGCAACCTTTTCTTACATATAAAATATAAATTTAAATTTATAAATGATTTGCTTATTTTTTTTCACTTTTCCTTATATTACTGTACCTGTACTCTAACATAACTATGCCTATAATGCCCTAAAACAAACATTCAAAACCATACCCAAATGTGACTTAAATCACAGTTATATATAACTTTATTATTTGGTATAATAAGCAGTGTGCTCACAATTTTTTTATTACAGATAAAATTATCAGATGATCTGAATGAGCTTTCCAAAGATGAGCTAATGGCTAGGTACTTCTAACTAATCAGTTGCTAAGCTTTTTTTAATTTTTTTATGTTAAAAATTTAAAACTAAAAATAAGCTTTGAAATTAACTTTTTCTAACTTAATTTCAAATTAATCAGAGTTCAGGAACATCAAAAATCGTTGGATGAGCTGACACAGAAATATAACAGTGAAGGTAGTTATTTATATTTTATTTAAATTATGGCAGATGCTATTCGGACGTATGTCCGAATAATTTCACCACTATTCGGGCGTACCATACATATATATATATATATAGTATAGTATAAGTATAGTATATAGGATCAGCAGGCATATAGTAAAATAGCGAGTGATAATTAGATTTTTATGGCACCAGTAAAGGCGCTATAAATAAAACTGCGTAATTTTATTAATTTTAATTTATCTAGAGTTATTAAAATTAAATTTTCCTCAAATAGCGTATTTTAATCTAGTGAGAATTAAATTCTGCGCTATAAGTTCTTTGATTTGTGGTCCTCTTGGCCAAAGACATCAGAGATGTGCGGATTGCGTCCGCGTCCGCTGGTGGACGCTAATCCACAGGCTTTTTTGCGAACACGGATTCGAGAAAATTGAAACTAGCGGACGGGTAACTAGAGGATGCAATTATTTGCTACTAGTTCTTTAAGACTTATTAGACTTATAAGTCTATGGCCATAGAGTACTATAGTATATATACTATTAACTATAGTTTTTAGTACCCTATGTCTTGCATTATTAGTGACTGCTGTGGATAAGATACCGGGACTAAATTTATTTGGTTTTAAAAAATAGCTTTAAGTTTCATGGACATCCTTTTTTTATATATTAATATATATTTTATAATAAAACTACCATCGTTTGGAATTTTACGATGCGGATTCATGACAACCGAACAATGAAGTAAAAATTAACTTCTCGCGAATCTCAACAGCGCTACTAAAACTGTCAGCAGGAACTTTACAACGTGCACAAGTTTCACAAACTCAGGCCGTACGACTTCCTTAGGCGATAGCCTAATTAATATACAACACAATAGCGGTCTGCTATACGCATAGATAGATGTATATATACATATATAAATTCTTTATTTATTCATTTAACTAAATTTAATATATCGATAACAAATGCGTTATTTTGGACTACGTCCGTATAGTGGTGAAATTATTAATGGAGGGAATACGTCCGAATAGTGGTGAAATTATTCGGACGTACGTTTGAATAGTGGTGAAATTATTCGGACGTACGTTCGAATAGTGGTGAAATTATTCGGACGCACGTTCGAATAGACACTTCCTTAAATTATAGAAAAAAGATACGACCTTGTTAAAATAGTAAATTATTTCTGTTGTGTTAAGTGGAAAATTCCAAAGAAGCTATGGAAAAGCTGAAGTCGCAAGTGCACGAAAGTTCGAAAAATGAAAATATGCTCCTGCTGAGACTTGCCACAAAAGAACAAGAAATGCAGGAATTAGTTGTGAGTTGATCTTTCTTTCCCTTTTGCACATTATTAAAGTGAGGAAAAACGAACATTAAACCGGAAAAGAAGATTGCAATCATAGACAGGTTTCTTTATGACATAGAAATCTGCAAATTCACATCAAAATGACATAAAACCGCATCATTTCTCATCGTTTATCAAATTCAATCTTGTAGCTTGTACTTAATTATGCATGATTATTATAATTTACTGTGTCACATGACATGGATTGACAAACCACTCAGAGCATGACTTAAACTCTGCCCAACTTCTTTGGCACATCATCAACACATCCATTTCAGCCGATTTCGTACAGCTCCAGACTTTTTTTCTGAGTTTTCTCTTCTTCTAGAGTGTACGCGACTCAAATCATATTCGGTTTCGTTTTTTTCATACCTTTCTCACAGTTTGTGATTTTTATTTTATTTATTACTTTACCCTGACCAAAATAAAAACACTCTAAAGCTTAATAACTCATAAAAATTGCAAGATGGAAATATTATTATTTACTCAGAAAATACAGAAAAAAATAGATCAGTTTTTTAAGTTACACATTAAAGCAACAGAAGTAATAATAAATAAATTTATACGCTTCAGAGTCAATTGCAAGAATTGAAATCTCAAACACCTTCAACCGTCCAACTGAGATCAACACTTCTCGACCCCGCAGTAAACTTACTATTCCAACACATGAAAGCCGAACTCAATCTCACGAAAAGCAAGATCGAACAAGCTCAGAAAGATCTTGCCGCGTGGAAATTTTCTCCAGACAGGTAATTTCCGTAGCCTCTTTTTGCGATTGACATAATTTTTCCATAAATTCCAATAAATTATTATTTTCTTTTTTTTCCAGTCAAACAGGCAAGAGACTAATGGCCAAGTGTAGAATGTTACTCCAGGAAAACGAAGACCTGGGAAAAGTCGTTAGTTCCGGTCGGATTGCGAAGCTGGAAGGAGATATCGCCCTCCAGAAAAAACTCATCAGTGAAATGAGAAACAGCGAGGAAGGTGAGTCGAAAAACGTTTTCGTTTACGTGGAATTTTTTTCACGCACAATCGGGTCGTCCAACCTGTGCAAGCGAGGAAAAACCGAACGTTAAACTGGAAAAAAGAAAATTGCAATCATAGCAGGCTTCTTTATGGCCTAGAAATCTACAAATTTACAAATTGAAATGAATTAGATACTAATTTTGTTTTTGTATACTTCACCAGAAACTGAGAAATGTTTGGCTGAACTTGATGAAACGATCGAGACGATGCAGGGAACGATATATTCACTCCAGACGGAATTGTCTCAGACGAAACAACACCTCGACAAATATCTACAAAAGTGCACTTGCGTTGAACTTCAGGACTGCCAGACGAGCGAATTTAAAAATGAATTCAAAGCGAATTCTGAAGTTTGCAATAATACAAAATTGACCAAAGATGTAAACGGTACGAAAGAATAATTAGAACTGTCAAATAAATATTTATGTTGTTTTAATTTTTCAATTTAAAGTTTTTTAGTTTTTCACTTGAGATTTTGTTTTATTCTAAATTTTGGTGGGAGGATCAGTCATAATTTATTTAAGTTTGATTTATTGGTCAAAAGATCCGTCATAATTTATGTAAGTTTGTATTATTGGTGGGAAGATCCGTCATAATATATGTAAGTTTGAATTATTGGTCAGAAGATCCATCTTATGGAAGTTTGAATTTTTCATGGAAAGATGAGTCATAATTTATGCAAGTTTAAATTATTCATGGGAAGATCAGTCATAATTTAAGCAAGTTTCATTTATTGATGAGAAGAATAGTTATAATAAATTATGTAGGTTTTTTTCATTGTAGGAAGGAACAGTTAAAATAACTTAAGCAGACATTGATGGTTTTATCTCGTGCCGATGAAAACAAGCAACTTGCGTTAAACCGTTATTAAAATTGTAGATTTCTTAAATTAACATCAACAAACTAATTTTAAAACAAATTAAACATTCAGTTCAGTTAAATAATCGATTCAAATCTAATGAGGAAAATCGTCTTTCATTTTGTGTCTGCAAGTGCAGCCGTTCCCCTGAGGACCCAATGATCGGGATTAACCCCCGTCTTAAGATAGATCTGCGTTATGAAGTTCAAATCAGTCCTTCGTGGTTTCTTGTACACCGGACATCCATACAGTTTGGGATCCCTTGGTCCCACCTGTAAAGAATAAAATAATATTCGAATCAACCGGATAATTAAATTTGTTTCTAACTTCTTGAAAGTAAAAAATATAAATATATAATAAAGATTCTCCTACCTGTGATGCATACATACGAATTATGGGAAGAATTGAGAAAAGAACTTTCGGAGGAGATTCAACCAGTTTGGATCCTCTTCTGTCCCAGGCAGCTCCTTCCAAGAACAGACCGTGTACGAAAACACCTTCCTGTTTAATTTATTAATAATTCAGATTAAGCATCTGCGTCCCGATATCGTTATCTCGAATTCAATCGAGATTTCAAAACGATACAAAAAAATAACGGGACGCAGAAGCTTAATTCAGATACCTAATATATTATGCACATAAACGATTTAAATACAATAAAAATAAAATTAATCCAAAAATGTTTTGCATTCGTACGAACCGCGGCCGGTGCGTTTATTTCTTCCTTCGTCCATTTGGTGGTCATTTCATTTTGAAGCATCACGTTATCGAGGGACCAACCTTTGTGCGATCTCGTCACTTCTTGTCTCATGGCCGTTAGGAAACCTTCGTGCCAGAAAATAAATTTCTTAGTCGATTCAATATAGTAGTGGTCTCTAACAGAGTTGTGCATGAGTTGGGTCACTAAAAATAGACCCACAGACAACTACTCTGGGTTCTCATACAAGCTCGTAGTCTTATGAACCACTTTAAACCATGCTATGTTATACGTTTCGTTTCGTTCTGGAACCAACTCACGCCAGAGGTCACCTCCACGGTCACAATCAATCGACGGTTTCAGAAAGACTCTAAAAATGCCCTTGTTTGATGATGGACTTATGCCACCCCTAAAAAGATCATCCAACATTCATTCATTATAAGCATCACACTGGACACTCCTCTTTAAGTAAATTCTTTTATTTTATTGAATTAGAATTAAGAAGAATCACGTCCGTCGTTAAACCTTGAGGATTGAAAAATCCCGTCATCCAGAAAGAAAGCGGTCTTTCGACAAACAGCCAGGAATGAAATTGTTCGTTTCTGTCCAGAAGTTCGGTGAACCAAAATCCAACGGACGCCGAATCCCACGAAATTCTGCTCCAAACTTGCGGAACTTTTGCATCGTATATGTTGTCTAGAGCATCTTTTAAGTCCTGCGAGCAAATAAGTCAATTGGAAAATAACTAATTGGAATCTACAATTATATAAATATTATGTATAATATATATATATATATATATTATGAGAAGAATTACCTCATTCATAATTATTGTTCCTTCAATAGCTAGCTTCAAATCAGATAAAATGCTGTTTACGACAACCAAGACTTTAACCATTCTGTCGATTTCTTGTTTGAAAAATATGTTCAGAGGTTGCAAATTTCCCATTAGGTTTATTCTTGCTCTCACCTAAATTAATTCATTTAAAATAACATGTCGCAAAATTAATTTTATACATATCACATTGTCATTACAATTTCCTATATTTAAATATAAATGTATCAATCAATCTGGCATGTAGAGATGTGGATGTTGTAGGAATAAAAGGAAAAGTTAGAAGTAAGAAGAAGACTTGGTGGGAATGCATGAACAAAGATTGGACGCGCTCAGCCTAAAGCGGCAGTCTGCCACGGATCGAGACTTGTGGAGGTAACCGATACGGAGAAAATGTCTAACCCTAGCCTAGCGTAGTAGGATAGGGACATTTTAACAATAAATGATGATGATGAACCTCTGCATTAAATGTAGATCTGCATTTCAACAGATTAATCGTTTATTTTCAGCCATATTTTACTTAAACTATTTATTATTGTTGTTAGACAGCTTATCACATTATGTAGATATTTTTCTGTTACCAAGGAGATATAAACAAACATGAAAGATTAAACGTACCTCAGACAATATTTTTTAAAATGGGAACCTGCACTACACTGTTACCAAGGAGATATAAAAACACATAAAAGATTAAACGTATCTCACACTATATTTTTTTTAAAACGCGAACCTGCACTACACTGTTACCAAGGAGATATAAACACACATGAAAGATTAAACGTATCTGACACAATATTTTTTTAAAACGGGAACCTGCACTGCACACAAGACACTGACCTCGTGAGGTCGGTAAACCACGGGCATCTTGTGGAGCATCTCGTCCGCTAACTTGTAAACAGCGGATTCCCTCGTTTCCCCGCCTGCGGAACTCTCTTTCGGCTGGATGTTCAGTATCGTATTTAAAATCTCCTTTGATACACCTGTCTGATACCTATAGTAATTTTATTGTAATTTAAATGATATATCTGTCTGATACCTGTAGTAATTTTATTGTATTTTAAATGATATACTTTACTAATACCTGTAGTAAGTTTATTGTAATCTAAACGATACACTTGTCTTATACATACAGTAATTGCATTGTATTTTAAATCAAAAGAAAGTTAGAATAAAAATCAATTATTGTTATTATTACGTTATGCCAGCGTTGGCATGGAGACCGAACGCTTCCGGAGTATCCACTGCCGGTAAGTTGCTGTTGATGTAGGCTCGAATGTCTTCTAATTTCTTTAATTTTCCAGGAATTTGGTAGCCTTTGTAGAACTGAAACGTCTCTTGGAACATGTTTTCAGAAAACCACACCTGTCATTTAATAATTTTATTTCGTTTAAACCAATAAATATAAATAAATAAAACATATTTACAAAATTTTTACTTTTGTAAAAGTATTCAGCAGCCTCTTGTCGTAGTCGTCCGTAACTCTTCCGCCGTACTGAATTTCGCCGAGCATGTATCTCACGGTGACCCACGAAACACCCTGAAATCAATATTTTATCCATACGAATTTTTTTTTTAAATGTTCAATATCGTATTTAATCGCTTAAAAGCAAATAACCAGTAAAACATGATAAGCTCATAATAGCAAACTATTCACGCATTGATTGAAATCGGGTCAAAATATAAAACTTTATTTCTATATATATATATATATATATATATATATATACATATATTGGAAAACTTGTTGAAATGCCAAACAACCTTTTTGACGTCCATATCGTCAAGGTGATTTTGAACAAACTGGACACTTGCCAGCCAATCGGATAAATTGAATTCGTACGGAATGTTCCAGCCGAGAGGTCCGAACTTTCTTCTTTCCTGATGAGAAAATTATTTCAGTGAAAAAAATTTTTTATGACGTAATAACAACTACACCTGTTTAGCCAAATAACAAGTATAACTACACAACATGATACAAGTACACAAAGATACCTGTGCAACATGATAACAAGTACAACGTGATCAATCAATGTTGATCTTTGGAAATGGTTTAACCTGCTAGTATTTTGATAACACAAACTACTAGGCAGCAGGTGGGAGTTGAACAACTCTCAAGTCTTACGATCTACATACCAGCTTGACTATCTTGAGCCTTGGCACCAATATCTTCATAACAAACACATAAAGCTACCTGTACAACATGATAACAAGAGCTCATGTACAAGATGATAACAAGTACACCTGTGCAGTGATAAAGCTACCTGTACAACATCATAACAAGAACTCATGTACAAGATGATAACAAGTACACCTGTACAAAGTGATAAAGCTACCTGTACGACAGTGTGAAGAAAAGACACTGCATAGAGCATCGGTCTCCACTGAGGAAATGTTGTTGCTTCTAGAAGATCTTGATTGACGTTATTCATGTAAGTTCTTTTTAAACCTCCTTTTATACCTTGAGGCGGTTCATTTGTGTACTTGATTGACATCTGAATAAATTATTGATATTCATGAAGCATTATTACATAATAATTCATATTTATAAGACTTTAAACAATAAATGATAATTAATATTCATGGAGCTTTAAATTATAATTAATACGAATGAAATATTAAATAATAAAAATTCATGAAACTTTAAATGATATTTCAGGACAAAATAAACAATAATTAAATTTCATAAAGCATTAAATGCTAATTAATGAATATTAATTAATAAAACTTTGTACTATAATTTATATTCGTGAGGCTTTAAATAATAATTAATATTCATGAGCTTAAAATGATAATTAATATTTATGAGCTTAAAATGATAATTAATATTCATGATGAAAGACCTATTATATATAGGTATGCAGATAAAAAAAACAACCTGAAGGAGTCCAACGTGAAAGCTCGGATGAACCTCCGTGGTGATCCACAATCGGAAGTTTTCGTGAACGTTCTCCAGAGAGATTAGAATATTGAACAGTTCATCCATGAAAGCGAGTGCCAGATGACAATTTTGTAGCAAAGCCCATCCTCCCTGGTTTATAATCATCATCATCAGGACCAATCATCATCATCATCATCATCATTAACTTCAATCGTTAAAATTATTTATTAAAATAAACTTACATTTGCGATAAAATTACTCGTTAAATTTCTTGCGTGAATCTCCTGACCTTGACCCATAGAGATGGCACGACATTCTGAAAGTTTTTTTATAAAATTATTTAATTGAATGAATCATTATGAAAATAAATTTTTTATGGACAATACATTAACATAACATTAACACTTATGAATATGCATGAGAATACACGACAGAAAAATTAATTATTTCTGGACATTACATTAACATTACATAAAAACTTGTGAATATGTATGTTATGGCGTTGAAAACCTAGGTCTTATAAACTGTATACACACAAAAAATATAATATTTGTTGGACTCAATGAATAATTATTGACAAATCATAACATCATCAATAAACGAAAGCAGAATAAACACACAAATCACCGACCAATCCCTGACTTCTTAGCCAAATCTTCAATCTGACTGGTCGGATCTGATCCAACGGAAAGGAGGCAAACCAGGGGGCACCATGGGTTGCTCTCCTCCCACATACCCTTCAAATCTAATATCACACTTTCTATGTAACGAAGACCCATCGATTCCGCTATGTACTTTCGAGCTTGTGCAATGGTTCGGTCGGGACACAGTGACCTTTGAAGATTCATGATTTATAATAATTAATTAACAAATATAATTAACATTTAATATTATATGCACAATAATCAATTGCATCATTGAATATTGCTGTCATTTAATGTAAAATGTTGATGAAATGACATTAACACATATTAATATAGTTTACAATAATTTTTAAGTATAATTTACAAATATATAAACTTATATATTGTATATAAACTAATAAAAAGTATAAATATAAATAATTTATAAGAAGTAAAAATATAACATATAATAATTAAAATGTATATTTTTAAACAATATTGATTGCTTGAATATTAATTGTTCAGCTTAAAGATGTTTTAATTAAACCTGATAAAAAGAAGCTTCTGAAAAGTATTGAGAATGTTGTGATAATTATCTGGAAATATTTCTTCTTCTGGAGAACTCTTTTCGAACCATTCCTTCCATTGTTTTTCACTTCGTTGAATCTTAAAAAAAATTGCTCGACAAATATAATTTAATTATAATATTATATGCATAATAACCAATAACATCACAATGAATCATAAAATGTTGCTGTCATTTAATGCAAGATGGTGATGAGATTACATTAAGAAGACATGACATAAAATGACGTTAAAACGATTTCAGCACATGTCGTCAATGAAATGTTATCACATAATGTTATGGAATAATGCTAGAATGGGTTCTTTACAATTGAAAACCTTTTACCTGATTGGGTACTTCAGAAAACCCATGAAGTTTAGAAACCTGGATGATGTTGAGCCACACAGTATCGGATATCCATTTGAAGGGTTTATGAGCAACTGAATTCATATCTAAGGATGCCCCACCTATATCACGGATAGAGTCATTCATTCGTTGATTCATTTATCAACCACGTATTTATTAATTTATTCATTCATTTATTTATTCATTCATGCCCCACCAATATCATGGATAGTGTAATTCACCCGTACTTTCTTTCATTTATTTATTCATTCGTTCATTCATCAATGACATATTCATTCATTTATTTATTCAACCGTCCAATAATTATTTTCATTCATTAAATCGTTCATTCATTATCTTATTCGAGGAATCAAATCACACGAATCTGCGAATTTGACGAACCTTTGATGAGGACATTAAATTCTATTTGCTGGATATTATTCGCTTGGAGATCTTTCTTAAGAGTCAGAAAAAGTGAAAGAAGAAATTTGTGTTCCTCGTACAATCCACGGCTCGTGTACTTGAAAACTTCGTAAGTCAAATGGTCGATGATGTTGGTCAGACGTTTGCCGACTATGTGAGTCTTCTCTGAACTGTTTTTTTAAATAAAATAAAACAATGTTTACATCACCATTTGCACACAAGAGTTACAGCGCCATTTGCACACAAGAATTACAATTACCGTACCATTTGCACACAAGATTTACAGCACCATTTGCACACAAGAATTACAGTTACAGCACCATTTGCACACAATAGTAACAATTACCGTACCATTTGCACACAAGATTTACAGCACCATTTGCACACAAGAGTTACAGTTACAGCACCATTTGCACACAATAGTAACAATTACAGCACCATTTGTACAGAATAGTTACAATTACAGCACCAAGCACCATTTGCACACAATAGTTACAGTTACAGCTCCATTTGCACACAATAGTCACAATTACAGCACCATTTGCAGACAGGAACAACTGAAATGATTCAATTCAAATTCAATTGACACTAATTACTTATTTTAACATATAAATTGCAATAAAATCGAGTAAGATTTGTAAGCAGAACACAAACTTTTGTAGGGATAGATCGAAGAGATGGAGAAAGAGTTTGAGAGAAGTTTGATACATGCAATTCACATGACTCATTTCGCAGAGTAGAAAATACAAGATGCTTCCACGAGTGGCAACTGAAAATCGAAATTTATTTTTTCTCACATTTTCAATTCGATGTAAAAAAAAAAAACATCTTAAAAGTAATTTCAACATCTTGATAAGAAACAAACCCTGCCTGTATTCCTCTCTTGCTTTGTTGATCTTTAACTCCGTCTCATTGGCTACGGCTAACTGCTCGCTTACATCCGCCGCTGTAGCTTTTGTGGTGTTCAGTACAATCAGTACTGACTCGTCATTGATAAGTGAACCCTGACAAGTAAGTAGACAGAAATATATACTTATATTTATGCATATTTAAAAACATTACTAACTCATCATTGGTAAGTAAACCCAGTACAGAGTAGTTATTGATAAAAAAAAATGGAAATAGTAAAAAATTAACACTAATAAGCAATAAAAAATCCTTTTAAAACAAACATAAATAATTGAAAACTTGGAGTTTACTCTCATGGCTCTGGCCAACTCAGCTTTTTCATCCACTTGTGGTACTGTTAATATAAGTACTACTTCCTCAAACGGAAAAAATAAGGTTCATCCCAATCCGATTTTGAATACACATGCGAGTGGCAGAAGATAAAACTTAGTGATCCTATAAGCATTTCACTTACTCTAGTGGACTCGTAACCCAGATTAGGCTTGACTCTACTACTACTACTACTACTACTACTACTACTACTACTACTACTACTACTACTACTACCACTACTACTACTACTACTACAAAATTACAACGTTTCCAAAATTCAAGGAAAATATTGTCAAACATAAAAAGCGCCCCTCCCCCCAGGACAAATATGATGAAAGAAAAAAAACTAACTTCGGTCGTAGATAGTTTCTCGAGTAGATTGGCTTCGAGTTCCTTCATTTTTATTTTGTTCATGTTAACGTCTTCAATTAATTTCACTCTTTCAGCTTCAAGTTGCTTGACGTAGAAAATAATCATCCGATTATATGATTATGTTAATAAAATAAATGTCATAATTCAAGAAAATGCACTCTTTCAGCTTCAAGTTGCTTGATGTAGAAAATAATCATCCGATTATATGATTATGTTAATAAAATAAATGTCATAATTCGAGAAAATGCACTCTTTCAGCTTCAAGTTGCTTGATGTAGAAAATAATCATCCGATTATATGATTATGTTAATAAAATAAATGTCATAATTCGAGACAATGCACTCTTTCAGCTTCAAGTTGCTTGACGTAGAAAATAATCATCCGATTATATGATTATGTTAATAAAAAATAAATGTCATAATTCGAGAAAATGCACATTAAATTAACGTAAATCAAATATCTGCATACGCTTTGTTCTGCAACAACAACTCTGTTGAGTAACTGATCTTCTAATCCTTTCATTGTAACGGTAAAATCGATCACATTGACAAGAGCATAAATCTGTTGAAAATATCAGATAAATAAGACAAATATGAGATATTTCAATCAATTAAATATATATGTTTAATTTATTATTTTAGTTTAGAAAAATACAATTAAAGAAAAAACCTCCGGAGAGAAAGCGGGATTCGGAAGTTTCGTGGTGAAGTAAATGTAGAACCCGTTCATTATGTCGCATTCCTTGTCACCTACCATAACCTGAATTTCATATTATTCGAAGACACGATAAAGAAGGATGTTCGAAAGGTTATTTTAAAGCGGCCCCACGATTGAGCAATTGAGCTTTGGAGCCAGAAGGTAAACGGTATTAACGTGTTTCCTCGAATATAAGACCTACCTTGTACTCAACTGAATAATTTTTTCTTTTTGCACTCATCTTGTCTTGGGGGAGAAATATTATTGGTTCTAAATTTATAATTGTTGTGTTGTTAGCACGTGGTGTTGATACTGTTAATACCTTTATTTAGTAAATGAAAATAGCATGAAAAATGTTTCTGTTTAAGCTAGCGATCAGATCTCCCGTTGAAAGTGGGTTTCATATTCGAGAAAACGCGGTATTGTTATTGTAGACATAACTTTCATTTCTTCTAGCTGATTATAACTAAAACAAATATACTACATAAATAATAACGTTTACAAGAAGCCATTAATTCCAGATGTGAATGAAAGAGAAACTTGGAAAACCAGGTCGAATTGTGATCAATCACAAATAACTAAAATCCATTTTTAGTCTTAAAATACCTAATATAGAAGACTGTAAAATTTTTTTTTTTCAAATAATATATTCATAATTATAATTATTTTTACAGTTGACCTTGATTCCGGTTCCTATCTTGAGATAATTTTTATCTAATACATTATCCAGGCTGGAATCAAGTTCCTGTTGAACTTCCTCTATCAATATAGGTTTGCCAAGAGAGAGGCAATCTTCCAATTGCTGTCTGAAATACTTGTGGCCAAATGTTGTAACCTGGTGTTAAAATATTTATGCCAACAAGTTATTGATCTGATGGTATAAAATTATAAAAGATAAAACATTTTTTATTTCGATTTATGAAAACAAATTCTAAAAAAATTAAAAAACTTTTAACTTTATAAATTGCAATAATCTGCTGAAGATATAGCTTCATTTTTATAATAAAATACAAAAAAAGCTGAAAGATAAAAGCGTCTGGGTATCCAAAGGATAACCAAGCATAATAAATAATTAAATTTACTTTTAAAACATTACAGGTGATGATAATAATGGCAACAAAAACACTAAAATACATATAAATACATACCACAAGATCTCTGTGCTTTTCTTTGTTCATGATCCACGACCTTCCTTGACCTTGGGGATCGATGAGCATTGGATATCGGCTGCCTTGAGTGACGATGATACCGTTCTGAGTGGACAGCTCGTCGCTCGGAAGACCCTGGAGATTCCATTCCACTACCGTTGTGCTGTCCACTAGTGTGGAAGTGATGATGAGATTCGGTGAGTGAGGTATGTGATGAGAGCTCAACAGTTTGAACCAAGAGTTCAACATCTTCGATCTGAACTCTTGATTGAACGGACCGACGTAGCACAAGAATCCCGTCAGTAGGAAAACGTCGCCCACGAGTCTGGTGGGGATAAAAATCAATAACCAATTAAAATGTTTAGATATGAAATAATTCAATTATAACACATAAATACAAATAAAATAAACCTTTTAAAAAGTGCCAAATAACTAATTAAAATGTTTAGATATGAAATAATTCAATAGTAGCAAATAAATATATATAAATTAATTAACCAATTAAAATGTTTAGATATGAAATAGTTCAATAATAGCAAATAAATATATATATATATATATATATAAATTAAACCTTCTTAAAAAGTGCTAAATAAGACCTAGAAGTATAAAAAAAAAGTAACCAATAATAAATAACCTCTCAATCTCGGCAGCAAATTCCTTGCTTTGATTGGTCCATCTGATATGCTCACCGCCCAATCGACTGATCAACATCGAAGCTATCTCCATCTTCTTCTTGCAATTCTGTGCATCGTCCAATAACTTCTGTTTTTCAGACTGCGCTGCATCGTACATGGCCTGGACTTTGGCGAGTACTGCTTCTTTTTCATCTAATTGTGCTTGAGCTTCGTTCAACTCTTTCGTAGCGACTGTCAGACGAGCTTCTTGGATTGCCAGGTTTGCCTGTTTAAATAATAATAATGATAATGAAAATGATAGCAATAACAATATAATAATAATAATAATAATAATAATAATAATAATAATAATAATAATAATAATAATAATAATAATATTCTAAAATATCCCGAAAAGCTGACAGACTGACATGTTCGGAACACACGTGGGATGACTTGTCGCCATGTGACCGACCACTTAGTAAAATATATATGCACAAAAACATTATATAAAAATGTAAACTTTAATTATTACCATGTAAGGGGGAATTGAATCCTTTAAAAGAATAATCATTACCAAACACTTGTCGGAATTTTTGCCCCTTCAATAGACAATTTTTTTTGTTTTACTAGGTTATCTGTCTAGCGGAATCTCGGTCCCTTTCAGATTTCCTACGTTATTTTTTTTTATTATTTTTCTAAATTCAATATTTTAAATGCATGTGTTTTCAATAAAAATAAAAAAAAAACATATTAAGCTAATCAAAATGTTTTAAATAATTTCCAGTCAAAGAACCTTAAGCGGCAGAACTTCTTTGTTTACGGCAAAGAAGGCGCACATCGCTCGAATCCATGCAGCCAGTCCCGCGACGTCTCCGCAAACTTTCTTGGCGTTTTCAAGAGTGAAATCCTCCATGGATAAGTACGGCTGAAGCAGTTCTACGATTTCTTCGTTTATCGTATCTTTCGGAAATTGAAGTAGACTGTTCAAGAATCCTAGATTTCCCATCAACTGTAAAGTTGGAAATAATATCAGTATAGAGATTGAATTAATAATGCCATATAATAACTAAATTTATTATTTCTAAAAAATTAAACCATAACAAGTTACAATAAAAAGAATAAAAATAGCAATATAAATATAAACTTTGAGCGATTCAAGCCACGACGGTTTAGGACAACTCCTTTCCGGATCGGGAGAGTTGTGATCGAGTTTCTTTTGAAAGAGAATAAGAACACAGTCCATGATCCTCATGATGAGATGAGGCGGCTTTGCGAGTTTTCTCACCGTGGATATGTGCTGAGCTTTTATGGTCTGAAAAAAATAAAAATCATTTTTCGATATCAATAATAATTTAATCAATCTTTAAGCTATACTTGTGTATATAATTTAGAAACCGGGCTTAAAATCTGCAAGGTTTATGCCAAAACCATGCAGAAAATACACCGAAACCGAAATTTTACCGAAGCCAGATCAACCGAAACCTAAACCTAACAGAAACTGATTTTAAGCCTGGTTTCGATGCCGAAACCAAAACCGAATTTCAGTCTAGCTCTAATATAATTATACACTTTCCCAACCCCAAGAGCAGCTTCTGCTTCCTCGAGGGCTGGCCTGGCCTCTTCGAGTTTCAATTCGGCGATCGCTTTTTCGTTTCCAATCTCGAGTACGATATTTTCTGCTTTGTTCTTTACAACTAAAACTCCTGCTTTTACTTCTTCTGCTTCTCTGGTACTTTCTGTAACTTCTGCTAATACCTGTTTTGTTGTCATTCAAATCACATAATAAAACATTTGTCATACTTTGTTGTCATTCAAATCACATTATAAAAAACTTATTTATAATTTATTTATAAGTACACCTAAAAACACTTTATTACAAATAACTCACTTTATCTGCTTTTATGTTGGCAAAATTAAGATCTTTTTCCTTCACAACGAGTTCTTTAGTGAGAATATCCACAGACAAAGTAGCATCATCAAGTTTGGACAAACCAATGGACATCTGATTGGCCATCTCTTGAATGTTACTCAATCTTTCTTTATACAGATCTTTGTATCGTGACAAGAAACCAAGAAACGACTTAGGAGTGACGTGCGTTTGTCTTCTGAACCTGTAAGATATTATTTTAAATGATTTATTTTAAATTTATTTTAATTATTATTAATAATTCTTTATATTCATTTATCAACATACATAATTTTCCAGTGCATCGTATCACTAGTTTATAAATAATTAATAAACAAAACAAAACAAATTAAAATAAAAACAAGAAAATATTTTAAATTCATTTCAAATGTTAACCTCTGAAAGTAGAGAGAACAATTCTGATTGACAGCATTGTGAACTTCACCCATACTTCTTATGAGATAAGGTTTCGTCTCCTTCCGGGAAACAACCATGTTCAGATCGGAGAGGAGGTGACTGGAAACCGCGTACAGGGCGTCGTCCGGCCAAGCGGAGAACCAATCGATCGTGCAGCCGGATATCAATCCGGGAAATTTTAGAGATCTTGAACGAAACTTTGGACCGACCTGCATTCGTCGTTGATGATATAATTAATGAATGAGTTATAAATTTAAATAAAAAGTTACTATTTTGTTTAAATATTAAAAATATATATGTGTATATATGAAATAAATAACAAACGGGTGAAAAGCAGATATAATTTTTAGAGGCGCTGGTAACAGATCGGTAGAGCGTTCGCCTGTCGATCGTTAGGTCGGCAGTTCGAACCTCGCCGACGTCACCAGCGTAACTCCCTTAACCAAGGAGTTCACTCGCATTGCTAAAAGGGTAGGCGCCTATAAATGGCTGCCTCTGCAAGTACCCTTTCTCGCCTTGGAGCAAGACTTGTCTTGGAAAAGGTGTGTGAAAAAAGAAAAAATAATAATAATTAATGATAACATGTGCGAGTTATAAATTAAAATAAAAAGTTACTATTTTGTTTAAATATTAAAAACATAAATGTGTATATATGAAATAAATAATTATATAAACAAACGGGTGAAAAGCAGAGTACGATGTGAAGATTCTTTCTGACTCTTGAAAGGAAATAATCGTAAAGGTTTTCATTGGTCGGAGGATGTTTAGGCATTTCTTTCTTCATCGCGGAAATCAAACTCTGCAGAATTTCATCCATTTCATCCTGGAATCGAAAAATAATTATTTATAATATTATTAATAAAATAATTGTCGAGCCTTGAAAACCCGCCCATGTTTTAATATAAGCACTTCAACACTTATGATATCAATATTACTACTTCCTCTAGTGATATAGCAGAAATAGTTTATAGCTGATAAAAGCTCCTATGAAGATACTATATAAATACATTTGTCTGGTTTAAAAAAAGATAATGAATAAGTTAGTTTGGCTGATTTATCAACAATACCAACTCTACATAAATACATTTATATGGTTGATTTATCAACAATACCAACTCTACATAAATACATTTATATGGTTGATTTATCAACAATACCAACTCTACATAAATACATTTATATGGTTGATTTATCAACAATACCAACTCTACATAAATACATTTAGTTTGCTGATCTATCAACAATACCAACTCTATATAAATACATTTAGTTTTCTGATCTATCAACCAATACCAACTCTACATAAATACATTTAGTTTGCTGATCTATCAACCAATACCAACTTTACATAAATACATTTAGTTTGCTGATCTATCAACAATACCAACTCTACATAAATACATTTAGTTTTCTGATCTATCAACCAATACCAACTCTACATAAATACATTTAGTTTGCTGATCTATCAACAATACCAAAACTCAACAAAAATACATTTAGTTTGCTGATCTATCAACCAATACCAACTCTATATAAATACATTTAGTTTGCTGATCTATCAACCAATACCAACTCTACATAAATACATTTAGTTTTCTGATCTATCAACCAATACCAACTCTACATAAATACATTTAGTTTGCTGATCTATCAACCAATACCAACTCTACATAAATACATCTAGTTTGCTGATCTATCAACCAATACCAACTCTAGGAAAGAGTCCAGATATTTCTCCCGTACTAAGCAAGTTGTTGATGTAATCGAGAAATGATTCGCTCTTAATCTCGTTGTCCGTGAAGACGAAAGTGTAGCCTTTGCCGAGAGCTCCCGTGTTTTTGATCAGGTTCTTCAGGTCTTCGAGGAGATTGCTCAAACCATAAGATCTGTGGTGAGTGGACGGATGGATGGAGAGAATGTCGAACTTATAATATAACGAAGAAGCAAAATGAAAACTTGTATGTTAAAATTATAACACAAATAACTCGGTTTTTTTTTTACAGATTTGTTTGAATGTTTTTAAATTCAAAATATCGAGTGAATAATAATAAAAAATTATTAGAAACAATATTATGAGTAAGATTAATTTGTGTAAGTCAAAATGACAACTCAAAATGACACATATTGGAGTTTATATAAATGTATAATTAATATTTTCGATTTATTCTTGTTGGTATATTATTTAAAGTCTAATATGATAATGATTTTGTGTTAAAAATGAATATATATGATCTAAAAAAAAAACTAACAAAACAAAATTTAAAAACTATCGAAAACCATTTTCTATATTTTCAAAATGTAGCTTTTTATTTAAAATCGTTTATTTTTATTCTTCGAGTTCTCAAATACTTTCATCCATATATATTTTATTTGTGCCATAAAATTTTAAATGCTTTAAAAACTCTTTTACGACTTAGTTCCATCTTTGGAAAAGCGAGTATTACTAGTTTATTTATAATTACCTGCTTGGAGTAATCTGGAAAACCCGATAGTCGTAGATGAAGGAAGCCAGTCTTGCAGTCGATTGCTTTCCAGATCCACCTACTCCAACGAGAAGGGCATTTCCACCAGGAGTTCTGATTATTCTTAAAACTTTCACCAAATGTGTCATTGCATCTTTAAAGAGGACCATGTTCAGAGTGGTTCCTCTTACATTTTCGATGTATTGCGCCATTAACATTGCTAATCTTTTCTGTAGTGCATCCATGTTGGGTACCTGTATGAAATAATAAACAAAAATTTCTAAATGTAAAAAAAATATTTTCATTCTTTTGCACATTAGATAAAACAAATTATGAAAAAGTGGCTCTACATGTTGGGTGGAACATCAGAGCCAAAAAAAAAACATTTAAAACAATAAAAAACGAACTTTTTCATATATGGTCGGCGCAATGAAATCATCATCCTCGGGTTCATCCCCGGTAACTTCAGGAGCGTCTCGGAGTATGTCGACGAAATAAGGTTCGTGGATGAAATTATCCAGCGACGGATCTTCCATTCCGAGGGAGTGAACAATTCGAATCGCTTCTCCCTCGAACCACTTCCGATCCTCGTGCGACACGAACCGGTCGGCTATGACACGCGTGCACTCGTGCTTCCATAATGCCAACGTTACAAACTCGCTCTGGCACTGTCCGGCTCTTACCTGATTGATGATGATGATGATGACGATGATGATGAATATGATGAATATGATGATGATGATAATGACGATGATGATGATGATGATGATGATCAATATGATGATGATGATGATGATCAATATGAAGATGATGATAATGACGATGATGACGATTATGAAGATAGTAATGATGGTAACATCGTATTTTATTCTATTTTGTTTATTTTCAGCACAAAATGAAGAGCTTTTATTCAAAAATAAATGTGCAAAACTAAATATATATATAAAACTAAATATACATAATTTATAATTAGATGCGGACATATTACTTATTTACTTGATAATATATGAATCAGACTATACATTAATACTAAGTCAATAATTATATTATAATATTAATTAGATGATAATGATACATTAGCATACATTATGATACCGAATATTAATTAGATAACGTATAAATATCATTAAACATATATTTTACCATTAAAATTCCTTCCCATATCCTTGAAAGATCTCTGAGATTGAAAACGTAATGAAACTTTGCAGGAGTTGGAAGCATTTTGCTTTTGACGGATTGCCAGAGCATCCTGGTCAACGGAATGAGATCTTCGATGGTTTCGATCACTTCCGCGGGGAAACCTCTTTCCGGACAGAAATATCCCAGGGCGATGCTTCCGAATATTTTGTCCATGGAGTAATTAGACGGGAGAGTGCAGTTGAATATGGAAAACTGTCGTTTCAGACGCTCGGGTATATCGTTACGCCCACCTGTATCATCATCATCATCATCACTCATCAGCATCATCATCATTATCACCATCATCATCACCATCATCATTACCACTCATCATCACCATCATCATCATCATCACCACTCATCAGCATCATCATCATCATCACCACTCATCATCACCATCATCATCATCATCACCATCACCATCATCACCACTCATCATCATTATCACCATCATCATCATCATCATCATCACCACACTCATTATAATTATCATCATCATCATCATCGTCATCTCATCATGATTCACTTCTCACTTCACTCATTAGAACTATATGAAACAAATATTGTATATCATTCCTCAACAAACCTCCCGGATGAATCATAGCAGTGATCAACTGCAAATCCACGACAGACGAAAACTCTCCCGGCTTGGTAAGACTGTAGAACCCGTGCCACTCCACCATCTGCCTGACTATCTCGTTGGTCGGCTGATCGCCCCACTCGTTGACGAGGGGCATGTTGATGTCGTCTATGAATATCGTCATGCACTTTCCTCCCGGAGGCCCGTACGTCGCTCCTATTCTTTTCTCGACGCAACTCTCGACGGTCGACTGGAAGATGTTAGGAGTCGTGACCGAACTGAAGACGATGGATTTGTGGAGGTGTTCTTCTTTGTTGTATTGAGATAAGAATCCTTTTATCATGACGGTTTTCGCTGTTCCTTGTTCGCCAGTCAATAGAACGGCCTATTCGTTGCATCAAAAAAATACCATAAAACATATACCTACATATACAAAAATTGTTTATTGTATACAGAAAACATACACAAACATATTATTACATATGCAAAAATTGTTTATTGTATACATCAACATAGGTAGACATAAATACAAAGTTTGTTTGTTTAACCTTGTGTCAATAGAACAGCCTGTTTGTTCGTTGCATCAAACAAATACCAGAAAACATATATACGTACATATACAAAAACTGATTATTGTATACATAAACACCAACATAGATAAACAAAAATACAAAGTTTGTTTGCTTAACCTTATGTTGCTTAGCGATGGTTTTAATGAGGAAATTAGTTCTGACGTTATCAACGTTCGGAACAAGAATGCTCGCGTATTCCGGCACGGAATCAACCGGATAGACGTATTCGGGTACTTTCTCAGACCAATGAACCCATTCTCCTGTTTAGAAAAATTTAACATACAAATTCAACTTGCAATTTCAAAAACTTCTATAGACACCCTCTCATAAGTAACTTTCATGATATTGTTTTTTTTTATGCACCCCTAGATGAACGGTTTTAATTTTTCCTAACATTATCAACAAGGTCTTAGGAAATGAAACAGCAGCAGCAGCAAATGAATATAGCTTGGCTTTATACGGATACAAACAAAACAAACAAACAAAAACGAGAAAACTTACCAGACGAATCAACGAGAAACTCAAAAAGCGTCCACTCTCCTGTTAGTTTCGGATAGTTGAGCTTAGACGGATGTTGGAGCATGAAATCTTGAAGTTTCGTTCTCCCGTCGGCTTCCAACAAATTTCCGAAACTCCACAACAAACTGAATATGAACAACTTCTGTAAATGAGCAGGAGACAGATGCATGGATCGATCTGTCTGCGAACCCATCAGACCTTCCAGTAGATCGGTGGCCTGCTTGATCTCCATGCATTGAAGAACCTCCATTTTCTTTGTCAAACTGATTGTCGAGTAGTTTACTATGTCCTGATAGATTTTATCAAAGAGAGGCGTCAAAATTTCACTTTCATTTGCAGACCTGGTCAACAACCATCCCTGGCAAAAAAAATGAAAATACATTTTTTAAACTTATGCATTTAAAGTTGTATTTTCCCATTACACAGAGATATATACATATATATATATATATATATATATATATATATATAGATATTTCAGGACAAAGATACACATATATCTCTCAGGACAGATATACATATATGTCTCTCAGGATAGAGATACATATATATCTCTCAGGACAGATATACATATATATCTCTGAAGACAGAGATACATATATATCTCTCAGGACAGATATATATCTCTCAGGACAGATATATATCTCTCAGGACAGATATATATCTATTTCTTGGTCTAGAAAGTATATACATATATATCTCTCAGGATAGATATACATATATATCTCTCAGGACAGATATATATCTATTTCTTGGTCTAGAAAGTATATACATATATATCTCTCAAGACAGAGATACATATATATCTCTCAGGACAGATATATATCTATTTCTTGGTCTAGAAAGTATACACATATATATCTCTGAGGACAGAGATACACATATATCTCTCAGGACAGATTTACATATATATCTCTCAGGACAGATATACATATATATCTCTCAGGACAGATATACATATATATCTCTGAGGATAGAGATACATAAATATCTCTTAAGACAGAGATACATATATATCTCTCAAGACAGAGATACATATATATATCTCAGGACAGATATATATCTATTTCTTGGTCTAGAAAGTATATACATATATATCTCTCAGGACAGAGATACATATATATCTCTCAGGACAGATATATATCTATTTCTTGGTCTAGAAAGTAACCTGAAGAATGGGTTTCCAGCCAAGACAAGAAGAACTCATGAAAACCATTCCATTCCGAGAAACGGTTGCCGGAGAAGCGTTATCGATGTTGTGAACCTCGAAAATTATTTTGCAATTCACCGCCATCGGAATTCTATCGCCGTTTGCTAAAGTTAGTTTTTTCGTGTCGTCGAGAACGGAATTTAAATTTTCAATCCATATCGCATCTACGGGGCCGTCCAGCACCAACCACACCGATTCACCTAAAAAAAAAATTATTTATTTGCATAAATATATATAAAAATATTTACAATAAAAAGATTTGACAATAAAAACATAGAAAGTTTTAAATAAGTAACAACTCACTCTTTTTCACTTTAAGAGTTTTTCTCCACAAAGAAGAGAATATTCCGTCCGTCCAATCGTTGGAGGCGACATCCAATCTCCCGAACATCTGGGAGGCAGTGATCGCTTTGGGATTCATCCTCATCTCCTTGTGCGGATGTCCGGTGTCTGTCATGGATCTCATGAGAGTGTGGATGCAACAAGTCTTTCCCGCTCCCGAAGGTCCTAACGTCATCATTCCGTGCCTCACTCTTTGGGTCTCGTACAGCTGAATGTGGCATACGAAAATGAATGTGGCATACGAAAATGAATGTGGCATACGAAAATTAATGTGGCATACGAAAATGAATGTGGCATACGAAAATGAATGTGGCATACGAAAATGAATGTGGCATACGAAAATGAATGTGGCCTACGAAAATGAATGTGGCATACGAAAATGAATGTGGCGTACGAAAATTAATGTGGCATACGAAAATTAATGTGGCATACGAAAATGAATTTAAAACTTCACAGGGTGTTTTATAAATAGACGGGACGTATACGCATAAAGTGGTGACCCGTCAAAATAGCCCAGGACAAAATCGCCCCGTCAAAACAGCTCGTTAAATTTGTTACGATCATACTTCAGCTGATTATTACAAATTAAATTAAGCAACTCTTTTTATTTGAGTAAATTTTTATTATTATTCTCACATACAAATTTTCCAAAATTTAACTATAACCTAAAATAAAGTTAAATTTAAGTGCCTATAAAGCTTTATAAAAAACAGTATCAATTTGAAGGTTTCATTATAAAGATGATTCATTAGCTCTAATGTTTTGGGTTAACCATTATTCTCTGCGATCATTAATATCCTATAAAGAACTTCAAGTGTCGGTTTCAATCAAAATGGTTTCAGTTCGAATTTTAATTTCAAATTTTAATGTTTAAATTTATGCACAAATAATTATATTCGCACAATTTTTTTTATAGAAATTGCAAAACTATAAAATATCTTTAGTTTATATTATTTTGGAATATTTTTTTCATGAATGAGGCTAAACTTTTAATTTTTGCTAAGCTACAAGAGATTTACAAAAATACTTTTAAATAATTTTTTGGGCTATTTTGTCGGGGCAATTTTGTCGCCCCTCATTTTATTGAGCTATTTTGTCGGGGCAATTTTGTCGGGGCAATTTTGTCCAGGGCTATTTTTTCGGGTCGCCGTATAAAGTTTATCAATCGATAACATACTTGCAAGATTTTCAGATTCCAAGCAGGGTAGTTGATTAGTTTGAAGGCTTGCACATTCTTTAGTATGGCAGATTGAAGAGCAACATACTGAACTGGTTGTGTGGTCGCAACTTGAAACAAATCGTCTATCAAACTCAAGAGAAGAGGTTCATCTTCATCTACCTGTTAATTATAATTTTATAAACAAATAATGAAGAAATACTTTCTTCCTACAAAAAGATAAAAGTTGTACCATCAGGGAGCTACTTCTAAATACACCACAGCAGCGCTAGGAATGGCTCGTGCATATGGGATCACACAGTGTTACCTGCCACCCGCACGTGTATCCGAAATCGGAAAGTTCCAAACCCTATTAGTCGTGAAACTGGTACTCATTTATCGACCAGTGAAGGATGAAAGGCTGAGTTGGCCTGAAAAGTGCGAGTGAATTCCTTGCTCAACGGAATTACGCCTCGCTGCAACTGAGATTTGAACCCACAAACAATGGCAGGATGATAGCTTAACTACTTTCACCGCTGTGCTATGCTGCCTCGAACAACGGAATAATCAACAAAAGAGAAGAACGGAAAAAATAACCAGCTTGGAGAGGTTAAGATCCCGAAGAACTTTCATGACGATGAGAGATTCGGGTTCGTTTTTAGTCGTTTTCTTCACTGCTCCCAAAGTTCTCAATACGGAAAGTATGTTTCTGAGACCAAAATCATAATGAACCTGAAAATGAAATATCGTAAAATATTACTAAATAAAAAGTATCTACACCATCACCATCACCATGACTATCACCACCACCTTCATCATCTATATCATCATCATCATCATCACCATCATCATCAGCATCATCATCATCGTCACCACCATCATCATCACCATCATTATCATAACAAATTCTTACTTGTTTCGAAAGTTGTTCTTCACATAATTTGTACAATATATAAAACTTCTGTGAGAGAACAACGTTCTCAAGGAATCCATTGCTAGCCAGTTTGATCCTGATGATGATCATCCTGTCTGGCACCATCATGGCCACGGTACGAAACATCACTTTCAAATTCTCCGGCAACTCTTGCCTTCCTGCATATCCGGGATTCTGTCATTTGTGCGTAAAAAATTATCATAATTATTCAAATTTATGCAGAGTTTCATCATCATCATTATCACCATCACCGTTCATCACCATCATTAAGATCATTACCATCATCCTCATCATCACCATCACGATCACCTTCATCAAGATCATTACCATCATCATCATCATCACCATCATCATCATCGACATCATCATCATCATCATCATCATCGTTGAAAAACAGTGACACAATTAACAGACCAACCATAGTTAAAAAGATACCAAACTCCGGATTCATGGTGACGGTATCCCCGTCTGAGAACACGAAAGACTTCTTCTTGTTTTTCTTCGCCATGAGAACGATCCAAATCTGCTGTGCGGCAACGGAGAGCACGGGCAGTTCGATCCGATTGAACTCGTCGAAACATCCCCAAGAACCGGACTGGGCGAGACCTTTATAGATGCGACCGAGCCCCCTGAAGTCCATCTGATCCGAACAGTTGAATACGACGACGTATTTTCCCAACGCTTTCCCCATGTCCTTCACGGTTTCCGTCTTTCCCGTTCCGGCTGGACCCGCGGGAGCAGCCCCCATCGACATTCCGAGAGACTGTGCCATTGTTATGTAACACCTGAAACAAATTTGAAAAAAAAAACAGGTTAACCAACATTTTCATCTATAATTACCTAAAACCAGCCCAGGCAGACGGAATGAAAAGATTGATATGATATAATATTATTATTTATATTAAAATATAATAATAATAATTATTATTATTATACCTGTCAGTAAGCGGTGTAATGACCAATCTTTCGGTGCATCCGATAAATTCGTTCTGGTAGATGGAAGCGACGTCGGTTATCAAGCACAGAGTTTTCTCTTCTTCTTCGTCAAAATAAAATCTACATTGTTTCAACCACTCGAAATCGGTCGGCGATCTCACGTTCAACTTTACCTTGTCGAATAAAATTAAATAAAGAAAAGATAATTAATAATTAGTAATACTTTAAATTTAGTGCTAGGTTAGCTGAGTTGGTAGAGTGTTAGCCTTGAATGTGAAAGCTTCACTATTCGACTCACTGCTTAGTAGCTCATGTCAACGGAAAACTTAGCGGGTAAAATCGTTTTTCTCCCTGGGGCATGTAAGAGAACAGCGCCTCTGAGCACATTTACATTTAAATAAAAACGGTCTAATATGAAAGTCGCTGTGTGGCCTCGTGGCAAGTTTTCCGACTTTTCGACAGTTTCTAACATCCAGCAGTTGCTCTCTCTGGAGGGCAGCGATAGATACTTACTTATATAACTTCTCTGGAGAACAAAGACACTAAGAAGTCTTTAAGTTATAATAGTAGTAATAATAATCATAATATTTTTTTTACAGATCCAGTAAATACTGGAAATACTTATGCAGAAAATCTATGCTGGTATAATAATAATAATAATAATAAATGCAATTTCTTACCAGGTCATCAAAGATGTCTTTCTGATGAAGATGTATCGTGATGATCGTCTCAAACTTTACGGCTTCGTACTTGCTGAGCTGTTTGGTCGTTTGATCTATGAAAAGATTCAACATTTCGAGAAACTTTCTACTCGTTTCCACCATGATTCTTCGATTGTACTTTGATGATTTGAGAGCATCCTCTGAATCTTTCGTCCAAACGAATTGCAGCTCCAGCAAACCCACCTTTTCATAAATATATTATAATTTATGCATACATATAATACATAACATAATCTGAATAACATATGTGTATAGTAAGTGATTTTAGTATTACTGTGTTACATGTGCCATGTGTGTCATTCGTAGAAACCACCTATATCATTAAAAGTGGCAATTTTAGCCCGAATTAAATATTCAAGTTTTTTCTTAAATTTATGCTAATATAACTTATACATATTCAAATATTCATGTAAAACTATTTATAGGGCAATATAATGAATCAAATATGCAGGTTTTAAAATAAATGTATGCTAAAAGACATAATTACATATTGATATATTCATGTAAAACTATTTATAGGGCAATATAATGGATATATACAACAAATCAAATATGCAGGTTTTAAAATAAATGTATGCTAATATACATAATTACATATTTGTATATTCCTGTAAAACTATTTATAGAGCAATATAATTAACATACACAACCTGTGCAATAGACTCGTACAGGAAATTGAGCAAAGTAAAATCTTCTTCAACAAGTTGCATGTATGCCTGTCTGATGATGCTATGCAATGACTTTTGCTGATTCGTCAGTAACTCTCCCAGCCATAATTCAACAGTACCCGTAGCTCTCATTGCCCATTCCATCTGGTGCAACATATTTTAAAAATTACTATATTCTATTAATTATTATTAGCAAATTATACTAAACTGTACAAACCACACCATCTGCAATAAAAATAATAATAATAATAAAATATCTTTAAAAAATAATGAAATCAGAAAAGAAGGAAAAAAAAGACTAACAGCAATTTTTTCTCCTTCTTTTGAGATGCACGACAAAACGTGTTCGTATTCTCTCGGATCAAACTCCAGTTCGTTTATGTTTTCGGAGATGCTCAATAAATGAGGCTGCAAAATTCAGTAATCCATATATATATATATATATATATATATATATATATAATATATTTATATATGTATTACGCTAAGGTACGTGCATATAAATAGAATACATTCACTAGATGGCAGCCTTCTAGCTTTCTTGATAACCAACATGAGGCTGCAAAATTCAGTAATCCATATATATAATATATTTATATATGCATTACGCTAAGGTACGTGCATATAAATAGAATACATTCACTAGATGGCAGCCTTCTAGCTTTCTTGATAACCAACATGAAATGCACAGCATTTGCTTTGCGTTTTAAACGATTGACTAAATTGTTCTCCACTAAATTATAAACGTCTATATTTTTTATTCTTTACGTTATTTAGACAAAACAGAATTATTTATTACTGAGATAAATCTATGTTGTTTTGACAAGATTGAAAGAAAGAGAGAGAGAAAGAAAGAGAAAGAAAGTACTAAGTATTAATTGCACCTGCCATGCAATTAATGCCACCCACGCCCAATTTTGGTAAAGTTTCCCACGGACGGCCCGTGTGGCGGATTAATACATAATTCTCGGCTATAATTAACTATAAACACGATTAAAAGTAAACACTAGTTTAAAAATTATGATAATTAGTATAAGTAATTTATTTAAAATGGGAAAATGTCATATAAAAAAATAAATAATGTAATTATAATTTATGTACGTTTGAGTTTTAAGGAAAAGTTTAAACGAAGGATTTGAAGGAAAAGTTTAAACGACGCAAATACACAATGTTCGCTTACAAATATTCAAATTTCGACGTTGCTTCGAATAAACTACTTTTTTTAACATTTATTTTTTAGTTTTTCTTCATTAAAAATTTGAAATTTTGTTTATTTAAAGAAGTTAACTTAGTTTAATAATTTCCAATTTTCTTACTTCTTGCAAACCGTCCCGAGTTACCGGGCGTGAGTTTTAAAATGTTAATGGAATTTTTATTTACAACTGATAGTTTGTTTTTTAAATAAAATTGTATTATAAACTAATTTTATTTATTTTTTATTCATTTCATTCATACGATCATCGTACCTCACCACTCACAACTACGATGTAAATAGGGCTTGGAAGGGTACTACTTACGTTTTCAAAGTCTCTCAAATTACGATAAATGTTTTTTTTTAAATTAAAATTGGTATTAAATTTGTTTTTTTATGTTATTGTGACAAAATAAAAATAATACGATTATTTTTCGGCACGGGCCGTCCGTGGGAAACCTTACCCCAATTTTTTTGACTAGATTCATTTTAGTTTAACAATATGACTTGGTTGTCGGACTAAAATATTATTGCTAAAGAAACAAAACAAAGAAAGGATAATAGAGAGAAAATTATAGCAGGAGAAACATAGAACAAGTACAGGAAAAAACGAGTTTTTCAACACAAACTTATATTTCAAATACACTCAATTTAGAAATAAAAAAGATGTTCAAATTAAGTTTTTGGTTTTTTTTTTGGTTTTTTAAATTGAATCATGTATTGTCATCCAATATAAAGCTATGCTGAAAGTTTCAGCTTCTTAGCTAGTCAAAAAGCTGGTTAAATTTTACTTGCAAGATTTGCGTACAGAGAAACAAACAAACAGAGAATGGAAGTTGAATAAAATTATGTAAAAAGAAGGAAGGAGAGAGAGACATGCATTCCACTAGGGAAAAAAAAGAGAGAGATAGATAGAGAGTAAGAGAAAGAAAGAGAAAGAGAGAATTGCACTGCACTAAGGTATATCTTAATTCCAGCTTTAATAGAACGGTACAGTTATTAAGGTATGCGGACTTTTCATCAAAGGACGATTCATCAAGGGACTGTTCATCAAGGACTATTCATCAAGGGACTATTCATCAAGAGACTATTCATCGAAGGACTATTCATCAAGAGGACGGTTCATCATAAGGACTGTTCATCTAAAGACTATTCATCAAGAGGATTATTCATCAAATTTTGAAGCCACTCAGCAACCTTTATCAATATATACCCAAGATATTTTCAGCGTAAAGTAATTTGATGTATTTTTAAAAGACAGTTCTTCATCTTTGATAAAATAAACTTCAAACATATCAGTAATTTAAAAAAAATAGTGATGGCAACCAGGGTTGTTAAGAGCGGTACCATTGGCTGACAAGATCGTTGATGACAGAGCCGCAACATTTTTTAGCTGTTCTCAGCGCTATTCGCTACCGCAACTTTTATTAAAAAAACAAAATAGGTCTTTTATATCAATTAAATGAGTTCCAATGTATTTAGTTTTTATTTGAAGTTTGCATGAAATCTGAGTCTGGTTGATTTATCGACGATCCGGACGAGCGTAAGCGTCTCTTTGAAATGACCTTTCCTGACCTCGCTAAAGCGAGTGAAGTGTGGCAGAAGTGGTATACCGGGTGTTAGTGATGTTTTGAGGTGTATGGTATCTGGCTGTTTGAGTGTGTATATACTTACAGTTTGTACGAACAGTTGAAAGCAGTTTTTTAAAACTTATTATTCAATTGTCTTTTGCTCGTTTGATCTTAAGATCTTGACGTTATTTCTTGTCCAGTTGTTTTATTTACTGTATGTGACGAATAAAATTGTTGTATATTACAACCATGTCTTTTACAAACTTGCTGATTGCTCGAGGCAAAAGTGTCTTTGAAGCCTGGCCCCTTGGTGTTAAACGACCGATGCCAAATTTGACGTGTTTGTGGTCTGTGGTAAATGTGTACATATATGGTTTACGAAAACAGTCGAATTTAGTTTTTCTGGTGCTGTGACCGGGAGCGGGAGACAAGCGGGAAGAGAGAGCGACCGGGAGCGTGAGAGCAAGCGCGAAGAAAACGGCAGCGAGAGAGAAAAACGACCAAAAAACCTCTAAAAACCCCGAGCAACACAAGGTACCTCGCTAGTTCTATAATAAAGAATAAAGTATTTGGATGCAAGCAGAGTAGCGCTGTAAACTTGATATAGATTGCCCAACATTTTGGTAACATATTTTGGTTGAAAATAACATCTTAAACAATTTTATTAAATTTTTTGATGAATAGTCCGCTGGATGAAAAGACATTAGATGAACAGTCCTTATGATGAACCGTCCTCTTGATGAATAGTCCTTTGATGAATAGTCCTTTGATGAATGGTCCCTTGATGAATAGTCCTTGATGAACAGTCCTTTGATGAATCGTCCTTTGATGAACAGTCCTAGAATCGTTATTAATGCCTGCCATGCTACTTTTATTGACTACATTTGATTTAATCTTACTTTGAATAACAATAGTTACAATAGAAATAAAATAATCAACTTTACAATGACATTTACTTCTAAAAGTGCAGATGCTCTGCACGCATGACGACATTTTTGATTAATATTTTTGACTGTTATCTCACCCTGTATCCCTTTCCCTTTCTTTTTGTGCCTCTCTCTCTCTCTCTCTCTCTCTCTCTCTCTCTCTCTCTCTCTCTCTCTCTCTCTCTCTCTATTTACCTTTTTTTCATTCATTCCTTTTGAGAAATCATAAAAAAAATCATCGAACCTGAATCGTGTGACAATCACTTGCTTGTCCGAGGATTTCAAGCAATGCAGGATCTGAGACAAAGAAGAACCTTGGAAAGATGGCCCTCTTACACTCCAAATAACTTAATAAAACATTATTAATTTATTATTTATTCTTAAAATAGCATCAATGAAAACTTTACTTGCATAAAATAGTTTATTACATTAAATAAAATGAATATCATTATCATCATCATCATTATAATAATAACACCTATATCATCTTTATCATCATCATCATCATCATCATCATCGTCATTATCATCATTATTACCACCTAACTAGTCAACTACTATCATAATTACCAGCTAACTAGTCAACTATTATCATCATTACCAGCTAACTAGTCAATTACTATCATCATTATCAGCTAACTAGTCAACTACCATCATCATTATCAGCTAACTAGTCAACTACTATCATCATGACCAGCTAACTAGTCAACTACTATCACCATTATCAGCTAACTAGTCAACTACTATCACCATTATCAGCTAACTAGTCAACTACTATCACCATTATCAGCTAACTAGTCAACTACTATCATCATTATCAGCTAACTAGTCAACTACTATCACCATTATCAGCTAGCTAGTCAACTACTATCATTATTATCAGCTAACTAGTTAACTACTATCATCATTATCAGCTAACTAGTTAACTACTATCATCATTATCAGCTAACTAGTCAACTACTATCATCATTACCAGCTAACTAGTCAACTACTATCATCATTACCAGCTAACTAGTCAACTACTATCATCATTACTAGCTAACTAGCCAACTACTATCATCATTATCAGCTAACTAGTCAACTACTATCATCATCATCAGCTAACTAGTCAACTACTATCATCATCATCAGCTAACTAGTTAACTACTATCATCATCATCAGCTAACTAGTCAACTACTATCATCATCATCAGCTAACTAGTCAACTACTACCATCATTATCAGCTAACTAGTCAACTACTATCATCATTATCAGCTAACTAGTCAACTACTATCACCATTATCAGCTAACTAGTCAACTACTATAATCATTACCAGCTAACTAGTCAACTACTATCATCATTACCAGCTAACTAGTCAACTACTATCATCATCATCAGCTAACTAGTCAACTACTAACCCAGCCAGTGATTTTTGACAAAGTTCAAGTTGTTCGTACAGGTGAGGTAACATGTGACCGAGCAAGTCATCGCCGACACAGGTGTTGACGACATTTAATTCATCGTGAGCTTTCTGCATTATTCTCACCCAGGTTTTATCGATGTCGTGGAATCTTTTTGCTTCCTTTTAAATGAATTGAAATTATTATTATTATTATTATTAATATTATTAATATTATTATTATTATTATTATTATTATTATTAATTTAATTATCATTAATTTATAAGACATCTCGGCTTTTATAAGCTCAGCTGGAAATGAATGTTTCAATTCCTCCCATGCTTCTCATGCCAATAAATAACAAAAGTTTAAATAAAATTGCTTAAACTCTGCCAACATTATGATTCTACTCAATCAAACCCAGGATAGGAGCTATAACATATTATTTGATACATTTAATATTGTATTATATTATATTGTATTATACAATATAAATTATTATCATAATTAAAATAAAACATTTCTTTTTATAACAAATACATGAAATATATACACTGCAATAATACTAGTTGTAATTTCAGTAGAATTTTTTGGAGGCTCGCAAATAAATTTAAAATTATATTAATAACAATATAAATATTAATAATTAAATTCTTATTATTTATATTGTTGATGATTATTTTATATTATCAAAAACAATAAAATCAAAATAATAATAATAATAATAATACTTATTATATAATCCATTTACCATAGGTAGTTGTTTAGCAATATCTCCACCAACAAAAACGGCTTCTAAATAAATCCACAGATTTTGAACTAGTAACCATTTCTCAATTATATCTAAAGTTACTGTGAGCTTTCCAATCCATTCTTGAATTGATTTTCTATATGGAGCATTATATCTGAAATAATATACACATTTATAATATACCTGTGTATATGTTTGAAATAATATAAAAATGTGTAATATAACTGTGCATATCTTTGAAATAATATAGAAATTTATGACATATACTAGTGCACATGTTTGAAATAATATACACATTTATAATATACCTATGCATATGTTTGTAATATACACATTTATGATGTATATACTTGTGCAGATATTTAAATTAATACGCATAAATTTAATTGGATAAATTTATCTGAATTTATATGAATATGCATGACTCAAGAAAGAATAGAACTATGGCCTGTCATTAACAGTACAGCTTCACCTCACTGACATGCATGTGCTTTAACCCTGCTACTACCAATGGGGTCAAAAACGACCCCAGAGGTACTTTGAAAAGCTGCCCCTGTTACGCCCACGATCAGAATTCGGTGAAATTTTGTGACTTTGTACAAATGTACCCACCCCCCCCCTACAAGACCCTTGAATTTTTTTTAATTTGGTCACAAAAGTTCACCTCCGCCGTCACAATCGATGGTTTCAGAAAGACTCTAAAAATGAACTTGTTCGGTAGCCTTGAGGTCCACTGATAGACTTCAAGGCCACCCCTAAAAAGATCTTCCAACATTCATTCATTCATTCTGATTAATTGTTATTACACCCTTGGTTACGTAACAGGGTTATAATAATAATAATAATGTTTGACAATATTTAGAGTGGCGTAAATCCTAAAGGACTTCAAGGCCACTGAAGGGTTCTTTGCAGAGGCAGCCGTTTATAGGCACCTACCCCTTTAGCAAATGCGAGTGAACTCCTTGCTTAAGGTTATAACCATCCATCGCCAAATAACATCTAATTCGTTCACTCTTAAAAATTATAATAATCGATTGCAGCTAGCTAGCTCTACTCGTTGTTGTTACGAACCTGTTTGTAAGAAGATAATTAAGAATCATTAGACTATCTTCCAATCTGGAAGTAACTTCGATGATGTCGCTAGTTTTCAACAGGAGTTCCCCCCTCGTCTTGAACGCTGCAAACACGAAAGATTGCGAACTCCAATCATCGATGACCATCTTCAATTTACTTTCTATGTCTTTCTCTTTTACGGAGGAAATGCACGCGTCCTTTTAAATATAATAAATAATTCAGATTACTAACGAAAAGTAATAAATAATTCAGATTACTAACTAAAAGTAATAAATAATTCAGATTACTAACTAAAGTAATAAATAATTCAGATTACCAACTAAAGTAATAAATAATTCATATTACTAACTGAAATTAATAAATAATTAAGATTACTAACTGAAAGTAATAAATAATTCGAATTAATAATTGAATCTACGTACTTCATTATGAGCATTTTTTCAACTATCATCATCAGCAAATCACCACCATCATCATCATCATCTTCTTCATTATCATTTATAAAATCATCATCATCAACAACTAAACCAACAATTTTTTTCTTATTCACGTATAAAACATCTAAACCTCGATTTCATCTTTGTACTGAAGCAGCGGCGCCTTCATCAGATCTCTCAGTCGGAACGTGCTCGACTTGATGTCGAGGTTCGTTTTCGTGATGTCGGAAATCTTCTGCCAGTGACGTGCTTCCATCGTCTTGCTGGACATCATCTCCAGGAGAGGACAAGACTCGTTGAAATCGTCGATCTTCTTTTTCAAATCGTGATACGCCTGCCACTGCTCCAATTTCTTCGGCAATTTTTTAAATCTGCAATCCGACAAGGTCATTTATTAAAGGTAAAGGTTATACACTGAAGGTAAAGGTCATTTATTAAAGGTGAAGGTCATTCATTAAAGGTAAAGGTCATTCGTTACAGGTAAAGGTCATTCAATAAAGGTAAAGGTCATTCATTAAAGGTCAAGGTCAATACATTAGAGGACCACTTAGCAAAAAAACTTTAGTTACACATGATAAATATCTATTAGTTTATTCCTATATTTAATACATTTGCCTAAAAACCAACTTTGATTGAAATTCAGTAAGATCGTTCATGATTTTTGTGATATTGATATCGGCCCACAGGATGTCGTAGTACCCGTCGACGGTCGTTATGACGACGTTGTACAAACTGTACAATCTTTGTAGAAGTTGAATTTCTTTACTGTACTGAAAGAGTACTGGATGTTCGGTAACCGGAAGACCGAAGAGCTGTTCTCCACCCGAGCACGTCTGATAACTTCTCCACAGCTGTTCCAGCATCGTCTGCAAGCATTTTAATTCATCGTATATTTATTCAAATAATATCACAATTCATTGTTATTGTCATCATTTTTTTTTTCATTATCATAATTTTTTTCATTATCATAATTTATTTTTTCATTATCATAATGTATTTTTCTCATTATCATAATTTATTTTCCTCATTACCATAATCTATTTTCCTCATTATCATAAATTATTTTCCTCGTTATCTTAATAATTATTTTTCTAGTTATCATATTATTTAAAATAAGTAAGTTTACTTAGGAAATAAAAATGGAAAACTCACAGTAAAAAAGTTCAAACTTTCGCTCGCTTCACCCGGACTCAAACCTGCCACGGTCGGACCGGACTGTTAAACAATTAACAATTCTTAAGTAAATTAACAAGAAAAAAATATATAATTATTTATTAGAAATTTATTTTTATTTTTATAATATTTTATAGTCCTTTACATCACATGTGTTTTAAGACTGAAACGGCTGTATGTAAGAAGCACCTAAGTACTTCCAGTCGTGGATCATAATTTGATCCTTTTAACTTTTCCCTCCTCCTTTCTCCAGGCTTGGGACTGGCTTGCAAAAGCAAGGCGGAGTTTATTAATTATTTTGTATATTTATTAGCTGCTTAAATCAAAATAAGTTTTGAACAAAAGATATTATACTATACATTTTAAACCATATAAACTAAATTATTTTAATGATTAAATGGTAATTACAATTATTTTAATGTGTTAAAAGTAAAAAAAATCATCACAAATTAAAAAAATAGAATTACTGTGTTGTATTCGTGTTCAAAATCTTTTATCTGATTGGTCAGAGCAGCTGATGATGAAATGAGTTCGTCTTTAAATTTGGGGGCAACAGTATTCAAATTCTCAGATATTTCTTTCTAAGAAAACATAAAAACAATGTATAAATTAAAATAATTATTCAACTAAATAATTATTCATGGAAATTATGTTTTTAAATATTCAACAGATATTTTAACATTAAATCATAAAATAAATTTATTCTAGAAATCATCATAATTCAGAGAATAATAATAATAATAATGATAACAATACATACATGTTGCTGGAGTAGATTTCTGAACTTGTATCTGAGCGTATCAACCCAGTTTAACTCATCTTGTGGAATGGCATACTGATACTTACTAAGTAACGAGTATGCTTCCTGAGAATTAATTAATCGATTAATTGCATTAAAATAAATCAGTTTAAAATAAAAATTAAATAAATAAATAATTAAATAAAACCTCAATCGGTATAATATTCATATCCATTTCGATCTGTCTTTCTTGTATGGAATCGAGTGATATCATGAGAAGTCTGATGTCTTCTAAATCTCTCAAAGATCTCGACAGACTCTGAGCCTCCTCGTCTATGAAGAGAAGCATGTTATTCAAGAGAACTCCGTATTTTTCGTTCAACATCTGACATATCCCGACTTTCCACTGCTGTATGAAAGCCGTTATCGATTTCTTCAGAGAAACTGGAAATTTATGTTTTAGTCATTTAATGCTACTAATGCTGCATTTAAATTATAATTAATATGCATTTAGGATGCATAAAAATAATTAATACAATAATGTTCATTTGCATTTATGTTGCATACAAATTATTATTCCAATAATATCATATCTATCCTTATAAATCCTTAGGCATCTATCTATGGCTGGAATGCTCTTTAGTTGAGTGCTAAACCCACCTGACTTGCTACCAGCAGGTTTTTGGTTCAAACTCAGCACACACATCCCACATTGAATTTTGAGAATTTGATTTATTTACCTCCAGGACATGAAAAAGTCTATCATCATCATTATTTTTTTATATTCAGCTTGTACAAATATAATAAGATTGACAAAAAAAATGAATATTTTTTTGTTTTTATTCAACTAGTATAATATATATTGGCCAACAAGTTTATTTTTCTGCTTCTATTCAGTTAGTACAAAATATAACATATATTATCAGCTAGTACTAATAAATTACAAAATATAACATATATTATCAGCTAGTACTAATAACTAATAAAACATAACATATATTATCAGCTAGTACTAATAATTAATAAAACATAACATATATTATCAGTTTGTACTAATAACTAATAAAACATAACATATATTATCAGCTAGTACTAATAACTAATAAAACATAACATATATTATCAGCTAGTACTAATAATTAATAAAACATAACATATATTATCAGTTTGTACTAATAATTAATAAAACATAATAAATTTCAACCAACCAGCATCAAGAAGGAGAGGTCCAACAATCACAGAATCAGCAAGTTCCTCAGTTTCTTCTTCCAGTCTATCAAATTTAATTAACTCAGCAGTGAATTCTGATATTTGAGGATCGGTCTTCATGAATGTCTACCAAAAAAATAATATTATTTGGTTCAAATAATATAATTTAGTTCTACTGCATTTTTTAAATATTTATTTAAAACATTAATAAAAATAAATTTTATATAATAATTTCTAGGGCTGTGCCGGTATGATTTTTTTCTGCTGGTACCGGTATTTCCGGCATGCCGATATACCGGCACAGTCCTAATAATTTCATAAAGAATAGATGTTAAACCTCGAGATACTTTTCTTTAGATCCATCCCACAAAAAACTAAAATCAATAAATTTACTGATTTTGCTTGAAATTTGAACGGTGAGAGACGACAGACAGTTATTCAGAACGCTCATTAAACTTTGTATTTCTTTATTATCGCTCACAATGTTGAAAAACGTTTCTAAAAAAAATATAAATTATTATTTTTAAAAAATAACTAATAAATAATTCAATTCAACAAGATCAAGCTGGCTCAACAAGATCACGTTGGATCAACAAGATCGACCTGGCTCGACAAGATCAAGCTGGCTCAACGAGATCAAGTTGGCTCAACAAGATCAAGTTGGCTCAGAAAGATCAAGCTGGCTCAACAAGATCAAGTTGGCTCAACGGGGAAAATAAGTTGAATTCAAGAAAACATCTACCCGGTTCAACTACTTCTTCGGTTTTATCACTCAAAGGAAGTTTGATATCTTCTACGACGTGGATCATCGGCTTGAGAGAACTTTTACAACGAGCTTCTTTGAAGGACATACCCGGGCGTACTTTCGCTTTCAGTCTCTTGGACATCCACGGCATAACTTTCTCCTGGTTCCACAGTTGAACCGATTTGAATATTTGAAGAATTTTGTCGTTTGCTTCTACAAAACTTTCTTGTAAAACTTCCACGCTTGGTTCCAACGTCTTGTCGTGGGAAATTAAAAAATAGAAAATTACATAAAAATAGAATCAACTTGTTGCAAATCTTTGAAACTTGAAAACTACAAAATACTCAATATTTCGAATACCGAGTAAAGAATGTTTGTATTATTATATACAGCTGCAATCATCATCACCACCATAATTATTATGATCACTACCACCCTCATTATAATTATCATCACCCTTATTATAATTATTATCACCCCTATTGTAATTAGTATCACCCTCATTATAATTATCATCACCCTCGTTATAATTATCATCACCCTCATTATAATTATCATCACCCTCATTACAATTATCATCATCCCTCATTATAATTATCATCACCCTCATTATAATTATCATCACCCTCATTATAATTATCTTCAACCCTCATTATAATTATCTTCAACCCTCATTATAATTAGTATCTCCTCATTATAATTATCATCACCCTCATTAAAATTTAAAAGAATTTTTTTAAATCTAACAATGATGTTTCCATCCAAAACCAAAGTTGACGTTATAAGAGGTGCAGACATTTCTTTAGAATCTTGAGTTTTTCTTTTAAAATAAACTTTATTTATTATTATTTACAATTTACAAATAATCTACAAATACAATCTACCGAATTGTAAATAATTTAAAGCATCTCATGCAGCCCTTTTTCAAACCTCAAAAACGCATTTTGCTAAAATAACAGCAAAGTATGTTCATCTTTGAGTCTCTCGTACGGATACAATGAGTTACGTCTAAGTTGTAAGAATAGATGTAAGACACAAAGAATCCATAAATACCGAGCACATACATAAAAAAAGAATATGCTTCAGTTGGATGCAACTAGATAATGATGGTATACCGGTAAATCATTGGCTTTGACGGTCAGTGGTTCGAATTCTGCTGATGTCGCCAAAGTAGGCGCCTGAGAATGGATGCTTCTCATTGTTCCACATAAATAGACCCACAAATAGGTCCACAAATGAGAAAAGTTGGAGTGATAAATGATTCTAAATGACTAAGAAAAAAAAAAGAAAGAGACATAACCAACCCTGGGAAGATCAATCTCTTCCTGATACTATCAGTTGTTGACTTGGCAGACTTAAAAAGACAATCAGTGAATTTCATATTGAAAGATAAGTACAATTCTTTTAACTTTTCTGCAAATTGATTCAATTCGTTTTCAACGATATCCAACGCCAGAGATTTTTCTGTCGCAGTTTCATTTTTTCTCATTTCTGTTTCATATTTTTAAAATTCAAAAAATTATTTATTTGAATTAATAAATTTAGAAAATAAAGTACAATTATATATAAAACTATAACATTTAAAAATTTTTTATTTAAAGAATTAAGTAAAAAAAACCACCATCTTTTTCAAAAGCCAGTCGATCTTCTTCAATATTGAGACATTTGTGGATTATAGAAAGTGTTCTTTCAACGATCATTGACGTCATATCTGATATCGTCTGCTGGATGTTTAAACTCACAAGAGAAAGTTTGGCTGAATTTTGTTTTGTTTGTCTGTCAACTTCTTCTGTGTACATTTCTAAACTCCACCCCTGTAAAATCAATTTAAACTAATTATTGTGTGTACATCTGTAAACTCCACCACTGTAATATCAATTAACTAATATTCTGTGTACATCTGTAAACTCCATCCCTGTAATATCAATTTAAACTAATTATTGTGTGTACATCTGTAAACTCCACCACTGTAAGATCAATTAAGTAATTATTCTGTGTAATATCAATTAACTAATTATTCTGTGTAATATCAATTAACTAATTATTCTGTGTACATCTCTAAACTCCACCACTGTAAGATCAATTAAGTAATTATTCTGTGTAATATCAATTAACTAATTATTGTGTGTACATCTGTAAACTCCACCACTGTAAGATCAATTAACTAATATTCTGTGTACATCTGTAAACTCAAATACGATAAATACGCACGTACAACAATATATATATATATATATATATATATATATATATATATATATATATATATATATATATATATATATATAAGACTCTACTAGGAATCGAACCCACGTGTCTACGGCAACACCGCCTCGCCTAAATGCAAGCGCTCCTACCAACTGAGCCACCGACCATCCCCAAAAAAGGATATATATATATATGTTATAAACACATAAACGTATAAAACTCACCTGAACAATTTCGATGTCAAAAAGAAGGGAAGTTGCAAGAGAATCGAGAACGTTATCGATCCGACGTTCTTTCAGATCCATCGTTGTATCGATGAACAACTCCAAACCGTTCAGTTCTTGCATTAAAACATCGCAGTAAGTAGGAAGACCTGAAGAAGTCCACGTCAAACAACGCAGCCCGAATCCCAGCAGGTAGTCGATCTTTCAATCACCACAAAAAAAGAAAACCATTTTAAACATACTTAATATTTTAAACTGAGAATACATTTCTTTAAAACATAACTAAATGGCGGGGTGATGGCAAAGCGGTAAAGCGTCCGCCTGTCAGCTTGTAGGTCGGCGGTTCGAATCTTGCCGGCGTCACCATCGTAGCTACCTTAAGCAAGGAGTTTACACGCATTGCTCAAATTTAGTGACTCGCGGGGTTAACTAACTCCTTTCACTAACCTAAGAAAAAAAATTCATTGTTTGAATTTTTAATAAAATTAATTAAACATATTAGTATTAAAAACAAAAATGAAGCCATTTAATATTTTAAACTGAGAATATATTTCTTTAAAACATAACTACATTCATTATTTGAATTTTTAATAAAATAAATTAAACATATTAGTAATAAAAACAAAAAAAATGAAAAACATTTAAAAACCCTATTGCAATTCGTGGCAAAGAGATCGGCAAACGGCTCGGGCGGTTTTTTCCTGATCGATTTGCTCTTATTGAGAATGACCTGGAAGAGATATCTGTGATGTTTCACCTCGTGCTCGGAAAAGAGGAGGAGCTTGGCCTGGTGCGGGACTGCGAGGTTGAGTTTTATCATGCTGTTTGCTTCCTCGAAAACCTGCAATACGATTCCATCCAGGTTCACGAACATCTTGTTCGTCTCGTCTGCTTTTGCCAGCGGAGGTTGCTGGAGAGCTGATGGTGGAGAAATTTAAAAATAAAAAAAAAAGATTTATAAAATTAAGAAAAAATATTTATAAAATTAAGAAAAAATATTTATAAAATTAATCAAAAATATTTATAAAATTAATCAAAAATATTTATAAAATTAATCAAAAATATTTATAAAATAATCAAAAATATTTATAAAATTAATCAAAAATATTTATAAAATTAATCAAAAATATTTATAAAATTAATCAAAAATATTTATAAAATTAATCAAAAAAGAATTTATAGAAGTAAAAAAAGTATTTATTTATAAATTTTTTTTTTTATAAAAGTGGACAAAATTACTGATTTATGAATTTAAAAAAAAACTAATTTATGAATATACAAAAAAATAATTTATAAATTAAATAAAACAAATTCATAAAAGTAAAAAAACTAACTTACAAATTTAAAAAAAAAATAAAAATTTATAAACTAAAAAGAAAAATTAAAAATTTATAAATTTAAAAAAAATAAAAATATATAAAACTAAAAAGAAAAATTTAAAATTTAAAATTTAAAAAAATTAATTTAATATTAAAAAAAATTGTGCATATAAAATAAACAAACGATCTTGTTGGGATTCAATAGACTTCACCCAGGCATCGTGATAAACCAGTTCAAATTCAACAAGAACTTGTTGCATAACATTGTAACTGTAAAGAATTCTCTTGGTGTGTTTGTCCTTCATCACTGACGGATACTTTACGAAATGATGCATCGGATTTTCCAGCTTCTTGCTCAACACTCGAGCCCAGCTGATTTTTCCTACTACAGGTGAAGCATTGTTGTGTATAGGAGGATCCAGGTAATTGGCCATGTAACACTTTTGTGTAAATTAATTAAATAAATAAATAAACAATAATTATATTTAATGTTAAAAACTTATAAATATAATAAATAAAAACTATGTCAATATATTTGAGATTTATCGTTTAAAACTTATAAATATAATATTTAAATAAATAAATAATAAGTATATAAAATATTTGATGTTTAAAACTTATAAATATAATAAAAAGTATATTTGATAATTACACTTTAGAATTTATAAATACAATGAATATAAAAATGCATTAAACATACAAACCCGTTTTATGTCTTCAATTTCTTTTCCGTATTGTTTGAACAAAACCTGAAACTTCGTCGTGCAATCGAGCTTGGGAATGTTCAATTTTTGAAATCTTTCCAGATATTTCAGTGCTGGAAGAGTGGCTTTGATCTTAGACAAACCGTTGTTCATGAAAGTGTATAATGAAACCTGTACAATGAAAGTGTACAATGAAACCTTTACAGCAATATTAAACATACAATGAAACCTGTACAGCAATATTATCAACCCTAGCCTAGCGTGGAATAGAGGCGTTTCAAAAATAAATTATGATGATGATGATGATGATGATGACAAATCAAATTATACCATCAAAATCACATTCGTACAACTTAATAAAATTCTCAACAAGTAATGAAAAGAAATGAAAAGAAAAACCTCTAATTCGTTTAACGTTTTATTGAAATCTTCAAAATCGTTGTCGAAATCGGGTCTGCGTAGATCGAGAATGTCGTACTGCTTTGATTTGATGTTCGCGAAAAGATTTTGAAATTTGACGGACGTCGGGTCGATCCCGTCGATGAGACACGTCTTCAGTACGTCGTAAACTTCCATCGAGTTCAGTATGAATAATATCTGCGATTTTATCGACGTTGAAAAATTTATTGTTGTCTCTCGAATCTTTTTTTGTTCGTTTAACAAACCAACAAACTATTTATGGCTAATAAATACTAACAATTAATTAATCAATCACAAGCAAATAAACAAGAAGCCCATCACTAATCAACATTTGACTAACTAGTTTACAATCAATCTATCACAACTTATATCAAAATGCTGACAATCACCTAAACATTAATTGGGATTAAATCAATCACTAACATACATGCAATCAATCAATCAACAAACATACAATCAATCAACTACAACCAATCAATCAATCAGGATTAAATCAATTAACTAACAATCAACCAATAAACCAATCATTAACCAGGATTAAATCAATCAACTAACATACAATCAATCAACAAACATACAATCAATCAACTACAACCAATCAATCAATCAGGATTAAATCAATTAACTAACAATCAATCAACTACAACCAATCAATCAATCAGGATTAAATCAATTAACTAACAATCAACCAATAAACCAATCATTAACCAGGATTAAATCAATCAACTAACAATCTATCAATTTTATCACCTTATCGAGCCTTCTACAAAACGCCTCAAACTTTCCGAAAATGCACGTTTCTGAAAAATCGAAATGTATCCCTCCGGGTACGAGCGCCATTTTCTTCTTCGTCCATCCGTACGCTTCCTTGTACGCGTCTCTCAGGTGTACGCAATCCGAAATCTTCGACATGACTTCCATTCTCGGTTGCTCCCAGACTTTCTCCCTCCCGTGGTCCGTTAAATGAACTTTACAAGCTATCAGCATCTGATTTGTAATCTGTTAAAATTTCATGTTTACAAATAAATCGTAAATTTTATCGAATCGTTTTGTTTTTACATTTAATTATATTTTTTTTTATTATAGAAATAATTTATAATTTAAATGATGTGATGATGATGATGATGACGACGACGACAATGACGATGAAAATGATGAAGACGACGACGATGATGATGATCATAAAAGGTGATGACAATGATGATGATATGATCATAAAAGGTGATGACAATGATGATGATATGATCATAAAAGGTGGTGACAATGATGATGATCATAAAAGGTGGTGACAATGATGATGATCATAAAAGGTGGTGACAATGATGATGATCATAAAAGGTGGTGACAATGATGATGATATGATCATAAAAGGTGGTGACAATGATGATGATACAAGTGACAAATATAACAAACCTTTAAAAGAAGTCCGGTCGCTTTCTCCGAAGTATTGTAATACCTGGAGATTGTAAAGATCGTCCTGATGGCATTCATGAGACTGTGAAGCGAACTTACAATCGACGGTGGATCCCCGTGATAGAGAGCTTTACAATACCTTTCCAGAGAATACAAATACGTAACGTTGTCGCGTGCCTCGTTTGCAACTTCCGTCAATTTGTCGTTCGTTTCTCTCCACGTCTGTCAATCAATCCGGTTAGAATAATCGTTTTTTTTTTACAACAATTTATATAGCGCCGTATGCAGCAGAAGCTACTTAAAGAGCGCTTCTTTACAATGTTGGCAACTTGCAGATAAGACCAACGGCGTATGCGGTGTTTTACGGTGCAACTGGCAGCCCCCCCCCCCGCATTCTACACGCTAGCTCCACAAGAGCACAAAAAAGACTTTAATCCCCAACAAAAGGAACAGAACGGGGATGCTAACCTTAAGAACTCTGGACTTGGTGATGTTGAGGACTTGTATCGCCATACGACATTCGTGTCCCCTGATTTCTTCGAGTATGGAGTTGTATTTTATATTCAAATGTCTCCAATATTCCAATTCGACCATCGGACCTTCGTTGTCTTTGTCGACTCTCAGTTCTGAACTCGTCATCAGTGTCTGTGGGAAAGAATTTGTTTTTTTTTATCACACTGTGACACTCTCGGATTAATTTTTTTTTCACCTTATATTTTCAACAAACCATAACTAATTAAAAACATATAATAGTATATAGTATATGTTAATCTGTTGTATAATATTACACTTCTGCAATTCGGTCTAATTGATAACATACAGTATATATTAACCTGCTGTATAATATGGTTTAATTAATAGCATCTATTATATATTAACCTTTTGAATAGTATGGTTTAATTAAGAACTTTTAGTTTATATTAACCTGTTGTATAATGTTACACCACTGCAAAACGGTTTTCTCCAAAGATCTTCTAACATTTTCACTGGTAGCCAATTGGACGCACTGTTGTGCTCTAACGACTCCTTTCAGTTTCAGTTCAGGATCGAATTTCGGCAGCGTCACAACTCCTTTCACGCTTTCATTTGCAGCTGAAAATAAATTTTTAAGCTCAATAGCGACGTCTCTTCTACTACCATCATCATCATCATCATCATCATCATCATCATCATCATCATCACCACCACCACCACCACCACCACCATCATCATCATCATCATCATCATCATCATCATCCTCATAATCATCATAACAAACAACACCATCACTATCATCATCACCATCACTATCAAATAATTATAATAATATATCAAATGTTGTTTTTTGCTACCTTTGAGGGACCTGACAAAATTTTCGTAATAATCGATGAAACTTTGAATCGTCTTCTTTCCGGAAACGCTCTGGGTGAGTTGCCCCCACGTTACGTCCGTGTTCGCCGCCTTCAAGACCGGATTGAAAATTCTCATGAGGATTTTGTATGACGCACCTAAAATCCCTTGCTCACCGCAAGTGAATGTTCCTCTGATTAAAGTCTGAAATGGTTTTTACAAATAATTTAGTTTATATAGCTCCCATACATGCACACATAAACATACATACATACATACATACATACATACATACATAAATACATACATACATACATACATACATACATACATACATACATACAATAGACATGACTGGGATTAATAAATACATTAACTATCTAATAATATAATCTATTTTATTCTTTCCCAATTAACTAAAAAATTGCTGAAAGTTGAACAAATGAAGAATTAGAGAAGATTTTACATGATGTTGTTCAATTACGTATCAATTTTATTATACTAACATGTTAATAAAACAACATAACTATTTTATAATTATTTTATTAAAATAACATATTATTTATTATGCATATTATTTTTACAATAATTACTTATTGATTAAACATTATATCTATTTAAATATATTTGTTAAATTTTGTTATCTATTTGCATTAAATGTTTCATTTATTTAGACCGTATACAAAATACTTATACACCTCTCCCCTATACAAAAACATAATCTGAAACAACATAAAAACATTTGTATCTCACTGTAACGTTGTTTGGATTGAGTTCCATATCTTTTCTTTCTTTTATGAAATAAAAACAATTTCCATATAAGGGAACTTCGTAACCGGTGGTTACGTACAACTTGTTAGATTTTTCTGGATTGTCGAACACCGAGTGAGTATTCGTGGATTGGTCCAATTCTGAATTATTGTCTTGTTCACCTTATTGTTAGCAGAAAAAATTATTATTATTACCATTTTAAAATAAATAAATTCAACTAAAATTTGTAATAAAGATTTTTTTATTTATATATAGATCAAAAAAAATTATAAATAAATAATAAACAACTTTAAGAATTACCTTCAGGTTCTTCTGAAGGTGTTGATTGATGATAAAAGAGAAGAGCAGTTATTCCGTTCTTCAGAGAAAACGACTCTATCAATTCCGTGAACTATAAACAAGATTTTTTTTTTCTTTAATCGATTATTATAAATTTAAAAAGAAAAAACTAAAAAGTCCCTGTTATTTTTTCTAGATAATAACATTAATTAAAACAATAAAAATATAATAAATATTATATTCTTATTTCAGCTTTTTGTGATTATTGTATTAATTACAGTATATTATTTAATAATCAAAATAATTACCTGTCTGTTTTCCAGCACGGAATCTATGATATCTGCAACCTCAATATCGAAATGCGTAGAAATCAATTGAAAGAGATATTGATGAACTTCTGTAATTTTTTTCATTCTTGCTTCTTTTACCATCTTCATCCTCTCCTGGAAAAGACGGGCTCAACTTCAGTTACTTAATTTCTGACATAACAGCAAATCAAATAAAAGAAAATCAAAGCAGTGATATATTGTTCAAATATAAAATATTTATTATAAACACCATGTATATTTCTTCTTACATTTCCTTCTCTAAAATTACTGATCCTGTCCTAACTTATGAAGAAATAATAAATAATCCCTGTCATTTTATCATTTCATTTATATTTGTTGATGGTCTCTGAATAAGTTAGACAGCCGTTTGAATCTTTTCCATTCTCCTCTCTCGACTAAACTCGAGTAGAAGATAATCCCTGATTATTTCAAAAAAAGCTCATTTGGCACATATATGATATATCGTCTGCTCTGTTCAATTCTTATATTACTATTATTATTTATTAGAAGCAGCGAGCAGTGATAAACTGCAATCCTCAGCATTGACTTTTTCATCTTCTTCTTCAAGCAAGCATCTGCCAAATCGATCAACGCAGCACATCGGTGCTCATTTCCGAAGATTTCCATTTCAAATTCTGGAAATTCCACTGCTTCCTCGAACGGAAACTCCTTTTTTATCGACCACAGGTAAAATGTTGGAGTTTTTTTTTAACAGATTGAAACAGTTTAAATAACTCATATGAATGCCCATTCAAGCAATGTCACCGGTGAAATTGAAACCGCGAAAAGGGCTTTGAAGCTGAAAGTACCAACTACACCACACCGTGTTTAACTTTTTATAAAAATAGAAATTTTATTTTAGAAACGCAACAATATATAGCCTTATTCAAACCTTCTGATTTTTCGGGTCGTTGAAACTTCTTTTTCGCTTTTTACTGGTCATTTTGATCAGTTTAGAAGTATTCAACCATCCCACTCTTCGATCCATTTTTCTCTTAAAAAATGAACTTGCGAATCAGATAAATAAATAAACTTATATAAAAAACATTTTTTCAATGAGTCTTACAGTAATTTGAATATAATATTCAAAAGATTTCCACAGAAACCACAGATGATTCAAAATTCGTTGATAACCGTCTGCAGCGTTTCTGAATGTCGACTATTTATCGAAATTTCTTACCTTTACTCAAGTAAGTTTTTTAATTTTATTAATAATTACAATTAAAATATCAACAACAATTTTTTTAAATAAATAAATTATTATTATTTTAATAGTATTTAAATGAACTTTTCATCGTTTTATTAAAAACTAGGTTGCCACATCATAAACATCATCATATGGTTGCGATTTATAGCCGGCAACGAACTAGATCCGGACTATAAATGTGCCACTTATTGGTTTTAAGTCTTAAAATAAACAAACATTTTTTTTAATAATTAACGAAATGTCAAATAGTACAGAGAAACGACCTGTCGTCTACATCACAAGAAGTGAAACATTCAGTGCGTGTCATAGATTGCACAGCGACCAACTTTCTGACGAGGAAAATGTAAAAATATTTGGAAAATGCAACCACCCAAACGGTCATGGACACAACTACAGAGTTGAGGTAACTCTAAAAGGAGAAACTAACTCCAAAACTGGAATGGTCTTCAACTTAGCAGATCTTAAAGCTGTCATGCAAGCTGCCATAATGGAACCCTGTGATCACAAAAATCTGGACAAGGACGTAGATTACTTTAAAGACAAGACTAGCACCGCCGAAAATTTAGCCGTTTTCATATGGAATGCCATAAAAGAACGCCTTCCGAGTGCAGACTTGCTGTTCGAGGTAAAGATTCACGAAACGGACAATAATGTCGTGTACTACAGAGGAGATTTAAATTGATTCTACATAATATTCCTAACCATCTATTTTTTTCCTTAAATTAATAATCTACTCCTTTTAGATTTAGTCATTTTATCGCCAAATGAATTACTTGGAATGATGCCATTATTGCAATTTACCTTATTTTGTGTACAATCTTGATGAATATTTTTTTATTTATTTGTGATTTACAATCAAATGTCTGAATTTTTAAGATTTTACATCTTCCAATCAGTTTATTATATAATGATCTGTTTTCTTTTATAGCTTATTTATCAGTATTCATATATATTCTGCAGTCAATTGTTGTCATCTAGTTAGTTCACAAATTCTCACATTTTAGAGAATGGTTTCATATATGGAAGTTACTCATTCAAAATGTTTTCTTTGTCATTACAATTATGAAACTGCTTAAAAAACTTTAATCTTTAGTCATATTAAGAAGTCTTTTATGTCAGATGTGAACTTTTTTGAATTAAAGCATTGAAAAAATTATAATAACTCCAAATAAAATGATGAATTCATATAAGAAAATTGTGAATTGATTTAAAAAAATATATATGTATCGTAAATTAAAAAAAAACTGATGAACTGTATATATACTTTCAAGGAAACAATCTCACATATTGAAAAAAAATCAAATGCAAAAAGCACCATAATACACATCCATGAAAAACGACTCACAAAAACAGTCGACATGAATCAGCATGTAAAAATTAACATAATTACACATTAATTAACATAATTAGAAATTAATTAACATAAATACAAATTAATTAACATAATTACACATTAATTAACAAATTTACATAAATAAAGTATATAAAAATTGCAAATTTATTAACAAATTTATATAAATAAAAATGGAAGCCAGTTTCCAGCTGCTTGACATTCGAAACATTTAAAAAATAAATTTTCCAATGTATGGTATCACCCCCCTCTCGTGTGTAGACAGACAACTTTCCATCGCGTCATGGAAAAAATTCAACGACACATCGCAACATCGCTGGAAGAAGTTTCAACAATTTGACAGGGCAAAGGAATCTTTTTAGTATTATTGCCAGCTGAAATAATTCGAAACACACTGCTTTGAAAAGTAAAAAAAAACGTTGATTTTTGACTGAGAAATCTTTGTACGCCATAACGGTATCATCGTTAGTCGGGTTGTAAGTTTTTTCCAGTTCGATTCTGTCAATATATTACATTAGAAATATATATATATATTTCAACTTTGAATCTCTTGTGAAAATACCCAATTAATACCTCTTTAGTAATATTAATAGTAAAAAAATCAAACCAACCAATCGAGAAATTTCAAGAGAAACCTGAGTAGGTCTGACGATGAAACGACACCATCAAGTCGTCCGTAGTCGTCAACAACAACTACTCGATGGATCTGTGCAACAACATAGAAGATTTCTAAGAAATAATCTCTATATATACATATATATCGTATAAATTACTTTGTCGATAAGCAAGTTCAATAAAATTGCATGTAATAATATAAAACTGCATATAATAATATATACTGCATATAGTTATAATAATGTGTTATTAACAGAATCAGAGATACGATCAGTTGCCGAAAGCAAAATAGTAAATTTTAGCTGTTGTTTAATATATAATAATTATATAATACAGAATAAAAATCCTATGAATATTATTATTCGTATTATAATTGTTATAATTAATAATTATCACTTTAAATAATTAGAAAATATATATATATATATATAAACCTCAAGCAAAACAAAAGAAGAGATGACATTGTAGGCGGAGTCAACCCTCTTGCATTTATACAAACCTTCAAAACCCTGTCAATCAAATATAAATTAATTTATTTTTTCTGTCTTCCACGTACGTTAAAAAAAAATTACTAACGTTTCTTTCGTATTCAAGGAAATCTCCGACAGGACAATACAAATCATCAAAGTTTTCATCGAGGATCAAACCCTATCGAAACCAAAAAATTATGTAAGAATTATTATTATTATTAATATTATTATTATTGTCATCATTATTATTAAACAGTTGATAATGTAACATATATGTCAAACAAACTACATTTAGTAATGATAATATTCTCAGTATGATACTATTCTCAAAAACGTTCAATCAGATAATAAATAACGACAAAAAAAACAAAAAAAGCAGGACATACCATGACATCGGCCTTCCTGAAGATGTCGATGACACGAAAGTCTTCATCAACGACGGGAATGGCGGAAAGTCGACGCGTCAACAAAATAGAAAAAATTTCCGACACGGGTGTAGTTGAAATAACCTGCGGAGGAAGACGTAAATATTTTTCCGCATTTAAAAAACAGATTATTTCACAATTAAAAAACAGATTATTTCACAATTAAAAAACAGATTATTTCACATTTAAAAAACATACTATTTCACTAAATTATAATAATTTTACACCAAAGACAAACAATGGTAATCGTACATTGAAAAGTAAAAAATAACTCTACAATCATCATCATCATCATCACCAAGTTCTATATGCTATGCTAGTATTGGACAATTTTTTCAAATTTTTCACTTGGCACTCTTATGGGTTTTGAAGTAAAGTTTTAGTTTGGCAGCCTTTTTGCAAACTTATATTTAGTATAGACCTCTTATTTAATATAACAGACAGTGGCCCTATTCTACCAGACTGAACTACAAAATAGATAAAGTCTTATTTTGAAAGGATTAAATTGTTTGCACATAACAAAGTAGTTCGACGAAAATTAGTTCCGCAAAAAAAAAAATAACTGCCCACCGAAACTAGGTTTTCGTAAGAACCGATTTTCAGTTCTTCTAAAGATTTGTGAAAAAAATCCTTGAATGAAGTTTGTTCCAAATGAATAAGCTGAAAGATTTAATATATTTTAAATTATTTATTTAAATATTAAAAAAAATTAACGAAAAAGAAAAGATAACTATAAAAAGCAAGCGTAGTCGCTACAACGATTAAACGATTAAAAGTTCACCTTCAGCCAAATATATTTAAGTAGCAGTTTATGCGTGGCAAGAAAAAGTGCATTGTTCGTGCCTGGATCAACAACAAGAAGTCTATGGATTTTATTTGTGAGCAAATTTAAAGCAACTTCTTCAAGTGTACTGTCAACAGAAGTCGTTAGAAGGCCACATAATGAGGATTGTTCATCGTGGAGTAGTAGATGATCTTGAAAAAATAATTTATTAAAAAATTTAAGATTAGGTGAGAAAACGATGTTTATGTTACGAATTAATATCGAAGAAATATGTATACAAACAATACAATGATAGTATACAAATGCAAATTAATGTTAAAGAAATATGTATACAAGCAATACAGTGATAGTATACAAGATACAAATTAATGTTGAAGAAATATGTACACAAATAATACAATGATAGTATACAAGATACAAATTAATGTTGAAGAAATATGTACACAAATAATACAATGATAGTATACAAGATACAAATTAATGTTGAAGAAATATGTACACAAATAATACAATGATAGTATACAAGATACAAATTAATGTTCAATTAATAAATTTTGAAAACATGTTTATATAAGTACCTCTCCACTTGCATATAATAATATATTAAAAATGAATAAAATTTGAAAACATATGTATATATATATATAAGTACCTCTCCACTTGCATATTTGATCATTTTTTATTGACGAAAGAACTTCCTGAAATTTTTTTAGAAAAAAATGAAATAATTTCAATTCAACAAACAACTGAACAACAATCAACTCACAAACAACTGAACAACAAACAATACCCAACAACTGAACAAAAAACAATACACAACAACTGAATAACAAACAATACACAACAACTGAACAACAAACAATACACAACTACTGAACAAAAAACAATACACAACAACTGAACAACAAACAATACACAACTACTGAACAAAAACAATACACAACAACTGAACAACAAACAATACACAACAACTGAACAACAAACAATACACAACAACTGAACAACAAACAATACACAACAACTGAATAACAAACAATACACAACAACTGAACAACAAACAATACACAACTACTGAACAAAAAACAATACACAACAACTGAACAACAAACAATACACAACTACTGAACAAAAACAATACACAACAACTGAACAACAAACAATACACAACAACTGAACAACAAACAATACACAACTACTGAACAAAAAACAATACACAACAACTGAACAACTGAACAACAAACAATACACAACTGAACTGAACAACAAAAAATACACAAACAACTAACAGGCTGATCGACGTACTGTTGTAGAATTTCTATGAAGTTGCTCATTGTCAGCATTCCTGTGAATAAATAATTTTAAATAATAAATTACTATATTTAAAAAATTAACTTATAAAAAAAATTTAATAATTTAAACATGGCAAACTTTCACTAATTCAGTTTCCATAAATGTATTAATTTCCATTTAATTTGGTTGAAATTATTTAGATGAACAAGCTCGCCCCGTGAATTATAATTCATACGATTAATACAAATCCACTCAACTAGAACGAAAAAAATTGTAATCCACGATTCATGCACTTCATAACACTTCATTTCGTAATATGAACTGATTTATTCATTATTATTAATAACATTATTATTATTATTATTATTATTTTATTAGCACTCAACAAAACATAAGTCTTGCACTGAGGCGAGTCATCAAACCAAAGACAGTTTGAAAAAGTCTGCTGTGAGCAATGTCTTGAAGGCCTCTGAACCAAAATAACAAAGTTCTGGAATTTGCTTAATCTGGATCATGCTTAATCCGGAATTAGTTTAACTCGGAGTTGGTTTTAAATTCAGAATTCGGGCGAATATTTAAGGTGACGGACAATCAAGATTAACAGAAGTTTAAATTTGATATAAAATAAAATTTAAAATTAAATAAAATTTAAAATAAAAGAAAATTTAAAATAAAATAAAATTTAAAATTAAATAAAATCTAAAATTAAATTAAATTTAAAATTAAATTAAATTTGAAAACATACCGACATACGATCTCGATTGATCGTCCCATAGTGGAGCTGCATGTATCCCATCGTAAGAAAGTGCATCAAGTGCTGAACCAACCTATATGATATATACATATAATAATATATATATAACAATACTATAATTATCTATCTATTTTATTATGTGTTATACATAATAATACATATAATAATATATATAATAATAATATAATTATATATCCATTTTATTATATGTTATACAATAAAAAAAATTATTAAATAAATATAATTTGAATCATAAAGCTACAAAAAGCTATGAAACGTTTATTTAAAGTGGCTCTACGTTTCATCCGAAATTTCTGAGCCAATTATATATATTTAAAATAATTTAAATTTGTATGTCGAAAAACAAACCTTAAGTCTGAGATCAAGAACAACGCATCTCGAACAGCTTGGCATAATGTCGTATGCAGTGTGATTTTTCAATATAATCTCCACCATCTTCTCCACGCTCATAACTGCTGTAATATCGTTATCATAATCATAACCACAACCACCATCATCGTAACCATCAAATAAACATCATCATCAGGGTCGTCATCATCATCAGTGTCATCATCATCATCATCATCATCATCATAACCACAAAATTAATTATTCAACACGATTTCTCATTATATATTATATATTAAACACATTTAATCTAAAAAAACAACAAATACTTACTCCCGTTCACTTCATTGAAGTTAGTTGAAGAATTATTGTCGAAAAACTATAAAAAAAAATCATTGTTTGCAATTAATAATGTATTTAAGAAAAAATAAAATTAATCATAATTTATTGTTACAATTTAATAATCAGAATTATTGTGAAAAAACTATAAAAAAGAAGAAATTCATCGTTTGCAATTAATTTTGTATTTATGAAAAAATCAAATTAGTCATAATTTATTAGTAAACATTTTTAATTTATTTTAATAAAATAAAAAAAAATTAATAAAAATAACTTTAATTATTTTGTCTTCTTTATTTGCTTCCTTCCATAAAATGAGATGTTCTGATGGTGAAGTTGCAAAATCATCTACAAAATATCTTATTATTACAAATAATAAATTTAAATCATCTACAAAATATCTTATTATTACAAATAAAAATTTAAAATCATCTACAAAAGATCTTATTATTACAAATAATAAATTTAAATCATCCAAAAAATATCTTATTATTACAAATAATAAATTTAAAATGTTGTTTTTACAATAAAATTTTTGTTTTTTTTTAAGCAAGTAGTGTCATCTTTACTTTAACTCCTGAAAAAGTTAAAGAATTTCATATTCACAATGGTCTTCATTAATGTCATAGGGCAAGGAATTAGATGTTAACTGCTTAAGTCAACCTACTTACTCCCTTTGATCCATCTGTGGTCTCCAAATGAGAACCAGTGTCTCTACTGGAGCTAAAGTGAGTGGGGGTGTTAAATACAACTCCTTATTCTGTTATTTTATTGACAAGTTTTTTTTATTGTTTATTAAAAAACCAATGACAAATGCCCTTGAAAATTTATCCATAATAACACCAATTTTTATATAAAAAAAAACTATACATTTTCTCATAATAAAACAATAAAATAGAGAAAAAAACTTTTTAATGAAATTAAAATTCTTACTGAGAGGTGACGTAGGAGACCCGACATTAAACTATTTTGAAAGAAAAAATTTTTTATAAAACTTGTGTACAAAATAACCATTGAATTAAAACTATAATAATAATATTATTATTATTATTATTATTATTATTATTATTATTATTATTATTATTATTATTATACTAGAGATAGTCCGTAAAAAATGACAGATTTCTATAGAATCTCATTATATATTATTTTGCGATTATAGCACAACATTTTTATATTTAGGACTGACAGTGTATTATTGAGTAATGATTTTTATTGCACGCACTAATTTTATCAACTCCTGACTGCTGACCACCGCGGCAGCCGCGTTATGCGAAGTTGCTAACATACATACATACATACATACATAGAGACGTAGGAAATTATGTATGTAGGTTATTATTAACTTAAAACATTTAATAATTATAATCAATTGAATGAAAACCCGAAACGAACCTTCGGAAAATTACTCATCGGATCTTCTTGCAAATTCTTTTTAGTTTTGACATCGGTCAAAAACGTCGAAGCATTCAAAGAGTTTTCGCGACGTCGACGACACCAAACGTCACCGGCCGACGGTATCGCGTCAGTTTCTAGACTTGCGTGCCGAGATACTATCGAGTGTTTCGTTTCAGATACAAAGTTCATTTTTAGAAAGTTATTCATCTTGCTATACATGGAAGCCTGGTTCTCAGAAACCTATTGATTATAGAGAGAGAGAAAAAACATAAAAATTATATGACGCAATTAATTACTATTATTAAACTCACACAAAACAACTTAGTTCAGTATAAATTCAACATAAAATTTCTTCTCTTTCCATCACACACTTAAAATTAAAATATTAAAAAACTTTTCTCAATTTGATCAACTGCTATAATACTTTTTGTGATTTTTTTTTGAATAGCACAATATAAACAAGTAGTTAAAAACTTTCCTTTAGGCAACCACATTTGTTGACAGTCAAATAAACATTTAATAAACAAAATTTTTAAAGCCATTTCAATAAAAAATTCTTTCTGTAGAACTATAAAAAATCTTACTGTTCTTCTTCTCCTACCAATGGAAGGCACAGACTCGACATTTCTCTTTCTCTTCAACATTTCTAGAAATTCTTCCGGACCAACTTTTCTCGACTTGATTCCATCTCCTCCTCCTTCCTCTCCTCGATCGTCATCGTCTTCTTCGACCACTCGACAAAAAGAATTTGAAAGCTGCGCAAAGAGAAGTTCGCCCATGGGTGTCGATCTTCCACATCTGATGATTTCTGATTGGCTTACGATAGGAGGCGAATCGCTATAGTTGGACGAATAATTTCCTACCGTTTCAACGTCGATGACAACCGACTGTGACCTCTGTCTTTCGTTAGCAGACGACGAATAATCCGATCGCGTAGAGGACCAATCATCTGTGGTGAAAGAACCATCCTCACCGCACACATTTATCAAGTCCTTCTTCTTCAGGAAATGTATTATGCCCCCATGAGATATTGAATGTGGATTTGACATGGTAAAGTATGCCTTTCGGCGATGAAAATTAAACTGTCGGATAATTCAAAATCTTTTTCTTGCGATTATGTCGAATTTGTTTCAAAATCATTTTATTTTATTTACACTCACAGAAATCAAGTACAACAGTGATATTTTTTCAGCAAATAAATGAGTTTATCCAATATTTTTAGATTGTCATTTCACTTTTCACAAACTCTAATTAAAATATAAAAAAAAGCCGTTTTAGACTATTAGAGTGACAAAACGTTGTTCTTTTAAAAAACGTTGCACGACGAGTCAAAAATCAATCGATTGATTGAAGAAGGTGTCGTAACTTCAAACAGCCTTCTAACTCCTCCTTAGCACAAATTAAATGAGGATTTATATTATAAATTTTCACATTTGCTACAAAATAAACATTTCTTAAAGTTCTCTAAAACACGAAATCCGAAAACCGCCATGGGTCCGTCACCATAAACGCATAAACATGCCTAGAATTCCTGTAAAACTGTATAGTAAGTAGTAGTAGTAAAGATTCACAGCTATAACAGTTTTCACTGACAAATTCTTCACACTATATAAACTTATATATAATTCAAATCTTAATTGATGTCATTATTCATATCAGTGCGTATCATTGGCTCACCTGAACCCACCTTTACAACCCTTATCTTCTTATTTGATATCAAGTCCTCAATTTTACTCAGCTGATCTCGTTCAATCAATTTTTTACAATATTTTTTTGTCTTCTCTCTAGCTAACTTTATTTTTTAATAGTCTTGAATAATTGTTAAAGATGTGCATTTGACGCTAAAATCTTAAATTACTCATCAGAAAATTATGAACCCACCTATTCATCAGTAGGTAAGGATATATATCACACATATACATACATAAATGAGCGAAAACGGGAAGCCAACTGAGAGCGAAAGATAGAGCGGGAAAGCGACCGAGAACGGGAAAGCGACCGGGAGCTGGAAAACGACCGAGAGCGGGAAAGCGACCGGGAGCTGGAAAACGACCGAGAGCGGGAAACGACCGGGAACGCGACGGGAACGGGAAAGCGGAGAAGGAAACGGGAGCGAGAGAGACAAACATTAGAAAAACCTCTAAAAACCCCGGGTGCCCCCGCTAGTTCATATAATAAAACTTCTGTCACACACTGCCTTTACTTTTGTACAGGTGCCCCGTGGGCAGATATTGTAACAAAAGTTTACATTCTCAACCTTATGGACTGAGCCAGTAGACATTGCGAGTCAATGGCATACAATTTTTACTAAAAAAAGAAGATTGTGAGACAAGAACGCCCATTTTTAGCGGACACAAATAGAACCACACACAGACAAAATTAGGATTTTTAATTTTATTAAACTGTACAAAATAAGAAATAAAAACGATGAAATTCTTAGAAACGCCCAGATCTTTTTCTTCCCGAATATTGAGAATCCGGTCGTACGTCTCTGCAGAAAGAAAAAAAACTGATTTAGCGTGAAAATAGGAATTATTCACATTAAGTTAACTATAAATATATATAAAGAATGTAAGACACCTCAAAGACTGTATTTTTTATTCACATTAATTTAGCTAATCAATATATACAAAAAATGAACTATTATTCACATTATTTTAATAAACATATTGAAAAAATATAAGCCACCTCAAACAGTGTATTTTTATTATTTACACTGATTTAACTAATAAATACATCCAGAGAATGCAATCAAATTGACTAATTTAATAACAAGATTAGTGGTAACATAGGAACATACTTTCCCTGTTTCCTACGTCTTTCTTTCTTTTCGAGTATCCAATCTCTACTGTTTTTTGCAGACTTTCCTTTCATGTCTTTGTATTTAGGTCTAATAGAGAAAAATGTGTATTATTATTATAATGTTGTATTAATTTATACTTCTATTTTTGCCAAAAAAGTAAGAAGGAATAAAAGGAAAAGCTAGAACTAAGAAGACTTAGTGGGAATGCGTGAAAAAAGATATGGATGAGCTCAGCCTAAAGCGGCAGAGTGCCGTGGATCGTGACTCGTGGAGGGGCCTGATATGGAAAAAAAACGTCCAACCCTAGCCTAGCGTGGAATAGGGACGTTTTGAAAATAAATGATGATGATGAATTATCTGTCAACTGGTAACAGTAATTAGTTCAAATAAATTAAAAATAACCTCGAATAATTATTTTTGCAACCTCCCTCTTCGGAATCAAGCCCTTGAGGAAGATTCGGAAGTTTACCGCCGATGTACAAAAACAAAAACATTCTGAAATTAAATCAATCAATTTTATTAAAATTAAATGTAATTTATTTATTGCTATGTATATATTTTTTGAATTCATTTTTACAAATAAAAATGACTTGCGATCAGACTAAAATCGCAACTTAAGGTTAAAAACACGAATAATTCTTATCGAAGTAATGATAAGGAAATTTTACTTTTTTGCTTTTGTGCTGTTGGGATAGTCAACAACAACTCCGCCATTAAACCCCGCCTTCATTGATTGTTGAGTGACAAGGTCAATCTGATATTTGAAAATTAATTGACATAAATTAACATTTTATAAATTTTAAAATAAAATAATTAACCTAACCTGTTTCTGATTTTCTGGATAGAATTGAAAAACAGCTTTTGCACCACGAGCCTAAAATTACATCGTAAACATTGAAATTAATTCAAATCCAATTATGTATATAAATAAATAATCAAAAATCCTAAAAACTTAAGATCAAAAGCTATAAAATCACAAAAAACTACATACATAAGATTTTAAAAATAAATTTGTATATTCAAACTAAATCAATCAGAACTTATGTTGTATCAGAAATCAAACAAAAAAAAACATTTGAATGAAAAGTCTATAAACTAACCATGCATGAATACAAAGTTGTAAAAAACTTTAAAAGTCTTTTAGCAGGTTTGTGGTTCTCCCGATCGGCATTGCAGAGCCACTGAAGTGCCGATATGCTATACAATTGTGCAATTTAGTTTTTTAATTAAACGTTTCGTCATTATTAGTCATTAGTTGATGACATTTTTATTTAAAATCATTTAAACGCACATCCCTGACGGCAACAAATTGTTTATAAACACGTCACGAACTAAAGTAGTTGCAATCTATAATGTAGCTTTATAAAATTATTTTTAAGTTAAATCTAAATTTCCCGAAAAAAGAAAGAGCCCACAAAAAAATATCAGCAACCTTATGACAGCATCAAACATTCCCGGACGAAATGACATTCCATTTCCCATGTCGCTTAACAGAAGATCACCTTCCACTTCTCTTTCTTTTGCAACATCTAAAAAAACATTTGAATCTTTTTTAAATATTTCAATATATTTGAAAACATCAAATATATTTATTAAATATTTGGTTAGAATAAACCAATTAGGAGAAAAACAAACCAAGCATGTTGGAACTGATATCCAAACCAATCCAGAAATGCCCTGATTCTGTTAAACACTCTCCACTAAGTCCTGAACCACATCTGTAAATTTTAGATAAATATTTTAATAAATAATTATTTATTTTAATAAATAATTATTTATTTTAATAAATATTTATGAAATTTTAATAAATATTTATTAAATTTTAAAAAATATTCATATTTATAATAATAAATAATTATATTATTTTAAGTCATAAAATATGTGTAACTGGATTTTTTAGTCTATTTAAAAAAAAATGTTGGAAGTTATATGCATGACAGTCGACAATCGTGCAACGTAAATAATAGATCATTTTTTGCTAATCTCACAACAGCCAGTATAAAGCTGTTACATTCCAAATTCCTTCTTCAACCGTACGACTCTGGCTTTAGGGAAATACCGGAACATCGATATTAGTATTAAAAGATTTTAATCATGATAACATATTCTATACAATTGTGCAAAAATGGTGTGATCGCCTTCTTACAATGTGCACGATCGTCAGATGAATAATAATTTTGTTTTGTTTTTTTTTAAAACTTACCCGATATCGAGGACCATGCATGGAACATCTTCAGGAAGATCGAGAATTTCTATGGCTCTTTCAGATAACTGTTGCTGAACTTCAATGATTCGGGTGCTGTTTTTTTAAGAAAAATAAGGTAAACATGGAGAATAGCAGCGGAAATTATTTTCTGTGTTTTTAATTATTTTTCTATTATAAAATTATTATAATTAGAAAGATAAATAAATTACCAATTGACTGATCCAATTAATTTCTTAAAATTATATATAATTAAAAATGAAGTTAACGCCAGAAACATTTGTACAGTAGTCAGCTTGCTGCCAAATATAATGTAGATATATGAAATTAAAAGAGTACTAACTTTGATGTATATTTTCTCGCTTCCGTTTCGTTGTAAACCTTTAATTTTTTTAATGAACAAAAAACATGTATTTCCTTTGATTTTGAAGTTTTCAAATACGACAAATACTTACAAATCGAGTGCAGATTGCAATTATTATATCAAATCGAGCATATCTAATATTTTAACTGAAAAAAACGTACGTATTCTGCTGGACCTTGATGTTCGGGCCTCCTAATAGATGCCATTTTTTATTTACAAAGTCAAATTCTGTTTACAATCACACTAATTTCAGTAATGTGACAGGCGATAATACAGGCATCAACAAGTAATGTTTTGTTGAAAAACATGGAGGCTCCTTGATAAATTGTCTTTGCTGGTGCAAATTTAATACATTTTGTAAATATTTATTGAAATAGTAAATATAAATTCAAAATTAATTTTTTATTTTAAATAGTTCTACCATGATTTTACCGACACTTTGCTCAGTGAGTCATTTACATTATAGAGCCCACTAAACTTGAAATAAAACCCCTCTAGTAACCAATATCATTCTACATACATTACGATGTCACTGCAACTGATTCTATAAGCAGCTATAGGCTAATCCAAAGACAGCTGGTCCGTTGGGCCATTATTTTTTAGGTTATTATATAATATAATTTTTGTCCTGAGGAATGAGGACCTGTCATCATCCAAATGTCTTTGAACTATACTTGATGCAGTTTTGTATTAGCAAGAGCGAGTGAATTATAGAGGCTGCACGAGCCTCAAAAATTGGTCCGTCGTTACCCTAGAATCAGTACCTACCTAGGCACTCAGTTGTTCCATGATCAGTAGACACTAAACACCAGCAGACAAGATATAGGTACTCCTGTGACCTAACGCATACCAACTTTAGGGCCTAAAGGGTCTTATCTATAACCGTCGTGCTTTGCCAACATGAAAAACCTTATTTCTCTTACCTATAAGCAGAGATTTTTCCAATTCAATTTTGCCGTTCTTTAGTCAATCATGATTGTACATATACTTAACTTTCATTAAGAAACTTTTGTTTCCCTGACAAATTATCAATTATAATCACAGCCCGTTACACTAACTTACTTAAAAATAAAACATAATAACAAAAATAATTTTTTTTTAGCAAACTTTTAATACAAAGACAATTATTAAATTAGAGATAAAACTGATGATACAGTTACAATCTTAAATGGCAGCTGCCATATTTGGAGCTTCACCGTCCGAAGCAGGTGGTGGTGGTGGAGTCGTGTCAACTTTTGTTTCTTCAACGATCTCGTCTTTCGGTTTCAACATCGTTCTCAACACTGCATGAGTAAAAGTATCTGATTTTGTACTCCACTCTGGAATGACTTTTCCATGGACGCGCCAAGCTCCGTACTGATTGGATAAATGCTTTTCGAAGACGACGTATTCAAGAAAGTCACTCGGGATTTTTTCACTTCCGTAAAAAAGTCTTCCGAACCTGTCATAAATTGCAACCATCTGCAAGTAACAAATAACGTAATTGAATAATTTAGTTTAATCTGCATGTAAAGAATATTTTTTTTTTATAATAGTTTATAGTCCTTTACACCCGGTGTTTTAAGACTGAAATGGCTGTGTAGGAAGCACCTAAGTACTTCCAGTCGTAGATCATATTTGATCTTTTCAACTGTCCCTCCTACTTTATCCAGGCTTGGGACTGGCTTTCATATAGCGAGGCGGAGTTGATGTAAAGAATAACATAATTCAATAATTTAGTTTAATTCAATTTAATTAAACTATCGATATCACAATCTTATTCGTTGTTCAAAATTAAAGGTTTTGCTGATTTGATAAAAATTAGCAAAAGAGACATTTTTAGAATTTCTAAATCCTCCATTTTAAAGATCAGAGAAAGGACATTTAAGAACAAAATCTCAAAACAGTTATTTATAAGAAACTATTCTAGCAGTATCGATTGAGCAGAATTTGGTTGGTATAGTTATCTTTATATAGAACTGTTATTTAAAAAAAATTCAATTAGTTCTGCAGAAGTCTTATCAAATCAAATCAAATCAAATCAAAGAATCATTTGATTAGGCGCTCCCTAATCGACAAAGTCCATTACGGGAGCGCCAAAATATGTCTCTTAATATGAATGACGACGAAGATCCTGTGTCGAGAAAATTTAAAATCATATGCCTGCTTAGGCGGTATATTTTAATCAATTTTTAAACAACTTGCCGACTAGGAAAAGGTCTGAAAATGTCAGCAGAAAGTTCAAAAAGATGACAAGAAATTATTCAATAATAAAAAATTTCGAAAGAGTTATTCTGCCAAAATTTGTTACACATAATGCAGAATGATTTTAAATGATTTTAAAATGTTTCATAAAATTATAATTATTTGTCAGAAAAAAAAAAACTTTACCAATTTAGAGTGGAAGCGAACAGTGACTTGCGCATAAACATTTTCCTTGCTCATGACTTCCAATGTTCTCACGTGGACAACACGTGGTGGCTCCAACGATTCAAGAAATTCCCATTTGAATGTTTTCTTGTCTAACTTATGTATCATGTCCTTAAGTAGAAATAAATTTACTGATTATATGATGACTTTATTTTATACACTAATTATCAATATAGACAACCCAAGTGTTGTCTTGTTAATTAAAATTCTTTTTTAATTTTTAATTTAAAAAACAGACAGTTTATTTCCGCTTACAGGATAAGCTTTCTCCGTAAACAATTCATGAAGTCGATCTTCATTTTCTTTAATACTAAAAAATAAAATTTAAACAATCATGATTTTGAATACATTATATGACAAACCTATGAGTAAGTTTAATGTCTGTGAACTTCTTCATTGAAACAAAAATGCATTCTAATGGCAATTTTATTCAAATTTTATGTAAAATGAAAAAATATTTCATAATAATATTTTACTCTGTTTCTGTAAATAAGTTATATTTGGATGAATTTTGTGGAAAAAATTGTTTTTTTTATCAAGTAAAAAATTGTCACACAAAAATGTTAACAAACCTTTTTTATAATTAGAAATCATTTACAGGAAATACAGAAATTTAATAAATTTATTATACAATTAAACAGAATAACTACAAATTGACCGTCACTTTAGATTAAAAACAAATAAATAAATAAATTATAAAACAAACTTTTCAAGCAATTTGAATCCTTCCTTGTATGCTTCGAGAGCAAATTCGGCAAATTCTTTGGTGTTAAAATTGTCTTCAAACGGTTTAATTTTTCTCAGCTGATTGTATGACTTTCCCTTCATTTCAAGTTCCGTTATCCTCTGCATGGCACCCTTGAAGGAAGATGAAAACAAAGAGCAAGATGAATGATCAAAAAGAAAAAAAACAAATAACAAAATCAAAAAGATAAAAAATGTGAAATAGTCGATAAACTACTTTTTTCGACAAAGTTGATGCCACACCATCACCCTCCGGAGGTACGTAAGGTTCAAATATTGAATCTAGAAAAAAATATATTCTCTTAAAGCTAAGCATAAAATTTGTATTTAATTGAATAATACAAAAATGATTTATCATCAATTTATAACAATTGAGACATTAGAATTACTTATTACCAAAATAAAATAAGAAAGTTGAAAAGATATAATCTATCTAACTGGTGCTAGCTATTAGGAGCGGTCTTTCCTGGAAATGTCTCGGAGGGAGATGGCCTTCTTTCTTTAACATTGCAGAAAATTCTTCCGGACTGAGTTGAGAATTTTTTCGAATCTTGTCAAAATCCGGATAGTCGACCTGTGGATTTGAAATATATAAAAATTTAGTCTCTTCTGCATATTTTTGTTGAAATTAAATTGAAAAATCTGCTCACTTTTATAACTTTTTTAGCTCTTTCTTTTCTCCATTTTGGATCGTAAAATTTACTTCTTGTAAACTGTCTCAGGCAATTAAATTTCTACAAAAAGAATTTTAAATTTTTAAAAGTTTTCACATTAGTAAACTAAACAAAATTATTCAGACTGTCACACACATTTATTATTTATTATGATCGTGCAAAATTTTTCATCAGACTACCATAAAAGGTAGCAGTGAAAGTTACTTATAAAATATAAGTTGATCTTTATGAATATTCATTTCATTATGTTAATTTCATAAAGCTTAGCTAATAGCTCACTTATTCTTATAAAATTAGCTATTGCTAGTTTCCACGTACTGATATTTTTGAAAGTTATTGCCATATGAAAAACTCTTTTAAATGTTTTAACTCAAAAAAACTTTCCCAGATATTTATAAAGTCATCAAATTTGAATATAAAATATTGATCATGATTTTTATTGCAAGAGTAATTTCGTCATGCAAGAGTTAATTTTTTGGTTTAAAACGTAGATGGCATAAGCACTTTGTGGCGTCACTTTAGAGAGAGCCCAATTATCCTTTGGGAGTAAGTGTGACAGAAGGAATAAAAACCAGCAGATTTAGTCATTTATTGACAGTCACATTGTCATTTGACATGTCAGAACTCGACCAGAAATCGAAATTCAGTTGTTTTTATACCAAGTCGAGTTGAGTCGTTTTAGTTATAAGTGTTGTTAACTTTAAGTTGATTTAGGGAGTCAGTTTGGTACTGAGTGGTGTCAGATTGGCACGCCAAAGAACTCCAAGATCTATTTCAAACTCAATTTTTGAACGATTGAACAAGGCCGATGTGCCGTCACGATGTGTGGTCAATAATATCTTCCGGAAAATAAATCAAACAATTAAATGGTCTGAATATTATATTTTCTGTTTGAATTTTCTTGCATAAAATATTAATTGAAACAAAAAATTTAGAAATTTGTGTTGAGACTACCTATACAAACTGGACGACTTAACAATGATTAGGTCTATGTATACCATACGTCTAAATGTACAATCAAAGACAAGATTTAAATTAGCCGTCAAAATTAATGGTTTTTAATTCAGAAGGCAGAATTGGAATCGTTAGGGCTTAGGCCTTAGGGTATTAAGTATTACAAAGTCATGAGAATTGGAGAGCTTCCACAAATAAAAAAAAAAACAATATTGCATAAATAGACAAACCAACACTATTTTTTTTATAAACAAACTAACCACTATTTCTTTAATTAAACAGTTCATGTTCATTTTGGTTTATCGTTCTGCTCTCAGGTCGAATCTTTAAAAGTTAACAAGAAAACACGAGCAGAAATATAAAACAATAGCAAAACAACTAAAAATGTAATATATTGTATTTATTTAATAAAACAATTATTGATAATAAAATTAAATGTTAGTTTTTTTGTTTAATTTAATTTTTATTAGTTTATTACAAGAAACTAATCTTAATTACATAATTTGTTATTATGTTTTTGCAAAACAACTAATCATAAATTTAAAAAATAAAATACGTTTTTATATCTATTGATATATACTATAGTATATTTCAATGTATCTAGAACTGTATTATTATTATTACTTGTCTATTGTTTATTTCTAGATACCGATTTTGCTAAAACTCCAAATTATTATACCCCGGTCTTATTATGGAGGCTCTTAATTTGCAGGATTTAAAGCATTATGCGGAGGTTTTAGAAGCTCAAGAGTTAGAAGTTAGTTTTTGTTTATTGTATTGCTATAGGATGAATCACATATAAAACATATTCCAATGGGGTTCCGTTATTTTTTTTACGAATTATCTTTCAATCAGGGGACTGAGTAATATCATATTAGTTTTGGTAATCCTGCAGTATAGCGTCCTGAACCGATTTCGATGAAAAAACGGTTTAAAGAACTGTTGGTCTAGTGGTATAGATACCGGCTTTGAGAGTCGTAGGACCCGGGTTCGATTCCCGGTCCAGGCACGTAATTTCCTTGAGCAAGAAACTAACTCACATGTGCTCACGTCAACTCAGCGTTATCTAGGGTTAACTCATGTCTATGTAAATAGCGTGTTCTTCGAAGTTTCCGATTCCAAAGGAACCTTCGTAAGCGCCTCTGACTTATCTGGCGCTATATAAATACATTCATTCATTCATTCGTTTAATAGAATAACCATAGAACATTATCAAAACATATTACGAACAAGTATTTTACAGAAAAACTTACTAAAAACCGACTTTAAGCAAAAATATCCAAAGGCAATGTTGACACGCGGAATAATACAATTCAAGGAATGATACTGCAGGATTACCAATGGGGTTCCGTTATTTTTTTACGAATTATCTTTCAATTAGGGGACTGTGAGTAATATCATATTAGTTTTAGTTAATAATAAATAATATGAATAATATATTTGTTTTTCTATAAACCGAATTTTATTGTGACTTTGTTTTTTTTCAGCTTGGCACACCACCCGTAGAAATCTACAATCGACTTTTGGCAGTTTATCTTCTTCAAAATGATTTGTAAGCTGACTTAATTTATTATTTTGATTGACATTTTAAATTATTTTATAATATAAAATCATGTTAAATTTCAGAATTTCTGCAAAGTTTCTGTGGAAAAGAATTCCAGACTCCGTCAAAAATGTAAGAGTGTTGCCACGTTGTAAAAATCGTGTTTGTTTTTCTATAAACTTTTCAAATGTTTACCAATTTTAAGGCGAATCCTGATCTGTGTCACGTCTGGGAAGTTGGAAAAAAACTGTTGAAGAGGGATTTTCCTGGCATCTATGAAAGTCTTGCCAAAGATTGGCCTGATCATCTTAAACAGTACATGGATGCTTTGATGGGTAATAGTAATATTTAACGTATTTTATTTTAATGAATTTAATTTATAAACGATGAGAATAAACTTTATGGAATTTCGTATAATTTTTTAAACGGTTTTCGGCAATAATTTTTCTTCAGAAACGACCAGAGAAAAGTGCTTCAATTTGTTAGCAACAGCTTATTCGTGCGTCTCATGTCACGATGTCTCAGTCAAGCTTGGACTCGATCATGATTCTGTCGTCAAAGGTTTGTAATTAAATTTTAAATTAAATTAACACAATTTAGAGTGGTTCAGAAGACTGACTGAAGCCTGTGCAAGAACCACTACTACAATAATTAGATGCGGTTGTTTATCGTGCCTGCCTCCCCATACCCCCTACGGACGCCGGTTAGATTCGGACCCCCGCTTCTTAAGCCAACGGCAGATCGCTTTACTGCACTACTACCAATTGACAGCAAGTTCTATAAAATAATCCAATAATAGCTTCAATTTGTAGTTAAATACTCCAGCTCAATTTTTCTATCTGTTTTAAAATTGCATGTAATCGTTTTTTTTCCAGCCGCTGTTGAGCGTGGATGGACCTACAATGAATCTCTGCAGGTTCTCTTTCCATGTAAATTGGGTATGTAGTTCTATTGTTTTCTATTTATTGTGTGTGTGCATGTGTGTCTCTCTCTTTCTGAGTCTGTGTACAATGTTTCAGACTTTATTAATATGTTTGTTGATTTAAATATAGAATGTTTCAGATTTTATTAATACGTTTGTTGATTTAAATATAGAATGTTTCAGATTTTATTAATACGTTTGTCGATTTAAATATAGAATGTTTCAGATTTTATTAATACGTTTGTCGATTTAAATATAGAATGTTTAAGATTTTATTAATACGTTTGTCGATTTAAATATAGAATGTTTCAGATTTTATTAATATGTTTGTTGATTTAAATATAGAATGTTTCAGATTTTATTAATACGTTTGTTGATTTAAATATAGAACCGAAATCGTCCGGGAAAATGGAAGACATCGTCAATGACCAACATCTCATCGAGTTGACTGACTTTATTAATTTTCTTGAAAATTAATTTGTTTTTTTCAAGTTCTGTTTTTTCTTGTGTTGTTGATAAATCTAATAAATGGCGTTTGTTTTTTGTCTGTATACTTAGCTTTATTACCATGGTTTTTCATTTAAAGCACAGAAGTCTGCAGGAAACTAAGCTTTTTTGCTTTAAATAATTTAGAAGTTTTATTCGAAATGTATTGCGCGAAAAGGTTTGAAAATATTTCTGTCTGCAAGCTGTTATTTAGACCACCTTGTCATCTTACCCCACCTCATTATTGCACCGCTAAACCATCAAACTTGAGGTATACTACTTAAATCGTACTTATTTCGATCATATATGAAACTTTTTTTCTTTGTTCCATATGAAGCCATCTTTCTTTTTTGCGTTAGCTGCTTTCTAAAGAAAAAACTTAAAAGCCATCCTTAAATGATGTCATAGAATCTTAACCGATTTTTTAACCACCCTCTCTTCTAAAACATATCTGCACCTGCTCTCCCTAAAAGATATATTTCTAAAAATGAAAATCTACTGGTTCCAAATTACTTTTACTACCGATGGATAGAGCTGCTGCTTCAATGGAAAAAAGGTAGCATTATAACTAGCCTAGTTGTGATTTGGTATGATAGAGGCAAATCCATAAACAGAATATTAAATGGTCTCCAGCTTCTGCTTCTTTGATGCTCAACAGTGTGCAGTGCATTGCGGCTCAGTCACAATTTCATATTCCAACTCGGCAAAACCTTGGGCGGGGGTCAACATTTTTAAGGAGAATACACATGTTCTAAATGTTTTCTCTCATAATGCTTAATTATTTCACTCAAAATGCAAATGACTGGGGGAGGAAGAGAAAAAAATACCTTAGAAAAAGTTCAAAACTTTTTCCTCCAAAAAACCTGATGACCGGGTGGGGGTTAGTCGTTGAAAGGGGCCCACTTAATAATCAGGGTCATTCCTCTTCAAAAATGACATTCTCATCAAAAGTCAATGCTCTCATTTATGATCATAGATCATATAGTCCAGTGGTTCTTAACCTTTTTTCCCCACGCCCCCCTTTGGACAAAATCGATTCCACCGCACCCCCTACTTTTGCATATAAAAAATAAGTAAAATGTAAGTGATTTGCATCAAGTTTTTTATTTAATTTGTTTTTTGTTGCTTCCCACTAATTATGTCAGAATAATGAGGACCAATTGAACAAGGAAATTCGCATATCATCAACCGCCACCAATCAAATTCTTTGCTTGGTTTCCACATTTACCAAAGCAGAAAAGCTATTTTTTGGGTAGAATACCTGGTTTTTGGAAAATGACAGTTGTTGAAAGTAAAATTACTAAAAAATACCTACGACTATCCCCGGTCATTAGCTTTTTTGGAAGGAAAAAGTGGGAATCTTTCCAAAAAAAATTGAAAAATAGCCCCTTTTCAAATTTGGAATTGTTTTCTCCCACCAGGAATTCAATTGAATAGAATGTAAGGTCCATAGCAACAAATAAGCCCGCCAAATTTCAACTCGATTGGATAACGGCAATTTGTTTTTTTTTAGTGGTAAAGGGTCCCAACTTTTGGTTTAAACAAGCAAACACGGTTAAGGTAAAATAAGAAATTTAAAAATACAAGCATTGCCAAAATTAAAGATTTTTAAAATTTTCTAATTCTTCTCCGCAAAAATTAAAATTGTATAGAATATTTGTTTCAAATTTAAAATTATTATTTTGTAAGCTTTCATTTTTTGCCCCCCCTAAACTAGAAAGGCACCCCCCTTTGGGGGGTTCACCCTACCGGTTAAGAAACCCTGATATAGTCATATAGACTCCCTACACCTCGTCACAAGTCGTCACGTTATGTGTAACGTCATTTATGAACGGTCCCTTAAAAAAACACTTCTATTTACTAGTTGTTATATATAAACGCATCTATTTTGTTGATTAGTTGCAGTGAATATTGCTAAATAATTGATGGATGAGGCATTAGGTAGGGCTATAGTGACGCGTATGATGCGTGTGATGCATAACGCGTGCACAGTTACAAACGACAAAAACTCTATTAAGTTAACAGCTACTGATTTAATTGTCAATAATTTCTTTGTTAAAAACATGGTTTAGATCGAAATGTGTTCTTAACTAAACTCGATCATTGCTCAAGCGATTCTGTTTTTAAATCTAGATTGAGGCAGCACAAACCAGATTTTGGTCTACGAAACACTTGCAATTAAAATTTGTTTTTATTTATTTATATTAGGCTACTAGTGTATAAAGCAATATATTTAAAGAGTTTTGCGTGATCATAGATATATATCTATGTGCGTGACCTATAAACACAACTTTACATCTATTTCGACCATCTCTGGATTTAATTGAGGCATAGTAAATAAGCTATTTACTTGTATTGTCTGTCTTATTTCGCTGACAGGGCTGTTGTCCGACGTTTGCTTAATTTTACGAATTTATTCGACATGGCGTTTCATACATGCGGGCCAAATGAGGCTATGGTTGTTTCGGGTTTGTCGGTTTTTATACTTTTTGGTGTTTTATTTAAATTACTAGCAAATTAGCATTTCTTGTGACGACGACGGTTGAAATAATTTAATTTAACAATTTCGTCAACTTTCCGTTTGCAATTATAATTTAAATCGGTTTTTACAAATATTTAGGATGCTGTCATGCAAAGCCTATGATTGTTCCTGGTGGAAGGGTGTTTGTCATCCCTGGTCTTCAGAGAATTCAGAGGTAAAATGCATTTTTCACATATTTTTTTTAAATCAATGAACATGCTCCGAACAATCCATAAAAAAAGCTAATATTTAAAATGAAAAAATGAAGAATAGTTTTATGCTTAAGAATTTTTTTATATTTTATAAGTTAAACTTTATGTAAGCAGCTCAGAGTCACTCACTCACAACTGCGATGTAAATAGTTTCCCGAAGGGAACTATTGTTCATTTCTAAATTTACAACAAATGTTGCTTTTCTTGCTTAATTGTGGTAAAATGTTTGTTTGGTTGTGTCACCGCATTTTCTGCATCTCAGAATTTTTTTAATGCTGAACTTAGGAGGTGGCTGCTTGTTTAAATTTTTACCTAACTTATTTTATCAACATGTCTTGCATTTTGATTTTATAGTCCAAATTTTAATTTTATCCAATTTATCCTTAATCCTAATTACGGACCATTAATCCTAAATATACATTCTTATTTATCTGCTTCATACAAAGTTATCTTAGTTGATGAAATAAAATTTAAAGAGATTTTAAACAAGTTAACTCGTGATTATTAATTTACACTTTTTGGTTTGGTAAAGCAATAATTTGTTCAGAAATTTATTTGTTCTAAGGTTTCTAATCAATGTCGTTGTGTAAAATAAATTGAATAAAATTTTTTTAGTTAAGAATAATATCTTAATTCACACTTAATTCATACAGGCTGTCATTGAACACGATGACTTTGCAGATCCAGAGTGATCACGTTTACACCCAGCTTGGAGTTGCCATCTCTGTGACTGGAATTGCTCAAGTTTGTTTGAGATGAACATTTTTATTTACTAAATAATTCTGCTTAAACGATCTTTTTAGGGGGTGGCGTAAGTTCATGAATGGACCTCAAGGCCAATTAAGCTTGGATCAGTTGCTTATATTTTTTACAATATTGACCTCCTTATGTAATGTCACAGCTTTTATTTTATGTAGCTTAAGTTCTTGCTACTTGGGTTAACATTTGCCAGCGCTGGTATTAACTAATGAACTGTTTTTTTTTTAAATGCAAGCTTTCACATTGCATTCATTAATGCGTTTTGAATTTCGGTTGCCTTCCAACTTTCGTTGTGCCTGTAGATAATTAAAATCAATGGTAAAGACAGAATGTAATTTTTTTTAAATATCTAAGTTATTTTAATGACTGAGTTTGTAAATGTTTAAAATATGACATTACAAATTTTTTTCTTACATTTTTAAGTTAAAATTATTTAAAAAATATACTATTTTTTATGTATACAATAATAAAAAAAAACTGGTCTATGCTGAGGCTTGAACCGAGAACCTAAAGAACGTTACACATGCTGAGCTACAATGCCTTTCATGGAATTTTTTTTAACAGAACAACTAAATAATTAAATAATTAGGGATATTTTATGGAACAATAATGCTTTAATTAATTATCATCATTGAATGGTATTATTATCATGACCGACAGCTAATAAAATAAATAAATTCGTTTTATGTTTATTTAATAAAATAAAATAAATCTGTTTTGGCTTATTTAATAAAATAAATCTGTTTTATGTTTATTTAATAAAATAAAATAAATTCGTTTTATATTTATTTAAGTCAGGCATGCTCAACTTTTATTGACTAGGGGCCAATTTTTTTTTTAAATCAACCTCGAGGGCCAATTACAAAATAACGTAATAACCATTTATTAGACAAAAAATATTTTTAATGAAGTTACTTATTAATAACAGCTTCATCGAAACTAAGAACAAAAAATAGTTTTATTAATGTTAATAAAAAATTCTTTTTTCATCTTAAGGACTTATTTTCCCACTATCTATGTGATATTTGACACCTTTTCTCACTGCATATATCATTTATATTTTTTCAACTGGCCATTAAGCTCATCAAATTTAGTTGCATTTAACTTTCTAAAAGCCACGGAGGTCCTAATTAAATTAATTTTCTCAAAATCCTTTGAGGGCCGTATAAAATCAATTGGCGGGCCGAATTTGGCCCGCGGGCCTTATGTTGTGCATGCCTGATTTAAGTAAAGAAAAACATGTATCCTAAGGTTTGAACCCGAACCTTACAAAACACTTACAGAATCGACCCGGGTTTTATACGTGCTGAGCTAAAATAATGTAAAAAAAATTTTGTCTGCCGGGGTTTGAACCTGAGAACTTGACATATACTAAACCGAGTATAGTGTACTAAGCTTGTGTGACACAGCAAATGTCGTGTAACAAAACGTTTTCTTTATGAAATATTAATGTTATGTTTATTATCGTTTAATTAATGTTTGAATTTTTTTATCAATTGGTAATTGAATAAACATATCCTTAAATATTAAATGAAAAAATGGGTTTGCTTAGATTTGAACCATTCACTTCAAACTCAAAAGTGCCAAGCTCAAATAAAAACTCCAATTTCCATGGTTTTGATTTGGTTTATGACCCATAACCCCCACTCTCGCGTTGTTTAATAAAAGAAATATAAAAAAAAATTATCCCTTCATAGTTTACAAACCTCACTTTATTAGCAAAGAACATTGCTTAAAAACTTTCTTTAACTCCTTCAGGTGAAGATTCAAGGGCAGAACCACGAGATGTTGCAGGCAGCTTGTCAGCAGTTTCTTGGAAAGCAGGAGCAGGACATCAGAAGAATTGCTCAAGAAACATTGGAAGGTCATCAGAGAGCCATCATGGGCAACATGACTGTTGAGGTTCGTGGGTTGGCTCACTTTATTGTTGTTGGAAACAGTATGTTTGTTGTTGAGACAATATGTTTGTTTTTGAGACATTATGTTGTTGTTTTGACAACATGTTTGTTGTTGAGACAATATGTTTGTTGTTGAGACAATATGTTTGTTGTTGAGACAATATGTTTGTTCTTGAAACATTATGTTGTTGTTTTGACAACATGTTTGTTGTTGAGACAATATGTTTCTTGTTGAGACAATATGTTTGTTCTTGAGACAATATATTGTTGTTGAGACAATATATTTCCGCTGAGACAATATATTTCCGCTGAGACAATATATTTCTGCTGAGACAATATGTTATTGAGACAATATGTTTGTTGAATATAACCAACGATTGCTTTTATGCATTTAATACTGCTTTTTTCCGATTGCTCCGGAAATGGTTGCTACGTCGATGATGCATAAAATCTTACGGTTTTGTTGGTTTATTTATTTATTTATTATTATCAGGAAATCTACAAAGACAGAAAGAAGTTTTCTAAAGCTGTCTTTGAAGTTGCTTCATCTGATTTGGTGAACATGGGCATCAGTGTTGTCAGTTACACTCTTAAGGATGTGAAAGATGACGAGGTTCTTCATTTTTTTCGTTATATTTTATTTTTTAAATTGCTTTATTTCTTTTTTTTGTTAATTTGTTTCAGTTCTTTAAAAAAAATTTTTAGTAATAAATAAAATGGTTATAAACCGTCGAAATAGTGTAAATGATTTTGCGAAGTCTGTTGGTATTTATCAGGGTTACTTGAAAGCTCTCGGAATGTCAAGGACGGCCCAGGTTAAAAGAGATGCTAGAATTGGAGAGGCAGAAGCAAGAAGAGATGCTGGAATCAAAGTAAGTAACGTGCTAGATTTATGGACGAGAGAATGAAACGATGATGCAGCGCGAAGGCTTTATAAAATATTTATTTTGAGAGATATTTTTGAGACTGGGTTCAAATCTCTACTCAGAGTGATTTTGAATCGTTTTTTTTTCTTCTTTTTTTTTTTAAATCAAAGGAGGCAATGGCCGAAGAGCAGAGAATGGCTTCGAGGTACATCAACGATATTGAAATTGCAAAAGCTCAGCGAGATTACGAGCTGAAGAAAGCTTCGTTTGATCAGGAAGTCAACACCAAGAAGGCTCAAGCTGAATTGGCCTACTCTCTTCAGGTGATGATGATAATGATGATTATTAAAAGATGATCAGGATGATTGTGGTTAAAATAAAAATATTTTTCATTTGATAATTTTCGGGATATTATTTAGCGAAAAATTATTGCAATGTTTTTTTTATATATAATTATATTTGCAATATTTTAGTTGTCATTTAATTGTATTATACATTTTAAAAATATTTTATTGTCATTTAATGGTATTATAAATTTTTAAAATATTTCAGTTGCCATTTAATTGTATTAAGCATTTTTAAACTTATTGATCCAAAAATCTATCAGGCAGCTAAAACGAAGCAAGCCATCAAAGAGGAGGAGATGCAGATTACCGTAATAGAGAGATCGCAACAGATTCAGGTACAAGATCAGGAAATTGTGAGAAGAGAAAGAGAACTTGATGCAACAATTAAGAAACCTGCTGAAGCTGAGAAATTCAGACTGGAGAAGATAGCTGAAGCAAACAGGTTTGCTAAAAAATGAGTGGTTGCTCAATATGATAGATCAGTTCTGATTGGTTGTTTGATTAGTTTATCTTTGTGTTTATTGGTTGAATAAATTTTTTTTGTTTTTATTGGTTGAATAAATTTCTTTTGTTTTTATTGGTTGAATAAATTTCTTTTGTTTTTATTGGTTGAATAAATTTCTTTTGTTTTTATTGGTTGATTTAATTTTTACAGGAATCGAATCATGCTTGAGGCACAAGCCAATTCTCAAGCAATCAAGGTTCGTAATTCAATAATTTGTTTCATCATGTATAAATCGTAATTTTAATATCATTTTAAATAAGTGCAATAGAATATATTTATATAAAATTTAAATTTTACGATGAATTAAAGATGAAAGGAGAAGCAGAAGCATTTGCCATCGAGGCAAAAGCAAAGGCAGAGGCGGAACAGATGACGAAGAAGGCCGAAGCTTGGAAGGAGTACAAGGATGCTGCCATTGTTGACATGGTACTTGACATGCTGCCAAAGGTCAGTTCCAATATCTTTTATTGTTATTGTTATTATTGTTATTTATTAGTTGGTGATGTTAAATCTATCTCTGCGACTGTGTGTGATTGATTCATCGTTATTACATTCTCTGAACTTTTTTCTTCATGACTTTTCGAATTGTATGATAACGTTGCTCTTTTTTTTTTAAATCTCAAGATGGCCGCCGAAATAGCTGCTCCTCTGGCAAACACGAGAAAGGTTACCATGGTTTCGGTTGGCAAGGGAGAAATCGGTGCTGCCAAGTTGACCAACGAGGTTCTTGAAGTCATGGAACGTCTGCCCTCCATGGTTGAAGGTGTGACGGGTGTCAACGTCACCAAGGTTGGATCAAATTAAATAATGAATAATTCTATTCATCTTTGAAGCAATAAAATTAATTTTGTAGTATTAATTTATATTGTTAAATTAATTAAATCATGAATAATTATTCATATTTGAAGGAGTATAAATAAAATTTTAGTACTATTATATATTAGTAGTTAATTTATTATCAATCTATTTTTTAACATCAATTTATAGATCATGGTAGATTTTGTATGTATTGTAAATAATATTTTTTTCTTGTTTGAGTGTGTTGCAATAAATGTTATTTAATTTAGGTACAATATCTTTTATTTAATTCTTTTTTAATTCGTAAAATAATTTACAAACTTTCAGGCCATGAAACTAAAACGTTGATGAGTCTCAGCATTCAAGCAAGAAGAAATTTCAAATTTTTTCAAAGCTCTCTATCTCTTCCTTCTATTGTGTCGATCAGTCCATCATTCTTTGAGTATCATCAGGAGCATACATTAAATTAATTTTCTTTCGTGATTTTGATGTTGCTTTTCGTTTGTTTTCTATCTGCCTCCGGACAAAAATTTTTTCCTTTTGAACTGTTATTTTTCATTTGGTGTTATATAAATAATAATGTCTATTTCTCCCTGTGAAAAAGGGGAGAGATTAGTAGCAGTCGTTGTAGATTTTTAAGTTACTCATAAAAATTTTGATGGATCTGTGGAATTTACGATTTAGCTCTTCGATGTGTTTTGTTTTTCTTAAGCAGTCAAATGACTTTTTACGTTTGGTTTGATGAAACTCAGGCGTGTTTGCCTTCATTTAGTCGGATGTCTGTTTACTTTTAGGATTTTAATGCTAACTCGATGGGAATATAGATGTTATTTGTGCTATTTAATACCCTTAAACTATTTCACTTACGATTATTTGACACACATACATACATATATATATATATATTTGTATTCATTAGCTTTTATGTAAGTCAGCAGCTTGATTCGTCATCGTTTTCGCTTTCCGACAAGAGTGAGTTAGTTTTATCCGAAATAATGAAGTTATTGTTACTGTTATTCGTTCGATCATCGAAAACACTATCGTTAGAATTTGAATTCGAAAGAAAACTTCCGAAGTTTTTGTCCTCTTCGGATGCGAGGCGACTTCCGAGTTTCCGTGGCGAAGACTTTCTCGTGTTTTTATCCGTGAACGTGAATTGTCTTTCGTGTTTTCCCTCAATTTTCCACCTTTCCGCAGACAGGCGGAGGTCTCTTCTCACGATCTTTTTATTATAGGATGTTGACAGTTTCTTCTTCAGATCGTGAAAACTAGGCCTTCTTTCTACGTTTCTCTCCCAACACGAAGACATTATAGAATACGCTTTCTCGTCGCAATTCAGCGGCTTGTTCAGAAATCTTGGAGTGGCGTTGCCTTGGTGATTGATGGACGTTGATTCGTCAAAGTGGAATATGTTCTGACAGTTTCTTATGACTTCTTCATCTGTCATGTCGTTGTAGGGTTGAATTTTTCCGTAAGTCATGATCTCCCAAAAAGTCACTCCAAAGGACCAAACGTCACTACGGGTCGAAAACTTTCCCTGCGTATTAAAGATTTTATTTATCGATAAATAAATAATCATTAAAAGTTAGTATCTAGCAAATCTTCTAACCAAGAAAACAGATTCCCATGCCATCCATCTGATGGGAAGTACAGCAACTCCTTGGATTTGATAATAATCAGAATTGTGGAGACATCTGCTCATGCCAAAGTCTGAGATTTTAACCAACCCTCTTCTTCCAACTAGACAGTTTCTAGCCGCTAGATCTCTGTGGATGAGATTGTGGAGTTCCAAATATGACATCCCTGCTGCGATTTGATAGGAGAAATATACCAAGGTGCTTTGCCTAAATAAGTTAAAAAATTTATTTGAGAGTACTTGGAGATGAAAAAATAATCGTATTTTTGTGGGTCAAGTATTTAGAATAAGTTGTTTTCTCTCTTGAATGTCGGGAGGCTTGCAGAAAGAGCTTTTGTGCAAAACTTTGTTTTCAAAAACACGTAAGTTACGATTCAAAATGAGGTTCGTTATTATTGGTGGAAAACGTCCAATTCCAGATCGGTGGGAAAAACGTTGTACGAATGAGTGATGTTTTTCGTGTTCTAGAAGTCATCGGATTAACGCTACGTTAAAGATCGTCGAAATAAAAGGTCAGTAGTGCACAAGCTACCAATCTTCAAATAATAGAAGTTCACATACAAAAAAACTTGCAGATTAATAATGAAGTAGGTAGACCTGTCCCATAATAAGTTCTTCTTAAATACTAAAATATGCTATGGAGTCTTACGTAATATCTTGATTTGAGAACGCGTGCTGGCTGTCACATCTTTCAGTAAATTGTTGGAGGAATCTCTTGAGGTCGCCGTAGCATAGAAACTCTGTTGCCATGCAGTATGGCATTTCTTCGAGACAAACTCCAACTAATTTTGTAACATTTTTGTGATTCAACCTTCCCAAGAGCTTGGCTTCTTCTAGAAATTTATGTCTGAATAAATTTACATATTTAATTAGAGCTGTAGAAATGATTCCATAAGCGGTTTAACTACACAAATAATTTTTTTCTTAAAAACATGAGCCAACCTAAGCTCTTCATAATTTTCTTCACTTAACAACTTTACAACAACCTGCTTACGTCTACCAGCGTTTCCAGCCACCACTTCACATAAGCAGATCTGCAAAAATGACAAAACTTATGTCTTCAAGGTTAGAATACAAAAAGCAAGTTACAGTCGCATCCTAAATAATTGATAACATTTTTAGCATTATTGGATTTTATTTCTTCCTTCAAAACCCATAGTTGGCATATATATGTGTGTGGGTATAAAATTTTAAAACGTCTTTTTTTTAAGTGCATTAATATACTACTGAAAGATCATGTTTACCTCTCCATATTGTCCTTCTCCCATATGTCTAAGATAGACCAGTTTCTCTCGAGGAAGAAGAGGCATTTGTTCCCCGATCCCCAAAAAGTGTCGAGACATGGAAATCACAGAAGAAGTTTTTTCTACTTCTTCGTTGTCTTCTGTATATTTTCCATTACCAACAGTTCTTGACGATAATGCCACTGTTGACCGACTGGGGAATGAAATCACGCTCAGAGTTTTGAAGCTGCAGTCATTTTTTGGCAGCGTATTTTGAGTGGGTGTAGATGAGAGTCTGTCGTGATAAAGAATGGTGGGATAGAATCTCTTGAGAGGAGAAGGACTGGATGAAGAACCAGATGATTTTGCGCTATTCAGAAAATCTTTCTTTTGCGGCTTCGTGTACTTGTGACTTCCGTAATAAAAGCCTGAATTTGTATATTACAGCGTTCCGCAAGTAGCGAGAACAATTAATTATTATTTTATAGAACAGTATTTAAAAATGTTTAATAAAATCAATTCAAGATAAAATTTAAATTTCACCTGACCACTCCATAACTGAAGGACAAGGTACGTCGGGAAGCTTCCTTCCTTGAATGTAAGGCACTGCTTCTTCGTACTCTCTTGTTGTTACTCGCCCTAACGTATTCGGTCCTTGTTTTTTTCCACATTCGCAAGACGACCACGTAAAGGTTGATCCTCTGGGTGATTTTCCTTTTTCCGTCCACTCATTTCCATCCAGCAAAGCGTCGGCCGCGTTTTCGGGTTCAACTTCGATTCTGGTTTTTGGACAAGAAGCCGTTTTAGATCGACGACGACGACGGCGACGACGGCAGGAGATGGCGACGACAGTTGACGTCACGAGAATCATAAAAAGAAAAGATGCTCCAGCGACAAGAAGGCTACGAAATATATTTGAATCTTGTATCAATTCAAATAAAAAAGAACTCTTTTCTGTGTCGTAAACTGCGTCGGAAACGTTTGCCACAACTGTGATATTGTTTAAAATATTTAAAATAAAAATTATTTTTTTTAATACCAGCGAAATGTTTGAGTGACATGCACATATAACAAATATAACTAACTTGATGAAAATTTTACTTCACTAACGAGAATCCAGTTGCTGTAAAACATGAGAACCAGCTTTACAAACTGTGCCACTTTTCCGTTAAGAGGAATTTTCACTATTTGAGAGCCCTCATTTAAATTTGACCTATCTGGTTCGTAATACAACTTTCTTGAAGAATAACTGTTGAAATCAATTGAAAAGTGGATAACGGCTTTTTGAAAAACTTCAACCTGTATTCAATTGATGTTTTTAGATAATTAATTATCAAATTAATGATCATTAATCCAAGAAAAATTAATGTATGAAGTTATATATTAACACTTCTTAAAGGTTCACGTAAGGTGAAAATTTCCATGGAGTTAAATCGTCTTGGTTCGGAAAACACGAATTCGATCCAAACATACTCCAAGTTTTTGTTCTTCTTCCATCCCATCCACCCATCGAAGTGATTCAAATGAAACGAACTGCCAACAAAACCATCAGTCAAACAACCAATACCTGTTGTGATTAGGAAAGAAATTTGATTCCAAACACTAAAGTAAAAGTTAAATATCCACAATACGGTTATCAGACATCAACAGCATTTAATTATAACAAATAAAAACATTTTAGAAACGAAATAATTTAACACCTTTTGTTAGAATTCCATCGTGAAGCTGTCCGTCGTAATTTTCATCCGTAAAACTTAAAGAATCCAGAGAAGAGATAGTCATGCTTTGTGCTGATGATGTCGATGCCGATGTCTGATATCCTTGAGGCACATTGTACATAAGTAGGCCACCTGTGTACATACCATATATCTTTGAATCTGTACGCCTTGTAGCTACGCGTCCGTCTTAAAGTGTGTTTGTATTGTGTGTGATAATGTCTGCTTGTTTGTAGGTTATTTCTTATAAAAAATAGAACTTCTATTATACGAACTGGTCCAGGAGCATCCGTATAGTTCTACCCTTAAGCAAATGGTTCTTGAGTGGTTGCTGAGTGGTACGAATCTCAGCTGACTGGCCACAAGCGTTGAGTTCAAAGTTCTCTTCACTGCCACGTAGGTATTGCTATTACCATGTAAAATCTGCTTTAATAAGCATTTTTCAATTTATTATCAAAAAATTTAAATCAAAAACTTTCCACGACGAACTTTATTATGTCTCTTCCACAGAGTTACATTTTCTCTTTTGTATTCTAGTGTAAACCATTCTGTAAATTCTTGACCCTAAGAAAAGGCAGTATAAAATAAACTGACTAAGAGGTATTTCAAATTTTTAAATTACAAAAAACAAAGCAACCTTACAACTTTACATAAGTAGGTATATGCCTTACAATACATTGTATTACAAGAAGCTCTAACGAAAGCTCACAGTTTTAGCTTACCTGTCCACCACCAAATCTGCCTTGAACTTCAACGCTTGTTATCTGATATATATCATTTAGATCAATCTGTAACCACTCGTAAACTTCTCTTGAAATAGGCCGTGCAGGACACCAAGCACCACCTTTTCTATCCGTTCTAATCCTGACAAAGGTTTAGAGGCGTTTTAATTGTTTATTAAAGAATCACCTGCAGAAATCTAATAAGATGCAAGCCATATAATATAGATATCAAAGTGCATATCATAAATGGCGTGATCATCGCTGTTGCTAAACCATGTTTGTGCTTAAGCGTTTTATTCCTCTAAAAGACGAGTATGTAAATCTCGATCACACCGTCAATATTCAAAAGTTTCAGCGGCACTGCAAATATTGAACAAAAATATTGACGCGACATCGTTTGGACGTCATACCCTGTGAACATGCAAATATGACGAGCTGATTGCGGTTAAGTTGAGGAGTTGTTAGGCCGACGAGTACGGAGTTGCAATAGTCGATTCGTAGCAGAATGAGAGAAGTGACCACTACCGTGTTTTCCTTCCAATGATGGGTAAATACCTGCTCACGCTCTTAATCTGCCTAAGAATGGAGAAGCGTGAGCGAAATGTGTTGCGAACATGATATCGCATGTTAAGGTGAGAATCCATGAAAACTCCGAGATTTCTCCCCGTGGGTGATTTAATGATGTCGACACCACAAATGTTAATAGGATAATTTAGGATATGAGATGGAGAAGACGCCTAGACGAACACCACAAATATTAATAGGATAATTTAGGATATGAGATGGAGAAGGCGCCTAGACGAACCCCACATGGCCTCTGTTTTATCTGGGTTGAGCCGTAGTCGACTTGACTACAGCCAACGACCGATATCGGCCACATAAGCAGACATATTTGTGCAGACAGGTCAACTGTCTGGTCGGGTAGACAATGCTAGTCGATCTGCGTGTCGTCGGCGTAGAGGTGGTGGTACATTTTGTGGTAGTACATGTTGTGGTAGTACATGTTGTGGTAGTACATGTTGTGGTAGTACGTGTTGTGGTAGTACATGTTGTGGTAGTACGTGTTGTGGTAGTACATGTTGTGGTAGTACGTGTTGTGGTAGTACATGTTGTGGTAGTACATGTTGTGGTAGTACATGTTGTGGTAGTACATGTTGTGGTAGTACATGTTGTGGTAGTACATGTTGTGGTAGTCTAACGCAATTATGCTCGATCACAATTTTCAGTATTGTGTTTTTTGTTGTGTCTGTGGGCTTACACGATATTATTGTTTGTGTATTTTGTGTCACTCTCCAGTTTAGATTAGGAACTGACGATCCCAGTTCAATAACAAAATGTATACAAAAAATTTTTCATTCAAGGTAAAAGAAGAGATAAAAACACGATTGTGTCTGCAGTTTATTTAAAATAAAGTGCCACATTTAAATGAAAATTATTTGGCTGAAATAATTTATTACTGCCCTACTAGTGAGCGAATGCACCGATCTTCAACACAACGTACAGAAGTGGGCAGCTTGTATGACAATATAACTATGTACTTCTGACGTATTTACTAACTGACAATATATTTATCTCGAAATTTATCTTATATAATTTTTTAACAAGCTTTCAACAACAAGTAAACGCCCTAAGCAATTCTCAATAGGATGAATATATTGCTCCATATAAATGCAAAAGTCTAATATAATATTAAATTTGAATTTAGACGTTTAATTTAATATTGCATTATAAATCCTGCTTTATAATATTATGTGGGAGTTGTATGTTGTTATAATTATAACATTGGGATAAAATATTATATATATATGTATTATAAAAAATATTTATCCAGAATGTAGGTATACTATTAATTAGTACATGCTGGATAAATTATTGTGAATTAGTAACTAATTCATACACCTATTTATGTAAACTAACGCCATATTGTTCTTCCTAAAGCTACTACTATGCAGATAATAAAGCACTACTTACGTTTTAAATGAATCAACAAGAAATTAGCAGTTATTAGTTTGTCGCATGGAAATGAAAAACACATGTTTGTGCAGACAGTCGAAAATAACAAGAATATCACACATCGACGCATCATACAAATTAATGTGAACAAGATTATCACACAACGACACATCGCACAAATTAATGAGAACAAGATTATCAGTTCACACACAATCTCACTTCGTAATAAATCTTTATAATTCAAGCCGCTTTTAATTCAAATTTTTAATTAGATTTTTATTAAGATTAAAATGGTTTATATTTTAATTAAGCCAATAACTGAATTGAGCATACGAAACTAAAGAAGATTGAACTCACCGTCCGTTTTGCGGGCCAACGACGTTCCAATCGAAACTGGAACTTGCACTCAGCTGGGAATTTTCGATGAGACCATTTTCCATTCCAAGAGGTGCTCCACAGCTGTTACTTTCACCATCTTGTGACGTAATCACGTGCGTCACCATGGAGATCGTCATAGTCATTGCCAACAGCAAAAACATCAGAAGAGACAAGATACAGCTTATATGCGTGTGATTTTATAAAATAACTATAATTTTTTTATAGTTATAGAAGTAGTGCTTTCGTATTAATACTACTTGAAAAGCGCATGCTTATTCCAGACGAGGTTTTGAGAATAATGCGAGTAAGGAAAAAGATCCATCTGTTAAATCTTACGATTGCTTCTGCAACCGAGTGATCATTATTGTGAAGAAGTTTGCAGGGATGTGCTGGTTTGAGTTTGTTGTTATGGCAATGATGAGGATGGTGAAGAAGATGATAGTAATTTTGGTTTTATTAAAGGTAGTGGTTTTCATGATGTTGGTTGTGATGAAGATTATGATGGTAATGAAAATGATACAGTTGATGATAGTCGGGGTGATTATGATGATGATGATGATGATGATGATGATGATGATGATGATGATGATGATGATGATGATGATGATGATGATGATGATGATGATGATGATGATGATGATGATGATGATGATGATGATGATGATGATGATGATGATGATGATGATGATGATGATGATGATGATGATGATGATGATGATGATGATGATGATGATGATGATGATGATGATGATGATGATGATGATGATGATGATGATGATGATGATGATGATGATGATGATGATGATGATGATGATGATGATGATGATGATGATGATGATGATGATGATGATGATGATGATGATGATGATGATGATGATGATGATGATGATGATGATGATGATGATGATGATGATGATGATGATGATGATGATGATGATGATGATGATGATGATGATGATGGTGACGATGAGGATGATGATGATGATGATGACGATGATGATGATGATGCTGATGATGATGGTGATGATGATGATGATGATGATGATGATGATGACGATGATGACGATGATGATGATGATGACGATGATGACGATGATGACGATGATGACGATGATGACGATGATGACGATGATGACGATGATGACGATGATGACGATGATGACGATGATGACGATGATGACGATGATGACGATGATGACGATGATGACGATGATGACGATGATGACGATGATGACGATGATGACGATGATGACGATGATGACGATGATGACGATGATGACGATGATGACGATGATGACGATGATGACGATGATGACGATGATGACGATGATGACGATGATGACGATGATGACGATGATGACGATGATGACGATGATGACGATGATGACGATGATGACGATGATGACGATGATGACGATGATGACGATGATGACGATGATGACGATGATGACGATGATGACGATGATGACGATGATGACGATGATGACGATGATGACGATGATGACGATGATGACGATGATGACGATGATGACGATGATGACGATGATGACGATGATGACGATGATGACGATGATGACGATGATGACGATGATGACGATGATGACGATGATGACGATGATGACGATGATGACGATGATGACGATGATGATGATGATGATGATGATGATGATGATGACTAAGCTGTTTTACATATTATTCTTATAATTTTTGAAATGTTAATAAAGCCACGTTGGAACCATTTTTATTACTTAAGCTTTTTCAGTGACATTTTTAATTGTTTTTTTTGTTATCACTATCGTACTTATTATAATCACTACCGTAATTATAATTTCCGTGAATTATCATCACTACGTTATATTCATAATTATCGTAGTCATCATTATCATTACCTCCACTAATCATCATCATCATCATCATCGTCGTCGTCATCATCATCATCACCACCACCACCATCATCATCATCATCATCACTACCATCATCATCATCTTCACCACCACTACCACCACCATCATCATCATCATCATCATCATCATCATCACCATTACCACCACTACCACTATCCTCATCATCACAACCACCACCACCACCACTATCATCATCATCACCACCAACATCACTACCACTACCACCATCATCATCATCACCACTACCACTAGCATCATCATCACCACCAACATCACTACCACCACCACCACCACCACCATAATCATCATCACCACCAGTCATCATCAGCAAAGTCGATACTTTTTCTTTAACTTTTCTTTTCTAACCCGATCGTTATCGTGTTGTTTATAACTCAAAGAACCATCAAATTATCTTACGAAACACATACGGGCATATACATATACACAGATACACAAACATATACACAAATACATGAACACATAAATACGTTTATGTTTATACATATAATATACACATATATACACAAATCCATGAACACATAAATACGTTTATACATATAATATACACATATATACACGCATAAACACGCGTATATACATACACACACATACATTGGCACACTGATAGCTATCTCACATAGCATCACTGATTACTGAAGTGCTTCTACTTGACCTAATTTTTATGTTTTCAATAAATAAAAAATAACGTAATTTAAATGTAAAAAATTATCCCGAAAAACAAGTATTTATTACATTTATTACATCATTTAATGCTTTATTACATTTATATTATTTAATAGTTTATTACATTTATTTTTGAATTTTTAAATCAAGTTGAAAAATTCTCTCGTTAATAAGACGGAAGACAAGAAAATAAAGTTTACATAATAACAAAATATTTTGAAACATTGCAGACTTTTGCGAACAAACAATTCAGAAAAAACAAATAAATAAATCAGTCAATAACAATAATGAAAAACAAACAAATGATATATAATGATAAACCAATAAATAAATAAAAAACAAAATAAAATAAACAAAAAAATATGTTTTCTGCATATTTTATTCGTCTTATAACTTCATTGCTTAATTCCGAAGAGAAAAAAATCACCGTATTTAAAAGATGAGATGTTCTTTGGTACAACATCCTAAATTTTTTTTTTATTGATTCGATCATTCATTCATTAATTCATTCGTTTGTTGGTTTGTTCATTCGTTCGTTCGTTCGTTCGTTCGTTCGTTCGTTCGTTCGTTCGTTCGTTCGTTCGTTCGTTCGTTCGTTCGTTCGTTCGTTCGTTCGTTCGTTCGTTCGTTCGTTCGTTCGTTCGTTCGTTCGTTCGTTTGTTTGTTTGTTTGTTTGTTTGTTTGTTTGTTTGTTTGTTTGTTTGTTTGTTTGTTTGTTTGTTTGTTTGTTTGTTTGTTTGTTTGTTTGTTTGTTTGTTTGTTTGTTTAATTGTTTGTTTGTTTGTTTGTTTGTTTGTTTGTTTGTTCATTCTTTCGTTCGTTCGTTCGTTCGTTTGTTTGTTTGTTTGTTTGTTTGTTCATAAATTTATTTTCTCATTAATTTATGTCTTCATTAATATATTTGTTCATTAAGTTGTTTGTTCAATAATTTATTTGTTTATTAATTTATTTGTTCATTAATTTATTTGTACATTAAATTATTTGTTCATTAAATTATTTATTCCTTCATTCTTTCGTTCGTTAGCTTGCCCCCTGGAACATATTACATCATATGTTTCTTGTTATTTCTCTGGTCAATAACTTTACTGAACTTTCGCACTTGTTGAAAGCAGAAATTGACGGAAACGCGCCACTTAAAGATGTGCACTTATTGATGATGTTTCAAAAGAAGAGTTAAAAATAAATAAATAAATAAATAAATAAATAAATTCAATTATGTAAATACTGAACTATTTCAATGAATCAGAGTTTAATATTTTAGTTTTTGTTATGCTCTTAAATCTATAATTCTGTAATTTCATATTTGTTTAAATATTCTGATAATTTGTGTCTCGATAACAAGAATAAATTTCTTCTAGATAGATGTTTAGATTGTAAGAGCTTAAACAAAACAATACATATTGGAGTAGTAAGAATTTAAAACAATAAGTTTGCGTTAAAACAATTTATTATGAAAGAGCAAAGTCGAGAAACTAAAAGAATAATGAAACAGCAACAAAATAATATAAGAAATTAAACTAAAAACTGATGTTTGTCATCCACGACATTTGTCATTGCGCAACTGATTTATATTTTTTCTTGAATCTCTCTTAAACTAACCAAACCAATACATTCCTCACTGAAGTTGTTTTTATCTAGCAAGAACAAATGATTTGCGAGGCTCTCAAATTAAAAGAAAGTTTGCCTTCCTAGAAGTACTTAATAAAGCACCAATCCTTCGTGCTTTTGAAATGGCAACGAGTTTCATCTACTCGTGAAATAAGGTGCAAAATAAAAGCTATAGTTTTTTTATTCATTTGTGAATCAAACAATTTTGAACGATTATTTATTAAACATAAAATTGAATTTACTTGAAAAACTGAATTATATTATTATCTAACTTCATTGTTTTAACGCAAGAGAAAACTTTGTCGGAAACCTAATACTGCGCGCACAAAAACTTGATTCTTCGGAATTTCATGGTGATATGAATAGAAGATAAACAATTTCAAAACAACACGTTCTTTGTTTTTAGAGTTATCAAATTGTCTGTAGTAAAATCTTTTTTTTAAACATGGCGGACTGTTGTTCGGATACTCTCAGAGCTGAAGGATGTCTTTACCACAGACGTTGAATTCTAATCTTTACGTAATGTAATGTAATGTAAAGAACATTTGTATAGCGCCTCTTAATAGCAGGGTTATCACAGAGGCGCTTGCGCATAACATATCTATTTATTAGGGAAAGATTAGATAAACCTTTCCTTAGAAAAGTAGCTTACTTTATTTATTTAAAATACAATGCACATTAAAAATAATACTATTAAGTAAAGATTTTATAAACACGCTTTTATTTAAATGCACTAAAAAGGATAAAATAAATTGTAAACATAAGCGTGGGGCGCTTTCCTTTGCACTCATACAATCGCAACAATTGCGTCCCACGCTTATATGTTTACAATTTATTTTATCCTTTTTAGTGCATTTAAATAAAAGCGTGTTTTTCAAAATCTTTACTTAATAGTATTATTTTTAATGTCCACTTTTACCTTTTTCTGTTCAGAATTGAATATTTTTGTAAAACAAAACCATTTGGATCGATAGCCTTTACAGCTGTTTTCCAACAATCTGGAACAATTCACTTTCTCAAATTTCTGAGCGTTTGAGTACCCTAATTTAAAAAAAAATGTCTTGCAACAAACTGTTTCCAACAATTGTTGACCAGACTTTTTTGTTTAATTTAAATTTGCTTCATTTTTTATCACTTATTTTCGATTTTAATGCTCTAGTAAATTGTTTTAGAGAGCACAAAAATATCTTTATAATAATGAAATTTTTTCCTAACACGTCCAGCACGATAGATGGGACTAAAATTTAAAAGATGACTTTTTCGGTGCAGCATTGTCATTTTATTTTTTTATTAAATGTCCAGATTTTCTATATATTATTGTAATTTTATATATTTTTTTTTTTCAGAAATTTGTTCTGCTTGGGAAAAAAATTGTTTGGTTTTGAAACGTCGAGAGAAAAATTTCTTCTAATTAAAGTTGAGTTAACTCAAAATATTTTTTGTTGTTGATTTTTATTTTGAAAGGCGGGTTTCTTGCGATTATTCAGATTAAACAATTCTCTATCCTAAACACTGTAAACTCTTAGTATTCCTGATGAAAACGTTGTGAAACGTCGCGATATTACGTTGTACTCTCACGAACACAAAATAACTATTGATATTGGGTGTTTAGTGTTTAGATTCGGTTTTCATTATTTTACCAGGCAGACTGGAGACGAGGGACGCCAGAGAGATTACCAGGAAGACTGGATACCATGGACACTGGATACCAGGAACACTAGATACCAGGGAGACTGGGTTAGGGTTTAGGGCTAGGGTTAGGAATATGAAATGTCCAGCACGAAAACCGCGAATTGACACATCACAACGTAACATGTCCACGTAACTGTAAATTCGATAATATAGATGCGTAAATTCATCAAGAATCAATGGCATGCGCTACACTTGCATAATCAAAATTAATACTGCATCAGAATCGCAAAATTAACAGAATAACATGTTATGTTATCTAGGTTAACCAATCGATCAAAACAGCTTACTCGGTGAGGAAACTCAAATAATGAAAATACTGAATTCTAAGGTGCTATTTATACACAAAATTACGCGCTAAAAGTATACTGTACAGGAAATATTACAACAATAGTTTGTCCTAAAAGTTTGGGTCATTCGAGAAAATTGCATTTAAGTTTTTTTTTTTAATTCAGATTTTACTATTTCAATTTTGATAAAGTTTTGTTTATTTCAATTTAAATTTTGTTTTGGTTTGTTCACCAATTTACGTTCCAGTTAACGGAATAATTTTAAATCCGTTTACGGACAATTTCGTTAAGTAAGATAACACTACTTCACTTCCCGGTCATCAGCTATTTTTTGAGGAAACGTTTACAAATGGGTATTTCTAGAGGCGCATTTCTTAGACCTTGTCCCGGTCGCTAAATACAAGAAGGATGAATTACTTATTGGAAAAACTTCTTAAGTTTTGCTAAATTTTATGTTTGTCTGAAGAAAATGCATTATGCGACCTTCCCGCTTATACGAACAATTTATATAGCACTATAGAAAGATGCATATTAAGCTAAAGCTATATCAAGATATCTACGTATCGTATATATAAATACAGTTTTTATTGCAAAGCAGATAAAGGACATTAAACTATTATAGAAAAATATTGGAAGGCGGAAGGGCGGGTGCGTGCGTTCCTTAAATCCGCCACTGCACTGCCTCTCACATTCAGGACTATTCGTTGATATTGATATAATGATATAAATATATTTCAATGGGATTAACACTACCAACTCATATAACCTAGCACCAAGAACCGGAATAGGGAATACCTTTTACCCAATAGAGTTACGTGATGTGAGATTCCTCACCTGAATCAAACCAGTGACCTGAAGCGCAGAACCCCAAGACATACCACCGTACCTCGAATTTTAAGAGTGCTAGGAATTTGTAATATTTTAAAAAAAATCGCGGCAGTAAATAATACATTATATTGTAATTTATCCCATATTATTATTATGTCTACTGTTTTGTCTTTGGAAAAGCGAAGGCCTTTTCCCGTCTTCATCAGGCGTTGTCTCTGTCGTTTGGTTGTTATCCCTCTACTCGGCCGATCGTCTAGAATGTCTAGATGTGGTGATAATTTTGGTAAAATCATGTAACTCCTGGTTGACGACAGGCAGCTGATGTTTCATAGAGGTTCTATTAGTAAGTAAGATATATTTTATATAGCGAATTTGTAAGGGAGCACGTTTGAATTTATGAAAAGGCGCGTTTACACGGCAAATATTCGCCGGCGCCAAATCACAACGCAGCAACATATTTGCGACAGTGAGCACATACATATATAGACAGTAAGGGTTAGTTTACACGAAACAATATCAATACGCATTTTGTCGGGCCTATTTCAGTTAATATTGCTTGCATGTGGGCGTTTTGCCACTTTTACTCTAATCAGTCTAATCTATCTCGCAAAATTTTTTTAATTTACTAATTTTTTCTTAATTACAATAAGTTTCTGTTATAAAACGTGACTTTAGTTAGGATATTTTATTAACCATCGCCTAGTTGTCATTCTACGTTGATTCCACTCGCAACAAGTTCCATAAGATAAGACAAAATGCTGTGCGAGATTTTCTGGATTTGCTTAATTACAAGCTCAAAGATCTCTTCAAAGTTACAGTAAGCATACAGATGATTTTTCGACAAAGAAAAGAATAAACGTTTTGACATTCACTGCTCATTTTTTTGATAATTATCTTGCCAAATTTTTATTCCATAATCGTGTGTCACATTTGATGCTGCAAATTAATTTTATTACTTTTTTTATATCATTGTCAGTAATATTATCATTATTTATTACTTTTCAGATATATGAAAAAAGTTGAAATTTTTAAATTGAATTTTTGGTGCGACTGCCTACACAACGAAAGGTTAGTAGTGTCATTACTATTTATATTTTCCTTCCTTGAAACTCAGTGTACCAGCAACCATCACAGTCTAGTTCCCGTCAATCTGACGAGGGCGTAAATCATGATGCTCCCAATTTTTTATAAATGGCGTCACCCAGTCTAATAGCATGATTATAATTTTAGTGACAAATTTCTTCATTTTTATAGCGTTATAAAGCGCAGAATCCTTCTTTTACATTTCTTTACGAATAATCCAATTGCTAAATCTTTTAAGTCTGACAATAATTTCCCAAATAGTTTAGCAACTTATCTGGAAAGATATATTGTATTTTACAAACGCTAAGGATATGTTTGATGTTGTTAGCGCTATCCAGAATGTCACTGAGTTTACTAAGCTGCTGTGTGCATTCGTCAATGTAATTTTGTTTATCCAGAATTACGAATACATTTCAGCGACAAAAATGCTTCTCTCTCTTCATCAGTTATCTTGGGTTTATTACCACTGCTAATTTTGTTGGAATTTCTGGATTTAGAAAATCTATCAATTAATCTATTAGTCTCCTCGTCCATCTGGAAAGAGTCTCTTAAGACCGCGGGGACCAAAGGAATTAGTTTTTTAAAGGTAAAATCCATCTATTGCTATCAATAGATTTTACATCGGACACAATTGGTCTACCGGGCAGCGTGTTAGAATTAAACCATTTGTTATTTGGCTTATGGATTTTGGGTAAGGTATAAAACATGCGATCTTTAGAATCTTTCGGTGGATAGAGAAAATTGATTAGTTTTTTCGGAAAGACATTCTTGGAGGAGATGCTATTTAAAACAGAGATGAGTGCTTGGCGTATGATGATGTTAGGATTATTTTTCAAAGTGGAAAGAGCTACATATAAGTCGGAGTCCAGGTTGCTCCTGTTGCCACTGGACAGAGAAAATGGACGAGAAGGACTTGTCAATGAGGCCATCTATGTTTCTATCCAAGTCCTTAAGTTTGTACAGAGTGTTTTCCGTTATGAAAGAATCAGGCGGTACCCAGGAGCCTTTGATGAATGGAAAGCTATTGTCGGACTTAAATGTTTTAGCAATTGGGTTATTAGTAAAAAAATCTAAAAGAAGGATTCTGCGTTTTATGATGTTATAAAAATGGAGAAATTTGTCACGGCGCACTGAGTTGTGACTCATGACAAAGGAGGTACCCAGTTCTAATAGCTTGCCCTGTTCTGGAGTCAAGTGAAATTTACTAAAATTAAAAATCAAGCTATTAGACTGGGTGGCGCCGTTTATAAAAAAATAGGAGAGTCAAGATTTCCGCCCTCGTCAGATTGACGGGAGCCGGACGAAGAGAGCAGATCCTTGCACACGTGGTGGCTAGTAGTGCATTGGTTTTCTAGGATTCCACTCTTTAGTGCTTTAAACACTACGGAAAGTTTATCACATTTACTTAATTTTTGGAGTTCCATCAGAATGTCATTAGGTTGAGCTGAACATATTCTGTTGGATAAACAGATTTTTATAGTATTTCGGTTCCTCGATCACGTATAAGATAGGGACAGTAGGAGAATTATCAGGGGAGTCCCCGATGAGGAGTTTGATGTGACTCCCCGTCACTTTGTAGTCCCGGAATCCAGCCGAAACGTAGTTAGCCAAAGTCTTGCAGTTTGTAACTTTTAGTAAGAGTTTTTTTGATAGGTCATCAAGGAACACCTGCTCACCCGGGCCCTTGTTGTGCTTTTGTGCCCGTGTGATAGGATGGTTACTAGCGGGTTCCAGACAAAGATAATTAGGAGATCTGTCGTGTTCGTTATTATTAGAAGAAGAATTCCAGTTGAGGTCGAAATTAGGCAGCGAACCCGGGCCTAGGCCATTGGGGAACACATCTTTCACAAAATCCTCGTTGATAGGTGAGACCGCACTTGGATGGTTGGGAGCGTGATCGCTGGTCGGTGTGTTCGGCTGAAGAGACATTTAAACACCCGTATCAAAGCAGAAGGCGGCACCACCGCAGGGACGCGTGACAGCTCGTTTATTTTTCGGGTCAAAAATTGGATTTGTTCTTCCAAGTCCCGTATTTTCGAAGAGTTCTGAGATGGATTATGGTGAGACGCAACAACCGTGTCCTGTTGGACAGGAGACGTTGAGAGAATTTGGATGTTATTTGGGATTTTAGGAAACCATTTTCGTTAACCCAATTTACGAAAGTGTGGTATTTGACATAATTTTTCTTAGGTAATTTTGAATAAAGCATATTAACGAAAAATTTCTTATTACACTATACCACCTCCTTAAGTTTATTCAATCTTCCACAAAATCATCCTTCATAAGTTAAATTTTGAAGCTTTTTTCTGTTCCAATATCGTGTTGACGTCTTCTTCATAAGTAACCTTCCAGATTCTCTTGATATTTGTCCTTTCATGCTGTCCACCAGGTGTCTTTTAGTGCTTGTTAGTCTCCTTGAAGTGGTGCCTATAAACTAATTTGTCGGTCAATTCTTCTGATTTATCATGTAGGGTCTTTATAGTAAACTCCCTCACTTGTTTAAGTGCTACTATGAACAATTCATGATATTTAGGTTGCACCACATCTCCACAAAATCATCCTTCATAAGTTATATTTTGAAGCTTTTTTTGTTCCAATATTGTGCTGACGTCTTCTTCATAACCTTCCAGATTCTCCTGAGATTTGTCCTTTCATGCTGTCCACCAGGTGTCTTTTGGTGCCTGAAGCGTAGTTATCTATGTTAAAAAAATCTGTGCATGTATAAAATTATTAAAATATAATAAGTTTCTGAAGGATATTTTGTATTTTACAAACGCTAAAGATATGTTTGAGGTTGTCCCGGGTGATTTCAGTAAGGAGTATACTCGCTGGGGTCCATGGGTTGAAAGGTTTATAAGGATTACGAACGTAGACAACATGACTACAAATATAAAAAGGACCGATCTCTACAAAGTGGAAATGTAGAAGGAAAGGAGTGAATAAAATGGAAGACCTCAACACGCCGTGAGCCATCAGCTCCAAGACACAATGAGTGGAAGCTGCTGTGTGCATGCGTTGGGAGTGTGTATCAACCATAGTTGAAGGCTGCACCACCGTAGGGATGCGTGATAACTCGCCTATTCTACGGGTCATAAATAGGATTTGTTCAATCAATCAATCAATCAATTATTTATATAGCGCTATTTCCGCAGTGTTCAATAGCGCTCGGTCGTGTACTTAGTAAACAGATATGTTTTAAGTCCACGACGGAAAACTGTGAGAAGTAGAGTTAGTAAGAGAGGAAGGAAGAGAGTTCCAGAGATAGGGACCAGAGTAGGAGAAAGAGCGTTTAGCAAAAGAATGCTTAATAGTGAAGATGCGAGAGTGATTACGAGAAGAAGAACGAAGACCAGACTTAGGAGGGATATGTATTAAATTAGTTAAGTAGAGAGGAGAAAGGCAATTTTTTATTTTGTACATTATTAAACAGATTTTAAAAATCACCCTATATCTGAGAGGGTTAGGGTTAGGTATATCTGAGAGGAAGCCAATGGAGAAGAACAAGAGATGGAGAGATGTGAGAGGAGTAGGAGGTGCGAGAAACTAAGCGAGCAGCAGAGTTGAAGGCTTTAGAGAGAGGATAGAGGGTAGTGTCAGGAAGACCATAGTATAGAGAATTGCAGTAGTCAATTCGAGACAGGACCAGAGAAGAGACTAGAAGTTGCAGCGAAGGATCATCCAGAAGTGGACGAAGCTGCTTAATACGGCGAAGATGAAAGTAGCAGGATTTAGTAACAGAAGTAATTTGGGGGGCGACAAGTTAGAGTCAAAGAGAAAACCTAAGCAACGAATCAAGGGAGAAGGAGAAATGGAAAGAGAAGATGGTGGTGGCAAAACCAAAGGAAGAGGATTTAGGGATTTAGAGGACTTGTTGAAATAGATTAGTTCAAACTTGTCAGGATTAAGTTTAAGACACATAGAAAAACTCCAGGATATAATAGATTGAAGGCAGGCAGCTATTTTGTTAAGAACAGACTCAAGAGAAGAGTTAGAGAAAGTAGAATAGACATAAGAGTCATCGGCATACATTTGGCTATTGAGAGAGTGAGAAGATATAATATGAGGAAGTTCAGAAGTAAAGGACCAAGAATAGACCCTTGAGGGACACCGTAGCTCAAAGTTACAGGAGTAGATTTAGAAGATTCAATAGAAACATAGGAATATCTACCAGATAGATAAGATTTAATCCACCGGAGAGCATCGCTAGTTATATTAAAAGATTTATCAAGTACATCCAACAACAGTGAGTGATCAACTGTATCAAATGCAGATGAATAATCAAGACAAAGAAGAAGGGTAGAGAGGCCAGAGTCAGAAGAAACAATATGGTCATTATGAAGCTTAAGTAGAGCAGTTTCAGTAGAGTGGCCAGGTCTGAAGCCAGATTGAGAAGATTGATGTAGATATAATTTTTTAACTTTTTTCTGTTCCAATATCGTTTTGGCTTACTTCTTCGTAAGATTTGTCCTCTCATGCTGTCCATCAGGTGTCTTTTAGTGCCATGGTCATTAGGCTTTGGATTGTTGATTATGTTTAGGGTTGGAATTAGCCAGCGTAATTATACCAAAATTCTTAGAAGAATTAAATTGCACATAAAATAATGACATAAAATATTTGTAAAATTATTACAATAATTATATCAAAATTAATTATTTATTTATTCGTGGTGAAATAAATAATTTAAACCTGGCGATTGTGCATAATCGCAAAAATTATATTAGAATTTAGTTGACCACGCTAAGTTGTAAACTGAATGTCGAAGGTATCGATTAACATGGCACAGAGCTTTAGATTTTTTCCTTTGCTCATTTTTTCTGGAAACAGTTTCACATTCAAGTGCCTCTCTTCTGCAGTAACTAGGACTTTTCTTCTTGCTATAAATAAAACAGAAAGTTGAGAATAAATAACCTAGAATGTGAACTGTGATTATATCAATGATATATTAATTAATGCATGGCAGGAGTACTGAAAGGTAACCAGTAGTATAGCTGACTACACAATCAACAACCTAGAATAAAACGTTTACGAAGATAACGAACGTAGACCACTCGACTACAAATATAAAAAAGAACTTTGATTTTTTCTCGGTGTTTTTCAATCTGGTTAAATAATATAAATATTTATTCCTTACCGATGAAGCAATAAATTAGTATTTAAATCACCTCGTCTTTATATTCATCAAGCTTTCTTTTTTCATCATTCAGCTGGAACATCAGCTTGAATACCGGCCATGTGGTCGTGAAAGCCATTTCGTCGCGCAAGCATTTTCATCGCGAAGTGGCGACGAAAACGCCAACCTTGCGACGAATCGACCCGGTGTGGCACCGCTAATGTCTATACAACGACTTCCTGATCTCTGTGTTATACAGAACCGTGATATCAGTCTGCGGTGTCGCAATGAATTAGAGTCGTTTTCGATGGAGCAAAGTTTTCATTACAATCGATAGAGGGAAGCAATTTTTTTATAACCAGTCAATAACATAATAATAATAATAATAATAACAGAGCAGGGTTTTCGCGAGGAACCAGAGGTTCAATATTTTTTGGCTCTTTCCTGCGAACCCGTCCGATTACGCGTAAAAGGGAGAGTTAACGATCTGGCCACACTCCTGAGAGAAGATCTCCCATTCTCCCTTGAGTGCACTAAAAACTGAATGATTCTGCACAGTGTACGAGAGCAGGGGCTCCAGCTCATGCTGGGTAGGATTGCGTCCCTCATGGGTTGCTTTGAACGCATCAATAATGACCGCTTTCTCCGCACTTTTCTTAGCAGGGTGACTCGCCCGGTCTTCACGGCGGACCAACAAAAATTCCGATAGGTCTGCACTGCGCTGGCTATCATGGAGAATGATGCCACTCCAGCTTGTTGCGCTTGTGTCACGATGATTCTCAGGCGAGCCACGGAAAGAGAAGCCAGACAAGTGAGCATTAACTTGTCCCCCATTGCCTGGCACCCCCGTCAAGCGCATTCCGTGTGAGGCATGGAGCGACCAAATTTTATGGATCGTGTCGATTTCGATGTCGGGGTCGTTGACATCTGCAGTGATCATTTCACGCCGTTTGTTCAAGTACGCCGTTGTACAGGTCCCTCTTTTGCACACGGAGATGACAAAACTCGAGAGGAGGGACGCGTACTGGGTGTTGGATGCCGCTCGTTTGGCGCGATCGCACATTCAACCACACGATCAAGGCGGTCCGTGGCTCCTATGCTCCCCATTCTCGTGTCCCATAAGGCTTGCTCTTGTGGGGTTGCTCCTGCTCCTGGAGGACCTGCAAATACCCCTTCATCCAATCTAATGGGTACCAGGCTATACTCGATCGCTTGGATGAGATGTTGCAAACATTCAGCGTCATTCCCCACAAACCGTGTGTCCATATATAAATTGCAGTCCATAAAGCGTTCAGCGGCTCTGTAGGCATACTTGACTGAATCGTCCATCATTGGTTTATTGCGAAAATGATAGAACTCTAAACATCTGATAAAAAGCATGTTTACATGCACCAACTGAGACTGATTCGCAAAGTCCACCAACCTCTGAATGTCAGGTCGCAAGGCTCCCAGGCACATTTTTGCCTGCCCCTGCCCCTCATGTAACATCCGATCAATTCTTCCGACAGTCCACATTGCTATCTGAAAGTAGAAGAAAATGTGAAACAGATTAGTGAATACTGACCGTCAATGCAATTGCCAAAATAGTCTCGGCTGTACTCTGACAAGCGTCCACTGTTAGACCTAAGATAGCGACCACTTAGATCACTAGACAAAAGATTCGAACACACTACACACTAACTACGAACAGCACCGAGAGAGGAAAAAATAAAAAAAACTAATAGGGAAACAGTATCAACCATAGTAGAAGGTTGCACCACCGTAGGTATGCGTGATAACTCGCCTATTCTATGGGTCAGAAATTGGATTTGTTCTTCCAAGTCCCGTATTTCAGACTGATTATGGTGAGACAAGACGGCCGAGTCCTATTGGGCAGGAGAGGTCGAGAAAATCTGGATGTTGTTCGATTATGTTTAGGGTAGATTTGAAGATCTATGTAGAGTTCTATTTTTTAACTTTTTTCTGTTCTGAGATGGAGAAAATCTTCGTAAGTAACCTTCCAGATTCTCCTGAGATTTGTCCTTTCATGCTGTCCACCTGTTGCGTGTCGGCACACTAGGAGGCCCAGAAACTTATTAATAAGACTGTCTATGTTTTTCTCTAAATCCTTAAATTTATTCTTTTTTAAAACATTTAATTATCAAATGGTCCTGTCTGATAACCCTAAAATATCATTTACATTGGTGGACATTGATGCTGTCCCAATTCAAACTGATTGTTGCAAAATGTTGCACACTGATCACAAGTGATGATTTGAGTCGGAGTTAGCTGCAGACCTTGTTGCTCTTGCAGATGGAAAGGATTTTCAGTGTCCGACTGGAGTAGAAAAGATTTTCCGCACCCAAGCTGTACGGCAATCTTCCTGTTCCTTGACACTGCCACCATGTGGTGTCTTTCCATGTGAATCTTCAAAAAAAATTATTTTTATTTTGTTTTTTCCTATGAAACAAACCATCTTCGGGAATAAGTGTTGCTGTATTTGCTAAGAGTGTTGACTTGGCAATGTCAATACTCTCGACCAGGTTAAACATCTGAATGTGCTGTCCGTTCCCAAACCACCTGGAGACGCGTATGCGTTTGCCACTTAAGACATCGAGGAACCTAACACCGCCTTGATCTAAAATGTATTATTAATGTTTTTAATAGTGCTACTAAATAGTTGTAATATAAGAAATGAGTATGAAACTCACTTATACAATTTGTAACTTTTTAGAAAGATCCTAGATTACCAGCTGACCTGGACCTTTATTATGTTTCTGTGCTTGTGTGTTTGGGTGGTTACCAGTGGCTTGGAGATTTGTCGTGTCCGTTAGTAACTCTAACTGGAGAAGAATCCAAGTTGAAGTTAAGGTCAAAGTTGGGTAGTGATCCAGGGTTTATGTTGTCGTCAATGGGGAATGCATATTCCACAAAATCAGTTTCCTTCGTACTGAGTTGTGGCTCATAACAAAGGACGTGCCCAGGGATAGCGAGATGTCTCTAAAATTAAAGATTAAGTTACTGGGCTGGGCGTTATTATTTATAAAAAAGGAGTTGGGGGAGATGAAGTAATCTCCATCCTCATCTAGGAGGGTGTCTAAAGCCGTATGAGGCCGTAGCGACAAACATTCGTGCTTGTTAGGTGTACACTTTCTCTCCTGTAATGGCTTTAAATACAATAGATAAGCGATCAGTTTTAGAAAGCTTCATAAGTTGTGAGTTAAGAGAGCTAGTTTATGCCATGATAATTTTATTGGCAAGGCTTTCTGAAAGTGCTCGGTAGCCAGCTGGTTCCTCGATAATAGCAAGGACCGGTGCTATGATGACTGATGGGTCATCAATAGGGGTGAATGCAGCTTTGATATGGCTGCCACAGACTCTGAAACCCCTAACTGCCTCTTTAATAAATTTAGGACAACACGTAGCCTTAATATTGATACTTTTCGATAGCTTATCAATAAGATCTAGGTTGGCGGCATTACGCGGTTTGCGTGGTGCCCTAGAAGTCCGTGGGCACTGCTGATATGACAGTCCCATCATACCTGGGGACCTATCCGTATGGTGGCGGATAGGGCTCGAAAAATCATGAGAGGAAGATAGAGGAGAATCATTTTTAGGTACTGGTGAACCAGAGTGGTCACCCCCAATCAACCCCTCATATTCTTCCTCCTACGGTAATAAATTATCATTTAAAACTCCGATAGGTGTCCCGTTATTCCCCACAACCGGGGCTAATGCCTCAGTTATTGGGGGTATAGGTAACATGACCATAACTGGAGATAAATTATATTGATAATTCGTAATATCATCGTTCGCAGGTCTACAAGGGGGTGGGGACTGGACCCTGTAAGAGGTTGTGATCGACCTCGTGATCGGGTACCTGTCTACCTCCAGAGTAGCCGAGCGTACGTTATTAGATTTTAAATCCTCTATCGCCTTTAGCAGAAATGAGACCTGGTCCCGCAATGTCTGTAAATCAGACGAGTGTTGAGGGGTTACAGGTGTGTCATTTATGACTGCTGTCATTGGCGAACTAATATGAGGATTATAATTCAAAATTGTGAGGTTGTTCGGTATACACGGAATAATATTGGCATTAAGCCATGTAACGAACTCCTCTCTATCAAATTTTTTAGTATGAAATTTTGAACATAATAGTTGTATAAAGTAATTTTTATTATAGTGCACCACTTCAGGATTCGCCATAGTGCTTAGAGAGCCGAAAATATCTGTTGAATTGAGATTTAGCGATACCAGCGTAAGTGTGTCGTGGATGATGTGAGCAGATGTGAAGATACTGAAACCTGTTAGTTTCTTTAAAGTGGGGCCTATAAATTAATTTATCGGCTTCGTCACGGGACACCAGGAGGTCTAGAAACTCTATACCGGTTTCCTGTTCAAAGTTGAATTCGATATTGATGCCTGGGATCAATTCAACAAAGGAATTTTTATCACCTGGCCACACTAACAAGAGATCATCAATATACCGACCATAAAAGAATGAATGAGAGAAGGATTTAATGAATTCATCTAATTCGGCTAAATACAAATTCGCCAAGTTTGGCGAATACGCCTTACCCATAGCACAACCATTGACCTGCAAATATCTCTCATTAAATAAGAAATAAGAAATAATTGAAATTCAGGGATTGGTCCAACAAAGCAATAATCATAGAAATCTGCCTATCACTATATTTGTGTTCGTTACTGGTAACCTCTTGGAACTTACGTAAGAAGCTCCTAGCAATTTTTAAGCTACGGGAATTATCCATATTCGTATATAATGAGGCTACATCACCTGTAATTAATAGATAATTTTGCAATGATTCGACTGACTTAGACAATTTCTCTATGAAATCAAACGAATTCGTATGACAGCCGGAAAGAAGATTTTTCAGCACAAAGTCCAAGAATACATTAATTTTATTGTCAATGGACCATACGTCAGAAATAATTGGACGCCCAGGTGGCGTGTTCTCGTTGAATAACTATGCCGGGGCTTGTGAATTTTAGGGAGTGTATAGAATCTTCTATCCTTGGCATCCGTTGGGGCGCCAAATAATTTAGCAACTTATCTGGAAAGATGTTTTGCATTTTACAGTTTAATATTGTTAGCGCTATCCAGACCGTCACTGAGTTTACGATAGAAACTCTCGTTACCAAGCTGCTGTGTGCATTCGTAATTTTGTTTATCCAGAATTACGAATACATTGCTTTTATCAGCTTTCCTAATGATTACACTTTCAGGGGTTTTCAGCAACACAAAAGCTTCTTTCTCCACATCAGTTATGTTAGGCTTATTCCCACTGCTGATTTTATTGGACTTAGAAAATTTATTAATTAATGTATTAGTCTCTTCATCCATTTGCATAAGATTATCCCGTGTGGTATCGGTAAGGAGTACATTTGCTGGGGTCCATTCACTCTTAATAAACGGGAACCTAGCCTTATTAGACACAAACTTTTTAGACAACGAATTGTTCTCAAAAAAATCAATAAGTGAAATACGCTGTTTGATATAACGGTAGTTTTTAAGAAAAACATCTTTATTTATTGAGTTGTGGTTCATTGTAAATGAGGTGCCCAGTTCCAATAGCTTTAGTTGATGGCTAGATAGAGTTACATTGCTGAAATTAAAACATAACTCTATGCTATCGGAACGGGCGAAGGAACTTATAAAGAAGAAGGATTGATTAATGCACATGGATGTGCTGTGCGCGAGCAGCGTATGTCATCACGCCTGCTTTTTAGTGCTTTAAAAAATATTGACAAGCGATCAATGACTGGCAGGTGTGTCAACTCAGTTTTCAACACTTCAGGCTGAGCTGCTACAATCCGTGTAACCAAACTCTCCGGTAGATTCCGGTAGCAGACTGGCTCTTTAACAACACACAGAATGGGGGCTTGATGGCCCGCTGAAGTAGAGGGTTGGTCAGGATTCTGCGGGGGCTTCCCACAGTCTTAAACTCCTCGAACTTACTTGTGTTGTCTTTGTAGAATTTACTACAAAACGTTACTTTCATTATAAGATTTTTCGATAGCCGATCAATTATAATTTGTTCGGCTGGGCTGCGAGTCTTGCGTGCTCCACGCGTGGCATGTGCATGCGTTTGTTCGCTTGCAACATTAATTATGGCAGGCGAGCGTTCTAACGGGACAATAGATCGACGCTGTTAATTATTATTTTCATTAACAGGTGAAGACTCTAAGATATTGGAAATATTACTAATGCTTATACCTGAGTTTTGTGGGAACTCATTTTCTGCTGTGTTAAAGCTATTATTAGTAACTGGATTACTATGTGCATTGTCACCACACATCATTGCAACAAAGCTATCTTGATTTCTTACTGAGTCTTGAGGCGAACCATGAGTATTTTTTGAGAAGTTTTCAAGTATTCGCGTGAGTCGCGCTACCTGGCTTTCTAAGTGCGTGCACTAGGAGGAGGTGCCGCTACTGAAACATAATTTTGAATAACATCATAGACATTAACTTTAAGCCATTCTGAGAAAACTTCCTGGTCCAGCCACCGCCGCGTCTTAATTTTAGCAAGCAGCATTTTCTTAAAGAAAGGTTTGTTGCAGTGGATAACTTCTGCGTGCGGCAAGTTCGCTATGAGGCTGGTGACTTCTGCAATTTTATGATCAAGCGATTGTAAAGTATACAAACGAGCTTTTCTAAGAGCATTATTAAAAAGATTTAGATAAATCGGTTGAACAACCGTTTCTAACGGTTTAACAATAGCTGCGGTGTTTAGAACCTTAGTTACAAAATTCATCAATTCACTATCTATTTTGTGTGCTGAATCTGAAACTATAATCAGTTTTTTCACATCACCCTCCATTTTTTTGTTATACGCCATCAAATGTATTGCTGTATTACAATGAATAATTCAAGACAACAAGTTCATTTTTTTTTTACTATTATTCTGAGAATATAAACATAATTTCTTCCCGCCCTCTAACGGTACATTGCCAGTAGACATCATGTTTTGTTCTGTAGAAAAAAATGCACGTTAACCTGTTTATTACAAAGACTTCAAAAGTAAATTAGAGATTTTAATATTACATACCTTTTCTTCACGTTGAACGTGTAGATATAAGCGTCAATAAGTTTAGGCTTATCCCGCTTCGTACCACCTTCTATAACCTGAAAGTTTGTCATTTTAGATTGGTCATCATCCGGTAGAGTTTGGTTCAGCCTATCGTCCAGACTAAGGTTGATGTCCAGTTCTTTAATAGCTGCAGCACTCTGATAATTAGTTAAACTAGCTTCTATAGTAAATGATCTATGTAAAAAGGACCGATCTCTACAAAGTGAAAATGTAGAAGCAACCGAATTTAATGGTGTTTTCAATAAAACTTAGTATTATTAAGTTGATGATATCCCTCTTGGAGGGCTTATTTAAAATCACAAAGACATAACTTTTATCGGCTTTGCGGATAATAATGTCATCATTATTTTTAAGTGCTCCATATGCTTTTAAATTTATTCGCTAGAGGGTTATTAGCGAAAAAGTCCAAGAGGGAAATTTTTCTATGATTATGGCTAAAATATTCTAAGATTTGTTTCTGAGTTGTGGCTCATAACAAAAGACGTACCCAGTTACAGTAACTTATATTGTGCCGGGGATAGCGAAATGTTGCTAAAATTGAAAATTAAGTTACTGGGCTGGACGTACATGTTAAAAAATCTGCATGTATAAAATTATTAAAATAAGAATGTCATATAAATTTCATTCCTGATAAAACAGAAACAGATCCAATATCGTGTTGACGTCTTCTTCATAAGTACTGAGATTTGTCCTTTCATGCTGTCCACCAGATTTTTTTCCGTCGTACACGCTAGTACTGGGAGTATATCTGTTGGGATGGCCGAATTATTTTCCAGGTTTCTTTTAACCAGTCTGAAAACATCTTGGGAGAAGCTGTCGTTACTAGTGATCACCAGGAGAATCGTCTTTTTGGAGAGAGATTGAGATGGTTGTGAGACTGTTCTTGGTACCATTAAAGACTGCTATCATTGGCGGTGTAATACGAGGAGTATAATTAAATAGGGTGAGGTTATTAGGGATACATGGAATAATATAAGCATTAAGCCATGTAATGAATTCCTCTCTATTAAATTTTTTAGAATTAAATTTAGAGCATAATAGTTGTACCAAAAAGTTTTTGTTATAATGCACAACTTCAGGATTTGCTAGGGTGCTAAGAGCCTATCAATTCAGCTGATATTAATTCGGCTTGAGAACTTTGTTCATGATTTTGTTGAAACACAAAAATACTGCACTTGCTTTCATTTCTTTCAATTTTCATGCACCTCATATATCATTGAGAACTGTGATGGCCTCATTAGACAAAATGGTCCTTGCCTTTCTTTTCTTGGACAACTCGTTTTGAATCACTTCGGTGAGCTTGTTCTTACACATTTCTTCTGTCTTCTGGATCAACGTGCCCATGGCCGGCATCATATCTTTTGCAGTCTTAAGTTTGAAGTTCATCTTTGCCAAGCTTCAACATCAGAAGAGGTGAAAAAAATGATTTTTTTAAAGTATTTGTTATCAATTAATCAGATTTTAACTAAATGTCGAGAATCACCTGCAGATTTGACGCTGACTAGAACCTTCATCAGACTGACTGGGGTCATGGTCGTCTGTGAAGTTTCTGAGACCAAAATAAGAATGTCATATAAATTTCATTCCTGATAAAACAGAAACAGATCCAATATCGTGTTGACGTCTTCTTCATAAGTACTGAGATTTGTCCTTTCATGTGATCACCAGGAGAATCATCTTTTTGGAGAGAGATTGAGATGGTTGTGAGACTGTTCTTGGTACCATTAAAGACTACTGTCATTGGCGGTGTAATACGAGGAGTATAATTAAATAGGGTGAGGTTATTAGGGATACATGGAATAATATAAACATTAAGCCATGTAATGAATTCCTCTCTATTAGAATTAAATTTAGAGCATAATAGTTGTACCAAAAAGTTTTTGTTATAATGCACAACTTCAGGATTTGCTAGGGTGCTAAGAGCCTATCAATTCAGCTGATTTATCATCTAGAGTCTTAATAGTAAACTCCCTCGCTTGTTTAAGCGCTACTATGAACAATTCATGATATCTAGATTGCACGACATCTCCTATAGATGGCGTTTTAATGAAGTTAATATTGTTCATTATTGCGGCTTCAAATTTCATATTGGCTAAACTTTCAGAAAGACTCTTATAATACTTCGGTTCCTCGATAACATAAAGGATGGGGACAGCTGGAGAAATGTCAGAAGAATCGCTGATGAGGAGTTTAATGTGACTACCTGAAACTTTGTAGTCTCGGAAAGCAGCAGATATATTAGAGTTATATTTTTAACTTTTTTCTGTTCATAAGTAACCTTCCAGATTCTCCTGAGATTTGTCCTTTCATGCTGTCCACCAGGTGTCTTTTAGTGTCATGGTTGTCTGAAGGTTAAACAAGGCCATGAATCAATTACTTAAAGGCTAATTTTATAGAGCATCCAGACGCGGTCATTCATACGTGCCGGATTCGAACCGCTGACTCTTAGGTTTAGACCTTACCACCACTACCAGTGCCTGACAATATATTTATAACAACAAATTTGTAAAACATGACAATCTTACTTCTTCATTCAATTTCTTTCCAATTTTTAAGGCTACGCTGACATCCATTCGGTGATTTCCCACAAACCTCACATTTTCAATGCTTTGAAGAACAAGAGCATCTGAAGCGTAGTTCTGAGACGGTTTATAGTGAGACAAAGATAGCCGAGCCCTGTTGGACAGGAGACATTGAGATCAGTTATATTTTGAAGCTTTTTTCTGTTCCAATATTGTGTTGGCGTCTTCTTCATAAGTAACGTTCCAGATTCTCCTGAGATTTGTCCTTTCATGCTGTCCACCAAGTGTCTTAGTGCCTGAAGCGTAGTTTAGGTGAGGATGAAAGTCAAAAATACCTGTTAAATAATGATTTTGCAATGCCAGTGTACGTGTGTCATGGATGATGCGAGCGGATATGTAAATATTGGAACCTGTTAGTCTCCTTGAAGTGAGGCCTATAAACTAATTTGTCGGTCGCGTCTTGGCACACTTTTTAACAAGACTGTATGTTTTTCTCTAAGTTCTCTTGGCTGGGCTCTTCCTCACGGTTTAGTGTATCACCTGCCACCACACTGCACATCTTTGTGTCCCAAAGAGCCTGCTCTTGAGGAGTCGCGCCTGCGCCCGGAGGACCCTGTGGTATGCCTTCATCTAGTCTGTTGGGAATCCAATATCGTGTTGACGTCTTCTTCATAAGTAACCTCCCAGATTCTCCTGACTACCTGAAACTTTGTAATAAATAATTTGAATAACTCAAGCCAGGTGAATACGCAGAAACGTGATGATTACGGTACTAATAATTTAGGAGGTGTAGATTGCACAAAATAACAAGAATATTTGTAAAAAATATTACAAAAAATTATTATGTGACAATCAATTATTTATTTGTGGTGAAATAAATAATTTAAATAATTCACCCCTAGCGATTACGTGGAATCGCGAAAAATAAATAATTAATTTATTATATTAATTTTAGCGATTGATGCTATAAATAATTAATAGGTAAAATTCACCTAAAATCATTGTAACAGTACAGAAAATTATACGAAAAATAGTTATAATTCGATAACATTCTTAGAAACAATGACTCAGCAACGAAGTGATGGTTAGATTCATTGACTATGGAAATACTGAGATTTTTAATGAATGGTTACATAAAAAGGACCGATCTCTACATAGTGATGCTGTAGAAGAATTACATGCCTTAAAATATTTGTATTTCTAAAGACCATTACAAAAATTAAGAATATTATTTATTTATTCATTCCATGACTCAGCATATAAACTATCAAAGTCCGCGTTTGCACATTTTGGTACTTTGCGGACTGCGGAAATGAGGAAAGAATACTACATGAATGGTTATCGATAATAAAAATGACAGATCTCTACAAAGTGAAGTTGTAGAAGATTTACATGTCCTAAAATATTTGTGGACTTGTGGACAATGAGTGAATGACTGACAAAATATCTAAATATAGTATGGTGTGAAATGATGATCACAATAACTATTACATGGTAGATGTAATGGAAAGTACCTAGCACTATACGAAGAATCTCGTACTAAAAATACTAGAACTACAACCCGTACTTAGTATTATAAAAAGTGTTTAACACTTTAAAGATTATAGGGAAATACACGTAATATTAGTGAAAAATTAACTAATAACTATACGGCAAATGATAACTACCAATACCGAAAAAGCAAGCGGAGTAAATTTTTCTCCGTTCGGCATGCTTGAAGTGTGATGACGGGTTGTGGTAGAGCTTGGTTGTTAGATGTAGAGGAACGGACCAGTTTGTAGAACTTACGAGAGATGCCGTCGTTTCCCGTTATGACCGGGATTCCTCCTTCCTTCTTATTTAAAGTAGTCATAGTTGGTGAAGTTGATTTTTTCATCATATCTCTCTCTACTTCCCTCATAATCTTTTTCATTTTAATGATGGAGTAACCTCTGAATTTCAGTTTATGGCAGAGGGTCATGCACGTGTCCCGGAAGAACTTAGTTGACGAAGAGAGACGGAAATATCTGATGAACTGAGAGTCTCAGACTGAGACTTCACAATCCCATCGTATGTGTGAGACGGATGGTGTGAGCGGTGGTGTAGGTACTGGAACTTGTTGGTCTCCTTGAAATGAACCCTGAAAGATGGTGCTCCGTTGACGTCCCTGGAGATTTTGAGATCAAGAAACTCAATACCCGTGTGTTTTTCAATATTGAACTCGATCAGGATGCCAGGGATGAGATTATTGACCAGGTTGCTGAAGACTGTGAAGGATGCCTTGTCGCCTCCCCAGACTAGGAACAGATCGTCGATGTAACGGCCATAGAAGGAAACCATCGGTTGCTTCGGATGAAGTCGTCCAGTTCAGCTAAATAAATATTAGCTAAATTCGGGGAGTATGATTTCCCCATCACACAGCCATTTGTCTGTAAAAATCTCTCATTATTAAAAATGAAATCATTGTTAAATAATGATTGACGGAGAAGGATTAAAAAGGCTTCAATTTGCCGACTGGAGAGTCCACCACCAAGAGAAAGAAATTGTTTAGATATACTCATACTCCTATAATTGTCCATGTTTGTGTATAACGAAGCAACGTCACCCGTAATGATTATATGGCCATCAAGGCAAAGGACTGATTTCTTGATCTTTTCAACAAAATCAAAGGAGTCCTTGATGACAGAAGGTACCAAGGGGATCAGTTGCTTCAACACAAAGTCCAGGAAAATTTTAATCCCGTTATCCACGGACCCTACATCCGAAATAATCGGGCGGCCCGGTGGAGTACTAAGATTAAACCACTTGTCCTGGCTCTTATGAATCTTAGGTAAGGTATAAAAACGTCTTTCTTTAAAATTTAAAGGAGGTGTCATAAAATTAATCAACTTTTTAGGAAAAAGTTTAAGGGTATCAAAATGTTTTAGCATTCTGTTTAAAACTTGATGATACCCCTCTTGGATGTAATCCCTCTTATTTAAGATGACAAAAACATTACTTTTATCAGCTTTATGGATAATAATATCCTCGTTATTTTTAAGTTCTTTATAGGCATTTAATTCCTCATTTTCAAGGTTAGGTGAGTTACCATTACGTAAAATTTCCGGGTTACATTTAAATTTTACATGTTCCTTCATAAGGTTGTTAGTGTTATATTCTAACTCCTTTAAATAAAAAGATGTATGAACAGTAAGCATACGATCAGAAGGTCTCCACCCACCTTTAATAAAAGGGAAAATATTTTTAGTTTTAAATCTATTCGCTAGAGGGTTATTAGCGAAAAAATCCAAGAGGGAAATTCGTCTGTGGATATGGTTAAAATATTCCAGGATTTGCTTCCTTCGTACTGAGTTGTGGCTCATGACAAAGGACGTGCCCAGTTCCAGGAACTTATATTGTGCAGGGGAAAGCGAGATATTGCTCAAATTAAAAATTAAGTTACTGGGCTGGGCGTTATTATTTATAAAAAAGGAGTTGGGGGAGATGAAGTAATCTCCATCCCGTCATTGCTCCAATCCTCATCTAAGAGGGCGTCTAAAGCCGTATGAGGCCGTAGCGACAAACATTCTTTAGTTGATGGCTAGATAGAGTTACATTGCAGAAATTAAAACATAACTCTACGCTAGCGGAACGGGCGAAGGAACTTATAAAAATATTGACAAGCGATCAATGACTGGCAGGTGTGTCAACTCAGTTTTCAACTCTTCAGGCTGAGCTGCTACAATCCGTGTAACTAAACTCTCCGGTAGATTCCGGTAGCAGACTGGCTCCTTAACAACACACAGAATGGGGGCTCGTTGGCCCGCTGAAGTAGAGGGTTGGTCAGGATTCTGTGGGGGTGCAAAAGCTACTTTAAAGTGGCTTCCCACAGTCTTAAACTCCTCGAACTTACTTGTGTTGTCTTTGTAGAATTTACTACAAAACGTTACTTTCATTATAAGATTTTTCGATAGCCGATCAATTATAATTTGTTCGGCTGGGCTGCGAGTCTTCCGTGCTCCACGCGTGGCATGTGCATGTGTTTGTTCGCTTGCAACATTAATTATTAGCGTTCTAACGGGACAATAGATCGACGCTGTGAATTATTATTTTCATTAACAGGCGAAGACTCTAAGATTGGAAATATTACTAATGCTTATACCTGAGTTTTGTGGGACCTCATTTTCTGCTGAGTTAAAGCTATTATTAGTAACTGGATTACTATGTGCATTGTCACCACACATCTTACTGAGTCTTGAGGCGAACGATGAGTATTTTTTGAGTAGTTTTCAAGTATTCTCGTGAGGCGCGCTACCTGGCTTTCTAAGTCTGTAATGCGAGAGTCCGCTTGATGCGCGGTTTCACGCACAGTGCGTGCACTAGGAGGAGGTGCCGCTACTGAAACATTATTTTGAATAACAGACATTAACTTTAAGCCATTCTGAGAAAACTTCCTGGTCCAGCGAACGCCACGTCTTAATTTTAGCAAGCAGCATTTTCTTAAAGAAAGGTTTGTTGCGGCAAGTTCGCTATGAGGCTGGTGACTTCTGCAATTTTATGATCAAGCGATTGTAAAGTATACAAACGAGCTTCTCTAAGAGCATTATTAATAAGATTTAGATAAATCGGTTGAACAACCGTTTCTAACGGTTTAACAATAGCTGCGGTGTTTAGAACCTTAGTTTCAAAATTCATCAATTCACTATCTAGCCAGTGAGGTTTAGCTGCACTCAAATTCCATAAATCAATGGTTGCATTAACAAATTCAACAGCTGCGAATGCTGCTCTTTTGGAAGCAAAGAAAATTCTGCATTATCCTGGGGACTATTGTTAATTTTAGAGTGCGTAGGATTCCTACTAGCATTAATAGGTTTTTTACTGCGAGTGTAATTGTTATCGCTGTTATTTCTATCATCGTTACTGCGATAATAATTATTATTATTCTTATTGCTGTTATCATAATTATTCGTATAATTATTATTTTTATTTCTATCATCCTTACTGCGATAATTATTATTATTATTCCTATCGCTGTTATCATAATTATTCGTATAATTATTATTGTTATTTTTCTTATATGACCGTTTCTTATAATAATTATAATTATAATTATTATTATTATTGCGATCATTATCACGACCGTGGCCTCTTGAAATTACCCAAAGTACTAAAAAGCAAAGCAAACAAACTAGCTATCCTACGTAAAAACAGCCCAGTCTCGGTCGTTAGGGTTAGGATAAGAGATGTCCGGCACGAAAACCGCGACAAAAAGACCTTTCCAAGCAACTGAAAAACCAACAAAACAACCAATTTGCTCACGCGACTTTTTAATAGACTGCCCAACTAGGTCGTTAGGGTTAGGATAAGATATGTGATGAATTTCGGACAGCACGTTACCTTAATATTGATATTTCTAGATAATTTATCAATAAGTTCTATGTTGACGGCATTACGTGTTTTACTTGGTGCCGTAGAAGTGCGTGGGAACTGCTGATATTTAGAAAGTAGTAATTTTTAACATAACCAATCTTTCCGGTAAATTCCGGTAACAATTTGGCTCTACGACACAGAATAGAGAATGAATGGCCCGCTGAAGTAAAGGGTTAGTTTGGATCATGCGGGGTGCAAAAGCTACTTTAAAGTGGTCGTCCTTTGGTACCTGCGAAGTCTTTTCTCGGATATCAGGTTGACTTGCAGGGTAACATATTCCGCTTCGTGGAAGAGTAGCGGGTTAGGGTTGGTTCAAATCCAACTTACCACGCCTGGCGTGTGTGCCATCCTAGGATAATTAATAACATAAAAACATAATTAATATGCCACTCTTAGCAGCAATATAATATAAATCAACTATTCACCCTCAACATCGTTGTTTATCCTGACGGTTTCCATGTAAGTCGACCAGGCGTGAGGTGGCCAGACCTGACTGTTGATCCATGTTTTTTCAAAATAGTCAACAAGGTCAATTATTCTTTGATCACTTTCAACCGAAACTTTTTTTTTTAAATGAAGAAATGCCTCAGGTATGTCAATGCCAGGCAGAAAAGGAAGAGCCATAATACGCCTGAATTGTTAAGAAAGCATATTAAATTCTTAAATAAATTTTTAATATCTTTTAATTATTTGATATTATAATTGAGTTATACCTTATAAAGTTGTATATGCTTTTTTTCGTTGTGTGCCATCTGGGAAGCAACTCTACTTGAAGACTATTTTGTACTATTTCCGAGGCCGACTGAAACACGTTTTGTTTTGCCGGCGAACGGATCGTGGCATGGATCCTAGTGTTGACTTCCATTGGTAGTAGAATAATCATATCAATAATACATTAATTAATGCATGGAAGATGCAATAAAAAGTAACCAGCATTATAAATGAGTCATTCAATAGAGTAATAAGTTGTAGGGAAATCAATAATTCATACACTGAAATGACATTTGGCAACATCAGAATGCAAAAACCACAGAAAGGTTTACGAGGATTACGAACGTAATCCATCGTTACATGTTATGACTGGGATTCCACCTTCTTTCTTGGTATTGGTAGAAGGAGTTGCTTCGGATGAAGTCGTCCAGTCCAATTCAGCTAAGTAAATATTTGCTAAATTTGGGGAGTAAGATTTCCCCATTGCACAGCCTGTAAAAATCTCTCATTATTAAAAATGAAATCATTGTTAAATAGCGATTGACGGAGAAGGATTAAAAAGGCCTCAATCTGCTGTCTGGAAAGTCCACCACCAATAGAAAGAAATTGTTTAGATACACTCAGACTCCTATAATTGTCCGTGTTTGTGTATAACAAAGAAACATCATCTTTTCAATGAATGACAGAGGGTACCAATGGGATCAGTTGCTTCAACACAAAGAAAATGTTAATCCCGTTATCCACCGACCCCACATCCTAAATAATCGGGCGGCCCGGTGGAGTATTAAGGTTAAACCACTTGTTCTGACTCTTTGTTAGGCGGTCCATCCCCAACACAGAAAGAGCCCCCGTGAACGCCAGTGGATTGTAGTCCAGTCTCGGCAAATAGGGTTAGGGGGGGGGGTAACGGTACTATGAACGAATACTCGCACCAAGCCTTTCCAAGCAACTAAAAAACAAAGTCGAACACGTGGACAAATCCTTTATTAGATCAAGACCGCCATACGCCCAACGTTTCGAGGACGACGTCCTCTTCTTCAGGAGTAACGATCTGGCGAACAAAATAAAAATAACAAACATAAGAAGTAATTACTGCAAAAAGCCATCGAAATAATATAAATTAATATAAATAATCGAGGCAAAAGATTATAAAAACAATTGAGAGAGCAGTAAAAACAACGACCCAACCTTCACCAAGTCCACGTGTAAAGTGACCGGTTCCGGTTGAGCGGAAACCAAGAAAGTAGAGGTGAAAATAAAAAATCGATGACAAATACAATTTCGAACAATTAATAAATTTTTCCAAATAACTATGGAAACGAAAATTATTCCAACAGATAACGTGGTAAATGAGCATAATGGTAAGTTGAAAATAAATAGATATGTAACGTGCGGTCCAAACACGTGCCGATAGGCAAAACTTAACCAATCAATCGCTACGATTATCATAAGAATCAACAGAATTACAGGTCAGAAATAAGATATATTCCACGATAAAAATCAGAAAAAAATAATAAAAATTGTAGCTGGAGTCGAACCACAGCCATCCGACTCACAGCCTGGCACTCACATCATGTGCCAAGTTGTCTGTATGACAAGGTATTCATATAAATAGAATTTCATATAAATATCCTGATATTCGACTTTAATATGAGTGCCCAACGTAAGGACTAACAACGTTACGATTTGTTTTCACAGAACCATTGAAGTAAAATGTCATTTGAGGGTAGTTCACCAGTATCTAAAGAGTTTTCTCAGCAGATTTTTTTCCGTCGTACACGCTCGTACTGGGAGTATGTATATCTGTTGAGATGGCCGAATTATTTTCCAGGTTTCTTTTAACCAGTCGGAAAAAATCTTTGGAGAATCTGTCGTTACTGGTGATCACCAGGAGGATCATCTTATTGGAGAGAGATTGAGATGGTTGGGAGACTGTTCTTGGTACCGTTAAGCTTGTCGGCAACTTCTTTGATGAGTTTTTTTGTTTTCAGGATGCTATATCAACGTTTTTTTCAAATTCTGGCACAAAAACAGGCAGGTACTTGGATAATTTCATAAGTAACCTTCCAGATTCTCTTGATATTTGTCCTTTCATGCTGATCACCAAGAGAATCGTCTTTTTGGAGAGAGATTGAGATGGTTGTGAGACTGTGTTCTTGGTACTATTAAAGACTGCTGTCATTGGCAGTGTAATACGAGGAGTATAATTTAATAGGGTGAGGTTATTCGGGATACATGGAATAATATGAGCATTAAGCCATGTAATGAATTCCTCTCTATTTAATTTTTTAGAATTAAATTTAGAACGTAATAGTTGTACCAAAAAGTTTTTCTTATAATGCACAACTTCCGCTGATTTATCATCTATCCCTCGCTTGTTTTAGCGCTACTATGAACAATTCATGATATTTAGGTTGCACCACATCTCCTATAGATGGCGGTTTAATGTTAATATTGTTCATTATTGCGGCTTCAAATTTCATCATCCAGAGGGGGTGCCAAATAGTTTAGCAACTTATCTGGAAAAGATATTTTGTATTTTACAAACACTAAGGATATGTTTGATGTTGTTAGCGATATCCAGACTGTCACTGAGTTTACGATAGAAATTCTTGTTTTTAAACGGATGAAATCTAGACTTATCTGGAAAATTCGACGAATTTGTACCAAACTTGGAGTTAACGAAAGTTCTAGGACTTTCTTTCCGTTTATAATTAGACTTGTTATACTGATTACTAGACTCTTTTGGCATTTTAATCCTAAACAAGGAACAATATCAAACAAACCTTGTCGTGAGAAAAACCCAGTCTCGGCTGAAGTGACTTCACAATCCCATGGTGTGAGCAGGGTGGAGGTACTGGAATTTGTTAATATCTTTAAAATGGACCCTGAACGACGGCGCTCCGTTTACGTCCCTGAGATCTAGGAATTCAATCCCTGTGTGTTTCTCAACGTTGAATTCGATTAAGATGCCAGGGATAAGGTTATTGACTTAGTTGCTGAAGACAGTGAAGGATGCCTTGTCACCTCCCCACGCAGAATCGCAACAATTATACCAAAATTCTTGGATGACCACTAATTAAATTGCACAAAACATATTTGTAAAATTATTAGCACTATAAAAAGTAACTAGCACTATAACAAAATCACATACTAAGGTTATAGGGAAATACAAGTAATATTAGTAAAAAATCAACTAATAATACTACGGCAAATGACCACTACCAATATCGAAAAAGTGAGCGGAGTAAATTTTTCTCCGTTCGACATGCCCGAAGTGTGATGACGGGTTGCGGTAGAGCTGGGTTGTTAGTGGTAGAGTTACGGACAAGTTTGTAGAATTTCCGTTAGATGCCGTCATTTCCCGTTATGACTGGGATTCCCCCTTCCTTCTTGGTGATTGTAGTCGCAGTTGGTAACGCCGGTTTGAATTTAAGCTTGTGGCAGAGGGTGAACTGTGACTTCACAATCCCGTCGTATGTATGAGACGGATGGTGTGAAGCTGAAGTGTTAGGGGAACTACTCTTTATCTGAACAACAAATGAGTAGGAAGGAAGCCTTTTCAAGCAGCAAATCAAACAAGACGGCTATGTTGGCTCAACCTGACGAGATCAAGTTTCGATCAAAAGCAATAAAAACTTTCTGATTTTGATCAAGCATATGACCTTGTGTTGGAATCACTCATGACAAACTACGAAATTGCTCCTCTTCTTAATTGATACGGTCACCTACAATGGTTCAAACTATTATTGTAGTTCTTATTATGTAACGGAGCCGAGTCAAAGTAAACAATTTACAATCTGTTGTAAACGCCCATACTGGTTGTATATTTGATGGAACGGCTAGGTCATCTTCAAGATTTCTTGTTTATCAATCTAAAGCATTCTTGTGATGACTGGGAGAATCATTTTTTTTGATGGAGTTTCAGAAGGCTGCATTGGATGATTGTTGGCTCCTGTGCCGTCGACTTTGATGCGTTTTGTAGTCTCGTAGCAAAAATTTTGCTATTTTAATAAATAGGAAAAACATATCTCTTTAAAAATGATGTCCTGCTATTGCATTTATTGTTTTTCCTACAATTCAGATTTTCCTAGAATGCTTGCTATCATCACAATCAAAAATCAAAAGAAAAACCTGTGACAACTTAGCCTAATGTTTTGATAAAAGAGGTCACCCATGATCTAGTCCATTGTTTGTTGTCTCGTGCTAATGGCGATTATTACTCAGGGTTCTGACCTAGAATTTTCTAAAAGAATTTTTAATAAGAGTCGCGTGAGTTGTTATTTTAATGATCTTATTAAATTTTCCGGTCTCAAATGGTTGTTACTTTCAGGCCTCCAAATAATGCCAACCAGTGGCGTGACTGTGGGTTTGTGCTGCCAAATTTTTTGTCTCTTGTTAGTATTTTAATAATAAATCTTAAAAATTTAACAAAATTTTATGTTATGATATAATTTTTATTGAAAATTAGTTGATTTAAAATAAAACTTTTTTAAATAAAACTATTGTCTACTTTTTATAAGATCAAAGTTTTTACCTACTACTTGGGTGCTGGTGGTAAAAAATAGTATTGATGGTTTCTGTTTTTACTTAATTTTCTTAGATCATAGGAAAAAATATGGATTTTTTAAAACATTTTTCTTAGTATTAACTTTTTTGAGTCTCAGTCATATAAAATTAAAATATGTATAATTATTGGTATAAAAGAATATTTTATTAACTTTCCATAAATTCCAGACATGTGTCAAATTATCCTTGAGTGGTTTATGAGTTTCGGCTGAAATATATTAATTAATATTTTGTTCTTTTCAAAAATATAAACGTAGTTTGCGCATAGACTAATTTTAATGTAAACTGATGGCAAATTAAACAAAGAAGATGGAATGAAAGAATGACAAATAAAGATGGGAAGAATGAAGATGAAGTGGAAGCATATCTGGTTTTATTCAAAGGTAAAATCAATTTGTAGAGTGTCTTGTATTAACTAATTGACTAAAATATATGCAATATTTTTCAATATTGTTTCTAATGTGAAATAAATTTAAATTTGTAACAGGAAATGCTGTAATCCATGGTCAGAACTAGGTGGGATATTCACGATGAAATGGTTGGAAAAATCATATGACATCAGGTAATTAAATTATTTAAATTATTAAATTATTTATTTAAATTTAAATTTAATGGATATTTTTTGACAGGAAATGTTGTAATCCATGGTCAGAACTAGGTGGGTTTTTCACGATAAAATGGTTGGAAAAATCATATGACATCAGGTAGGTTTGAATTAATAATAATAATAATAATAATAATAATAATAATGACAATGACAAATGCACAAGCCCATATTAGCTTTTTAGAAGGGAAAATACAATTATTTTGTTTATTTATAAAAAGATTTTTACTTTATAATGTATTGCTTATGTTTTTCGTTTTCATATCAGGTTCAAGGATTCATACATGTCTGATCACTCTCTCGGAATACTTAAATATTATGATGAATATCTAACACAATATATGAATATCAAATTGCTACTTTCTTAATAAATATAATATCTTTGTGTTTGTTTTGTGGGTGATTTTTAACAAACGTCATGAACCTGTCTAGTTTTTTTCTTGTCATCAGTTGAATTTTGCCATTATTCAAGTTGTATTTGTTTCAGTCGTGTTTGTAATTCGTACTGATTTTCTTGTTTTTTACTTATCGAAGATGCATGTTTGTTTACTCTGTTCATGAAATACTATCATGTCTGCTCTGTAGATGATCTGTGAAGTAAATTTATTATAAGAAATATGGAGTTGTGTTGGTATACTATATTTTGATGGGCGCCCAATTGACGGCTACCCTTGTTTTTCATCACACTAACTTTTCTCAAAACATGAAGAAATATTTTAGCTAATATTTAATTTTATAGTTATAATAAACTCCAGTTAACATGAAATGAACGAACCAAAAGAACCTTGCGTTACTATAAGAATCATATTAGAAAATAAAAAATGGGTATAGAAAACTGATAAAAAGATGCAGAGAATAAACGTATTAAATTAATAATGTGATGAGTTCACAGAGCCTTGGGCTAGGATTTTCCGATTGGGGAGGCAAAGAAAGGTTTTGGAGGCAAGATCAAGTGTTCGTTTTGTCGATCATATATGCATGCTCGTTTGTAAACACTAAGCACTACGTATGTTCGTGTGGCGTGGGCTTAGGAATATATTGACACTCGTTGGTTCTCTACACATCAAAAATAAATAAATTTGAAGATTTATACATGGTGAGCGCTTGAAGGCTGAACGGAGGAGAGGCGATTTAGATGAGTAACCTCGCCAATACATTTTTTGCAATTTTGCGTCTGGAATGGTGAATTTTGGGAGCGATTGTTGGGCTAGAATTGGGAATTTATTCAATTTATAATGTTTCTAGTTTCTACGTTCCAATAGCCTGAGTAGTTATGGTTGCAAAAACAATATACTACTCACTGAGTAGGTACATCATGTTGGCAACAGTGATTGCCAAAATACAAAATAAGAGTTTTGTATTATTGATTTATTGAACCAAATAATTGATATTTTATCATTTTTATCTTTTAAATTTTGTCAAAAAACTGGATTCATGTACTTTGGGACTCAGGTCATGCACTGGGGGTGGCTTATCTCCCCTAACCCCCTTCTGACTGGGCCTGCTGGCTCAATTCTTTAAAACTCATTAACAATAATCTTTTTTTATCTTTAACTATTTTTTGCTGATATTTGTTTAGTGTAATAATTTAAAGTATCGAAAAAGTTGTAATTAATTCTGTTTTAAAGTCATTGAAATATTGAAATACCTAACCAAACAACCAATTGTGGCAAATTATTAGCATCAATATGCTTACTTAAATATTTTAATTTACTTTAAAATTGTTTTGAGTACTTTAGTAATTCAATTATCAAAAATTATTTACTTCAAAGTTTTTTTGTATATTTTCCGTTGTGACGCACATTTCTGATCGTGTTATATAATATCTATGCTGCATTGGCGATAATCAATCAATCAATCAATTATTTATATAGCGCTATTTCCGCAGTGTTCAATAGCGCTCGGTCGTGAACTTAGTAAACAGATATGTTTTAAGTCCACGACGGAAAACTGTGAGAGAAGTAGAGTTAGTAAGAGAAGAAGAAAGAGAGTTCCAGAGATAGGGACCAGAGTAGGAGAAAGAGCGTTTAGCAAAAGAATGCTTAATAGTGAAGATGCGAGAGTGATTACGAGAAGAAGAACGAAGACCAGACTTAGGAGGGATATGTATTAAGTTAGTTAAGTAGAGAGGAGAAAGGCAATTTTTTATTTTGTACATTATTAAGCAGATTTTAAAAATCACCCTATATCTGAGAGGAAGCCAATGGAGAAGAAGATGAGATGGAGAGATGTGAGAGGAGTAGGAGGTGCGAGAAACTAAGCGAGCAGCCGAGTTGAAGGCTTTAGAGAGAGGATAGAGGGTAGTGTCAGGAAGACCATAGTATAGAGAATTGCAGTAGTCAATTCGAGACAGGATAAGTGTTGTAAATAAACAACGGCGGCCATGGCTGGTTCTTGACTTGGTAGAGTTTTGTTTTTGTAAGCTCCTGTTAAGGTTACTGTTTCTTATTTTGGATTTCGTAAACAAAATTTGTATTTATTTTTTTAATAAAACAAACAGTATTAAACGGAAAGTTAATAATACGTCGGAGTTCAGCTAACCGTTCAATGTTGGCTATCTGGGTATTCTAGCTTTATTTAGCTTTTTAGATCTTTTATATTAACTTCACCTTGTTTACTTGCTTGCTTGAGCGTGCGTTGATACCCTATTAACGCACACAAGAAACTGTTTTCCTGTTCGACCTGCCATAGGCATTATCCAATCAAGTTGAAATTTGGTGGGCTTATTTATCGCTGCGGACTTTACATTCTATTAAATTTTAAAATTAATTGGAAGAAATGTAAGTGAATTATAAAATCAATAAAACCTATAAAAAATTAACATTTATGTAGAAAAACAAACCACAATTTTTGGTTTCTTTAAAGTTTAAAGAGCTTTCAAAAAGCTGCTTAAATTTCACTTGCAAGATTTTTGTACAGAGAAAGCCACACACACACACAAACAGAGATTGTAACCTAAATAAAAGTTTGTAAAAATGTTAATTTCTATCAAAATTGGTCCAGGCTGCAAAACTAGGAGATTGGCTAATTTTTTAGTATTTTACGATTATATCTCTTAAATAGTTTGACGATATATAAAAGTGTGGGACGTTCTATTGATATGTTTCTATCATATATATAGAATAGATATATCGGAGATAAGCAGGTTTTGAGTGAGATGCCAAGATGGACTCCGAAAAAACGATTTAGAGTCTTTTGGATCCATGAATATTCATTATTTGTATTAATCTATTTTTGGTACGACAGCGGAGACTAAACTCCGGTTTGTAAGAAACAGAAACGTCGATTTCTTATAGCTAAAAGTAGTTGATATGAGCTTTATTTTAATTTAACGCGATATCCGACATAAGAAATATACAATTCTAATTTACCGATAACACAGGCGACGTTAAATAGACATAAATAGACCATCGAACTCGAGGCTACGCAAATAAAATTCAATGTCAACTGAAATTTTTATAAAAAAAATTTGTTAATTTTTATAAAGTTAAAAATTTATTTTGTACATAAAAAATTCTTTTTTTTCTCTTAAAAAAATACTTGATTAAATTACTATACGGTTGTAACTCTCAGTTCTTCGTTTTTGGATCTCCGGTCTACTAGGCTGCCTCGCTAAAAGCCTTCCTAAACAACAGGCGGGCCGATATATCTATTCTATATATATGGTTTCTATGACTGACAGTTTGTAAACTATGATCATCCCACACTTTTATATTTCATCAAACTGTTTAAGAGATATAATCAGATAACACAAGAAAAAAACTATTTCTTCCTTTTTAGGGCATTTAGAAGTAAAAGTGTAATATTAAATTTTTTTAAAATATATTTTCATTTGTTAGGTAGTGAGGACTGTTGCATAGTGATGTACAGGTTTGGTTTGATTGAGGTGTGATTAAAGTCCCACGTCACTTGAATGGGGTGGGGTTGATAAAAATATATGTCCCATGCCACTCTAATGGGTGGGGTTTATAAAAATGTATGTCCAATGTCACTTGAATGGGGTGGGGTTGATAAAAATGTATGTCCCACACCACTCTAATGGGGTGGGGGGTACCTTGATTCAGAGTGTAATTCATTTTTTAGTCCCCACGCTAAATGTTTATTTAATTTGGTTTTATTCATTTAACAAATTTTAAATTGTATTTTTCGAATGTGAATTTTGGATTTCTTTTCTAGGAGACTAAAAGCTCGACAAGCTTAAAGAACAGAATGCAGTTAGATGCACTTGTCAACATACACCTACCAGACAGTTATGGCTGCTTTGGTGATCACAGATTCTAAATTTTTATTCATTGGTAGATTTTTTTAATTTTGACTGAGTTTTTATTATTATTTTATTCATTTATTTATTTATTTTATGTTTACAATTTAGGATTGAGAATTTAATAATTTTGTTAGTTTGTTTTCAACTAATAAATAAACATCCAATCATCATCATCACTATCCAACATCATTGTTGAATCTGAATTGTATTTCTAAATAAGAACTTTTTCTGCTAAAAAATTCCTAGTATTATTTAAAAATTTTTATCTGTAAAGATTTTAGAATCCCTGGTTGGAGTATTTGATATTATTTTATGTGGAACCAATCGAAACGTCTGAAATTTGAGAACCTCTGTGCTGACAAGCTGTTGAGACTCTCTTAACTGTTCTCAAAAATCAAGGTTACCTGGTGTTTCCTTGATTGCATTTTTGGATTTATTTATTTGTTTTTCTGCAAAGCTTAAAAGCAAAAACCATGAGATAAGGGTGCTGTTTTGTGAAGTTTATCGCATCAACAATCAGAGACGAGTGTGTGTGAATATGCAATCGCTAATTGTCTTAAACCAGAATGTACTGGATTTTATTATCCTCACTCCTGAAACTATTAAAAATTCACTAAGCCATGCTGTGTTCAAATCTATGTCCTGATTAATGGTAATGAGTTGGGTATATTGACCAGTCAGCTAACCGTTTGTTAAACAGTTTGTCTACCATCCAGTTACCGCTTGGTTTCATTTGACCACTTTGGTAACTTCAGTTGGCTACTTGTCTAACTTTGTGTAATTAATTGATAAAGAAAATTTTGTGGCCCCACTAATAAGTAAATAAAACTGAATTTTTAAAGCGCCAAGGCATGCGTCTGAGGTGCCCTTGGACAACATAAAAATGCTCAGATTATTTGTCGAAAGCGGATTTGTAATAAAAAGTTTTAGTTTAGCTTTGAAAACAGCTGTAGATTCCGAGTTTCGTATGTCGTCTGGCGGCCACTGCAAACTACTGGAAGCCAGTGAAGTATGGAGAGGCGAAATGACAACGATGATGACAGATGAAGATGCTGATAAAGATGACGATGTTGACGATTCCAAGGGATATTCTCCTTAGACAACTCTGGCAACCCTGTTCATCCGCTGGAGTTATTTCAACTGAATCTGAGGAATGCCAAGAAGCAGGGAGTTGCAGTAGTCAAGCCTTGATAGGATCAGACAACAAACCAACTAGTTAGTGTTTTCTCTTAATATAAACCTTTGGGTGTTGGCAATTGCTCTTATCGGATGACGGCAGGAAAGAAAGAACTGATTAGATATGGTTTGCGAAATTGAGACGATTATCAATCAAGTCACGGAGGGTTTTAGAGTTGGAAAGAAAGGAATTGAGTGGTCTCCAACAGTGAGGGATAAGTTAGAGAGAGAGAGAGCCTTAAGAGAGTGACTGGAACCTAAAAGAAAAACCTCAGTTTTGGATGTGTTAAATTGGATCTGATGCAGTCAGTAAGTCTCTTAATTCCCGACTCGGAGTCACTGTGAGAAAGTGACTCAAAAAGCTGCTTGTAGTCAGCATATTGATGATATGCTATGTTCTGTTCACCGATGTACTACACACAGAAGATATGTATGTGGTGAAGAGGAGAGGTCCCACCACAGAGCCCTGAGGAACACCAATGGAGAGCAGAACTGATGAAGAACTGCAGTCATTCAGCTTGACAAACTGCGACTGACCTGACAAACATGACTACGAGAGTTGGGTTCTTCTGGTCTTGGATGAAAAGCAACCTTTACAGAACGAGAGATTACAGAGATTAGAGATTGCCGTCGACAGTATGCGGAACAATGTATAAAGATTTGATGAGAAAAAAGGTCTATTGGAGAAAGTTTTGAATCAGATAGAAGTTTTCTAATTTCAAGAGTCACCTCTTCAAAACTGGTTAAAAAAAGAAGAATCAATTTGATCATTAGCCTAGCTTCAAAGGTTCTCAGGAGCAGCACATTGGAATTACTCGACAAATTAAATGTTCTTGGTTTTATGTGTGTTTGACACATTATTATATACTACAACTTGTGAGTGAATTAAAAAATTTTTTTTTAAATTATGATTATACATTAACTTCCTTCTTACAGTTTTTTATTGGCCTTGTCTGAGGCAATATTCAGAGTCCATCGTTTTGTCCCATCTGGAATCTCAACAGAGGTGGAATCAGCTTAATCTTCCATTCTTTTAATTTTTTTTCTTTTTGTGCTTTTTTTGTTCACTCTTACTTTATTTTTATCTAATCTAATCATCTCAAGATTATTCTTGCCTGCCAAGTAATTTTATTAATATATTTTATTTTTAAGTCAAAACTTTTATGAATTAGGGTAACTCACATATTTTTATTATTTAATTATTTAATTCATATTTTTATTATTAAATTAGTTAACTCACATATTTTTATTATTACATGATTAAATTAAGTTAATTTTTATTTCTTAGGCTTGTTGAGCAAATTTTATAACGTTTTTGTAGATAAAGGTGCTAGCATTCTTGAAGTGACTAGTCATTCTCTTTTTCCTTGTTGCGGATTTGTAAGATGTTGTTTTGGGACATTTTGAACAACATTTTGCATATCAGCAACAAACACGTTAGTGGTATTTCATGAACGGAACGGGGGCCTGCATTTCAAAGCACATTAGTTCCTTAATTTTGTACGACTGCGACTAACAAAGCGACAGGTTGACGATTGTGGTATCGTTCGGTACTGCAGCCAATTACAACTAAATATTACAACTACAAGTGGTGGTTGTTGTAACCACAACTAATAAGATTACTGTTTTTTAATGATTAATTACTACTAATCTGACGGTGCCACTGCCACTGCAACGACAATTAAAATGCAACAACGACAACTACAGGCTTCTGTCAAGTGAAACATTTGCACTCGTTTTTCCCTTGTAGATACACACAACAACAACTACTACTACTATATTTACTTATACTTGTTTCCCTACTGTTGTCAGGTTTTCTTGTTGTATGAGTTTGTATTTGTTGAGTTTTTGTTTAGTTTTATGTAATGAATTTATAAAGATATTTTGTAAAATAGTTGAATCTGAATGTAAAATAAATATATTCAAATTTTCCAATTTGATATTCAATTTGTTAATATCATGTTAAATATTGCTTTTTTTATTAGCCAATCACTTGACTTTAATCCATTGATTGATTGACTGATTGATTGACTGAATGGCTGATTGATTGTTTTGTAAGACTGATTGATTGTTTTGTAAGACTGATTGGCTGGTTGATTATTTTCTGCAAATAACTGAGACCATCTGGTAATTTATTCTTAACTATAGTTTTTTTTTAAATTTAATTGGTTTAAAATGACATATATCACCACCAGGGAGATGTGAAGTCAGTTGTCATTCATATGTTAGTTTATTCACACAGTGCAGTTTCGGGGGCAGATTGACAACTTTTTTTTCAAAACCTTATTTTATATAAATTATAATTTCAATAACTTTAATGAATGTCATTCGAGATTTGGTGAACAGGCAGGTAGTGTTTGGTTGCATATTTGAATTTGTTTAAATGGAGTTGAAACTCAAGTATGGAACGAAACATGGTTTGGACTGTCAAACATTAAAGGAGTTTTTTATGTTTTTAATTTGGTGGTGCTAAAATAGGAAGTTTAGTATTAACTCAATCCAAACGGTTTGTTTGAATAATTATACTCCTGAAAAAGCTGGCAGTGTACATCACTAAATATTTATATTTAAATATTTTATACAAATTTTCAAAGTTGTTTTTCTGACTCGGTTATGCGTGCATTTAATTTCAAACAAGCCAACTGCAAACAGGTTTTGCTTTTTGCATCATTTCAGTTCGAGACAGCTGTGGTTCAACGTTGGAAACTAGCAATATTGTCGAATGTTTTAAATTTTTGTTGGTAGGAGTGTGGCCGCCCTATTGGAACTTCCGACCCATCCCCAGCATATAGTACTAACATAACATAATGTTTATTTTAAAGTGAATCAGAACAATTAATAATAATCGTCTGTGAGATCCACCATCAAACATTTAAAAACCATATTTACATAATTTAATTTTAAATTCTTCAACAGTTTCAGCATTCACAACTTCATTCTCCAATTTATTCCATTCATTCGTCACTCTTGCACTGAAGAATTTTTGTTTCATTGAACTCTCCCTTTTCTTATATAGCTTAAAGTTGTGCCCTCTGGTACTTTTGTATCTCGATCTCTCAAAAAATCTTTCCGGATTTAGGTCAACCAATCCGTTCAATAATTTGTGTGTCTCAATTAAGTCTCCTCTAGTCCTCCTCTTTTCAAGTGTGGTCAGATTACATCTACTCAAACGTTTATAATTCAGTCCTTTTAACTCAGCAATCATCTTTGTAGCTCGTCTTTGCACTTTTTCAATTATGTAGATATCTTTTTTAAGACAAGGGCTCCATGCCTGCACACAGTATTCTAAGTGTGGCCTAACTAGAGATTTATACAATCTTAAAACTGTATCTTTATCTCTGCTGACTATGGTTCTTTTGATCATGCCCAAAATTCTGTTTCTCTTCTTTGCAACCTCTGCACATTGTCTAGACTGTTTGGCATCTTCATTTAATAATACGCCAAGATCTTTTTCTTTCGTTTCTTTTAGCTGTATCCCTTCTAACCTCGTATTTATATCTTGGATTTCTTCTACCCAAGTGCATAACATGACACTTGTCAACATTGGACCGCATCTGCCATTCCTGCGACCATTTGAATAATTGCACAAGATCGTTTCTCAGCACTTTGACATCGTCACTATTGCACACTGTTTTCCACAATTTAGTGTCGTCAGCAAATTTTGATATTTTAGCTGCTTTTCCTTCATCAATGTCATTTATATAGACAACAAAAAGAAGTGATCCAAGCACAGAACCTTGAGGCACTCCACTTGTTATTTTCATCCATTTCGAGAAACTTCCTCTCACTCCCACTTTTTGTCTTCTATCCAGCAACCAACAATCTATCCACCTTAACAGATTACCACCTATACCAACTGCTTTCAACTTTGAATACAACCTTTGATGAGGAACCGTGTCGAAGGCCTTGGCAAAATCTAAATAAATCACATCCACCGACTGACATGCATCCATACCTCCATAAACCTCCTCAAAAAATCCAACAAATTTGACAAACACGATCTTCACAAATCCATGCTGACTATCTTTAATTAATTTATATTTCTCCAGATGGATCACAATTTCATTTTTGATCATTTTTTCCATAATTTTGCAAGCAATACTGGTAAGACTAACTGGTCTGTAATTGCATGCTTTGCTTCCGTTGCCTTTTTTGAACAGTGGCACCACAACAGCATCCCTCCAGTCCTGCGGGACCTCCCCACTTTGCATTGACCTATTCATCAATTCTGCCAGCACATCTCCAATCTCATTTCTGACCTCAAGCAAGAACTTTGGGTGCAGCTCATCCATCCCAGGGCTTTTATCAGTTTTCAATTTTCTTAGCATTTCAACAACTTTCATTTTTGTTAAAACAACTTCAGTTATTAATTCGTCTGTATCACTTTGAAACAAATCTTTAGCCTTAGGGATATTTTGGATATCTTCTTTATTAAAAACAGATCCAAAGTAGTTATTTAGAATGTCTGCTGTTTCTTCATCGTTCGTTATTGCCTGCCCTTTGTCATCTTTTAATGGACCTACTTTGTCTTTTTTCTTCTGTCTAATTCTCACATATTTGTAAAAACTTTTGCAATCGATTTTTATATTGTTTGCCAGTTTCTGTTCATACTCCAATATGGCCATTTTAATTGTTTTTTTCACTTCATTTCTTTTCTTTTTGAATTTTTCTTTTAATTCCTTTATTTTTTCTGTGTTTGACTTATCCCTTCCAATAGTACAATTTAGATCTCGATATTTTTTCCATACTTTACATTTTGCTCTTTGCTTTTTAATTATCAGTCTCGTCATCCATGGATTTTTATTATTCCAGTTTTTCTGAATTGGAACCTGTCCCTCAATGACTTCTTGCATGCTTTGAATAAACACTTTCCAGCTACTTTCTACATTCAATCCAGTTATTTTGCTCATTAAATTTTTATTTATGATACATTTTCTTATGTTATCATAATCAGCCTTGAAGTAGTTGTATCTAACATCTTTTGATGTTTGCTTAATATCACTTATTGTCAAATCCCATCTGATAATCTGGTGGTCACTTGTACCAAAACATTCACCCACTATTATATTTTCAACTATATTTTCTTCACAGGTTAATAATAAGTCAAGAGTATTTCTTCCTCTTGTTGGTGCTCTGATCAGCTGTGTCAAAAATTCATCTTTAATGAAGTGTAGAAATTGCTCGTCTTTGTGTGTCTGACCCTCAAGAGTATCCCAATTAACGTGGTAATTAAAATCTCCTATAATCATCACTGGTTTTTCATTTGCCATGGAAATCAATTCACACAATCCCTTGTCTGCATCTTCATTAGAACTCGGAGTTCTGTAGCAAACCCCAATTATTAATTTATATGTTTTCAGCTTCAATTCACACCACAAGCTTTCTTTAAATTTTCTGTTGTTTAGGTCCTCTCTTTGCACTGCATTCAAATCATTTTTCACATACAACAGTACACCCCCAGTACCATGGCCAGTATTCTTTTGATTTTCTCTGTCTTTTCTAAACATATCATAGCCTACTAACTTTAGTTCATCATCACTGATTTTATTGTTTGTCCAGGTTTCTGTTAAGCCAATAATATCTGGGTTTTCATTTTTCACATATATTTCCAATTCAGCCATTTTTATCCTATTAGCCAGACTTATTACATTAGCATAAAAACATTTACATATTTTTTTGCCTTACTAGTCACAATCTCTCAATTGCGTTTCTTGAACAAATTGGTTTAGCTTACATAATAACTTATCCAGTTAATAAGTTTATTATACAGAATTAAAATAAATATTGAACACAAGGTAAGGTGGTTTTATGATTGTTTTTTAAGTTGTGATATTTTCCTCTGCATTAGTTTTTTATGGGGTTAATTGAGAGGTACATATTGAAATCTGTAAATAGACATAGCCGACTTAGCGATAATTAATGCTTGAAATAGAATTTATCTATCAGAGTTATACTGGTGTCATACTAATAACGTAATAGTATGCTGTAATCAAGTACGGTCTTAATCATAATTTCAACAGCAATCAATAACGAAACAAGTAAAGGAAAAATGGGGTTTTCATCACAAACTTTTATTTCAAATGCACTCGATTTAGAAATACGAAAAATGTTCAAATTAGGTTTTTTTTAATCATGTATTGTCATCCAAAATAAAGCTATGCTGAAAGTTTCAGCTTTCTAGCTAGTCAAAAAGCTAGTTAAATTTTACGTGCCAGATTTGCGTACAGAGAAAGCCACAAACAGAGATTGTAAGCTAAATAAAAGTTTTAAAATTAAGTCAGTTTTGCTCCACGACGCACCGTTTAGGCGCTAGAACGAAAAACAAGAGTCGATGATTTGAGTGATCACAGAATAAGGTCCTTTTTGCTCTAGGTCGAACCGTTTAGCCGCTAGAGCGATTTTAAGTTTTTGATAAAAAATTAAAATTATTTTGAACTTGTATTCTTATAGAACTCGATGCGCTGATCACGAAAATCAAGTCTGTTTTGCTCTACGACGCACCGTTTAGGCGCTAGAACGAAAAACAGAGTCGATGATTTGAGTGATCACAGAATAAGGTCTTTTTTGCTCTAGGACGAACCGTTTAGCCGCTAGAGCGATTTTAAGTTTTTGATAAAAAATTAAAATTATTTTGAACTTGTATTCTTATAGAACTCGATGGGTTGATCACAAAAATCAAGTCAGTTTTGCTCTACGACGCACCGTTTAGGCGCTAGAATTAAAAAAAGAGTCGATAATTTGAGGATCACAGAATAAGGTCCTTTTTGCTCTAGGACGAACCGTTTAGCCGCTAGAGCGATTTTTAGTTTTAGATAAAAATTTAAAAAAATTAAAATTATTTTGAACTTGTATTCTTATAGAATTCGATGCGCTGATCACGAAAATCAAGTCAGTTTTGCTCTACGACGCACCGTTTAGGCGCTAGAACGAAAAAAAGAGTCGATGATTTGATTGATCACAGAATAAGGTCCTTTTTGCTCTAGGACGAACCGTTTAGCCGCTAGAGCGATTTCTAGTTTTAGATACAAATTTAAAAAAATTAAAATTATTTTGAACTTGTATTCTTATAGAACTCGATGCGCTGATCACGAAAATCAAGTCAGTTTTTCTCAACGACGCACCGTTTAGGCGCTAGAACGAAAAAAAGAGTCGATGATTTGAGTGATCACAGAATAAGATCCTTTTTGCTCTAGGACGAACCGTTTAGCCGCTAGAGCGATTTTAAGTTTTAGATAAAAATTAAAAAATTTTTTACTTGTATTCTTATAGAACTCGATGCGCTGATCACGAAAATCAAGTCAGTTTTGCTCTACGACGCACCGTGTAGGCGCTAGAACGGAAAAAGGGTCGATGATTTGAGTGATCACAGAATAAGGTCCTTTTTGCTCTGGGACGAACCGTTTAGCCGCTAGAGCGATTTTTAGTTTTAGATAAAAATTTAAAAAAATTAAAATTATTTTGAACTTGTATTCTTATAGAACTCGATGCCCTGATCACGAAAATCAAGTCAGTATTGCTCTACGATGCACCGTTTAGGCGCTAGAATTAAAAAAAGAGTCGATAATTTGAGGATCACAGAATAAGGTCCTTTTTGCTCTAGGACGAACCGTTTAGCCGCTAGAGCGATTTTTAGTTTTAGATAAAAATTTAAAAAAATTAAAATTATTTTGAACTTGTATTCTTATAGAACTCGATGCGCTGATCACGAAAATCAAGTCAGTTTTGCTCTACGACGCACCGTTTAGGCGCTAGAACGAAAAAAAGAGTCGATGATTTGATTGATCACAGAATAAGGTCCTTTTTGCTCTAGGACGAACCGTTTAGCCGCTAGAGCGATTTCTAGTTTTAGATACAAATTTAAAAAAATTAAAATTATTTTGAACTTGTATTCTTATAGAACTCGATGCGCTGATCACGAAAATCAAGTCAGTTTTTCTCTACGACGCACCGTTTAGGCGCTAGAACGAAAAAAAGAGTCGATGATTTGAGTGATCACAGAATAAGATCCTTTTTGCTCTAGGACGAACCGTTTAGCCGCTAGAGCGATTTTTAGTTTTAGATAAAAATTTAAAAAAATTAAAATTATTTTGAACTTGTATTCTTATAGAACTCGATGCGCTGATCACGAAAATCAAGTCAGTTTTGCTCTACGACGCACCGTTTAGGCGCTAGAACGAAAAAAAGAGTCGATGATTTGATTGATCACAGAATAAGGTCCTTTTTGCTCTAGGACGAACCGTTTAGCCGCTAGAGCGATTTCTAGTTTTAGATACAAATTTAAAAAAATTAAAATTATTTTGAACTTGTATTCTTATAGAACTCGATGCGCTGATCACGAAAATCAAGTCAGTTTTTCTCTACGACGCACCGTTTAGGCGCTAGAACGAAAAAAAGAGTCGATGATTTGAGTGATCACAGAATAAGATCCTTTTTGCTCTAGGACGAACCGTTTAGCCGCTAGAGCGATTTTAAGTTTTAGATAAAAATTAAAAATTTTTTTACTTGTATTCTTATAGAACTCGATGCGCTGATCACGAAAATCAAGTCAGTTTTGCTCTACGACGCACCGTTTAGGCGCTAGAACGAAAAAAGGGTCGATGATTTGAGTGATCACAGAATAAGGTCCTTTTTGCTCTGGGACGAACCGTTTAGCCGCTAGAGCGATTTTAAGTTTTAGATAAAAAGTAAAAATTTTTTTACTTGTATTCTTATAGAACTCGATGCGCTGATCACGAAAATCAAGTCAGTTTTGCTCTACGACGCACCGTTTAGGCTCTAGAACGAAAAAAACAGTCGATGATATGAGTGATCACAGAATAAGGTCCTTTTTGCTCTAGGACGAACCGTTTAGCCGCTAGAGCGATTTTTAGTTTTAGATAAAAATTTAAAAAAATTAAAATTATTTTGAACTTGTATTCTTATAGAACTCAATGCCCTGATCACGAAAATCAAGTAAGTATTGCTCTACGATGCACCGTTTAGGCGCTAGAACGAAAAAGAGTCGATAATTTGAGTGATCACAGAATAAGGTCCTTTTTGCTCTAGGACGAACCGTTTAGCCGCTAGAGCGATTTTAAGTTTTAGATAAAAAGTAAAAAATTTTTTACTTGTATTCTTATAGAACTCTATGCGCTGATCACGAAAATCAAGTCAGTTTTGCTCTACGACGCACCGTTTAGGTGCTAGAACGAAAAAAAGAGTCGATGATTTGATTGATCACAGAATAAGGTCCTTTTTGCTCTAGGACGAACCGTTTAGCCGCTAGAGCGATTTTTAGTTTTAGATAAAAATTTAAAAAAATTAAAATTATTTTTAACTTGTATTCTTATAGAACTCGATAGGCTGATCACGAAAATCAAGTCAGTTTTGCTCTGCGACGCACCGTTTAGGCTCTAGAACGAAAGAAAAGAGTCGATGATTTGAGTAATCACAGAATAAGGTCCTTTTTGCTTTAGGACGAACCGTTTAGGCGCTAGAGCGATTTTAAGTTTTAGATAAAAATTAAAAAAATTTTTTACTTGTATTCTTATAGAACTCGATGCGCTGATCACGAAAATCAAGTCAGTTTTGCTCTACGACGCACCGTTTAGGCGCTAGAACGAAAAAAATAGTCGATGATTTGATTGATCACAGAATAAGTTCCTTTTTGATCTAGGACGAACCGTTTAGCCGCTAGAGCGATTTTAAGTTTTAGATAAAAAATAAATTTTTTTTTCTTGTATTCTTATAGAACTCGATGCGCTGATCACGAAAATCAAGTCAGTTTTGCTCTACGACGCACCGTTTAGGCGCTAGAACGGAAAAAAGAGTCGATGATTTGATTGATCACAGAATAAGGTCCTTTTTGCTCTAGGACGAACCGTTTAGCCACTAGAGCGATTTTTAGTTTTAGATAAAAATTTAAAAAAATTAAAATTATTTTGAACTTCTATTCTTATAGAACTCGATGCGCTGATCACGAAAATCAAGTCAGTATTGCTCTACGATGCACCGTTTAGGCGCTAGAACGAAAAAGAGTCGATGATTTGAGTGATCACAGAATAAGGTCCTTTTTGCTCTGGGACGAACCGTTTAGCCGCTAGAGCGATTTTAAGTTTTAGATAAAAAGTAAAACTTTTTTTACTTGTATTCTTATAGAACTCGTTGCGCTGATCACGAAAATCAAGTCAGTTTTGCTCTACGACGCACCGTTTAGGCGCTAGAACGAAAAAAAGGGTCGATGATTTGAATGATCACAGAATAAGGTCCTTTTTGCTCTAGGACGAACCGTTTAGCCGCTAGAGCGATTTTAAGTTTTAGATAAAAAGTAAAATTTAAAAGTAGAACTCGATGCGCTGATCACGAAAATAAAGTCAGTTTTGCTCTGCGACGCACCGTTTAGGCTCTAGAGCGCTTTTAAGTTTTAGATAAAAATTTAAAAAAATTAAAATTATTTTTAACTTGTATTCTTATAGAACTCAATGCCCTGATCACGAAAATCAAGTAAGTATTGCTCTACGATGCACCGTTTAGGCGCTAGAACGAAAAAGAGTCGATAATTTGAGTGATCACAGAATAAGGTCCTTTTTGCTTTAGGACGAACCGTTTAGGCGCTAGAGCGATTTTAAGTTTTAGATAAAAATTAAAAATTTTTTTTACTTGTATTCTTATAGAACTCCATGCGCTGATCACGAAAATCAAGTCAGTTTTGTTCTACGACGCACCGTTTAGGCTCTAGAACAAAAAAAACAGTCGATGATATGAGTGATCACAGAATAAGGTCCTTTTTGCTCTAGGACGAACCGTTTAGCCGCTAGAGCGATTTTTAGTTTTAGATAAAAATTTAAAAAAATTAAAATTATTTTGAACTTGTATTCTTATAGAACTCGATGCGCTGATCACGAAAATCAAGTCAGTTTTGCTCTACGACGCACCGTTTAGGCGCTAGAACGAAAAAAAGGGTCGATGATTTGAATGATCACAGAATAAGGTCCTTTTTGCTCTAGGACGAACCGTTTAGCCGCTAGAGCGATTTTAAGTTTTAGATAAAAAGTAAAATTTAAAAGTAGAACTCGATGCGCTGATCACGAAAATCAAGTCAGTTTTGCTCTACGACGCACCGTTTAGGCTCTAGAACGAAAAAAACAGTCGATGATATGAGTGATCACAGAATAAGGTCCTTTTTGCTCTAGGACGAACCGTTTAGCCGCTAGAGCGATTTTTAGTTTTAGATAAAAATTTAAAAAAATTAAAATTATTTTGAACTTGTATTCTTATAGAACTCAATGCCCTGATCACGAAAATCAAGTAAGTATTGCTCTACGATGCACCGTTTAGGCGCTAGAACGAAAAAGAGTCGATAATTTGAGTGATCACAGAATAAGGTCCTTTTTGCTTTAGGACGAACCGTTTAGGCGCTAGAGCGATTTTAAGTTTTAGATAAAAATTAAAAAATTTTTTTACTTGTATTCTTATAGTTTTAGATAAAAAGTAAAATTTAAAAGTAGAACTCGATGCGCTGATCACGAAAATCAAGTCAGTTTTGCTCTACGACGCACCGTTTAGGCTCTAGAGCGCTTTTAAGTTTTAGATAAAAATTTAAAAAAATTAAAATTATTTTTAACTTGTATTCTTATAGAACTCGATGCGCTGATCACGAAAATCAAGTCAGTTTTTCTCTACGACGCACCGTTTAGGCGCTAGAACGAAAAAAAGAGTCGATGATTTGAGTGATCACAGAATAAGATCCTTTTTGCTCTAGGACGAACCGTTTAGCCGCTAGAGCGATTTTAAGTTTTAGATAAAAATTAAAAAAATTTTTACTTGTATTCTTATAGAACTCGATGCGCTGATCACGAAAATCAAGTCAGTTTTGCTCTACGACGCACCGTTTAGGCGCTAGAACGGAAAAAGGGTCGATGATTTGAGTGATCACAGAATAAGGTCCTTTTTGCTCTGGGACGAACCGTTTAGCCGCTAGAGCGATTTTAAGTTTTAGATAAAAAGTAAAAATTTTTTTACTTGTATTCTTATAGAACTCGATGCGCTGATCACGAAAATCAAGTCAGTTTTGCTCTACGACGCACCGTTTAGGCTCTAGAACAAAAAAAACAGTCGATGATATGAGTGATCACAGAATAAGGTCCTTTTTGCTCTAGGACGAACCGTTT